>CM065053.1:239318214-239958214 GCA_032883995.1 Coronaproctus castanopsis | reverse complement strand
CTAATAATATTTTCAATCGTAACGGACGAAACTATAGTGCTGTTAATCGCTGTATTTATAGAAAAAAATGTCTTTATAATCGTTTTACTTTTATCGGATTTTTTCGGTTTCTTTCGACCTATTATTATTTATTATTACTATTATTATTATTTGATTAAAAAAATCTTGGTCCCAAGAAGTAACCGGTAGTAGTTCCTATTGAAAGGCGTGCGTAGTTACGTTGTCTATTATTATCCTAATTACGCCGTCTCGGCTTGTGCGAACTTGACCGAGATGTACGATTTTCTACAGACAGGCACGAGGTTCAGTTTACGTACCGAATGTTCTGGCTATTATCTCGCCGACATCCGACCACACCGATGCTTTTTATGAATAGAGCGTCATTTATATATATATATATATATATATATATATCTTAATGTCGTAGTTTTTTTTACCTTAAGATCTTGAATTATTTATTGTTGGATAATAGTTTTAACGTCACTCAGAATTTCAAGCGTTAGTAAAAAGTGTTGAAATTTTACTTTATGATATGGCCAAAGAGAACCTGCTAAAGAGACTAGCGTTCGATTGGTAAAGTTGAATCGAAGCTTGGGATATTCCACTGCATTTAATTATATATATATATATATATATATATATATATATATATATAAATAAATAAACGTCACGGTGGCATAGTTGTTAGTTTACTGTCAACTTCAACGGTCAATTCGACACCAACTTCCAAAATAAAAGTTTTCCAAATTTTTCATTATTAATTATCACGAAGAGGGCAGCGGCACCACAATCCGCATAACATCATATAGGCGCGCATCTGCGTTGCATACAATTAGTGCCCTGAATATTTAAACCTATTTTTTACGTCGAAATAAACGTACTGTGGAATTAACGTTTGGAAATTAACAATACGAGTATTATATATATATATATATATATATATATATATATATATATATATATATATATATATATTACGACGATCGTCGTATATTCACGTCGTGATAATTTAATTTATTGATTTGAGGAAATTAGGAATAATATTTAATTTAATCGACATAATGAAAAATATATAATTATTTATTTAGTTAAAATAAAATATTCAATTCGACGCTTGCTAATTGTTATAATAATAATTATTATAGTAAAAAAACGGATTTGTGATGAACGACCTACTGTCATACAATGGTAGTAGTTAACGATGCCCCTCATGAACGACCTACTGTCATACAATGGTAGTAGTTAAGAATGCCCCTACGATCACAATGTAAGTTTTTTTTTTCATATATTTGCTATTTATAACTAGCCAATGAGTGAGGCTATCTAATAAATGATATCATCATATATACATATATACATATGTACACATATAATCACGTGTAGGAGGAGTATCCAATGATACATCCCCTCAAAACGATTATATGATCAAATTTTTCATTTTAGTTTGCTTCAGTCTCGATGATGGTTCCGAGTGTAAAAGTTCGACTACCAACTTATTTAGGTGATTTTGTATCTGCATCAGATGTTTCTGTGCGAGCCTCCGGACAACTTCATCCACCAAATCGATTTTTAAATCCCGATGTATAACTTCATTAGACACGTACCACGGCATACGGTATATTAGGCGTAGCACCTTGTTCTGGAAGCGCTGAATAATCTCTTTATTTGACTTCTTTGCGCAAAGTGAAAAAGAAAATTGCGCATGCTCAAGCTACTCGGGTGGCGTACAATCCCGATCGAGTTTGGTGATGACGAGAAGAGAGGGGTCAGAAGATGTCGAAGAAGTGGATAATTAAGAGGTTTTCAAAAAAAAAAATAGTCCGGAAAAGTTAGTGAAGGAAGAATCAGTAGTTACTTAGTCGAAAAGAGTCATTTGGTCAAGACTCGAGAAAAAGTCAGTGATGGGTTTGCCTTTAGTTATGTCGGTATTTGGAGCCAACCGAAAGGAAAGATGGTCGGCGAGTTATATCATGAATCTGGTTAGTTTGATTTATACATATATTATTCGAATATAAATTTTATTTTATTTTATTTATCCAATACGCCGATAAAAAGTAAAAGTATATTGCATGATAAAATCAATATCTGTTAACGTAAAAAAGGTTATTCGCTCATCGAAAACGAACTCGCGTGTAATTTATGTTTTAAATTAACTTTCTTGTGATAAATTATTTCTTAATAAATACTGCGTCATAGTTTATTTCTGAAACAGAAAAGAAACTAAAAGAAGAAGAGAGAAGCAGAGTGTAATAAAGAATAAATACATACATTAATATACGAGGATCCTAACCATGGTATAATGAAGTCCATTGAAGTCCATTGAGTATTAGGGTCCTCGCAGTGTGTGTGTGTATATATATATATAATCATCATCATGGTGCCATGTCCGTTACCGAATATCGGGTAACATTTTTCAAATTCTTTGTCTATCTGATGCATTCCAGAACAGTTCAACTGTACTTGCGTTGTACCACTGCGCTAAGTTTTGGAGACATGTTGTTGTTCTTCTTCCTGGCGGCTTCTTTCCCGCGGTCTTCCCTTGTATAAGAATACTTCTTTATTTCAGATTTTTGGTGTTTTCCGTTTCCGAATATTGGCTAACATTTTTCCAATTCTTTGTATATCTGATGCATTCCAGAACAGTTCAACTGTACCTGCGTTGTACCACTGCGCTATGTTTTGCAGCCATGTTGTTGTTCTTCTTCCCAGCGGTCTCTTCCCCACGATCTTCCTTTGTATAAGAATATGAATATGTGTGTATATATATATATATATATATATATATATATATATATATATATATATATATATATTATACATATACTTCTGCATTTCTGATTTTTGGTTTTTAACATCCGGAATGCTATTTTAATCGCATATATAAAACATGTATTTATAAATATATAAATAAACGTGCATAATAAAGTACTTTAGCGCTCTGTTCGCACCGCTCGAGTTCAATTCCCATTGAGGATAAAAAAATTTTTACGGGAAAAGAACTTCAGCCAACTCAGATATTCATTCGTCTGATAATACGTAAACCAACTGTAGCTGGGAAAGTATACAGAAGCTGAGGAATGCGATGACAAACCAACTCTTATTAGCTTACCAGAGAGTGTCGATTACGCGATCCTATCAAACTTCGTGGTTTGATGAGTATCGATCAGGCAACGTTACCTACTAACTTTCGAAATTGACGGTACTTTATATATTTATTTATATATTATATATAAGATAATTTTAAAAAGTACAACATACATAGAAACCTTACAGAATTATTTATTCTAGTGCAAAAGCCAGGAGAATAATCGTCGACATTTATTGAAGACGTAGTAAATGAAAACGAACTGTATATTCCCTTATCTTCTTGTAATGTCTTTATTACCATGAATTTAGTGACATTTAATGTGAAACAGAGCATGGATCCACTTCTCTCTAGCCCTTCCGTCTTCTTGCCTTTCTGTAGACGCTATCAGTTTGAATCCTGTTCCTTATTTTATTCCATCCTTCATCGTAAACGGCATATTCTATAGTTTCTACATCTTCCTGAAAACCTGTTCTTCTCACTACCTGTCTGTAATATTTTATCACCTTCCTATTAACTATTAACTATCGTTCCTAGTCGAATTTTGATTCCGATATGTACGCACATTTGTTGCGTTGTCTTCTAGCGTCTTCCTATAAATTCGGGTTCTAAATGCAATTGAGACCATTTTTGTACGTTTCTTATCCATACAATCGTTATTGGGAAATTTTTCATTCTATGTTATGCCGCTTACTAAAAATTGTGTTTCCAAATATTGTTATATGTGTTGTCGCGTATTTTGCTAGCGCCGATCTTTTGCTTAATAACTAAGTACTCTTCGTTACTTACAGAAACGTTAGATAATTAATATTTGTCTATGATATTTTCATGTTTTACTTGTTTGAAGCTTGTGCAGCAATTCGTGCATTTTAAGTCCCACTCGTCATATGCGAGACAAAAAGAAAATCATAAATAAAGCAAAATAATAACACAGTTTAATCAGTATAAAATTATTTTATTTGCTACGTCATTATCAAGCATTAAATTAACTCAAATATTTATATAACAACAACTTGTAACTTGATATAAATATTTCACTAGCCAGCGGGGTAATTTTACTCTAAGAGACAATAAATTTCATTTATAAAACAGATTTTTCAGGTTCCATTAAATGTCGATATATTTTAGCTGCTAAGGTAACTTTAAGGATACTTAGCATATGTTTATGTAATAAATATAAATTCTTCACGATTTATATAGAATTTTGAATTGAAATAAATATATTGAATTGATTGATTTAAACTTAACTTTTTTACTTCATGTAAAAAGTACGTATGGTGTTACTTAATAAATTAGTAATTTAAGGTGTTCGGTTATTGTTTTGTTTTTTTAATTAAAAAAACGTTGATACGTTTATTAATTTCTTTTATATATTTTAATATCGGCGATGACAATTCCGTCTAATTGCCGTTATTTAATACATTCTCGCATAACGAAATACTAATTAAATATTAGATATTTTTCACAATTACAAGACACGGTTAGATAATGCGACGATGCTCATTTACACACACGGCTGAATCAAAGACTCGTCCGAATTTACCATTTCACTCTTCGTAATGAAATAAATTGCAATCGATATTACGTTCTTTAAGATACGAAGAGAAATCACGACGATCATTTTAGGTGTCGCGCTTTCCTTGACATTTACGAACTTCTCGTTTGGAAGTATTAAATAAGGATGAAGTCTTTAATTCCTTTTTCTTCCGATTACATTGTTATTTATATTTATATATCTATCTATATTACGTAAATATATCGCAGATAGTTTAGCTATTCTGACAGTCACCTTTTGTAACGCCATTTCTTTAAATTCTATAGTAATGGCTTTTTATTTTTATTTTTTTCTTCTCTATTAAGATTATTGCGACGACTGTATGTGTAGTCTTTGATAGATGATGAAGTTGAAAGCACGCGTTACTTCACTAAATCATACGGTTTTCGACACGTTTGAGTCAAATCTCCATAGTTGTTCAGGAGCTGTATGACTTGAACTGCGATTTTCCAATCTTTTTTCCATGTATGCAAGCAAATCTGGTAATATGACCATTGGAATTTTTAAGTCTCGATGTATGTTATTATTACTTTCAAATCGATATGCGCGGGTGATCGTACGAAAATGGCGTTATTGTGTGGAAAATCTATATTGGAAATACCGGTACAAGCCCGCAATTGTATTCCATAAATCCGAATCGGTTTTACAATATTCAAAAGTCGTTTATTTTCCATAGAGTTGAGTTCTTAAATAATCATCATTCTTGCTTTTATTTCCAAACATTTCTGCCGGACATTGGAAGCGTTTTATTAAGTGTAATTTCGTTTCGTTCGTCACGTAATTAACCTTTTCAATCGTACATTATACAAACATTAAATAAAGTTCGATACGGGTGTTCATCATACAACGCTGATTTGTAGATAATTTTCAATGTATTTATATAAATATTTTCAAAAATTGAGTCACTTCACGTTGAACCGGGAAATAAAAAATTTCTTAATATTAAAATTTCACATACCGGTATAGTTGAGACATAGTGAAGGAAAGGGTTACAATTCGAAATTAAAACGTTCAAATTTACATTTACTTTCCATGGCCGGATAATTATTGTATATAGCTTTTTCGTTGCATTCGGCTAAGTCTTGAAGGTTGCACTGCTGATCCATTAGCGGGCGCTGCAGTTAGTTGGTGATCAAAAGTCTGGATTTCTCCACATTTGCATTTATCATATTTTTCAATGTTCCATTTTTTTTAAATTGGCCTTACATCGTGTTGTACTTGTCGCTAACCTATTAAGACGGTAAGTTGTTCATTGTATTCATTACTGGCTGCATCGGCTTCGTTCTACAGCTTAGCTATTTCGGACTTAGAGTGATTCGATAATATGAGCGTTGATTTCAGAAAACTATTCCCAGATTTCAGCCGACTGATTTAAGCAGCTTGTCAAAATAGTGGATGCCTGTCGTTTGTTAATTGAAAGGTGCGTTTCTCACCTTATTCTGAGCGATGCGATTCCTGCCAAGGGATAGATTTTGTGTACTTTTGTTGATCAACTTGTTATTATTCTCACTGTTTCGTTTAATGCAGCATCTACTTGTTTTGTGTGGCGTGAGTTTTTCCATACAGGTGCTGCATATTCGGAAATTTACATTATTCCGGTCGTAAAGTAAATCTTATCGTTATTATTCGTATTTAAAAATAAATAAATAAAAAATAAATCTCAATAATTTACTATTTAGGACGTTATTTACGTTTCTGTATTCTATAAGTACTGTTTAATTACGATTTATTGAATTATCTTTTCTCGTTATTATTTAATTTAATCTTCGTATACCTTAAAAAATTTCACTCTATTTTCTTTTTTTAGTATTTTGTTTTTATTTTATTTTTATATATTAATTAGGAAATCCCATTTGATAAGTAAATTTATGTGGAAAAAATGAAAAAATTTGGACACGTTCCAACTTTTCAGTTATTGATATTTGGTGATAGCGATTTCTTTTTACATAATAACTCGCATCTTTTTTTTTCGATGTGTATAAAATTCGAGGAGCTGAACATTTCGTTCGAAATCCATCGAGCGCGAATGACCTGTCGTAATGGTCGATGGTTTTCGAAGCTGCGTGCGATATCTATCTCGAACATGATAATCAGAAAAAGTAAAATCCAATTTGACATGTCCGGACGAGGAGGATTAAGGTTGGCAAAGGTTTTGATTCTTTTTCCTATTAATTATGTACCGGCTTTGATTTATGCAACATCTAACATGTTAAACAATGAGCGAAGATTTGTGTTTGGTAGTAATATCGACACATATCCACGCGTTGACGTGTCTGCATCAAGTGCGGATGCTCTTGACGGTTTTCGTTCTGTTTTAATAATACTATTCGAGCAGCTTAAATTTTTACATTAAGCCAATAAAATGAACGTTACTTTCCAAAAATAGTCGTCACGCGTTCTAATTAAATGTTTCGTAATCTTTCTCGCCTATGAATTAAAATGACAGCGTCCTCGTGTTGCGGTCATTCTATTATCGTCACTTTCTAATCTCGGCCCACGCAAGTTGTTTATCGTTGGCACATTAGACGCGCGTAAGGTCGAAGAAACTCTTACAAAGTTAAAAAAAAAACAGAATTATTTGGAATCCCTACAACACACAAAAATAATATTTACGTCAGAATAGTAAAATGTTAATTTCAGGCGCTGCACATTTTTTTTTAAATAGGAACATTCGTTTAATTTTAATGAAACTGAAATTCCGGTGTGATTTAAATGTTGTCCCCCATAGGCTACGTGATAAACTAGTATATAATCTCAAGAACTGTTCTAAATTTTTAAATTTAATTTCATAATTTCTTTCAATTCTATTTATTTGTGCTCCTAAAAATGATTGAATAAATTGAATCGATTCCATTATAACGTCAAACCTACAGTTAGGTAATATCGCCATTATAATTTACGACGTTACATTATGCAAGAGTAATTTTTACCGATGACCTATTATGGACTTTATTTTTGTTTACAAATTTTATTCAAGCTGACGACTATCGCCGTTATTTTAATAATATCTTCTTACGTCATAGTTTATATTTAGACTAACGTTTTACGTATGTAAATTAATCGTGCAATTCAAAACATTTATTAGTTTTATAGTGAGCGTTTATCATTAGTTACCGTTATGTTTTTTTTTTTTCTGTTTTTCAGTAATGAACTAAGTTATGTAAACAATTTAGAGTATACCGACCATTACGATACGTTTCAAGTATTGATTTGTATGCGATAAAATTTTAAAATGTTGCATTATCGCTAAATACGATAAACAGAGAGTAGAACTTTGTTTATGTATTACGTGTCGAATTTCACGGGGTATATTCGTTTATTTGAGCTATTACGATAATATTTTTTTTTAATATTTCACACTTTTAAAATTTTTATCCGGTAAATGTGTATAATAAATTTAATTTTCATACATTTATATATATATACATCACAATTTGCCTTTTTCAATTCTGAATGAAGACTTACAAGAATTTTTTTTCATCCGTTTCTGTGCTGCGTCTTACACTATTTCTCGGTTACTTTTGTATCGTCCGGCCGGTTTAATAATCGGTCCTGATTGTCTGTCATCAACTTTTTCAGCTACCTGACCTGACCAGTTTTACTTGATGTCCGACCATTTGCTCCATTGCCTCCTATAAGAATTTTTTCATTGGCTTCTACGCTATATCTTACATAACACCATCATTTCTCAGTTACTTTTGATGTATATCACCATACCATCGGATATCGTCCGGCCTGCTTCATAACCAGTTCTTACTGTCTGTTGTGATCTTTTCCAGCTACCTGGCCAGACCAGTTTTACTTTATGCCCAACTATTCGCTCCATTGAATCATATAACTTCGTTTGTTAACGTATCCTAGTGTTTTTGTTCTGATCATCTAATGTTCAGCGTGTCCATTTCACGCGCAGTCTGAGAATTTATTATTTTTTAAAATCTATTTTTGTACGTGACCGTGCTTAATTTTTCAAACGCAATTCAAAATAAAGATGGTCTTCTAGTTAATTCTATTTTCACCGTCACTTTTTTATTTGCCGTGTAATTTCTCGTCTAAACAAAACATTACGATAGCAGCTCCTGTATCCAATTTAGCTGTCTTATTCGTACTGTAACTTCTATTGCTTTTTCTGTTGTTAGATACCTGTGTTTCGTTTTTGAAAAATATCTCCCAGTAGAATCGAACAGTTATTATCTCATCGACGGCATAAAGTCAAGTTGGCAACGGTCAGTTCATGCCACGAAGGTGCATATAGTGTTAAATGATACACGTCGAAAAAAAACTGGATGCCTCATGTCAATAAACGTAGAAAAACTTTACCTAGCATGCGGCATCGTCTCTCCATCCATAAGAACAGAAGAAGCTCTGGAAATAAAAAAAAATTAAAAACAACCGATGATTTACGCCACGGACCACCGTATGGAAATACGAAAAGAATAACACAACAGCTATTTTCAGTTCGACTGACTAAATGAAAGGAATCGATTACAACTGGAATAGAACTACCAGTAGATATAAAAAATAGAACAAAAATTAAACTAGGATCAATAGAAAACATCGAATAGAATCTACGAACTGGATGTAGCAATACTAGGAGAAACAAATCAAATGGGTTTAGTCTGTGCCAGTATGGGCAAGAACAAGATCAAAATCACTTATTTCGATGGCCAGAAATAAGAACTGATCTAGTCCGATCTGAGGACTGATGGACTGACCGAGATAGTTGAAGGGGGGAAAATATAAAATTGCGACATGGACACGAAGAAGGCACGCTTTAAACTGATGATCTTGCTCCGTACCGTTTATTAATCGATTTTCGAGCGAAATATATACGTACATTAGCGAAGTGGATTTTTAAATAGGACATCTGGAATGAGATAAACTTAAATACATGGCGGACTGGTATTTTTATTATTATTATTTTACATTTCGTGATATCGATTAGTAACAGGTATATCTACCGAGAGAGAAAAAATATTTTATTATTAAAAGACGGGTTGGTTATCTATCCTATAGTAGAACTTTTAACCGCGATAAAAAGATTAGCGCGTGTGTGTGTCATCTTTCGGAAATTTGGACGCGGAAATGGGCGTTCTGAAGAAATAAAATAGGCTAAATTGACGGGTTATAGTTCTCGCTTGTAAAAAAAGAAAATTACTTTTTTTTTTTTTTAAATAGAAAAATAGATACTGGATCATCATCACTTAATTAAAATCATCATCATTATAACCACTACTGTTGCATTTCCCATTATTATTATTATTATTTGTATATCATATATAATCAGCATAAATAAATGATAAATAAATAACACAATTTAAGATAACCTGTCCACGAGCCACATTTCCAGGTCCAGTTTGATTAACCAATTCAGCGCTGCATCTAACAATGTTGTAATCTGATTCCATCCATCTTTCGAAGCCCCTAATAGTCATTTCGTTAAAATGTGTTCATAGTTTGTGTTTTCCCACAGTCTGTCCATTATTTTCTATTTTCTCGTATATTCATTGCTGCAACCATGGCCCTTTCTAAACTTATTTAGTGTAATGCTTTTTCAAATTAAAGCCAAATGGTCTATCGTTTGGAACTTGTATCAAGTTTCTTTTATTTACCTTCTGGGTAGCCTGTGTTTCTCTCCAAGCTTTAGCTCCATCAAATTTTTCCGACATAACTTTCATTGCGGTATTCAATATCACCCATTCAGGTGGTTGCACGTCTCGTTACAAGTTCTTACGTTTTGCTAACTTCGTTAATATGAGAAATCTGATCTCTTCGTGTTTTATATTAAAAAATTCCGTTCTATCCGATTTTTGTGTCCATTTTGATTTTCCAGCTTTTTATTACGATGTTACTTATAACTTACGGCTGATGTTCTTTTAATCTGTTACTCGATGACGATTTCTAATTTCTCTAATGTGCTGCTGACGATAGAGTGTCGTGCTAATACCGGTGTAGAATAACAACAAGGAACGTAATATATGAAAAATGTGTACTTACTGACCTAGGCGCTATGCATATCTAACGAACTACGCAAATGGAAGTCTGTATACTTAAAAAAAAATATATCATTCTATAATCTGTGTGTGGTAACAGCGTATGCGCGCGATGATATATGTAATGCTCGGTAACCGCACGTGTCCGTCAATATTATATATATGTGTGTGTTTTCGAATAGGAGTTAGGAAAACATAGAAACTTGTAACGAGATGTGCAACCACCTGAATTGGAGATATTTAATACCGCAGTGAAATTTATGTCGGAAAAATTTGATGGAGCTAAAACTTGGGGAGAAACGCGAACTATCCAGAAGGTAAATAAAAGTAACTCAATACAAGCTCCAAACGATAGACCATTTGGCTTTAATCTGAAAAAACATGCCTTACACTAAATAAGTTTAGAACGGGCCATGGTTGCAGCATTGAATATACGACAAAATAGAAAATAAGGGACGAGCCAACATGCGACTGTGGGGAAAAACACAAACTATGAATCACATGTTAACGAAATGCCCGTTATGGGCTTTGAAGGATGCATGGAATCAGATTACAACATTGTCGGATGCAGCGTTGAATTCAACTGTTTAATTAATTTTTTTTTATTTCTTCTGTATCCAGAACTCCCGCATATGCTGTCGATGTCGTTCTTTCCTTTCTTCGGTCCACTTTTTGCCGGTGCGCAACTTCGGCTTGTTTTTAAATTTTAACATATTCCGCTAGTTTTCTCCTCAGTAGATGACAGTATTCGGTGTCACTCGGTTCAGGGCCAACTTCGTTTAAATCGGTTTCTATCTCCTCGAACCACTTCCATTTGAATTCTACATGTAAGTGAATATTCGGTTAATTAACAACCGTGATTGGTTAGACCGCTTTATGTGACCGTAAAACCTAACTCGTCTTCATCGCGTCAAGTAGACTTCCCGCATAATTGTATATTTCTTCATTAGATCTTGGCCTATATTCTTCGTTTACTTTACTAAGATTCCTCGTAACAGTTTCTTCTCTTTTTTATGTAATTCTTCTATCATGCTCTGTGTATTTAATGTCATGCTGTTTGCCGCATATAGTATTTCGGATTGAGTAACTAGACAATAAGGTCGTAATTTCGCATTGCGCGACATACATTTTTTGCTATAAACGTTCTTTGTCAAAAGCTGCTTCTAATTTGTTTATTCTAGAACTTAATGCTGTTTTTCTTCTAGCATGTTGGGTTCAATCAACTCTACTAGATATTTAAACTTAGCTACTCTGCTATTGGCGCTGATTGTATATTAGTAATTGAATGCCATTCGTTGTTTATCGAGTTAAGTATCAACGTTTATCAACAAAGATATTTTGTTCATTTATATATTTATTTAATTTTTATTTTGAAAATGGTGTAATTGCGGAAAAGCTTCGTTATTAATTGTTAACGATAGTGATTTTAACTTTATTGTTTCATTATATGTACGTACATAATTATTAGCATTCGTGATTTAGGTTTATTGTCCGTGTATATATATATATATATATATATATATATATATATATATAGAGAGAGAGAGAGAGAGAGAGAGAGAGAATGATATGTTGTATGTAGGTACGTAACTTACGTAAGTATTCGTCTTTAATTGTAATAATTTTTTTTTGTATTCATCTAACGAGCAGTTAAAATCCTTCGAAACACTTTCTTATTAGTGTCGATCCTGTAATGTGTAGAAAAAGATTCAGCCTCGATAAATATCTCACATCCTAGTCTCTATTAGGATAAGCAGATTCTATTTATAAGTAGACTAACGGTGAATTATAATTATTATTATTATGATCATCGTCATTATTATTATTACGTCAATGTATCACTATAATTACGGGAAATCACGAAACGTGCTAGATTATGTTGACGTGTATCGTGTTAGCCTTTAGCCGGTGATCGTTTGAGTTTAAAGTTGGTTTATTATTATTTCTAATGATGATGGACGTGATCGCATCATCTGTAATAATATTACCGACGAATCATTCTTTCTCACTCATCGGCCTATGTCTGGTTATTTCTATTGTTCTCGTTAAATTATTTGATAATTCCCTCATCTATAGCAGTTATGTTACGTTTATCGTTTTGTCCAACAAGTTTCACAGCCTCGGGTATACGTCGCTAATAAACTTATATGTAACTTTCATTATTTTGTCTGCAGTCTGTTTTCACGTTGGCTCGTTTGTTTAAATTGCCCAATTATCTAGTCACGTGTATATGTATATATGTATATATATATATATACCGTGTGATTTATGTATTCTCGAGCCGAAACAAAATTTATACTAACGAATAATTAATTCAATTGGACGCGTGAGAAAATTGATTTTTTTTATCATTTACAAGTTTAATGGAATTATTTTGATACATTCCCATTATCTTTATTCGCGGAAATAAAATAAATCAGTTGTTTTAGCTGTTAATAATTTTTAGTTTACACTTATTTTAAAATTTAAACTAATTCGAATTAAATTAATTAATTAAATTTATCGTCGATTATATTTTAATAAAACCGTACGTTGTTTTTTACTTCCTTCTATTTAACACATACTACGTTCTTTTTTTTTTTTTTTTTTTTGATTTACATTTGACTATTTCTGATAAAAATAAAAAAAATTGACAAAATTTTTAAAGACAATCTCTAGACCTATAGAGGTATTCAATGATTGTATATAATAACCGACCCGGCTGATATAGAATTTTTATATTCATATATGAAAAATACTATTTGGACGATAAATTACTATATTAACAAAATTTAAAAAATTGAAATGAAAGTTTAAATGGGTTGTTTAATTAAAATTATTAATAGAAGTGATTATTATGAACTTTAGCTGTAAATTTACAGCCTTCCGTAGCCTAATAATAAAACAAAAGAAAAAACATCGATTAAACTTGTAGTTAGAATGTAGGATGATAATTCGTTATTATTACTTTAATATATTAATAAATAAAGTTGAACAATCTTCGACAATCAGAAATATAAAATACTTTTGTGGTAACACACATACACATTCCATATATATATATATATATATATATATATATATATATATATATATATATATATATCGCGGGCTTTTGAAATGTGGTGTTAGAGGAAGATACAAAGAATAAGTTGGATCGAAAAAGTTAGGAATGAAGAATTTTCCCAAAGAATTGACAAAAAACGCACTTTATTACATTCGATAAAGAAAATAAAACCTGGGGGGGCATGTACTTGGACATGGTGGTCTGTTACGCCATGTAATAGGACATATAACAGGGAAAAGAGGTCGTGGTAGACCACGAAACACTTTCGTGACAACATTGTTGCATGATACAGCCACAGATCAATACTGGAAAATGAAAAGAGCTACTACGGAGAATCGGTTGGGCTGGCAGTTACTTACTATAGAAAAATCAGTCCTAGGACTGTCAAACTTATGATGATGATGATAATTATATATATATATATATATATATATATATATATATATATATATATATATATTTTACAAATGCTTAAATATTAAAAGAGAAATAAGACTGTTACTATATAATATGTTCAGATATACAGACTGACACACTTTTTTTGATTATTACTGTTCTTTTTTCTCTTCATTTATTATTTTATTTATTTATTGTTCAGTTCAATTTTTTTTATATAAATTTTTTTTTATATTCATAATACATACACTTATACGGATAGTCACAAAAATATATTAAATCAACCTGTGTCTGTTTTTCCACGCTACTTTATTGATATTATTACGCTTCGCATAAATGATATTACGATATTATATGACATTATGCGCTAAATCTTCGAGCTTAATATAATCGTTAACGTCATTTAGTAATTAATTTTTTTTTTTTTTTAAAGTTAAATGTGATATTTTTAAACCTCTTAGTAATACATCTATGGTTACACCATACTCCACAGTTATCTACTCTTTAATAACAGCAGCCCTCGGTATTACTTATTAGTAATTTTCGAAAATATTTCTTCCGTCTGAATAGAACATATCCTGACCAGCGAGTATAACATCTATTATAATACATTTGATTAATATTTTTCTATCTGCATCTGTTTCATGTACTTGAATTCTTGTTAAGCCAGTGAACGACCTATAGTGCCCATCCGTTGTCCGGTCGTTAGTCTGTTTACTTCTTTTTATTTAAATCTGTTGGATTTTTTAACTATCCGACATTCTTCCGTATATATTGCAACGACTAATAATGGGCTACGGAGACATATTCGGAGACTTCGTATCGTGTTTATCGAAGCAACACGTATAAACTAAATAATATCGTACTATAATTATGTAATATAGTTTATACGAAATTATTTAAAATTTCGAGCGATATATTATTTAAAATTTATTTTATTTAATGCGTTGTTATATTTACGTAAGCATTAAACACGTATACGTAAAGAAATATGATTTTTAATAAGAAAATTAGATTAAAAATTATTTGCTTAATAATCGAATAGAAAAAATGCGATATGGCCAAATTATCTTTGTTAGCGTTTTCTTTACAGCGTCTTCTGGATTTTTTTTTTATTAATGATACACATATTAATACCTTAATACTTTACTACGAATGTTATCACTTTAATTAATTTTCATTCTATATATATATATATATATATATATATATGCACACATGTATCACATACTTATACACGTCCTTTATACAAGCATAAATATAATCATAAATTTCGTTGGCTACATTTAAAATAGGATACAGAGCATCGTAGAAAACTACAATTGCTTTAAGAATAACAATATAATCAATACATTAAAATATGTATAATGGCAATATTAAATAAAAAATATGATATTTTCGTCTTTTCTCTTTTGGATTAAGTAGATACGGATAAATTATCGGTCAAACGATCATCTACAAGAATGTATTAAACCTTGTATTTATTTATTAACGTTGTTGTAATTTTATTTACATTTAAATATCTATATTTAAATAAAGAGAATAGACGTGTATATATTGAAAAAAAAAAATTAATAATAAATTTCTGCTAACTATCTTTCGATCGTACGTGAATAACGAGCAAAGGGAATTTCACAAATTCACAGCGAGTGGAATTCCACGAGTTCGACCGCGCGCGCGATGATTTTATTTATTTTATTTTATTTTATTTCGTGTGTTGCGTTTCTAAATTAATTTCACTACTGACAAGTTCGATTTTCATATCCCGGAGTTCAGCGTTTACTTTTTCTTATTTATCTCTGCGTCTATCACTAAGGTGCACACGTGCAGTGCAGTCATCTGTAATCTCACGAACTGACCGCCGCTGCCAGTTAGGTTATTATTTATATAAATATAATAATGATACTTCCTTTTACCGCCCGATATTCTGATTTCTCAACGTACACGTTCAAATCATCCGACGGCGATATCTATTCGTTACTAGTCTAGTCGCGATACGTTTAAAGTTGACGTTATTCGAACGTTATCGCCCGCCGTTCTCTGCCTCGCCACATCAGAGGTGAAACTCTAAATGTTTTGGAAAAACCTGTAAATCTAAAGCAACTTTTCTCGTGTATATACATATATATATATATATATATATATATATATATATATATATATATATATATTTACATTTTATAGATCGCGCACGTAAGATAATAGAAAAAATCCCCCTAAATCGATTCGTTATCGATTTTACTCCGGTTATTATTGGTTCGATCACGATTCATATGTAATTCCGAATAGCATAGGTTTTGCTTATTTCTCATTTATCAAGTACGATAAGACGCGTATAAATAACCAATTATCGTATTCACATTCGCCGCCTATTTCCATCCCCTAGGGGAGTAAATTTCTACATGGATTAGGTAATTTTTATTTACGTATTATAGAAATCGTTATTCGCTGTATATATATATATATATATATATATATATATATATATATATATATATATAAAATCTTAGGGTTTAGGTTACAGTTAATTGGAGGTGGAAAATTAATTACTGGTCAAGACAAACAATCGTGTGAAAAAAAATCCAATAGCATTAAAAATTTATATATATATATATATATATATGTTCTTCTTCTTCAATAGCGTCATCTACATGCCAACTCTTTGAATACCATTTGTGTACTATATTACTCTCAAAATATTCCATAAATATGTTAGCACACGCAGAAGCTAATCTCGAAACCATTATATGTATATGACGCTTATATTATTTTGTATCATCATCTCATCATAATCATCATTAGTACAGTCCTCAGACTTGTCCATTACCATGATAGTAAGCTTCCACCTTTCCCTGTCTTCCGCAATTCTTTTTAATTCCGTGCAGTTCTTTACACCGGTATCTTTAAACAGGGTTGTTGTCATAAATGTGTTTCTCTGTCCTCCGTGGGGTTTTTTCCTTGGATTTTCAATAATATTTCGAACTAATCCTCGTGCCGAAGTACATGTCCAATCCAAATTGATCGTCCCTATCTGACGTCCAGGTTTTAGTGCCATTAAGACCTCTAGATCACACGTACATCTTCAATATTCTTTTTCGGAGCTTCGACGTATTAACTTTTGTTTTAATATGTCTTGTTTTTCAATTTTAGAATTACAATATCTCGCTGATAAACTTCCGCA
Organism: Coronaproctus castanopsis; assembly: GCA_032883995.1. Lineage (NCBI taxonomy): Eukaryota > Metazoa > Arthropoda > Insecta > Hemiptera > Monophlebidae > Coronaproctus > Coronaproctus castanopsis. The sequence continues at coordinate 239,940,961 of CM065053.1, read as the reverse complement.
CTTGTTCAACTATTTTCTCCATCAATTTTTATACAGAATGGGCCCCGTTTCCTTTCAATCATCATTGATTTTTTCACATTTATTACCTTAGTACCTTTCCGACATTATGTAAACGCCGTATCATCTTTTGAAACATATCCGCATATCTTGCGAGTATTATCCGGTGTCATCCGCGAATTTTTTATAACTTTTCTCCTCCCGTAGTTAGTGCCTTCGAATGTTTGCTTAACTATTAACTCTAGATAAACATTAAAAAGATATGACAACCACAAAAATCCTTGTCTTACTCCCCATTTTTACATTTGCAGGTTCTGACGGGTCATCGTTAATTTTTATTACAGCTTTCCATTGTTCGTACAGATTATATATGTAAGCTTGAGTAGAGTTTCAGGACATATTATTTCTTCCAACGACTGGAAAAGGTTATTCCAACGTACGTAAACATTTAATTATTCTTAAATTTCATGTACCATGTACCTTTATCTCAATTTATCTATCCTCTGTGGAGATACATACAATATCGTCGCTATTAAACTAAAAAGCAAATGGAAATCTCTGCGGATGTCCATACCTAACTCGAACAAGTTAAGAAGCCTAAAATCGGATACAACTCGCTGAGAAACGCTTCGTAATTTATCAAGAAATGCAAAAATTACTTTGAGAATTAATAACACACGGACATTTGTTATTAAGGCGTGTGAATCTTCTGTTTGCTGTGGACACCGGGAAATTACTGTCAAATATCTTCTGCGCTAGAGTGTACTACTTTCGTCTCAACGTTCCCAACTAGCATTACCAACAACAATTACAGACCTGCTAACCTCGAATAGCAACACGTACCTTCAAGTTCTTCGCTTCTTGCACGATACCTCTTCAACATGATCCGGGCTCTTTTTATCTGTGCCTCCAGCCTAGCAGCGGTATATGTAACATTAATGGGAAAGTCAATCGATTATTTACCGTCAGAATCAAACAATTTTTGCGGAATCTGTACTTTTCAATATGGTAACTAACAAAATAAGAATAGATTTACTTAATAACGAAAGAAAATGGAAATTACTTACACTCATTACACTAGAATATCTTTAGTATAACAAATGACATTTTCGAAGATTTGAAACATTAAAAATGTTTCGCGAGGATAAATTTAAATATAACCAGTCCACGATGTACGAAATCTTTATAAACTTTCGTAACATACTATTAATTTTTGATATACATAGGGAGCATACGATGTGGCATGCGTGAAGAGGTGTATTGTCATGTGTGTATGTGTATTAATGTGATATAGTTTATTACTATGTGGGAGATTATTTGTTGGTTGTATGATTTTATATATATAGAATTGTATCAATATACGTATCATAATTTTACTTGATTAATTTTTTAACTTGGTAGAACGTTGATTGTATTTACGCCGATTCGAAGTATATTTCTTATATGTGTCAGCTGGTGATAGTCTGAATTTATAATGATTTTAATTTTTTATTAAATATGCACGAAAGCCTTTAGGAATGCATTTGTATATAGTGAATCCGGTATCAGTGCAATACCCATAGCCGGGTTTTTCGTGAAACGGTGAATATTTAAATTACGATTTGAGTTTAATTTGTTTATTATATTTTTTGTAAATCTATGGAAATACGATTATTATATCGTACCCGATCATAACCCTTCCTGCGATAAATATGTCAGAAATTTGTTTCTTAATCCATATCGGAATATAATTTATCCGCAATCAAAGGTACCAAATAGGTCGCTGTTGAATAAATGTTCGTTTATTCGGCACCAGGCTGCAAATAATTCAACGTTTCCAGTTAATAGTCTTGCGTAACATCATTAGAGCACCGTGGTATATTTCCAATACCGGCCTGCACAAAGATCTTCAGATGCCTGATGTAGAAGAAACAGTTATAATACACGGATATATGGGCAGCGACTTCAGCAACATGCCAATCGAATTCCAAAGCGTCCGAAAAGATACTGTCACGTAGATTTGCAACATCGTCAAAAAATTACGATTAGTATACACAGAGAAAACACTTGTATAATATCGACGCTACTTATTGTCCTAAGATCGTACGCCAGAAAAAAAAATCCGTTACCAAGTTCGCATCGATTTTCTTCCGCCATTTACGACTCGATTCGTACCACTCCACTTCTTCTTCTGTTTAACAGGCGCCGTAGAGTGAAATTTAAATATCGTTTCTTGTTGATCGAGATTCGAGTTCTACAACACTTTAGAGTCTTTCAGCCTTTGCCGAGTTTTCCAGCTATTCGACTGTTTCTAAAAGACTACGTCGTCCCGATTTTAATTTTCCGCTGACAAATTCTGTATATGTAGTTGGGTTGCGACTATTGTACCTATAAATATAAATCGAATAAATCGAAATCCAGGACAATTGCAATTTTTCAGTCGATTCGGTTCGAGGTTTCCTTTTATCGACACCTAATCGACAACAACGATTTAACTGTCTTGTGTCGTATATCTAATCGAGGATGATAAGTGGAATATTATAATTATATCGTCTCGTGAGTTAGGCTGTCGATATAAATATGAACACGTGGGTACTAACGAAACTGGTGACAATTTAATTTTAACATTAAAATAATAATAATTAAACAAGGAAAAAGTAGTTAATAAATTTCTACATATAAAGAGGCCGCAAAACTTTCCAGAAGCCATTATCAAAAATGGATATAAAAAAATAAAATATAAAAAAAGTATACGCATTGTATAAAAAAATATAAAAGGAGAAAACGAAAAATAAAATGCGAGAAAATAATTGATTTATTAGATATTACTAAAAGGTAGCAAAATGAAAAATTCCACACTGTTCGAAATAATAAATGAAAACAATAAAAGGAAAAGTCGCGCCCATTTTATATTTCGTTAAATTACGTCAATAGGGCGCACTCTGGCGGTGGTATGCCAGAAACTTAACGGATGATTGTTACCTTATGCATATTTCGTTATTTAACGAGTAGGTAATTTTATTTTTGATATATAGACGAGAAATTCCGCGACACTTCGATAATTATCGTAAATAGTGTTTTCTGTTTTATTATTATTATTATTATTATTATGTTTTTTATTTTTATGGTCTTTATTTTGGTAGATCAACTTTTCAGAATATGACTACGAATCAGCGGAATGTCCTCCTCACGTACTTAACCATCGTATCTTTGTCTTTTCTTATACATATCGCCAGATGTAAGCGCCGACATGATTTCTCGGGAACTTATACCCGAAAGTGAAAGAATAATAATTACAATTTCTGTTTCCATTAGGTGGAGAAGTGAAATGTCAACCAGGCGAATATCGACAATTCTGCGTGCACCATGTAATATGTCTGGAAGACTGGTATTACATTAAATGTAATCGGAGACGTCTGGAAAACATTTACACGTTTATATTATAATCACGCTTGTTATTCATCGTGATGATAATGATGATTTGTAATCGACGATTATTATAATTACTATTGTCGTTAGCATAATCATCTTGATGATAATGATGGTTATTTTTACTGTTATTAGCCTTATCAGCATTTTACCGTCAGAGCGAAATACAGCGATCGGGTGTGACGACTCGCGGCAGTGTGTTAGTTTATTTTCTTCATCTATATAAACGATTTGTGCTAAATAATTATAAATAAACGATTATTCAGCTATGCCGTCGGTATTAACAGCAGATTCGACATATCCGAAACATGCTACAGAAGTTACTTCAAGAGAATGTTGATAACGTATCCCGTTGCTTAATCGGTAATAAACAAATTATTTGCCGATAACATATTAATGACGAAAAGCACGTAATCTATATAAATCGGGTCGAAATAGATTGGAATAATTTTAGAAATAAATGTAGCTGATAAGACAATATGAGAGTTACTGAAATTACATATCTCGCCGGTTTTCGTTGATAGTAAATTAAATTGGAATGCACATACGGTTCGTAAAGTCAAAAAAAAAAAAATCCAGCAAAATTAATTAATCGTTTTATTATTTAAAGCAACTCTTCTCGGCGGAACATTTGAATCGTTTATACTTAGCGTCGTTATATCAACCAGTTTTTACCTGTAATATAGTATAGGGTGACACGGAGGTACGGTTTTGTTTTTCGAATAGCGCAGTTGGTAACAAAGCAAACCGCGTGCTTCACATTTTATTAAGAGAGATTCGTTTTGTTTCAATTATCAAGGCACACTATAAAGAAATTTTACAGGAAACGTTATTTTGGTCGTGAATCGATCACGACGGTGTATAGTTTCGAAAAGAATTCAAAGTTACGCGGTGTAAACTTGTACCATCTCGCAATTCAATTTTAAGGTGGGTTGAAAACTTTCGAGAGTCAGCCTCTGCAATTTTGGATAAAAATCGTCCTGGACAATAAAAAAAAAACATTCGTACCTGTAGGGCCTTAATTTTTCACTGGTACTATCAACGGAACGCGCTACATCGAGATGATAAACCCGTTTTTGCTTCCTTCATTTCGTTGCGTCGCACGGATTTGACCACTAGAGATTTTTTTATGGGAATACCTTAAGAGTCGCGTTTACGAAACACGTCCACGAGATTAAGACCCGAGAACTCGGACTTTTGAAGAAATTTCAAAAATTGGGCAACCTATGCTCGAAAAAATTGTAAAAAGTTAGAACGAATGTTTTGTTGTAGATGACGGTTATCTAAACGATATTGTATCCCAAAAAATAAATATAATTGTAAGCTAATCTCTCGTTTTCTTGCTTTTAAATAAAAAATCATTCAAAAATTTCAGTCTTTTATTAAAAAAACATAGCCGTCCGTTTTCTCTGGGTCAGTGTAAAAGCTCGAATGCGTACAAAAGTCTACATAAAAGCTATATTTGATGATAAATGATCATTGAGTAACTTTTTATACGGGTACGCGACTTATACAAGTAACAAATCTTAAATTTTGTATCGTTAAGTTTAGTATCACATTTAGTAAAGAGAAGACGAGGTCAGGAGGAATACTCAAAATGCAGGCACGTTACGTGATGTCAAACAGTTCGCTTATTGATATCATTTATCCTAAGTGAATCCAGTTACTTAGAGCTTCTCGGTATTATGAAAGCTTATTGTTTAGGTTCGTTGATAAAAAATGGGTATTATGTAGTTGATTTATATGAATAAAAAATAAAAATTAACAATTGAAACGTGTATATTTCTTTAATCCAAGTATGTAGGAAAGCATATATTATGTGTGTGTACAATTTTACAGAATAATATGGCTGTGTGTCTGTGTGTGTGTGTATGTATTCATAAGTAACACTATGTACATTATAATGAAAGTAGTCGAATTGGTGTACAAAGTTAACAGATGCTCAAATATTTTTGATTTAATAATTAAAGACTTGCCATTGTTCGGGATTGTTTTATTGAAATAAGTTTTGTTTCCGTTCATGGCACAAACTAGACGAAACAAGTGATCGCTATTTTGTTTATTATTCCCGCTAGTGTTTAGTTTCTTCTTGTACGTTCGGTATTTTAAGATTCCGATGGAGGTTTCAGTTGCGTATACCTGAGGGACCGATCACTATTCTCGATTTTTATTTTAATCTTAGACATCGCTGTAAATCTTTGCCGATCGGCTAATTTTTTTTAGACCAGACTGGAATAATTCTGTAGCCGTTGTCGTTATTTCTCGTAAGTATTATTAGCGTATGCCGGTGTTTCAACTTGCGGATCTACCGCTACGTCATGCATGTGATAAAAGAAGCAGAGGTCTCGGAATAAATTATTAAGGAAGGAATACCGTGAAATTTAAATGTATCATTTTAGACTTATCCTGAAAATATCTGTCTGTTAAAACCATTACCTTACCCGGTTATAAAAATGAATAAGAATGTCAATCCGTTCAGAAAAACTTCTTTGCTTATGCCGACAAAAAAAAAATTGACCTAAAAGTCGCGATAAATCGGGAGAAAAATTTAAAAATATCACTTGTAAAATAAATTTATAATTTACGACAAATCACAAAGATTTTTGGCTGTTTAAACATTATCAATCGAAGATAATATATATATATATATATATATATATATATATATATATATATATATATATATATGTGTGTGTGTGTGTGTACTATTTATAAAAATATAAATTATAAAGAGTACTAATTTAGACATACAAGAAAAACTCAAAGAATGGTTACAAGACAATAGAATTATAAATAAAATATTAAAAAAAGAGATGTAGAATGAAAAATGGCGAGAAAAAGGGATAGACAACTTGAATATCAGGGGGCTACTGCAGGCAAGAAGTAAAAATGTTAGTGTAAATGTCTGGAAAATGAGCGTATCAATGACTTTAGAATGAGTGGAATACATTCAATAAGTAACACTGTTAAAATCATGTATATAGTTGTATGCGTATGATATGTATGTATATATTACAAGATACCTCGTATATATTATTATTAGTATTATTATTTAATAAAAAAATAAAAATAAAGTATTTATAAAGAAATATTTTATTTTATATTTAAAAAAAAATTAATATATGTTATAAAAAATAATAATTTAATTTACTTGAAAATAATAAATAACTAACCCGACCGGATTTGTAATTGTTGCCTGGCTAACCTTCATTTCATTTTAACCATCTTGATCAGGAAACTAACGACTGAACTATGTAACTGAAAAAACTCGAACTCTCTTGAAAATGAACAACCATCCCTTTTTATACACATTTTTCTTCATTATTTACTGGCTGTAATTTATTTTTACTGACTAGATTTATTTGATCAAACTAATTTACTGTTTTTTTTTCCATTGACTAACTAAAATTAATTTTAACTATTTTATAATAATAGTTTATCTACTACAAATCCGGTTTGATTATATTATAATAATTTTAATATATTTTACTTTAACTAAATAAATAATTATATATATTTTTTGTTTTATTATATTAATTAAATTAAATATTAGTGTTTTCCACCTTCAATATAATAAATTTAGATTTATTATAACGTGAACATACGATGATCGTCGTAATATATATATATATATATATATATATATATATATATATATATATATATATGTGTGTGTGTATGTGAACGTACATGTAAATTAATGTATAAATATTAATTAATTAGTTTGATACCTGTCGACAGGCGAAAGCTGAACGGGATGAGGCAAAATATAATTATACACGTGTAATTATTAATCTGAATATATGTAGATGATTTTATAGTGTTTGTCAGTTTATATATGTTGTGTGTATGTGTGTGGAAATAGCGTTGCATGCGTGCAATTTATTTGCATGTATGTGCACTAATATGATTGTATAATCGTAAAAAAAAATTATTCAAATATACGATTTTACAAAAAAAAACATTAGCACAGTGAAAAACGGTATTTATAAATAATGTGATAAAATTATTTTATAAATACTATTTTTTCATTTTATTAATTTTTGTAAATTATGCATCTAAATTAGTAATTTTTATAAATTGTATATGTTGTTATTAATGTTTATCTTCACATGATAATGGCTTAACAGGCGAAAAACTTTGTGAATTTTCATAAAGTTTAGTATTTTTAACTTTTTTTTTTTTATTTTATTTTATGTATAATCATAACTTCCCGGAAAATATATCTTGACGAAGTAATGACAAGTCAACTTGATACAAAAATTAGTGCTCGAGTATTTTTTTTTTTTATTTTTTGGTTTTTAACTCAGTTCAATCAATAAGTAATTTTTATAAATTTGCCAGTCACGTCGTTTATAGGCGTAAATATGACAAACAATGAGAAAGCAAAAATTTCGGTTAAATAGCATTTCCGGAATTGTAGTCTCGAAGACGATGCACAAAATTAACCGTCTAGGCTTCCTTTATTAAAAAAGCAGACAGGCGCCTGCCTCGTTTACTTTTGTGACTCGGAAAATTATCATTTTTTTTTTTCGGTCTTCTTATTTTAATGTGTCGAGCAGCAGCATTTTATTCGCTTCGAATAAACATTACGCGTAATTTACCAATTTAGGAGAAAAAGAAAAATTTTCATTTCACATAAAAGTCGCAATAATCGAATAATGTAAAATAAATTAGCTGATTGTTATTAAAAATTAATTTAAAGAATAACAACAAGAAAGAACTTTTAACATTTATCTGAAAACTAACGAAAACGTGTTTAAAGGTTTCTTTTTCTCTTAATGATAACATATGGACAAGGAAGAAAGAAAAATACGGTACAACTTGAAGATGAAAGAATGCTGCAAGGAAAAAAGGAAAATCCCGTAATTTAGATAGTTGACCAATAATGATTTGGCAGAAAGAGAACTCTGTAACTATCGAACGAACAGTAATATTCACAATACTATACAATATCGACGTACACAAGTGTATATTAACGAATACACGTGCGTATGCATAATTAATCAGATTAATTAACGATACTAGAATGTAGAGCGACAAGAAACTGGAGCTTGTGTCTGCGCTTATATCATCGTCTTGAAAAGGTTTGATAGTCGTAATTATAAATGCAGTTTTGGAACTTCTAGCTTAAATTTCGTCGGTTATATGCAAGGGAAATGTAAAATATACGTGTATAAGTTACGTATTTAAAAAGGACGAAGTACCGATACGTTTAAAGCGATGTAGTCAGTATGTTCTGCTGGTTTTTACATCGTAATTACGCAGCGGCAACTATTAGAATGATATGAAGGGGACAAACAGCGCGCGTGAAAGTTGAATATTAACTACAAGACGGTCCGAAGCGAAAATACGCCGATAAAAACGGATTTTGTAACGTGATGAAGCAGGTGGCCAAAATGAAGTGTACATACATTGCCAGAAGGAAAGAACAAAACGAATGTTGGAATGGTGGCGCATAGAAGAAATATTACCGAGATAGAAGGGTACAACTGGATTTAGAACCGGAACGAATGGAAAATATTGAGGAGAACCGTGTTGGAATGGTGGCATAATAGAAGAAATATTACTCAGGTAGAAGGGTACAACTAAATTTAGAAAGCTCAGAACCGGAACGAATGGAAAATATTCAATAGAACCTAGCAGTGGACCGATATGGGGATAAAGAAAATATATAAAAAGACACGCGTAATGTAAATACAAAATTGCGAGTATTCTCTAATTTCGATAGGAGAAGGTTAAAAATAAGCGGTTATATAGATTAAATGATTTTTTAATATATATTAATGATTTTTCTTTAAAATCGAATTAAACCGAAATATGCTCTAGCGGAGGGTAAATATTTATAATGATAAATATCTGAATATAATTTATATATATATTAATTTGTGTGTGCGTGTGCTGTAGCACAAACTTAAGTAAATAGTACAAATAATTGCTAATTATAAGCGTAGTAAAGTTTAACCAACGCGAGTGAAGATCATTTGGTTCAATGAAACTAAAGCTTCTCTCTAAGCAACGGTCTTCTTGCTTCAATCGCTTAATTCTTAAGTGACCTTACTGCGGCCTAATAACTAAAAAATTTTAATAGCTTCAACTCCGTATACCGAGTGAATTGTTTCTCCTGGCGTTTAATTAAAAATTCTATAACCGCACATTATAAAATATCTTTATCGGAGAGATACGCTAATCCTACTTCGTTAACAACTCTTGAATAAAAAACTATCTGATCGAAAACCTTATAATGGATAATAGAGGAGACTTTACTCCAGGATGCTGTGGAGCAAATGACGAAAATAAAGTGGCGATGGGCGGGACACGCAGCTCGAAGAATAGATAATAGATGGAAAAAACGAGGGCAGACCTCTAAACCGTTGATGTGACGACTTAAAAATAGTCGCAGGGGAAAATTGGATAAGAATAGCTCAGAAACGTAATAAACTGAGAACAATTTGGGAGAAAGCCTACGTCCAGTGAACTATAGGCTGAAAATTTTATATATATATATGTATGTATATGTATATATATAATGATCGATATATAATATTTTATATATTGAAATAAATCGTAAAGGAATGAAATGGGAGTGTTTACTAAGTGTATCCTTCAAAATTTATTATATACAATGTTACGTGCATATTTATACACACACATACATATATTTATATATAGGTGTATATACATATATATATATATATATATGTAAACGTATATAAGTGTGTAGTTTTGCGTGTGTGTTTGTATAGTCAAATAATAGCTTGAGAATATAAATAAGAATAAAATTCTTCCTCTTCGACGCATATAAAACTGAATATTTCGAAAAAAAAATGATATATTACAATTTTTTAAATTTATTTTTGATGATTTTCATTGAATTCCTAGCGTGTTATTAATTTCGTCGGTATTATTACATAAAAAATAATGAAACGGCGAAGTATATTATAATCGTAGATGAGACTGTGGCAGTAAGTGGAACTAATCGGCATTTAGTTCTGGCTAGACGTGTAACAATAATTATGTTTGGGGATAATTCATTGTTGATATACGTGTGTATGTATGTATATATATATATATAATTATTTTCTCCATACCACGTGGGATTTTAATTTAATATTATATATATATATATATATATATATATATATATATATATATATATTCATCGTGTAAGAAGTAATTCCATTTTGTTTTTTTTGGGCATTCTTTAATCGATTGAAAAATTACTTCCCTCATTGAGGATTAATTGAGTTTTTATTTATTTTTTTTTTATTTTCAGTTTTTATTTATTTGTAATTTTGAATATTGTAACGAATAAAACTCATTTTCGAGAACGGCTCCTTTTGTTCGTCTGAATATGTTTTTTTCCAATTTCATAGTAGATTTATTTAATCAATTCAAATTTATATTAAGGTCGTCTTTATTACCACTGTAAATTCCATTTAAAATCTTTTTACATACATTCTCCGATATCTATAATTTTAAACCACTTCAATAATATCTAAATAAAATTAATTTTATCTTCTTAATATATATATAATTTTCTCTATATCTTATCTGTTCGGTGTCTAACTTATTAATTGCTATCCGTATGCAATTACATCCAAATTACGTGGTAAACAAACCGTGTCCGAAGAATTACAATATAGTTTTTTGTTTCTGCTATGCCAAAACGACTTAGATATTTTTTAAAACTGCCGTAGTAATAAATTACGTGTTATAAACATTAAGAATGAAATGCTTATTATCAAGTCTGTTATTTATATATATATATTATATATATATATATATATATATATATATATATATATATATATATATATATATATAAATATATATTAAACTGTAGTGTCTGTTTGTGATTTGCGCGTATTTTCATTATAATCTCACTGTATTGGGCTATTAATAAAATCCTCATTCTTCAAAGAATTGCGGTGATTTTTAGCCGATGTTTGAGAATTTTTTCCAGTCCTTGAAGTCCTGGACACACTTACAGTTCGTGTGAAATTCGAAACTGTTTTATAACTTACCGCGTATATTGCCAATTTGACTATTTATAATCGCCTTAAAAGTGTGTTCATCTTTATCTTATAACTAACCTAACCTTCATCTCATACGTTATAAGCGGCTGTCTCTTTTAAACGGCATCTCTTACAAGCGAATTCGTCTGTATATATATATATATTCCTACATAAACGATTGATGACAGGAAACGCGATGGGTAAATAGACACCAGAAGAAAAACGAAAAACCTAAAATTATAGAGAAGTTGTTTATTTCGATATTGTTAATATTTTTATTTCTTGATAAAAATAGCGGTTTAATCGTTATTTTGAAGACGATGTAAATATGTAAATGTAAGATGGGTGTGTAAAAATTTCTGTTTTTTAATACGCCTTCGAAAATATTAAAAAGGAATAGATTTACTATTTCGAAAATAACGAGTAGTTTGTTTCTAGCGTATGCGTTAATGATGTCAAGTATTTCAGAGTTACAACCGGGGACTCAAGTTTGTCCTCGGATAATCGCGTTAATACTTACAACCTATTCGAATTTATTCACCTCTATATTTCATCCAAGATATCACCTCGTAGGTAGAAATAAATAACTACTATTACAACTATTATTCGTCTTTAAAAAAAAAAAAAAGTCAAAGATAAAATACATAGATTACAAAAGTAAATTTGACGCCAAATATATCGAGCTCCATGGTATATGACAAACCGTATAATTCACTCGGACCTGGGCATAATATAGTGCAAGAAGAAATACAACAAATTGTTAAGAGATACCTACAACGGTTGCAGCATCATCCTAAAGAGCTGGCGAATCAGCTTTTACATAGTCAGCTGGACCTTAGACTTAGTCCAGTAACAAGTAGGAGGGCTCACCATGAGGTGTGTCCTCCGCACTGGTGACTTAGTCATTGAAGCCTTTTGTTGGATAGCCACTTCTGACTAGTTACTAATTGTTAAAAGTAAAAAATAAAAAAAAAGCTGATTCGTCTTAACGTGTATGGCAATTCTCGCGTTTGATTTTCAGTTTCCGACGGTACACACAGTAAATTGTTACAAAATCGTTATTGCAGAATCTCGTTTAATGCCGTCGGGTTTGCTAGGATTTTCGAGATACGCATTCTTAATTAAAGCTCTCGAACTTTTTTTTTTTTTTTTTTTTTTTTTTAATGTGCACCTGTATAATTTAACAATAAGCACATGAGTTCAGTTAAATAAATAAATAAATTATATACAAATACATTAACATACACATCGACAAACTCGTCGTCGAAAAAATTTACGAAAATTACGAAATGCTCCAAATTGAATTAATTAATAATATGGCCAGTTGACGTGATCGGTATACGCGCGTTAGAAACATTGCCAATTTTTTTAACTTAATTTTTTCCTTATTTGGTATATTCGTTTATGTCTTATTAACTCTAATCAATTTATCAGGTTAATTTCGTTAGTTTTTGTTTTCTCTCTCTCTTTACGTTAGTTTTTGTTTTCTCTCTCTCTCTTTTTATTGCTGCTAGTTATTTTTCACCAAAAATCCCCCCTAATGCATTTTATTGTTATTATATTGGTTACTACTAAATGGGTAATTTCGTGTATATACAACGTGTTGCATAAATATATTTTACGTTCGTAATTTAAATAAATTAAATTTAAAATATATATATATAAATAAATAAATAAAAAAACCTAGTAATATGGGTGAAGAGGAAAGGGTGAATATTTGAATAGAAGCGTGCGACATCGACATCGTTCGTTATTAATGCGTTCGTAATTACTTATTAAAATTACGTAGTATATTAATCTTTTAATTTTTTACCTCAATCACACACACCGTACGCTATAAAATATTAATAAACTATTAGGACTAGACAATTAAATATAAATCAACCGGCCTTCCATCTTTTATAACGCAGTTTTTATTTATATACACATAATGGGGCGTATATGTACTGATATATATGTATGTTATATATGTATTATATATATATATATATATATATATATATATATATATATATATATATATATATATATATGTGTGTGGGATTGCAATATAATGAAATCGGCTAAATAGAGATTTAAATATTTCGCGCGACCTGTTTTCCAAAATAGAATATACTATTTAAATCGTCGTTTAATATACGCTAATTTAATGCCTTGGAATGTAAACAAATTAACGAGCATAAGATTACGAAAGTTGTCCAGGGATTAACTTTGAGACCTTCAAACTAACGATAGAACTGAATCATGTCCGATGGAATTATTTTGCATGTGTGTGTGTCAACGCGCCCATTTCGAGGAAACATTATTCAGCCGTTGGGAAAAAAGTATTCATTTTTCTTACTACTCCGAACCTATTGCTAGACAAACCTTTTGACGAAGGAATTACGAACGTTTATCAGTTCGTATGGAAGTGTAATGAAGTATTAAAATTAATAAAAAATTCTGAGACTAACTATTTATAGTTCATTTGGGATCTCTTGATATTGATGGCGTTAGAAAATACATATCGGATGACCGAGATCAAAGTGAATAAATTTTTCATGACGTAACGAAGTTTTCAAAGGTTGGTCTAATCTGTGTATCCAAGGAGCTACTTTTGCATTGAAATCGTCGATTACGATCGAAATTTCCCTCTTCGTTAGGTTCGTTAACGCAACATTAATTCTTCAATTGAAGGAGTATATTTCATTTTCATCTGGGACAGCTGTCGGCGCATATACTTGTATCAAATTGAGATTTATTTTTGATTTTGGCCTAATTATAATCATACGACTACTAACGACGTCACAGCTTCTAACGAAGTGACTGATGGTTTTTTCAATCGTGAAGGCAACGTTTTTTCTAACTTTTTTTTTTTTAACTTTCATAATTTACTCGATATACATAACTACGACTTTCAAAATACCCAATCTCATTATAATAGATTTCAGTAATGCGGGAAATTGTTATATCGGTTCATTTGGTTTTCTAACTACTTTTAGTTTACAACGACTTTCTAACAGGCCCGTAAGTTCCACGTTCCTATTTTATTCATTCTATATAGCTTTGAATTAATTCCTCTTGACGCATATTTAACATCCTAGTGGTAGAAAGCCCATACGTCACATACCTAGGTATCGAGACGTCGGATGTTGTCCGGATCGGGTGACAAACTTTCTTCAATAGATTACGTTTCATGTGTTTACAAAAGAAATTACTCCAGCGTTTTTCCCGGTGTCTGCTGTGGAATTTTATATTAGGGTTTACTCCAATACCCGAAAATACCCAGTTTAATGGCGCCGAATATTCGCCTATTCTATCTAGACCAATCCGATTGGGGCACATACTTCACGAACGAGTTGCTGATAGTCTGCTGTTATTAATGTAGTAAAAAGTTTAACGATATTGCATTTTAACTTTTCTACTCAACGCCAAGCCCGCCGAATAGAAAATTATCACGCTGCACCTAGTGAACGTAGGGAATTCACGTGATCGTTGTTTTACCGCAGTTGGGACTAGGACTACTTGCTATTGAAGGTGAATCTATTTACGGAGACGTAAAACCGAGCTGATTATTATATACTAATAAGCTAGATATTCGTGTAAAAATGTGAAAACCTTTCTAGGAGCAAAATGTTATTCGGATCAAAAACGCAATCCAAGGTAGATTGAACACAGTAAATGGATTAATTAAAACCGCGTCGTCGGAACTATTGCGGAATACTTTTATAGATAACGTGAAAGAAGCATATTAAACAACACAACAGTAAAACACCCAAAGATAATTTAAACGTTAGTTCTCAAAAGAGACAGTTGAAATCATAAAAATGCGCAGAAGCCTGATGTGGGTGAACGTAATTCTGAAGAAAAGGGATTTCGGAGCAAAAATAACAAGCTATGTAAAAGAGAGGAAAGGACAATTACGTATCTTCTATATGTTGTAGAATAGAAAAACATGTTGAGAAGAATGAAGCAAGAACTGTGTTCAACTAAAGAAATAAGCAATTAGAAATGGAAGAGTAAAGTAAAAACTAACAATATGTATTACTTTAAATGGGTATATAGACTTCCCGATAAAAATATCGCGAATGAAATGAAAGCGATTAATCAGGGTATCCTACAAGAAAATTGTCAAAATTGTAATCTGTTTTATGCAGCTTTCAGCATGGTATAGCTACATCATGAGAAACGTTGACGATTGCCTAGTGAATATATGTATGAATTACAACTACGAAGAAGTTGAAATGCAGTGAATAGAGAGTACGTCAATAACAATGCGATGGAAGTTAAAAGTGCGATAGAGAATATTAATGATCGTATCAAGAAGAACTTTCGATTGACGAGCAACGAACAAGCCCGGAACTTTCCTTTGAAATTAAAAACAACAATTTTGTTTGACCTACTAATAGTGATTGTTTTGAATTGAAATATGTTCGTAACGTTTACGAGGTCGATTATTAAAACCGAAATAACGAGGGAGCGAGGGAGCAGTTGTGTAAAACGTTAAACGACGTTTAAGTTGTTTAGAGTTTTACCGCGCGAATATTCGCCAAAAAAATGGCGCGCTATTTAAAATAATCGCCGTTATTACGTTGCGAAAATATAATAATTGTTATTAGGGACAAAAAAATATGCCACGTACGCATATAAAGCTCGTGCGATGACGTACAGTTTTACGAATGCTTACGTAATAAACTAAAAAAAAAAAAATATCCGTTTAACTGATATATCTCTGACCAAAAAAACTCTAACCGATATGTGTCAAGTATTGCGAAATATAACGGTAAATTATTACGTTGTACTAATTAAATCAATAATGAATTGTTATTTTATAATTATTTAATAATTACATTCACACGTAAACGATACTAATAATTGCGATTATTAATAAAAAATACAACTAACAACAATAATTGCGATAATATCATCGATAGAGTAATTTTAATAATAATTATTCATCATCATTAAGTGCCGACTCCGTATCGGAGGTAGGCGACTATTTAACTATATATATTTTGTTGTATAGTGCAAGTAGCTTACAAGACAATCATATATGTCGCTAGTGCAGATACACACACACACACACACACACACACCAGGGAGAACTGATTGTAATTGCTTTGTTGTCACGCGCAATGCAGCCCCGCGTGTTTCTGTACTATATTATTATTACTAGCGCGCGTACGATGTTGTGCGTGGTGGTTTAGGATTATTTATATTTTATTTTCTTATCATAATTTTTTCGTCGTCGTTCGTATTCGAACTCGGTGTACCTTCCGTATAGAAGTCCGTGCTCTAGCCACTACACTATTCCGACGACTTATAATAATTATGAATAATAAATATTGTTTTTCGTATACGAGGTGCGCGATTTTTTAAAACATTTCTCACCTTAGAAGTAGGAAAATACTTGATTAATTAGTTAAACGAGTTCAATTAAAGGAAATAAACCGCAGCACCTTCGTGGGAAAATTATGAAGCTAAAACGCTCTGCAATATTTTTTAATTTAATTCATTTCATTAGAAATGTTTACTAGTGAATATATATATATATATTGCATTTGAAGCTTAGTGTCGTGGACTGACAAAGTATCAAACCAGAGTATTTATGACCGAGTCCGAGAACGACCTTTTATCCTACGAAGCATAAAAAAAAAAAAAAAAAAGGATTTAAGACGGATCAGACATATACTGGGGGAATGCTAGTCGATGCAATAAAAAGCGGTGAAAAGAAGGCTAATACAAATGGACACTATGAAGCAAGGAGTACGAGTAGTGACGTATGTCAAACTTCAGAGGACGGCGCGACAAATCGTGAAAAGTGGAAGACTGATATAGTGATGGCGAACCAATCCTAGGACTGAACAACACCGAAGAAGAAGATATATATACTATACATTATATATATATGTGTGTGTGTGTGTGTATTTGTTTGTATATGTGTACGTATGTATAATGTAAAAGAAATTCTGGTATACTTAAATTATCGATAAATGAATATGAGTTCATCAATTTAATCTAAATACTTCTGAATATTCATAACAAGGCGATTAGTAGATGGACTAATTATTTGTCCCGATACAGGGCTAATTTAATTTCATTTTTAAGGTATCAGTTAG
Organism: Coronaproctus castanopsis; assembly: GCA_032883995.1. Lineage (NCBI taxonomy): Eukaryota > Metazoa > Arthropoda > Insecta > Hemiptera > Monophlebidae > Coronaproctus > Coronaproctus castanopsis. Next base: position 239,923,440 of record CM065053.1, on the reverse strand, counting down.
TTTTAACATGAGAAATCTGCTGTACATCTGCTTAGTTTTATTAAATAGACGTTTAAATACCAAAATTTATTCAGGAGTAAAATTTCGTTTTTATTTAAATTATGCACGGGACGTGTAAAAGTTAACTTTAAGTAAATAATTTATAATTAAATTATCAAATTATAAAGGAATTTGTAGCATTTCGCTTTGTCTATATTTTACAAGTGTAAAATAAATATTCTGCTATTTTGTTTACTTACTCTATCGCAAATGGCGATTTTTATATATATATATATATATATATATATATATATATATATATATATATATATATAGATATAGATAGATAGAGAGGTGTATATTAATTAATTATTTAGTTAAATTGGTTAGGTGTGACAACGGGGTATATGCTGATTTTAATTATATATTATAAGTGAGTATTTTTAATAATGATAAAATATATATATATGTGTGTGTGTGTGTGTGAGACAGTTAATTATCATCACTACATAGCCTTAAATTTAAATAAATAAATTTTTTATTTTTTTTTAGTTAAACCAGTATTCCTAAATATTTTTTATCTATACGAATATTGCGGATATTCAAATAGTATTCATTTAAATATATGTGTTATGTCAAAAACGCTTAATGTAATATTACACACACACATATATACATTATATATGTAGATAATTATCTTCACGAAACCAATGTCACCGTTTCTTTACTACGGTTTTCACATCTTCCTTCAAGCGGTCACGTATACATTTTGGATGGAGTATGGACGGTGTCTGACGGAATAAGCGGTGTGGGATCGGTTGGAAATGGCGAATACGCTTATACGAACAGACAGGTAAAACTAGTTTGGTTCGAATTATTCCACGGCACCTATTTATCGGTGGACCTGTTTACCGGTTATTTAAATATTTTTCCGGTCAGCCGCGACGACGGGTTATTTTCAATTTTGAAGCTTTTAAGTTTTTTTTTTTTTAACGAAATATCTAACTAAAAATAACCGACCTAAACTGCCGCCGTCTAATGTGTATACTACTTTAGGCGTGTAATTCAACGTCTTATAGTATCATCCTATCATCTTATAAGATCGTGTATAAGCTGTTTTTCTGATTTACCATTTTTTCAAATCAACATTAATAAAGAAATAGTTTTTGAGTTTTTTTTATTTTTATTTTCATTCGAGGGATACGTTTTGTTTTTATTTTTATTCGTACGAAAATCGACATTCTTAAATTAGACCTTGGGATTTTCATAAAAGTTCCGCAACAGTTTAATAAATTTATTTTAAAAATACGGTTTTTTGAGAAAGAAAGTACGTAGTTAAAAAACAAAAATAAAAAATAAAGATTAATTAATTTTAATCCTTAAATGTACATCAGAAGAAAGTATTTCTGTAGAGTTCCCTTGGTGATACATATTTTTAGTTTAGTATACATTATAGTATATATATATATATATATATATATATATATATATATATATATATATATATATATATATATATATACATCCATATATATATATATATATATATATACATCCATATATATATATATATATATATATATATATATATATATATATATATATATATATATATATATATATATATGGATGTATACATAATTATTATATTCCCTAATTCAATTCCTTAATATCGTGACCTTTACTGCAGCATCTGTGATATTATCGTGTCTTTCTTGTTGCTATATATTAGGTTAACCATATATTGATTTCCTCGTACTATGACCATAATACCTTCTTAGTAAGTGTATATATATTGTTTATAAAAAAAACTAATGATTGATATATATATATATATATATATCAATCATTAGTTTTTTTTATAAACATTTTTCACAAGAAAGAAAACGATTAAATGAAAGTAGGAAACCGAACATGAGGCATAATAAGAGATAATGTAGAAATCAATTTAAATTCGTTTATATTTTTTTTAAACATGTCGTGCACTGCAACATAAGTCAGAATTAAAATGGGATAATATTACACTAGAAGATTAAGTTTAGAGGTCGATAGGAATTACTTTTACGAATCGAAGGTTTCCGAAAGTAAATCTCTTCTGTTTGGCGACAGATTTAATAAGGAACCGATAAAGCGCAATATATAAGGATTCGAGTAGAAATAGAGTAGGAATGTTGCAAATTGAAGTATTTTCTCAATTGGAAATACAAGAGTTGGTTATTAAGGTTTCGTTTTTACGTCCTGCGACTGCGCATGATGATGGGCGCATTCGTATCTATTATTAATTTTTTAACCACCTAAAAACTACGCGTTTTTCATATTTACTAAATTTTGAAACCGTCATAGGAGTATCTGTTTGTGTACATCTGAAAAATTGACGTTACTTTCAAAGATGAGTTGGCTATAGCGCCTAATCTAACGAGTTATTTGAAACGAATCATTTTCCCGCGTAATTTCGTGTCCGTTTTACAAATTGATCGTTCTTGCTGTTCGGAGAGCGCTAGTTTTTTGTTATGGGCAGCATTCGATGAATTAATACTTCGTACTAGAATATATCGGTAATATCAAGCGAATAAGTGCACAATATGTTTTCGACAATGACGCGATACGCAGGCTTGTATTAGGTTTAGTATTTTATTGTTTACGCGATGTTTCTAGCTTAACATCGAAAATTAATTAAACTTAACTAATAATATTCGATGTCGGGTTAAAGCAGTTCCTATACGAAGTGATTTGTTATTGTTTTGGCAGATTTGAAGATCGTTTCACGAATTTATTTGTTGCTTCTCGCAACACCAAATCCCTAGAAAAATGCTGTACGAAAAGTGTAAGATCATCAATAAATTGTGGGCTGCCTTTAACTACGCATGAAACGTTTTCGGTTACACTGTTTATTGCTGTGTGTACATCGAAAATATTAGAGGCCGAGTATTGAGTCCTGGTATATAACATTTTTCAAAATTAATCGAACAGATAAAATGCAATATGCGGGGGGGCACTAACGTTTTATTTTTGTAGTTGGTGAATAATACAATTTTTCTAATACTTCGGTAAAATCAAAGAATATGGCTATAGTTATTTATGTGCAAAATGATTTTAAGATCGCATTTTGTAAAAAGGTTAATTGATTTCTAATATGACAGCGATTTTTTTAAATATAATGAGATATGGTACAATTACCTACAAAAACTGTCTCTATCGTCATAATTGTTTACGTTAAAAAAAGTCACGCTAATTTACTTCTGTTCCTTTGTAGCTCTTCTTCACGATCATGTTCCGTTTTTATTATTATTATTATTTTTTTTTTTAAGAAGTAAGATCTGTGTAAAGTTTTGCTTCCGCTGTAGTTTGTTAACACGTTGTTTCATCTTCCGAATGGCTCTGATGTAATTTCATCATTATCGGACTGCTGAACATTAGATACGATATCTTCATCGATCAAAATTTCAAAACCTTCATCCTGTTTATCACACTCTAATCAATCGGTTAAGCCGACTGATCGTTAAAGAATAATCAACACAGTTTGACAGACGAACTTTTCTGACGACGCGACCTCGAGGTCATTAACGTAGTTGTCCCTAGAGTGACGGTTAAAAGAAGTTTTGCTTTTGTACTTAATAAATTTAATTTAGTTATACTTATTAACGCGTATTAGTAAAAGGATCATCGAGGATGAGAACATGGCTTAGTACTGAACCACGCAGACAGACACATATAGATTGATACGATAACTACTGCCACTACGTGTATTAACGATAATAAGGTCAATAAAATGTTACAGCGAATACATCAACATTAAATTAATACTGTCTAATGAACGGAAATGACAACAGCTGTCGCGCCATAAATTAATTAAATATTTAATTACGAGGCCTAAGTAAAAAATAAAATATTTATTCGCTACACATATATATGTGTATGTATGTATCTTTTCCAACACTTCATCCTTGAATTTAAGTATCTTTATTGAGGAAGTCATAACAGAAGTAAAATTACGAAAATACTATTTCGTTTAATTTTCAATACGGCAGGAATTACGAAAATAAATTTGAAAAGCTTATAAATGTATATATATATATATATATATGTTAGATTACAAAAAAAAAAGAAAGAGATAAGAGAGATACGAAGCTGGAAAGAGGAAGATCGGATGTTACGTTGAACTTCCATTATAAAAGTGGACCGAACAGGGGAATTATTTATCATTTAAATATAGATACCTCCGTCCGCCATTAACGTGGATAATGTTTTCAAAATAACTAACACACCTATACCCTGTTACGCTATATTATAGTCTACTAGCGCTCGATAAATAATCCTCGTAACGGTATGGTGGGGGTTAGTAAGAAGTCAAAATGAGAATATATTAAAGAATCCTATTTATATATACGCGATACCTGTATCATTTATATAATGGAATTTTATGACTACTTTGCCAGGTGAAGAAGGATTATTGTGCAATTCGAAGTTATATGGTGGTCAGTGTTGCTCTCTTAAAACTCTGGGATGATGATGTGAACAGGTTCTTTTTTTTTTAAGTTCTGTTGCTATGTATATACATATATATATATGTCGATCCAACCCTTGCAACTCTACAGGTTGCTTTGACGACGAATACATCACACGATATTTAAGATAAGGCCGTTTACAGAAACCTATACATTATTTATGCTTTGTATATATATATATATGCGCACTGACTAATTGTAAATGTATGTATAGGTGTGTGTGTGGGTCTGTATATGTATTGGTGTACGTACGTAAATAATACTGGTTTCGATGTGAGATAAAAATATGCATATATGTATATATCCATAATGTACGCGACTGTGCAATATGCATGTTACGTACTTGAAATAGAAATGACACGCACTGTTAGGAAAAAAGTTGTGTAAGCGTTTACAGTATGTGAAATAATATGAAACTGATCGTTTGTGATATATATATGAAAAAATAACAGGTTGATATATATATATATATATATATATATATATATATGTATATTTATGGAACGTGTTTGGACAGCATCCAGTTAGAAAGAACATTTTTACGTCATTATTGAATTATACGCCCAAATCGTAACAACGTGCAATTATATTTTCATCGAAAACTGGCGTTATTTAATTATAATCAGTCGGAGAACGAGATACGATAATAATTAGTATGAATTTAAGTTAATCTTTGTTTTAATTACCAACTTTAGTTTTATTATTCAAAATTATCTCTTTTGCATAAAAAATAACTAAATAAATTACCGAAAAAGAAATTTTCTTTACGAAATACGAGAACTAAAATTGAGTATAATCTAAATTAGTCCGGTTTAAGTTATTTTATTAGAAAGAATAATATTAGTTCGAACTTACGAATGAAATTGTAATTAGAATTTATCTTAATAAACTAATTTAACTAATTTATAAATTACGGGATCTACGACGGGGGTAACGCGATTAATTTTATATATATATAAAAAAAAAAACATATATTAATTACAAAGTTTTTTGGCAGTTTTATACCATTATCGAGTGAGTGTAAAAATCAAACATAAAAATATCTAACTAATTTAGATATACAATTTACAAAACTTATCAAATGTGAGATCGTATTTATAATAGTCCCGGCATTCGTTATCGATTAATTTTTTATAAATTGTATATATTTTTATATTTACATTTACTTCTATAATGACTTAGCTTTGTTCTTCTGCATAAGGAAAGTTTAATGATTTTAATTGCTTTTTGTTGTTTATTTTTTTTTTCAAAACATTCCACACTTTTCAAATTATGTTTAATTTATGCGCCTATTTTTTTCCTCGTGACACATATGAATATCTACTGTAGAAATGATGTACCGAGAGGAATCTGTCTATAACGAACAAAACATAATTATTTCATATCGTGTTCGACGTAGTGTCACGTTATGGAAGAGGGGAAAACATTTTTTAGAAGAGTAAACGACTCGTGCAAAGTCCGAGATAAATGGTATAATACCATGTGAGGATAATTATTTATATATATATATATATATATACTGCAATAAATAATAAACCGGCGTTATATGATTAAATTCGATAGACTAAAATACAGTACACGCATTGCACGCTGAATATTCCTCATATTTATGATCATATTTATAAATTATCAAAGAAATTTTACGATAAATGTATCACGACAATAACTTCATTCGGGTAAACGAGGATTACGGTATGCTTGATTTCAGCGTGCGTTACATAAGCATCGTTGTATTAAGTACCGATTTCTAATGTATATGCGATCAGATCCGTGTTACAATTTTTATTCTTTTATTTATTTTTATGCAAGTTAAACTAAATTTAAAGCTAATAATTTTTTTTTTAAATTTGTCCTAATGTTATTTTACTGTTGGTTTTTTTATTATGTCTTTAATTTTGTAAAGTCATTCGGTTGTATTGCCGTATGTTTATACATATAAATTCTTCATGATGTATAGAATTTTGTATTGAAATAAATATATTGATATATTGATTCTATATATAGGACATATTTAGTTATTTATTTATAAATCGCATCGACCGTGTTCAGTCGATATGATACATTTTGCGTTATATTAATCGGTTCGGATTAAAAAAATCTATCATTGTGTACGAGTTTATTTATCGATATTGACTTTATTTATAATCTTTGTCATAACTCCTCGCAGTTTGTAATTATACGAGGATTATATCGTTAGGGATTCATTTCATCTTTAGTAAATTCTTATATCCACGACAAATACTTTCAGCTACGTCCTGAACAAACGCCAAATATATCCTATTTTAGCTGAAGTCAAGATTCAATTTTAGTATCCAATGAAAAACTGCGTATGCATTCGCACTATCGGTAATGCCCAACTGTGAATCGAACCTAATAAATATTTTTACGACAAAAACATTCTACGTCAATCAAATATCTCTTATTATGAAAATAAACAATTTTGTTGACTTTAAAAGAGTTCGTTGTACAAACGGAAAAGGTTAATTTTTCATAGACCCGGTCAACATTTATCGTGTAGGAGTCGAGCGATTTTTTTTTTTACAAATTAAACTTAAAAAGTATTTATATATTTGATAATTTTTTCTTTAATCTTTAAATTTTGGAAATTTTAAACTTCTCTTAGAGATCGCAATTTCCCTAGTTCGACTGGAAATGAACTTTTTTTAAATTTAGACATACTATATTACGAAAAATAGCGAAATGTAAAAAAAAAAATTTATTTATAAATAAATTCGATATCGAATTATTTTATAAATAACTATTTTGTCACATTGCTATTTTTTTATTATAATTTTTTTTAATATTGTACGTCTAAATTAAGTATTTTCTTATATTTTATTTTTTATCGTTTTTTCTTTATATATATATATATATATATATTTTTTATAAAAATCTCGGTGCCGTGTTCGTCACCGAACGTTAGCTAACATTTGAGCAATGTTCCTTCTATCGAGTACATCCTGGATGAGTTCAATGGTGCACTTCGTACCACTACTGAGTCAAATTTTGAATCCATGTTAGTCTTTTTCTTCCTAGTGGTCTCTTTCTAGCGATTTTTCCTCGCATCATAAGGTGAATCATACTATATTGTCGCGAAAGGCGCATTATATGACCAAAATATTTTAGTTTTCGGTGTTTGAATTCTTTTATTATTTCTTCGCACTTGTTTAACCGATTTAGCAAATTTCGTATTTTGTCAGTCTATTTTATTTCAAGTATTTTACGATATATCCACATCTCAAAAGCATCCAACCTTCTTTCTGTCGCCTTCGTTAATGTCCAGTAACGTCGAAAATACGTGTAACATCTTACCAGTCTGATTTTCAATTCTACATTTATATTATTACTGCGCGATATTGATGTTAATTTTAAAAATGCATTACCAGCTTTTCCAATTGGTATATTCCATTTTTTTATATATATATATCTACTCGATAGATGGCTTAATAGTAGAAAAATTTTGCGGTCTTTTTGTTCGTGCGAAAAATCGTTATTTATTTAAACTATTTTTTTAAATTAATAAAATGGCGCTTACTTACGAGATTACTTAATCGAATAATATTCTGCCGGTAACAGTTAAATCGCGACAATGTTTGCGCGGAATATTTTTACAACTACGATAAATAATTTTACCTGGTCGAATATTTCATTTTAGCAAGTGTATTTTTTTTATATTTTTTAATTCTCATTTATTAATTCGTATATTAATAATAAGCGAAATATAATTGGAGAAGAATATAAACGCGAAAATAAGTACATTACTTTCTCTCGCGTGATTCGATTTGATCTTATATTATTACTAAATCCGTTACGTAAACGAAAATTCTTTCACGCGAATATTATAGCGTGCCGTGTTGTCTTAACGAACATTAGAACGTTCTTTTAAGAGAACGGTAATATTTACCGGAAACATAAAATATTTTCGGGAAATATTAGTACAATTTTCGTCTAATTTCCAAATATTAATTTTTAATTCGCGGCGAATTTTTAAATTCATCGATATAAAATATTCGGTCTCATTCCTATCTGTTAATACACTAAATTACTGTAAATAATAGATTAGTATTATGTATTATTCAATACATGTTCTATCTTTACGTTATTCTCTATTAAGAAGATGTTTATGTTTTTGTTTTTTTTTTTTAATTGGACTTAAGTTATGTGTTTCTTGATTTTTTGATTTCAAATATCGGCGGTTTAATGCCACCAAATCGCAATACGTGACATATATGGCGAACTAGTCACCTCTAAATCATCATCTTCGTATTGTTCGTTGTCGAACGAAATGACTAGCCGTTGTACGTTTGTTTATTTTCACGCACAAAATGAACTCAAGGCAATAATTATAGCTAGTGCGGTGTCACTGCCTTCTCCGTTATAATTGAATTACGTAATGATGAAAAAATTTCTATGCCGTCAGTTAGTTTGACTGTCGAGTTGACAATCTAGTACCATATAGCAACTATGCCACCGCGACATGATGTATTACTATTAATCCGATAGTTGATCTATGTGACAATTCAGAAAATTCAGTTCAAACGGCAGATACTATTTTATATTTTTTTCCGCACTTCTAGTAAAATTAGTTTCATTAATTTCGATTTAGCTCGCTACTCGTGCACACGATGCGCATTTATTAATATATCTAATGTCTACTTTTGTAATTTTATTTTCCTGAAATATATTGATTGATTGATTGATTGATTGATTCATTGCACAACATTTCGATTCAATTTGAAATTAAAATTTTATTCTGCCGAAAAATTTCTGAAGCGGCCACCATTCCAACATTCGTTTTGCCCATCTATTATTCTTTTCTCTGGCTATATGTCCTGCCCAGGTCCGCTTCAGTTTTGTCCATTTTCGATGTATTTCTATAAATATTTGTTAATATTGAGACATTTCACGTCAACCGGAATATATAAAGATTTTGTTCGAATTTTATAAATTTCATGTACCACACTGGATATCACGACTGAAGAGTTTATTAAAAGTTAATTCGGTACTAGTGCGTTATTTTTTTTTTAGCGGTTAAATTTATAAAATTTATCGATAAATAGTAACGAACATTCCCACATTGTTATCGTAATAATAGTTAAGCACCGTCTAGTGCACTCAGCGGAAGTGAGTCACTTTCCATTTCGTTACAATTAAGTTTCTGAGAAGATCGTCTCGCAGAAACATTCTAGCGATGCCGATTTGGCATAATTATTAGATTCTATGAAAGTTGTTTAAAAAAGGATTTTTCAAATAGAATTCTGTTTTCAGCTTCAGTTTATTCCACGCCGGTTGACTGGATCCGACACAAGTTCGTTTATAGCTGGATAGGCCAAAACGAATTTAAAAAATGTAATCAACGAAAATTTAATTTTGTAAACTCTATAACTATTTCCCTGTTTTTAAAGTTGTATATATATATATATATATATATATATATATATATTATATATATATATATATATTATATATATATATATTATATATATATATATATTATATATATTATATATATATATATATTATATATATATATATATATATTATATATATATATAAAGCATTCTAAATATTTAACGAGAATAAAATAAAAATGAATTTTAACCGGTAAACAAATTCGTGGTATACGCTAGCCAATATGGAAATTAATTCAGGAATTTTTCAAGGCTCACTGGGTATGCTGCGTCATGTCGCATTAATAAGAGAAAAACTTTTAAGAAATGCAAAATGTTAATATACGTCAAAAAATTCCTCATTTCTCGAAAGAGTTGGTATAGTCTAGATTGTTTTTAGTTAAACCGGATACGGAGATAATCTTTTAATAATAATAATAGCAATGGAGACTGTAGTAATAACGATAATGTTCGATTCAACGTTAAGGGAGAAGTTTGCTATCGTAGTAATCATTTTATTAGTTTTACATCCATTTTCCATTATATAACGGCTACTCCTTTATAGCGATGTATGACGTCATATTGTGATTGTTACAAAAATATTTGCGTTATATTATTATTATTAATAATATTCCGATTACTATTTTTAAATTTAGTTTTCTTAATGTAAAAATTTAGAACGTAGTTAATACCGGTAATAATAAAAATCGTCCTTACAATAAAATCAAAATTAAATTTATTACAATGAAACACGAAATAATATGTAGTAAATATAAAAAGATAGTCACATAAATATCTTCGAAGAGTTCGAACAAACAGTGGAATGACAAAATAATACAAACTATAATAATAATAATAATAATAATAATCAGACAGAAGTCCTGTATAAATTACAAAAAAAGAAAAGGAGAGATATATCGGATTATACACAGTTGACAGTGATTTTAAAAATTATAATGATATTAATGATGATAAAGATAATTGTAATAACGATAATAGTCGTAATAAAATAAATAAAATGGAGTTCTTTCACGAGTAAACAAAATAGTAATTACTGGCATAATAATATATGTATATGTTTGAACAAATAGGCGGATGTTCGAAAATAAACACCGCCTTTTAAGTACATAATCATGTATATATTGTATGCTGCGATAAAAAATAAAATATATATATGTATGTGTGTGCATGTGTGCGTATTTACATGTGTGTGATAACTTAAATACAATGTTAATATATATATATATATATATATGTATATATAAGCTGCCTGATGGAAATCCGCGTTAAAAATTCGACAGAAGAATCGGAAATTTGCAAACAAAGAACGAATGTAAGGAAGTTTTGTTCTGACAAGTAATGACGTTAATCTTCGATGCGCTCCAACTGACTGGATACAAACGAAGACAGATTACCCATCCTACACACGACATTGGATCTGCATCGATGCTCCACGCCTTTAATGAGCTCAGCTACAATGTCTGTAATACACCGCATTATGTGTAAAGAGGAAATTAAAATACGGTAGGTTCTTCCAGTTGGTGAACCGCTATTGTTTTCCACGAATAACTAGGTCCTCTAAATCATACGGGACGCAAAATTATTTCTTCTCAAATTAAAACGGAATTATAGATAGAGTATAATATCTGCGGTTTTGCTATGCAACACCGTCCAACTAGAAACGTTACAAAATTCATCGATAAAGAAGTACAGAATCCGGATACTGTTGAATTAGCGGTGAGACGCGTTGTTTAATCCTAGACGAGTACAAATATTAATGGTGAAAATAAAAATCCACCCCGAGGTCGATACTAAGTCATCGGTTTAAAAAGGTGTTTTTAAATAATTGGAAACAGATTTATATTGTCCGGTTTTCTAGCGAATTTTATTAATCTAGCCGCGATGGGACAAAAGTAGAAGGCACAAATTCGAGCAACTAATAATAGAAAAGGATAAAAAAAAAATGTTATAATTAAAACGCGGTAGCTGAAACAAGGATCACTTCTAGATAATGAAGGGAGGTACGATGGTGAAATAAGACGCAGAATCGAAATGTTGCCCGAAACGCCGTGATAAAAATGAACAAGATTCTTCATTAAGAAAAACATTAAAATTAACCAAATGTTCGTGTTTTCTAAAAGATCGACCGTTTAAAATACGATGTTCGAGACGACTGCATATAATTCCGTGAACAGAAAAACGTACAAATGCATCGATGTTACACGAAATCGGTGTCACGCAAAGGTTATCAACGATATTCACAGTGCTGAGAAAGCGCGAAAGAATGAAACCCACAACGGGGATAACCGGTTCGTACACCTATCAGATGGCTAAGGCGTACGTCAAACAGAGGAACACGAGGAAAAAATTACAAACTGGCCAGCGGATTGAGTTTGTCATATTTCACGATCCTCTGTTTGACGTACGCATTCTGAAAATGGCAACCTCGTTGTTTGACGAATAAGGTAGAATGTGAGAAGTGTCGAATATGACTTAATTTTTCAAATAAATAAACGGCGATATGTATAACAATAATGAAAATTTTCTTGCTTTAATTAAATAAATATACACTCTGAAACTGATTAAATTTAAAATAATATTAATTACAAATTCGAATTAAAAATTTGAAAGAATAAAAAATAAATAATAACAGTCAACAGCGACGATAAAATTATTTGAGATGAAATCAACTTGGCAAGATTATTTTGGAAATTTATATAAAGAAGACCTAAAACGAACGTCTCCAACGGAGTATATTTCGGGTTGGATGAATAAATTGGACAACAAAACACCGGGGACATTAATGACATTCCGGAAGAACTCGTAAAAATTAATAAAAAAAAAAAAAATTGCAGGCAACCGAAGGACCACTCCGTAAGTATTCCAGTTCCAACAACAAAATCAACTCCAATAAGCTTTATTCCCCCGAGTGAAAATGATAACAAAACTAAAACATAAAAACCGTTAAGGATATAAAACAATTTTTAAATCGGACAATATTTTTAGTTTTAATTACAATAGGTACTCCACAGGAGATGGAACATATTGCGGAAGAACGGGGGACACGAACAAAAATCTATGAAATATATGGAATCACTGGACGAAGTTATCCCAGAACGAATAGGATATCCTCAACGTGCTATACCGACGCCCATCATAACGGAGCCCAAATAAACGAAAGATATTGAAACAAGTCTGTCGTATTTGTTACATCCGTATCGAGTGAAGAACTTCAAACTGTAAAGTTTACGGGTGATCGAATCGTACTAGAGCAAATTCGCTTACTAAAAAACTAGTTGGCTTAATAGTTAAACTACATGATAATGATGATCGGTTAATAATCGCGTCATTTAATACACAAATCGGTAAAACTACTCGAACGAGTCGTAGTAATTACTAATATGTAGAATAAATCATAATTTTAAGAACCTTCGACTCAGAAATAAATAGAATTATATTCAGGGCACTGTTATGTTATAATGTAAAAAAAGTCTTATTTCGTTACTATCGACGTATCGCACTAAAATGTACACTTTACCAAATGAAGTGTCTTCGAAAGCTTCAAATTTTTACCGCGGTGAAGGAACCTGGAACTAGTAAGTTGAAACGAAAAAGTCACAAACCAAGAAACACCCAACAGAATTGATAAAAGCAATTTGAAGAATTGGGCATATCCCACTGCTAATTAAGATGTAACGAAACTAAAAAAAAAAAAGTGGCAGTAAAACCAGTCCATACTGATGATGATTAATGCGTCGTTATGCATTTTTGTAACATTCGGTGTAATTAAATTTCACCATGTTTTGGCCATGTAAATATTATTTTTTTTATTTATTCCTTTATTTTTTTTAATCTACTAAGTCCACGATATTCGTTTTTTGAAACTAGCTTGCGCTCAGTCCGTGTACATAAATTCAAATTCAAATTCAAATTTATGTCACATTATTAAATTTCCAATGTTACATACAACGAAATAATAGCAATAGTAATTACATTAAATATTTATCGTGTATGCTTGAAAATAACGTAACCATCGAAAAGCTTTGCAATAAAAAACTTTTAGTAATTAAACTGTGTTATGATTTTGTACGGTTTATAATAATTCAGATGCATGAAATGAAACGGCTCTATCAAAATACAGTCGATGGTACAAACACATCACACATTCGTAATGAAAACGCCATCTACAAAAACGCAATATATTTTCTAGCGCATTATTGAAACATGTAAAAACTATGAATGAGGGGCTTTTTATATTTAAAGACAGTGCAAGTTCGACGGGTTTTTTAAATTCATACCAAAAGTAATGAAACGTCATACGATACAAGGACATTCACATATTACGATACATAACAGAAGCGTATACGCGTATAAAACGCGTGTTATTCCTACGACGCCGTTTATAATTCATTAAATAGATTTTTAGATTCCTCTAAATAGGGAATTATTATATTCTATCGGATACAAAGCCTATCTTCTTATTCTCGATTTATTTATAGGCGAAATTTTTCCCGCATCTCCCGATCTTGTTCTACTACTGTTTATCGAATGAGGTTTAAATTTATTAGCGTTGTTCGGTATACAACCGAAGAACAGTGTGGCTTTTGCTTTCGGACGAATATTCTCTCAGTATCGTATGTTGAAGAACTTTCATAGATTCAACGCGGTATTTAGTCATACCACCCGGAATGGTGAGTATCCCATATGACAGAGCACCGGTTGATAGAGTAAGTAGTCTAGACGTTTTATATGAACTGAAGAGAGAGAGAGACTGTCCTAAATAGTAGAACAGATAATTCAACTTTCTAGGGTTTTTTTCAATAAATAGATATATATACGCACCCGGTTCATTTTCGATCAAACTGTACTCGCAGATATTTAATTTTGATAACGGTATCTTGTTCAGCGCCATTTTCTAAATATAATTCGAAATAATTCCAGTTTATTGAATCTCGGTTCGAATTAGGTACCTTGTTTTACTACTGTTAACGACCGAGATTGTTTTTTCCGCATCCAACCGAAAATATGATTTACATATTATATTGTCGAGTTAACGTCTGAAGTAAACATGTGTAAGCAGGATCTATCATTTGCATAATAGTTGAAACGGTTAAATTACTGAAATCGTTTAAATTAAAAATAAGAACGGATACGCTACCTTGAGGTAATCCGATAGTTTGCACCGCGCTATCGCTGTAAATGTTATTCATTTTACATATTTCCTATTATACAAATAGGCTAAATGCGCAATTTTGTAATTTTTTAAGTACGATCTGTCATATCGAAAGCTTTATGAAATACTGAAATCACCGACCTTCCTTAAATAATAATGTTAATAGTAATAATAATAATAATAATAATAATAATAATAATAATAATAATAATAATAATAGCTTTGTAGATTTAAATAGACCCGTTTTTTTAATTGCAAATTCGTTAAACGCTTTGTACTGATTTTGAAGATGCCGTAGAACATTTCGCTTTTTCACGCGACATTTATTACTCTCCCTAACGAACACTTCCTATACGTGCACCCTCGGCAGAATATAATGTTTATCGATCAACCACCCTCTTAAGAGTAATGGAAAATGGTCCAAGTAGCGAAGGGTAAATCTGCAAAGAACGACCAATAAATCACGAAGATAAAAATTATAATGCGGATAGCCGAGAGGAATATGTAATGGGAACGGAATATGAAAAGAAATAATTGTGAATTAATGGCGAATATCTGTAGGTTTAATATTCGGATCAGTCGGTTGAATCGATAATAAACGATATAGCAAAATGGGATGTATGTTGTAAAATAGGAAATATGGGCGCAATAGTTTTATGATGTAAAGATCTTTAACGATAATGCCCGCGATGAACTGCGCGTTATTATTATGATTATAATGATGGTTATTATTCCCATGTATGCGTATGATGTCTTGTATTTATTTATGTATTATCTTTAGTTCACAATTACAATGTTACAATTATAATTGCAACATTATGATTTTCGATAATTAGCTAGTTTTATTGTACTTATATGTTCGTTGTTATAAATTATACACGTTTTACGAACATATAGTAGAAAAAATATATTGTATTATGTACAGATGAAGTTTTCAAATGTGTATTATGAATGTGCGGGGGGATGTGTTTGTAACGAAAAGATTGTATTTCGCCATTCGCTCATTATTATAGGCGTTTTATTTCGTGTATGTAAATTGCTTTGAAACGCAAACTTTAAATAAAAAAATTTAAAATTTAAAAATTTAATCACTTATCGTTTTAATAATTCTTTCGCGTGAAATTTTTAAACATTAAAAAACATACGTCTATAAAAATGCGGAACGAATATTTATATATCGATCTGTGTACCGTGGACACTTTCGAAAATATTTGAAACAAGTACGAAAAAAAACTATTGATAAACTTATAAAAATAAATTTTCTTAATGTTCATCTATTCCTGCCGAAAGTACGGATGATACATTACATATATCCTGTATCGCTGCATATATCGAGAAGTTAGACCTGTAGCTTTTGACGTAACTGATCATGAAATTTTTTTAGGGGAAAATTATACAATTGTAGATTTAAAGGTTTTATACACAGTTGATTTAGAAATTATAATCGATTGTTGGTTAATGTTACTAAAACTATGCGATATGTACAAATCAAGCTTTAACTATGTAGAAAGAAACGAAAATTTCGCTAGGAAGAAGCAATAAATTAATTAGAGGCGATGATATTAAATTTTTAGGGCTTCGGCCGAATAATAAACCGATATGACGTGCTCATTCGTCGTGATTAGGGCGAGCGTAGCGAGTTTTGTTAGTAGTTTATATTGTTATTCGCGTTGTTTGGTATAATTCTTGTTTATAATTTTTTATGTTACTTCGTATTTCACATTTTTACTTGTAACCTCGCTTACAAAACTGCTAAAATTGTCTATGACCGAGTATAATAGTAGCCGGAAATAAGGAGGTAGTTGATTGAAACGAATGATTTAATTATTGAATAATTACTTATACAAAATTGCTCGACACTTTTATATTAATACGTAAGAATTAATATCTTACGTTATTTACTACGAGAAAAAGAAATTAAATATAATTTACACCTCAAATTTCGTTGTTTAATTTTGTTTAATACGATTCAATTAATTTTAATCTAATTTATTTCGCTATATTTGCGAACATTATCCATAACATTTTTACTCTGTGCCTTTGTTCTTCGGAAATATATTGCTCGGTTGATTGATTGATTGATTATTATTATTCAAGAATAGATTTACTGAATTCTAAATAGAGTCTCTGTTTTTAGTTTTTTTCATAGAATTTACTAGCGTTTGATTGCGTGTTCTTTATGTGTGGACGCATTATCTCTACTGGTGGAGAGGTTTTATTTTGTATGTTTTGTGTGTGAATTGGTGCGCTATCTATATGGGAGATAGTAGAATTGTTTGTATCGCTGTACATATTATTTTATTTATTTTTTACATTGTAAAATATCAATTATATTTATTTTTTACATTGTAAAATATCGATTATATTTATGCTGATATGGTATAAACTTGTAATAATTTAAATTTCTTATTACATATGTAACGAAGTATGATTATACCGCGTTAATATTTAGAAATACCACTTATATATGGTGAACCCGGTGCTCGCGCTATTTTTAACAGGGTTTGGGAAGTAGCGCATATTTCGATTATATAGTGTTATGTATTTATGTTTTTAATTACTTTGTATTCAATAAAGTTTCATTTGATTTTTTTATTATTATTATTATTATTATTATTATTATTATGTGAGCCGGTAATAAATAATCTCCTTATGACATTCAGCGACGTTCAAATGAATTCGTCATGTCCTAAACCCCTCAACTTAATTAACTTGATGTTACCACACCAAGATTATAAAAGTTTCAACACCTATCTTCCTGGTATCGACAGCATTGAATTAGCATCGTTACTTCGGTTAGACACAAACTTTCGTTTAAAAAAAAAAAAATCTCCATAACCATTCGAAGTATTTGTCAATTTTATCGAAGCGGTCAAATACTGTACGAGGTGTGTAAGCATCCATGGTAACGCCTTAATTCCAGGTCAGAAGTCTCGACACGGTTATCGATACAAATCGATGATCGTCTTTAAAACTGTCGGATGACGATAAACTAAAAATGAACAAATAATAATAATAATTATAATTATAATAATAGTGTCGTAGTTTATTTATATGGACGATAAAAATATATATATATATATATATATATATATATATATATATATATATATCCGATAGATCTCAATTATAACTTATTCTCGTGGGACGACTATGGAGTTGGTCGCTCTCTGGTACTTTCTCGTTGATGCGTTATTCGCGATGAGTGACGCGTAAAGAATTATATAAACTATTGTTTACTGCGACTGCCATTCTCGTTGTTAGTTATTGTTTACGTTGTTACGATCATCATCTAACGATGTTAGTAGTAAATTCCAAGATCATCGGTCTAACTATTTCAGGTACAAAGGTTATCATTTCACTCTGAACGCGGGTTAAAGAACTTTCTGGCGTTGTTGAAAATCATCCTTTCGAGATTTCGGCGCATCATTCTCATCAGTGACCTATATATATGTTTATATAAAAAACATAACCTGACCCTTGTTATTATCCAGTGTATATATATAATAAAGAGTGTGATCTCTGTTATTATCGGACAGGTTAAGCTAACGGATTAAGAGTTAAATAACTCTACATAAACAAATAATAAAATCTAATGATAGATTATAATTCCAAGTGAAACTTTTATTCGGGAAATTTTCATTATAATTTGTTTACAGAAACTATCAGTTAGTCATTACATCTATATCTATCTATGTATATATTATATATATATATATATATATATATATATATATATATATATATATATATATAATATATATATATATATATATATATTCAGATTGTTAACAATAATCGGTACTTATTTTTTAGATGTACTCTTATTATCATTTTGAATATTATTATAATTATTATCACGTTTAATATTTGATTTTTTAGGTAATAACGCCTTGAAGATATTTCATACGAATTTTTGCATAGGGTCATTGAACTACTAATATACATCAGAGCACTTCAAACTAATTTACCCTTTTCTACTTTGAACTTCATTTAAGTCTAATAAGTTAAATTAGTTATCCTTTTAAGTAAAAATAAATTAAAAATGACAATTAATAAGTAACGAAAATTAATCAATAATAAAAGTCAATCGAAAGTAAAAATAAATCTAAAATAACGATAAATTAAAAATAATAGTATAAAATCATTAGTATTAGTACATTGATAAATTAAAGAATAAAAAAATAATTAACGACTTTCTTTTCGAAGAACAACATTTAAGAAATCGGGCTTTCAACCGTTAGAACGAGACACATTTTTTTCAATTTGTCGAATTTTACACGTATACATATAAGTATTTTCTCGTACTTTATTATTAACATAATCATTTACCAGGATAATTCGGCAAGTGTTGATTATCCGTTCGAATTTATAATATATTTTAAACTGGAAATAATTTGTACGAGGTTGTTTTTTTGGGAATCCGTTTTATTTATATTCGAACATATTTTTTTCTATTTACGTACTTTTCAATAATTTGAGATTGCAAAATTTCGTCCTACCAATGTAAAAAAAAAATAAAAAACATAATCAATCTAGTAACACGATCTACTTCCTGTATTTTCCTACCCGGTTGTGACGTTTCTTGAAAAATGTATCCTCATAACCTTGGACTTGAACGTTGCATAAGAATTACATATGTGTGTATGTATGTATGTATATATATATATATATAAAGCTTATGTCTGTTCTTTAAAGAGAAAATGAAAACAATACATATAGAATTACAAATAGGTGCGAAATTTCGCTCTTCGCCTTATTTTCGTCCTACCGCAGAGAAGCCCAATAATTAAAAAAGAGAAAAAGGGTGTAATAAAATGTTCGATATAAATTAATAATATATACTCCTTTACACATTTAATCCGTTTAAATTTATATTATATATATATATATATATATACAAACATTTTAAATTTATTATTTTTTTTTATATTTATTTTTGGTAATAGTTGGCGGAATAACTAGTCATGAATGGAAGTTCAATAATCAGTCAGTCAAAAAGATGTCGTAGTCCGGCCGTTAATATGAACGGAAGTCGCGTGACAGCTCCGGGCACTCGATGTCTGGTATATCTACGTCAATGCTTAGCCATTCAACTTCAAAAAGTCGGTACGTTTTCCGTTGTCAACACTCATAACGTTATATCGGCGAATGTCGCAAATTATGAAAGTCACAACTCGGAAGTGTCCACTTATTGGATGTACGATAGCGGTTACCTTATATTCCAGGTAAGTGTGCTGAAATGCGCTTGTGATGACGTAATATATATACCTATTAAAAAATATTATACGGTAGCTGGAAGAGGTGCAAACTTAAAGTAATATACTATGTACAATATTAATTTTTCAATATCCGGATTATTTATAATGTTTTGAAAAGTGTAGAATCTGGTGATTTTTAAAAAAGTAAACGACAAATAAAGTATTTCGATAGATTTTATTAATACTGTATTTTCATTTTTGCTAATTTTTGTAAATTGTAGTATAAATTAATATTTTCAAAGTGAAACTTCTAAACTCTCATAATAAAATTATTCTTTATAAAACTCTTATACGACCGTTAATAACTTACGCGCGTGCCTAGTATGGTCTTCTATTTCAAATTCGGCATGAGAACGATTCCGAACTATACACAACAGGTGCCTCTGATGCATAATTAAATAAGTCAAAGTAAGAAAGAATCTCATTTATTGCAGGAAATTCTTAACCTACCCTATCTTAAGTATTACTAACCATATCTGCGAAATTTTTCACTTAGTGTTCATCCCACATTAATCTATACATTAGGTCTATTGAAGATTACGATTCGATTAAAAACTATGTATAAGACGTCTAAATCACAACCTATTATAAACTTCCGATCGAATAATTTTGGTAACTATATAGAGTATAAATTTTGCTCCGTATTAAAATCGGAGTTACCTTAATCATCGTATCTAGTAAATCATAATTAAATTACTTTTAAGTATACCGGTTTTATTTAATGGAATTTTTCCCTCTGTTAATTTTCATTATATATTTTAATATAGAACAACGATGATATATATATATATATATATATATATATATATATATATATATATTGCTATAGCATTTCACTGTTATAAGGTATTATTACATTATGCGGATTATTGTATGTAAATTTTACTGTGCAGATATACCGTTGTTTTATTTATTTGTATATATGTATGTATTTTTGAATGTGTTTGTATATGCATGATTATGTGTGCGTATATATTTTAAAGAAATATTCTTTTTTTATATTTAGCTAAAAAAAAAAGGAAATACTATAATAAAATCAATTTCAAAAATGAAACTGCAAAGGCTTTCGCAGACGACCGTATGTAATGACAAAAGGATCCTTCAAGTCTCGGGCAAATGTTATCGTCGGCGCCTAATCCAACCTCCCTATTGTCTGGAAAAATGTAAAGTTTTTTCCGTTCTAAGAAATATCGTCACCATCTTACCCGGCCTCTTTCGAGAACGTTAATCTCTACACTATCCGAGGACCTCTTCTTTATGGGAGTCAAAACGAATGGTCTCATTTTTCGAACGATCAATATCGTAATTCGATTGTAAAACTAAGCGTTAATGGAAATTTCATTACTTACGCTCCTATTTAATTTAATTAAGTAATAGAACTACGATAAGAACATTGATCTCGATATATTTAGCAGCGTCCTTCTATACGTTACTTAACACGTAGGAAACGGAGCTAGCGTCCGAAGTTAGAAGTTAATTAATCGCGTTGGATTCTTTATAAAAGACCTCGAATGATAATCGTAAAAAAACTGCACCTATAGACAATATATCATCAGTGAGTCGTGTCATCCCATGCAGGTGTATCGTGACCATGATCTGTCACACGGCTGACCAGGCTGCTCCAACAAATACGATCGCCTATACGATATTTACACAAATCGTGAAAAGTACGGCCAGTTGGCCTGTAAATCGTGTCTCACCGTCGAAGAGGTACACGATCGCGCTCCACTACAACTTGAACGAACATCGCCTCCATATTTTCGGCTCTAAGTAAGTGACCAAAAAATCGTAGTATTCTGCTGAGAACGATCGATTTTAATCAGTTCTCCTAGCCGTCCATGAGACACGCATCATTCGTCTCCAACACCGCATTTCTAGTGCGTTTATATGTTTTCCGTCGGCACTGCTTACTGACCAGATCTCCGAGCTATATAGGAACATCGAGAAAACGAGAGAGTTCGATGGCTAAATGTATAGTAGCTAAACTTAAAAAGATATAGATGGACCATTCCATAAATATAATGACAAAAATATACTAGTGGGCTCTCTGATGTTTCCAATAGCGTGCTATGGCTCCGAGTCGTGGACAATAACAAAAGCGATACATAGAAAACTGGAGGCATTTGAAATGTGTTCCTACAGGCGCATGTTGAGAATCTCACGGAAGGAACATCGGTCGAATGTGTCAATACTTCAACAACTTAGAGTGGAACATAAAGATAGATTAGTGCCCACTATAAAAAGAAGATGTCTCCAATTTTTTGGAGATATCATGAGACGAAACGGATTAGAGAAGATTATAACACAAGGAGTAATCCCAGGGAAGAGAAGCAGAGGACGTACTCGTTTTATAGATCGCATACAAGAAACGACGAGGATGTCAATGCGTCAACCAATGGACAATATACAGGATCGGAATAAATGGCATGATTTGATCGCAAAAACTACATGATTGATCACGACGTCTGTGTAATCAGATAACGAAGAAAACAAGAAAAGAAGATATTTCATACAATTAAAATTTATAATTTAACCCTTTCATCAATCACAAATTATAGTAATTTTTTTTTTTTCAAAGAAAATTATACATTTTAATGGAGTATAGTTAAAGAAAATTACACGAAAAATATAAAGTATTATTTTGCGATTAATCATTTTTAGACTAGTCAATTTTTAACAGAATTAAAAAATGACGCTTATTATGAAAATAGGCACTTTTTTTTAGTATAAAAAATTTACGATGTTTGTATAATGGACAGTCCGAAGGAAAATGTTAATGTAAAAATTGATAATGTGCGACTTAAAGGGTTTAACAAAATTGTTAAATAATACGCGCTCTTACGAGGAATTTAAAGAACAGACGGAACGTAAAATCACGTACCTTCGTATATTTTGGTAACCCCTTAACAATTTTTAAATATAGACAAGTTCAACTACAAACACACACACACTTCACGTACGAGTATATATATATATATATATATATATATATATATATATATATATATATATATATATATATATATATCCGCTATTTCAGAATCGACTCTAACGATTTGATTGAAATTTTGCACATACCTAAATTTCTTAAGTAGTTAAAAATGGCCCGTATAAAAATTAATATTGATCCAACTTTGAGTACATCCCATAAAATTTTCGAAATTTCGATTTTTTTCAAACACTTCACGTACAAGTATATATATATATATATATATATATATATATCCGGCTATTTCTGACACGGCTCTAATGATTTGGATAAAATCTTGCACATACCTAAACTTGTTAAGTATTTAAAAGTTACTCGTATAAAAATTAATTTTAATCCAACTCCAAGTACATCCCATAAAATTTTCGTAATTTCGATCCCCCCCCCCCGGCTATCGTCACTGTGAATAAGAAGGTGTATGTATTATACTTCGTGTGACGCATTATATGTCCAAAATATTTTATTTTTCGATGTTTGATTCTTTTACTATTTCTCTACTTTTATCTGAACCACTTAATGCTTCGAAGTTTTTTATCATGTAATTCGCTTCTACGATTCTTCTTTTAACATATTATAAAGTATCGTAAAGTTAGCACGCTGATTAATGCTTAACTGTCCGAACAAACTGTCTAAATCTAAATTCGAATAATAAAGTTTATTAATAATAATAATAAAAACACATTAAATGTTCTGTTTACATGTATAATATTTAAGTATTATTTAAACATTACGGCGATTATTTTAAATTTTAAATTTTTTTGACGTTTAGATAGCGTACTTTTAGCAGCTTGTTCGTAATAGCCTATACGTAGATAATATTTTGGTATAATCGATAGAAATCTTTTATCGGTAACGTATTTCTTATAATTTATATTTCCAGTTTGTCAAATTATGTTCTATGAAATATGTTTTTAAAAATAATTTATCAGAGAAAAAAAATTGATTATATTATTTTTATACGGTAATATCGTACGAAAATTTTAATTTATGACTATAAAATAGCTTTTAACCGTTTAATCTAATCGGAGAAAAATAAAAACGAAAAACCGAGAAGTAATTTTTAATTTTTTTCACGAACTTAAATTTTACGCCAATCTTCGATTGATTAGCATTAATGGCCTTGAAGATGCACGTGTATATATATATATATATATATATATATATATATATATATATATATATATATATATATATATAAGATAATATAATTTGTGAAGCGTAACGGATATTCTGTAATAACCTGATCAAAAGAAACAGCGTACAATTATTCGTATACGTGCGCAATATAGATTTATTCATTTATTACCTTAATAACGATTATAAATAAAATTGTTACGGTTATCCATTATTAAATATTTCCCTACTTTAAAATATTTGTTTTAAGTAAATGTACGCTTATTAACCAAATTTATTATTATTATTATTATTATTTACGCCAAATGGAAAAACTATTATCTGTAAACACTTTAATTTAATTAAAGATATTCCGTTCATAATAACATTATTATTATTATATACATTCCTAAAATATTTTTAAAAATACGCAGTAAATTAAGTCGTACTGTATATAATTTCTAATATACCTGTTGCGATAATTGCTACAGCGCTCGACACAGTCCAGGCTTCGATTTCAGCTGGCGATCTAAGATTTATAAAGTTTTTCATCATTACGTAATTTTTAATTATCGCGAATAAATTTTTACACTTTCAATTAAATGGTAACACTGAGTTATTGACAATCGGCTTCAGCGTCACTCATATATATATAACAGTGAAATGCATTTAACGCGAAAACACAAGTCATCTCCTACATTTTCTTTTCCCTTAATGAAAAAATTGCTTAACAGGAAAAAATGTCGCTTCTCAAAACCGATCAGATTCGCTGTTATTTCTTCAAACCGTCCAAGTTTACTATACTCAAATTGTTGTTTACGTTTATGTGAACTTATCGAACAATTTTTTGAAAAATTTGATGCCAAAAAATATAATGCAAACAAAATTTTAATAATATTTTCCCAAAAAATCAATAAATGTTTTATATTTGCTTTTGAAAAAAAAAATGGAAATAATGTATGTATTAAATTTCGTTAAGTTCTTGTTAATAATATTGTTGGTTTATTGATTTTTATTACACGCATACACATGTGTCTGTTGTATATAAAATGCACTCTAATAAAGTTGATTTTGTTGAGTAGGTGTACGTGTTTTTTTTTTTTTCATATCGTTTAACACGAAATTCTTTTAACACAAAAAATATTTCAGTATCCTTCATTTCCTGTTAAACAAATTTCGCTATATATATATATATGTATATATACACACCTTTTATCCCTTATTAACTTTAATTTAACCAGTTGAAATATTTGTTTCTTTAATTAATTTATTTATAAGAAATAAATAACTCGTTACATACGCACGCGTAATCGATACACGTGTTACCTTTAAAAAACGGTACACCTGAATTAGCCAAAGTTGCCATATCTTTAGATTATTCATCTATATTTTTTCCTTTTATTGACGGGTCGTCCTTGATGGCTTCTTCCTTCTGATACGTTTCATTATAATATACCTCGAATACCACTGAAATATTCTTTATTTTTATTTCTTCTACTACCTCTACTACTGCTGTTTATTTTTGTAGGCTTCAATATTTTCAGAATTAATCATATATATATATATATATATATATATATATATATATATATATATATATATATATATATAAATTACGTATTCCATTCTTGCTTCGTGAATCTTCGCGTAAGACATTCCTGTACAGCTAACTAAATCGGTATTGCTGTTATAACAACGATGAAGTTGCGGTCAAATTTTTAATTCGCTCATTTTGGCCCAACGCCAGTTTGAACATATCTTGTTCTACCAATTCCTTAGGAAGCTTATCAATTTATACCGGACGTTCTTCGTTATTTGTAGACCAATAAAATAAATTACCTTTATATATATTTTTTTAAGCTTTACACCACTTTTATAAATATTATACTGGACAAGCCGATCGTTTCCCGTACAAACACACACACACATATATAGGTATACATTACACGAAAAATGTTTAATAAATTTTAATTTCAAAAATTCATCGAATACGTGACTTTATTTAAATTAATCGTTATTGTAAATTATTTCTCTCGCTGGATAAGAACGGTTTGTTTAAACTAAAAGAGTATCTTACCTGAAATATGATGCCGGAGACGTACGTTGCTTGTCTCGTGAACAGCTTAAAGAACCGATGTCTCGATACTAGACGATATTTGCAATCTCATATTCGAATGAACATTTTAATAATTCTTTATAATATTCCATCTACCTAGCGTTAACATCTTTATCGTGTCGTAAGAGAAAGCAATCCCTATTCTTGATAATATTAGGTCTTTTAGTCGTAAAACTGCGTATGCAGTTTTCACGACATCCTAGAATTACTTATAATCATTTTATACTTATAAGTGATGGCATCTTCAAAAAACGGAAATCGAAGAATATAATATATCGTTCTAAACAAACGGAGCATAGATTAAATAACGGAGTTCTCTTTACTTAGTAAGCATGATATCCTCAGACGGTAGAAGCGGAACATATAACAATAGCCCTAGCGAAAAACGCGTTTATTAAAAAATATATCAGTTAATACCAGAAAAACCTTTGTCAAAAACTTTATCCGGAGCATGGCGTTGCACAGATTGGAGACATGGACGCTTTTAAAAAAGAAATGAGCTCCGGTAATTCGAAATATGGTGCTGGCGTCGAATGTTAACAGGCGAGTAAAATAACTAATAACGAAGTTTTATAAACGAACAATGCGAAATGATAAAAAAGAGAAGAAACGAAATATCCGTGCATTGCATCAGACATTCGGAATGGATGACAACACTGATTGAAGTATCGATGAGCGGAAGACAAAGTTAAGACAGACCACGAACCGGATACGTGGACCAAAAATAAAAAAATGCGAAAGTTATGTCGTTATAAAAGCACGAGCATGCTCCTCCCGAAGACGGATCTAATGTGCTATACTCACCCACCACCAACCACAACGTTGAGGAGGGAAAAGAAGAAAACGGTTATAATCGTTTGTTTATTCAACCGCCGTTTATTTTATAATTATTCGATTTTTTATTGCAGTGTGGCTTAAATTAGCTTCGTACGCTTTTCTATTAGATTCGAGTAATTCTAAAATTTCATTTACAAAGCTTTGCACCCGGTTAAACATGTGATATCCCAATCATCACTGATTCCTTAAGTGTCCTATTACTATTATCGAAGCTCCCAGAACTCAAATATGAAGCATATTCAGTTTTATATAATCGTGGATCTAGAGTAAAGTTTCCTTCTCGTTGTTGTATTACTGAAAACGATGTGGCCGATGAATTAATGCGTTATAATTTATCAAGTGTCCCTTACGAGTAAATGGAATTAGACCGATATGTTGCCAAAGATTAAACGATTTTTATGAACAGATTCTCTTCAGTATTACATCGCCGAACGTCAGAATAAAGGGAAAAAATACTTCGTTTTGGTGCATACGGTTTCCGATAAACCGTGGTTTCAATTATACCAAAACGTGTCGAGGAATTATATATCGCTGATTTCTCTCCCTCGCATATTGCTAAATTAGCCATAATTTCTGATGATGGTACATGTGACACGTTGTTGACGACTGTATTGAGCATCAGATTTGATTTGTCCGAAATTTCTAAAGCATAGAAATGAACTATTCTCTCTAATATTTCACAAAAGTGGCACACATTACATGCGAGTATTGAATTAATCGTTTCTGGGACCCTTATTGTCTTCTGTTACAATCAGTTTATATAAATTTATGGCATGGAGACTTAATTTCGGTATTCAGTAAACTAATACGAGTATTTAATTTTTTTTGCGTGGGTAGATTTTTTTAGCCAGCAATTAAAATCGGTTCTTCGATGTAGATCTGCATTTCTTTTACTTTTTCTAGAAATTTGAAAAGTTTTGAATGTAGCGATTTTTTAAAAAATAAAACAGTAATAAGTAGTTAAAATCGCTAAAAAGTTATTTTCTCTATGAACAAACAGAAATCTTTTCCGCTATTAAGCCATTATCAAGCGAAATATGAAAATAATTTTAAATAATGCTTTTACAAATTTTTATAAAAATATAAAATCTAAAACATTATTATATATACAAGTTTTTAATGCAGTATTTTAAGTATCTGATAGTGAATGCGGTAAAACAACACCATCAGTAATACAAAAAGTTTAAATTATTTTCAACATTATTCCCGCTGACAAATAGAATATGTTAAAAATAATAATTTAAATAATAACGTATATAAAGATCATAAAAATATTAGATATAGCATTAAGTAAAAAAAAATCCGTTTCCAAATAAAAATTATAAACAAAATAGTGGTTTAATTACAGGATCTCAATTATCACCCATTCTAGCTGATATTTATATGAACAAATTAGAGAATAATATTAAAAATAATAATACATTTAAAAATAATGTTAAATTATGGAAAATATATGTTGATGATATCTTAATGATAAAAAATGATAATATTTCGAACAATTTTTTATCTAATCTAAATAACTCTAATAAAAACGTTCAATTTACATTAGAAATAGAAGAAACAACAATTAATTTTTTAGATTAAAAAATTTACATTATCCATCAAAAAATTGATATAGATATATGTACAAAATCTACACAAAAACAGCCATATTAATACCTAAAGATTCATAAAAATACATAAAGGCGTCTTATCAATAGAGCAAAAACAATTTTAACAGACAATGATAAAATACATAATGAAACAAATAACAATTAATAATAAGTATAATCCTACTATAGTTCGTTAAAATATTGTACAAATCTTACAACAATAAAAATACAGAAAAAGATAAAAATAATTATTTAGGTTCGGTTAAATTATGTAGGAGGCCATACTTATAAAATAATCGAAATATTTAATAAATATAACATAGATATAGCAATATGAAATAATAGCGTATTATTCAAATCGATTAGTAACGACAAAATAGAAGATAGAAATATATTTAAAAATTCAGCAGTATATAAATTAATTTGTAATCAATGTAAAAAACAAAAAAGATACATAGGAGAAACAGGCAGACAATTAACATCGATATTTAAAGAACATTTAAATTCGTATATAAACAATGATGAAAAATCGTTATTTGATAAACGCTGTAAAGAATTAAATCACAAATTGGATAATATTGACGAAAATTATAGAATTTTAAATATAGAAAAACGTTGTTTCAAAAAAAGGAAACTAGTAAAAAAAAAAAAAAATGTAAATAACGAAGTAAAGAGATAAAGGTATTTTGTTGAATTCAATGATAGATTTTAAAGAAGAATTAGTTCTAAGAAGGATATTGTAAATTTTATTTTGATATGAATTTTGTTTATGTAAAAAAAAATTGCATTATCGTATGTTATTATTTTAAAACTTATTGTGTTATTACCTTGTATGCATTTTATATTGTTGTACTTTGCTCTGTGTTATTGTTGTGTAAAAAAATTTTTTAATACAGGTTGTTGCATTATTTTACCACATTCACTATCAAATATTTAAAATACGGTTTTTTGACACTTGTGCATATAACAATTTTTTTTTTAAATATTTTTAGAAGTTTGTAAAAAAATAAATTAAAATTATTTTTATATTTCATTTGATAATGGCTTAATAACCGAAAAGATTCGTGTTTATTCGTAAAGAAAATAACTTTTTAGTGATTTTAACTACTTTTTATTTTTTCTAGAAAGTTCATTTGTTCGTATTTGTTTTTAAAGGACGAAATATTTAATTTCGTTAACTGCAATCGTAATGTGATTATTCTATTTTCCGCCTTATTTGAAGAGTCTTTTAATCCGACCAAGTTATTTTTAAGCGCAAAACCCAGGTCGGGTATTCTCTATTTTGCACTGTCTTCGTATTTCAAATCTTGTTTTTTTGTAAGCTGTATTCCGACAGTTAATCTATTTTCTATAAGAACAACAATGGTATATCGTCTTAAGTATACTGCAACAAGTAATGCTGTTCTTCGCTGGGAGCGAGTTTTCGTTATTCAATAAACTATATACGTTGTATGTTCTAATTTTGTAAATTTAATTTTTTTTATCTCTAACGTTTCAACCGCGTGAAATTTCGCAGTATGCCGGACCATCATCTATCGTTGGTCATTTCATTGGAGTAAGATAAACAGGGGTAGAGATTCTTGATCACAATAGGGCACCCATCTGTCCCCTGGTAATCAGAAGGTCATTTCTGACTGCATGAAAAACTATGATTAAAAACTCGTAGTGACACCACACCTATCCACACCCTCATTCTTCATCGTTGTAGGACTTTAAAACAAAGGAAAAGAACTAGGAAGGGATTCGAAAAGAAGAGAAAAAACGAAGAACATAACACACGTAAACGGAAATTAAGAACTAATTGATAATAATAATTCAAATGTAAACATATTTTTAAGTCCCATTTACAAACTTACATATATATATATATATATATAAGCGTATGTGGATATATGTATATCCCCAATTCCCATTTCATACAGTACGTGGTACGCATATATTAAAGTAAACGATGGTGCAATTTAGAATTAGACATATACATAATTTCTCTGGCTAAACGCGTATTTTATACTATAAATTATACGCAATTAATGCGTGAAATATTGCGTACAAAACAGTTCAATATTCCCAATCATAACGAATTATTCCTTAATTTATGAATATCAATTATCCTGTCTAACAGAGTATCAAATGTCGCATGTGAAAATAAACTACCGCGACCGACTGTCCATCTTTAAGTTCTCCTCAGTTTGAAAAGTATGCGTGGTCCAACAGAATTAAATTCGTTCTCTCTCTAGGAAAAACCGTACTGAAACGTTTTTTTTCTTTTTTTTTTTTTTTTTTTTGTAAGGAATTGAGTAAGACTTTTCAGACGCATTTTTAAAATATCTTGGAAATGTTTGAAAGAATATAAATGGGTGTCTGTAATCACATCGATTTATCGCCAGATTTATAAAATAACTGAAATGTTTTCATAAACACGGAAATCTGTCATCTTGGACACTTGTCATACTATTTGAAAATGTTCGCATCAGTTCCAGCGGAAAACATTTATAATGAATCGTAACAACGCTTAAATTTACATGGAAGCTAAATCTTCATAATAATAATAGTGAAATGACTGATGATTTAACCATCAAGTTTTTTTTTTTTTTTTTTAATAATGTAATTTTACAACTTATTATTTTATCTACCCCGCAGACTTCTTTCATAAGAGAATGTCGTCATTATTTTTTCATTTTCCTTTTCAACGTTAACGATAATAATAATAATACTTCACTTTTTTTTCTATTTATTAATCATGATCACGATGTTTTACGTTATTTAGGGATTTTTAGAAGCGAATTTAAAATGTTTCTGGAACGGTTCCCTAATGGAAGCGATGAAAGTGCTCGAATTCCAGGGTTACATAGCTCCCGGCGTTTTAATGGTTAGCGGATCAGCTTGCGCTTTAGAAGTGATAAGAGCAGCATGGTCTCGTAACGTACTGAAACCGCCGAACAATTACGTCATCGGTGCTGTTGGTACGTATACGATTATACTTTTTTTTCGTTTTTTTTTTTTTTTTTTAATTTTTAAGAACTTTTAACGTCAATTTCTTTTGGTCGTAACTCCACGTAGGAGTATCGTGATCAAGGTAACGGCTTCCCTTATTTTCTGCCTCCATCCTTGACTATGTTCGGCATCGTCATGAACACATCTTGAAAATATCATTCGAGCTGCAGCAGTCACTGCATCTGTCCATCTAATTGGTGCTCTACCTTTTGGTAGCACACGATTCATTCTTCCCATTGCTCTTTCGATTCCATTGTGTTTTCGTAAGATGTGACCAAAAAATTTCATAATACCTACGAGAACTTCCGTTGTTAATCTGCGGGTTTCTTTCAAAATAGACGCATTAGTACGCTTTTCCATCCACGAAACCCGAACGAGTCGCCTCCATTGAAACTATAGAAATTTGTTCGGACTTTCTGATCGTCCAGGTTTCTGCACCATATCAGAAATATTGAAAAAATCAAAGTGCTTACAAATTGAATTTTTATATTTTTCCTGATAGAGGAGTCTTTCCATATGCGTGTTACTTTAACTATCGCACTCCGTGCTTGTTGAATTCTTCTCTTGATCTCACCTTCATACTTTGCTTTCCAACAAGGATCCCTAGTAAACGAACTTTTCCATGGTTTTATGTTTTATATTCTTCCGATCAAACACCATTAGCATACTAAATGTCCGTTATTATGAAAATATATATTAGACAAGTTTATGTACCATGTGTATATATATATATATATATATATATATATATATATATATATATATATGTATATGTGATGACTGAGATGATCAAATCCGTGTAAATTATCACATTTAAGCACGAAGATTATTATTATTTTGTTATAGTCGTTAATTAATTACCAATATATTTATATACTTTCCGTTATTTATGTATGTTTGTATTGAAAGTGTAATTTGAAATAAATTATTATTAAAAAATCGGAGAAAAGATTATATTAAAAATTATTTGTACGTATTATTTTCTATATAAAAAAAATATTTAAGAAAATGCGTAAAGACGATTATTCTAAAATATTTGGCGAGGCAAATTTCTTTACAGCTGAAATTAGTTTCGGCTTTATTCGCGGAAAAAGTATCGATTACGCGCTTTTCCAACATAATAATATTCGTATAACTGAAAACTGAGAGCAGAATCGGACGTGAAAAACTGTCATCATTTGATTTAGTTACACAATGTAGAGGTTATTAGAGTTTTTGCAGAACATACTTATAGTTTCAGTTAAGTTGTACGCGGAGCGAGACGAGTTTAAGGGATCATCAAAATTTAACTTATACGTAACAATTTAAGATGTCAAATATCAAATATTTTTTTTTGGTTCGTTGGTTAGTATTAATTTACATTTTGGGTGCAAAAACTATGACCATTACGTTTATTCTGTCATAATAAATAATGCTAATTATTCGCTTAATATAATTCAAGCTAACCCAGCAAATTTGTGTCGGATGAATTTTGAACACGAAAATCGAGTATCGCAAATTTTGATTAATATTGAGAAAAACTTAATATCAACCCACTGCCGAGTGTAGGCATTTCTCAAAACGTAATACAGTTAATTCTTGTCCATTTCACAACATCATCCATCCACCTCTAGTCATCTGCCTTTCTTGTGTATGAATGACTGTCAATCGGCCACCGCCGCATCATACGTTCGGTCCATCTGTCTTATCTTACGATATGTCCAACTTCATTTTAGCCGTTCGATTCGTTTCACCACATC
The DNA here is from genome assembly GCA_032883995.1 of Coronaproctus castanopsis. Classification (NCBI taxonomy): domain Eukaryota; kingdom Metazoa; phylum Arthropoda; class Insecta; order Hemiptera; family Monophlebidae; genus Coronaproctus; species Coronaproctus castanopsis. Next base: position 239,889,752 of record CM065053.1, on the reverse strand, counting down.
TGGTAACTTCACTCGGTGAATTTCGATTTCATTTAACGATTAAGCCGAAACAACCCCGACTTATAAAATACTTCGTAATACGTCTTCTTTGAGGAAATGTTTATGGAAGCCGGTCTGCAGAAAGAAGATGGAATTTACTACGCGGATGTAGATTTTTTATACCGGCCTTAATATGAATCTTACGTAGATCGTTAATATGAATATGTTTCAACTTTAAATTTTAACTTAACGTTGGCGCTATTGTACGCGATATACTTTAATGCTCAGAATTTTAGTATGATGGCTCAGAAATTAATTTTTGAAAATGCGCCGCCAAGGAATTTCTCTACTCAATGCGACAACATCCAGAGCAATAAGACATTTTTTTCGTTTTCTGGAAGACTATAATTAAAAGCTATCCGTTGTCCTACCGATTATTATAATTTTCCGTTTAATTCGTCTACATCACAAACACCGGCATAATTGAAAAATTAAATAATTACACACACATACATGTATGTATATATATATTTCTCATACGCCTTCTTCCAACTTCATGAAATCGCCAGTATGTTGATTATTATTATAATTATCATTCGAATAAGACTTTCTCGACTAGTCGTAATTAATAGAAAAACTATTTATTCCGGTCTATTCATTTTTTTGGCCGTATCCCAAAAGGAGATGTTATAAACCCATTCATTTCCGCTATTAATTCCCACGATGATAGCGGTACATAGTTTTGTTAGACAAAAGGGAATTATATTATGTATGTATATATATATAATGTACATAACACAAATACACACACATATGTTGTGTGATGTATGTATGTATATGTGCAACATTTTACGGCCAGTGACAGTATTTCGTTATTGCCTAGAATTCATTTATTTTAAATTCTTTATTCTTGGTTTTAGTTTTACTTTGTGGTTTTTTGTTTTAGTTTTACTTTGTGGTTTTTTGTTTTAGTTTCTAGTTCCGAGTAGCTAATGAAATTTACCGTGGCAATGATACGCGTTCGTAAAAATGTACATTATCTTTCACGTTGATGGATGTATAGTGTGAAACGTATTAATTAGTCGGTCATTATTTCGACATTTTTAAAAATCTTCACAAATAGTATAATCGCAGATTACAATCTGCATAGTATATTATATATATATATATATATATATATATATATATATATATATATATATATATATATATATATATATATATAACAAAATCGAAAGTTAGTAAATATTTTCGTAGAAAAGAGGCATATTACCTAGTTTAACGAACAAAATGGTGAGAATAAAATTAACAAAACTGGTCTTCTACGTGGGATTTTAAAACGGAATTCGCGAGTCTGTGTCCTCGTAGTGTCGTTTACGCATTATTTAAAATTGACCACAAAATAGATTAACGATGAAAATCGATTTATACGATTAAAATATATTTTAACCGTACGATATAACCGGTTAATTATCATATTTTGATCGTAATGAATAGGAAAATACCGTTAATTCTTCAATACGCATTTTAATAATCGACGGTCCTTATTCGCACTGACATAATTTCCTTAATTTCCCCATTACGTATAAAAGGTGTTTACCTTCAGTTCAAATGATGATCCATTAGATATTCAGTCTGGTACACAATATCACTCAACGATACAGTTATATCTTTCCTCGAAATTGTCGATTGAAAATGAATTATTAATATACAAAATAATCCTCGAGCCAATATGGGCATGTAGCGTGCAGATTTTCGGCGATTCTAATATTAACATTATTCAGGGGGCCAAACTGCTACGCAGCATCTCATCACCATCATGGTTTATTCGGAACGATCACTTACATAGGGATCTCACTGTTAAGGAGGTGATCAGGCAGTACAACGACAGTTACATTGAGCGAATAACGAGTCACGTGAATGCAATGACAGTTGGTCTTGTGGATCAAACATCTTGGACGACACAGTCAGCTTGAACTCAAGAATCGAATTTAGTTCGTTATACGGTACTCAAATATGTACTTAAGTCTCAGATAGAGGGTAATCTTCGTTTAATTTGTCTTGTTTTCATTAACAACCAGATGATTTTTATTTAACCGACAACAGAGCAATGTAACACCAACATCTTTTTAAACCAACCTTTGGGTTATTACAGGATATTTGAAGATAATAACTATAGCATAGTATCGTCTACGTAGCGGAAAATTTTAATAATAATAATAATAAATATTTGGGATTTATTAAAAAAATTCTTACATTTGATCCAGGTTAACATTTTTTCTGAAATGCGGAGGTTAACGTAACCTCTCCTAGTACCTCTGGGAAACAGTAACAACAGCCGCTTACGTCGGAAATTCTTTTTTATTATTTTTTTGTAATTTTTTATTTTATTAGCAATCTGGCCGAGCGTTGCTATTTAGCTATATTTTTTAATTATTTATGACGAGATGAGGAACCAACCTGTAGTGCTCACCGATAGCTGTTATCTAAACTAGGTTTCGAGTGGTTTACTTTAATCTTCTCACGTCGTTAGAAGAGGTCCGACAAGCTGTTCAGATGGCCTTCCAGTCCACTTGCATGTGTCTGGGCATAAAGGACACATTTCAAATTATTCATGGACACGTTAGGACTAGAATGACTAATGAGGTGGCTGCATTTGTGCCACGCTTCAACAAAACGCATTTAAGGAATCTAACAATTTATACAGGAGTTGCGCTTTTCAATAAGTTACTTAACGAAGCAGGAATAGATTTACTTAATTATAAACGAAGACGTAAAGTACTTACACGCATTGTAGTTTTATTATTATTTTTTAAATTGTTTCCCCAATTCCTACAAGTGTATAAGGCAAATATATTTATGAAAAGTGTTTATAAAAGAGCAAGGAACCAGTGTGCATTGAGTTAAAAAAGGAAAAAAGGAAAGGGTGTATACATGAGCATATGCTTTTATGCTGTGATACATGGTTAACATCAGCTGTGTATAACTGTTCCTTGCCAAGCGTGCTTAAAAATAGAGTGGAAGGGGATGAATAACATAGTTCCTCCGACCACGTGTATGTGTGTGTAAGTGGTTAAGTGTTCCTTAAATGTATATATACAAACTTAGAGAAAAATAATATACAAATGCACGCTTTTAATAACTTATGGTACTAATGATTATTACATAAAAATTTTTAGAAGTATATTGGGCAGAGGTCAACCATGCAAGATATAGTTTTATGACATGGTTCAGAATTATTAGTGTGACGTTTGAATTTGTTTTTATTTTACTTTCTATTGCTTTCTTTGCATTGCCTTTTCTACAAATGTTTAGAGGGTTTCCATATTATTTTTGTTTAGGATTAGTGATTGGTTGGGTTTAATTTAATAAGTATGTCCTAAATTATTAAAGACAGTACACTTGTATATGAGATGTTCGATATTGTCGACCTCATATAACATTTGGAACATTGTAGTGCACTGGAGATTCGGAATCTGTGGAGATATTCTCCAAATTTTCCATACTTAGAAAGAACCTGAGATGTGAAGAGATTAATATTTTGGTTTTTCATTCTTCCTCCGGCTTCAATATTAGGGAAAAAATTATAAGTCTTTCTTCCTGTTTCGCAAGTGTCCCATCTTTGCTGCCAGATATTGATTAGGACTTGATTAATATATTTTTTCGGGATTTTATAGAAAGGCCTATCGATCAGATTTGAGGGACGGGCTTTACTTTTTAAATAATAGGTATTGTTAAGGAGACTAATGCTGGCAGTTATTTTATATTCTGAAGCAATTGCCTGACTAATAATATAGAAATCTAAAGATAATATGTTACCAATGACATTGGCAGCAGAGGAAGGTGCAGTTCTGTAGAGAGAACAGATATTTAATAAGAATTTTCTTTGTTGTTTGTTTATTAAATTGTCAAAAGCACCCTTTCTGTAGCTTGATACACTGATTTATGAGAGTTAAAATTAGATTATTATGTTTTATGTTTATTAACTTTACTATTTTATTACTTATTCTATCTCCAGAGCAATCTTTCTGTTGTTTAGACACTTTATAATGCCACATAAAGTACGACATCTTTAGGACAATAAGTTACATTTATGAACATTAGAAACCTTAAAAATGTTTCGCAAGGATAAATGTAATTATAATAAGTTATGCACAAGATCTTCATGAACTTTTTTTAAGTAGACTACCAATATATATATATATATATATATATATAATGTGTGGTGTGAAAGGGGGAAACATATCTGAATTAGAGTCTGTGTGTGTAGTTTTTTACATAACATGTTATTATTGTACATAGATCGCTTTCCTATACAATTTATTCTACCACATTTATTCCAACTGGCGGTTTTAAAACAGCAAAATGCCTCTGCTGGCTTCGGTTTTACCTAGGTTGGATGAATTTCAGGTGCAGACTATGCGAATTCATATACCCATCCAATTTATGTTACCTTATTCATACAATTTTGCCAATAAAATAATATTTTTCTTTCCAGAGAACTACGTCCATTGGCCTCCCCCACTGATCCGGGCTACATTTAATAATATTATCGCTGAAAATTTTCCTACGCATATCCTTGTTTATACAGATGGATCGAAGTCAGCTCAGGGAACTGGTGCAGCAGTTTATATCCCATCTCTTAATATTAGCGGTGCATACAAATTATCTGATCTCTGTTCCTCATTTACAGTTGAGTGTGTGGCAGTATTTCTTTCTTTGTCGTCCTTAATTGATGCGAATCTTCCAGGTAATTATCTCGTTGTTACCGACTCACAGAGTATTTTAAAGGCTATTGAATGCAAAGGGAAGGTGTCAGATTCATTGATTTCAGCCATCATGTTGAAACTTAATCAGCTGGTAAACCTCAGTATATTTGTGTCATTCTTGTGGCGGGACATCGAGGAGTCCCCGATTCTTCTCGTGACGTCATTCATTTTACACAGTCTGATCATAAAAAGCTCTGGGAACAGACATATATGGAGTTCATACAGCGGTCGCCTCTTACTGCGTATTATCAGCTGCAGCCGTCTCTCCGTAGGTTCCCGTGGTTCTACGTTTTCAAAAACATCAAGCGGAGAGGAATTGTGCTTATCACCAGATTGCGGTTTGGGCATTGCTTGTTGCCGGACCGCCTGTTCGTTATGCAGCTTAGAGATAATCCGTATTGTCCTCTACAAGCTGGTCGTGTAGTGTGCAACCCTGATCACGTGTTCTTCGAATGTCCTTCATTAACAGCATTACGTTCTGAACTGTATCTCAAATTACTGTACGCATCTCGTGGTGGTCCTCCTTATAACGTAATGTCACTTCTGCATGTTGAGAATCTAGATTTGTTCCTGGACATAGCGACTTTTCTCGAGAAGTTGTCCGAGTTCATAAGAATATGAGTTAGTGATTATTACGGCTCCACGTTGGGTAAGCTGTAAAGGCATCCCCATAAAAAAAAAAAAAAAAAAAAAAATTGTTTGAATGGTATTCTTTATGTGTGGATACCTTATCTCTATATTTATGGATGAAGAGGTTATTTCGTCTGTTGTATGTGTGTGTATATATTGATACGATATGATTTATTTGTACAAGTCTATCTATATGGGAGATACAGTTGCTCTCAATATGTTGTACGATTTTATGAATATGTAATCATTCGTATCGGTATACATATAGTAATTTTATTTCATTTATTTTTTATTTCGTAAAACATTTATTATATTTATGCATTATTATGTTTCGTTGATAGTCTGGATTTCTAATGATTTAAATCTTTTTATCATATGGAAGCATCATTATAATCACGTTAACATTTAGAAATACGTTTTGTATATCCGGTGCTCGCGTAACTTTACGCATAGCCGGGTTTAGGAAATAGTGCATATTTCGATTATATAGTATTATTATTTTGTTAATTATTTTGTATCCAATATGTGCTATTGTCTAAATAAAACTTGACTTGATTTGATTATTTATTATTATTATTATTATTACTATTATTATGACCATCCCGAGAGTAGGTAAAATAATTTCTGCACGATTCGAAAAGTTTCCAACCGATATTTCTTCATCATCTGCCCATGGGGTCTTCTTATCTTTCATCTGTCGTCTGTAAGATTTCTTCTTTTTCTTGAACAAGGCTGAAGTTACTAAATAAAAAACGTAAGCGACTCTAGAAAGACGATGTAATTTCCCGAAAACACGTCGAAAATTAACCGACCTCGAGCAGTCTAAATGAAAACGTATCTTAAAATTACATTACAGCGTCGAATAGAATTAATTATTTTTAATAACAATATCCTAGGAATAGATCGAGTATATCGTAATATAACCTAACTGAACACATCTAACCGTTCAGCGATACTGCGAAATAAACACATATCGTGTTAACTCGATATAAGTAATCGAACGTTTAGAAAAACTAGTCGAAATCGCTACATTTGTGATATGTTAAAAGATCAAAAACCTTTTCGGCTATTAAGACATTTTCAAGTTGACGAAAGTAAAAATTATGAAAACAAAAATCAAATATAAAAAAATACTTAATCCAGGTATACGCGATATTACACTAACAGCTCCGATTAATGAGCAGCTGCGTCAATAAGCTAACGTAATGGTGAGTGTGGAAAATAACGTATTCAACTAATTAATAAATCAACAACCAATTACAATGATCGACGCTCTATGTTCGATATAATAGTGGTGATTAATATTTTAAAAATTCATCGTCGAAATTATTTTGTCCTCGAATTTAATAAATTGTTTTATCTTTTTCTATTAATTTTTTTCGGGTAATTTTATTTTCTTGTAATGTTTTTCTCTATGTGAAATTTTATAATTTCGGTTAATTTTTTTTTTTTACTGTTACGTCCGTTATACGCTTCATATTGTCCTAAATTATATTTTTATGATTTCATTACAATATAATAATAAATAAATTTGATTTGATTTGATTTGATTATTCTTTACGATGTTTTCCCCAGATAATGATTTTTCATCGTTGTTGGTATATGAATTTAAATACTCCTTAAATCTTATTGCGAACTATCGTCCTGTAGTATGTATGTTTCTTTTTCCACATTTATCGAATTTCTTAATCTAATTCCACCCGTTACTAAGTATTGAAGAAATCGATCAAAAAATATAGGATTAAATCAGTCGTGTGGTAAATACTATTCGCATTCAAGGTCGTTTAAAAAGCACCAGCAAGGTTTTTTTTTACTACGAAAAGCAAAAGTTAGTGAAACCAACAGAGCACATAGTCTTACATGCTATTATTAATATGATATCTATTATTATCATTAGCGCTAGTTATATATACTATCAGAAGACACGGCTATTATAATTCTTATAATAACATTAGTACATACATAGGTAAACTTGTGTTTTACGAATAATGCTTTTAACCTTAAGAAGTAAAATTTACACGTGTATACCGTATAATATATACTTATAATTATTTATATATATATATATATATATGCGTTTTAGAATCATCATGAGCCATACGCGAATTCATTTAGGGGCGGTGTGAGCAACGATGAGATTACAAAAAATAAGTGGGAAACTAACTAATGACGTACATTTGCTCGCTTATTGCAACCTACGAGTTTTCTTCGTTTAGGAAGAACCGTTATGTTTTTCGGTTGATTTCTATAAATACGTGTAATATCAAAAACGAAATAATAAATATAATAATTTTTGAAGAACGTATCAAACGGAATTGTACGTTTATGTGTGGAGGCGATTTCGTAAGGTCATCGTTGTTCGGCGCTGATAAGGTGCACATTTTACATTTAGGTTGTGTTTTAAAGCTGAACATTAATTGACCTTTATGCAAACTTTCACCGAGATTACTCCGCCATTCATTATCTAATTCCTTCTCCCGTAAGAACTTTATATATATATATATATATATATATATATATATATATATATATATATAGTATATAATATATATATGTATATATTAAAGCCTTCATCTTGTTTAGTGACAATCACAGAAGGTTTAGAAAAAAAAAAAACATATAGTCTATAAGCAATGATATACATATATATATTCAATAAAATACGAATATGTACGTGTGTGGACCTTTCCTAACTATTATTTTATGCTGGACGTTATAAGCGTCTACTATTTAGTTCTACATATTGATAGTTTATTTATTCGTAAAGAGAAATCGCTAATTTGTTTGTCAATTAAACGCATTTAAAGGGGAAAAACTACAGTACGAATCTGAAAATAAAAACATGGCTGCTTGTAACGTACAAAGTTGATCGAAATTACGATTGAATCAATTCGTTATTTATTAACTTAAAGGGTAAAACCCCGGGTGTTTTTGGTTTATTTATACTACATACATGCACACACACGTGTATGTGTGTGTATACATATATATATATATATATATATATATATATATATATATATATATATTCTGCACTCTAGAATTAGAATTTTACTCTGTACAGATGATATTGCTATGTTTACATCCAATTCAAGTTTTTCTGACGCCGTGTGCGACATTAATCATGGTGTTGCTTCAATCGAACATTGTTTTTTTTTTATTTAAGGTTAAATCTTAATGTTGAAAAGTGTGCGGTAATGGTTTTTTCATATCGCAGTTATAAAACAAATAATCGTTTCATTATAACTGAAAGAGGCGTTATTTCCTTTTGCTTATCATTCCGAATTCACGATTAATGGATTTTCTCCTTACAGCTTAGACGGAGTTATTTTGTTATATGAAACTGCTGGTACGTAGGACCAATATAGATCGCTTCTCTTTGTTTAATATCCTCAGTCAAATTCATTTCAACTGGCGTGTTTCAAATAGCAAAACGTCCCTGCTCACTTCGACTATAACTACATATTGGGTTCTACGCGCACGTAAGCTCTTCCCCAATTTATGGTACCATATTTTTACCTTTTCAACAAACAGAATTAATCATTTTCCGCCAAAAACTACAATAGGTTTGCATTTTCAATAATATGATCTCCGAAAGGTTTCCACTATACACTCTTATTGTACAGATGGATCAAAGTCAACTTGAAGAACGGAAGCAGCAGTATTCATTACAGCTCTCAGTAACAAACGATGCCAATAATGTTCAGTATTTGCTGCTGACATTAAACCGTATCAATTTTACTGGACTTGGATCTTTGCGGGAATTACCTTATTATTATCAACTCGAAATTTATCACGAAGGCTATAGATAATAAACGGAGTGTATCGGATGCAGTCTTAATAATTTAGAACGCGTGAGAATACTTGTCTTGTGCGTGCCGGATCATAAAGGTATTACAAACGATGAATTTGTTGATTAATTAGTTTAATGGCGTATAACTCACTTTAGTTTCTTACGAGGATATGATTCACCCTGGTTAGCTGGAGCGTAAGGATCATTGGGAACTGATGTACTTCCGCGGTTCTATTTCTTTAAGAAGATTAATTGCAAAAAATTGCGCTTATCAATAGATTACGATTTGGACATCATTTGTTACCTGATCGTCTTTTCTATACGTAATTTAAAGAAAATCTGTCCTCTCCATTCTGAACAGGTAATTTGCAATATCGATCATGTTTTTTGAATGCTTCGCTATGGCACCGTTACGCTCTGACCTTTACCTTTACTTACTGCGTTCCCCATATGTTACACCTCTTTATAATGTATCATCCCTTCTCCATCTGAACAGCCTACAATTAATCATTCGCGTGGAAACGTTCCTAGAGAAGTTAGTGTCTTTGAATAAAATATAAATAGTACCTCCACCGTATTTTGTTGGGTAAGTCGTAAAGGCGTCCCCATTTTTAAAAATGTATATATACATATATAATGTAGGAAACATGCACAAACGAACACAGTAATACCTAAAGATTCATTCCACCCAAAAATAAAGTATATATATCCTTGGATATACATAAATACGTAATTATACGTATAATTAAATGTGTGTGTGTGAGTGTATGATTGACGAAATATATTAACATATTTTTTCTCCGCGTGCCATACTCTTCCGATAGTGTTAGAGAATTTACGTTCTTTCGCTTCTTGAAAGAGATATTGAATTGACGTGGTACGAGATCAATACTCAATATATACAGTTGTCTTCTAGCACTTCTACATCCTCCAGTTTTCTCCCATATAATAAGAGAAGATGGACGGTTTTGTTTTTTTAATAGCGCAGTTGGTAACACCGCTACAGCGCAAACCGCGTTCTCCACATTTAATATACACCAGGGATTTGATTTTGTCCATTTTTAGTTATCACAGTATCCTATAGCGAGAAGGAACGCGCGTTTTGCTTGGAACGTTGAATCGATCGCGACAGTGCAAAGGGAGTTTCGAAAAGAATTCAAAATTATGCGATTTTTTTATGGAGATACATTAAGAGCCGCGTTTACGAAAAACATGTCCACTTAATCTGGAAGACCTAAAAAGTCGGATTTCTGAAGAAATTTTTGAAAATTCATCGTTCTATGCTCGAATAAGTCTTCGGAAATTTTGTAAAGACTGAATGAATGTATTGTTACAAATGGCGATCATCTGAACGATATTGTGTTCCACAAATGATTTGTAAGCTAATCTTTCGTTTTCATATTTTTAAATGAAATTTCATTCAAAAATTTCGGTCGAGTAGTTTTTGAGTTATTCAAAACACAACAAAACCATCAGTTTTCTCTGGGTCACCTTATAGAAAACGCGATAAAATAAATTCAGCCACTAGAGAAGAAGCTGATCTCGAAATCTTTACGAATTAAAAAAAGGTTACACTGATATACAATCGCCGTGTAATTTTCTGTTAACTAGAAACAAGAGCTAGGTAGACAAATTTAGATACCTGTCGGAGTGAACTGAACCTAATATCGATCTACCTTCTAGAATAAACGAGTTATAAAGAAATTTTCAATTTACGAAGAATGTTCATAATCATAAATTTACGTCACGCTATGCGAAATTACGATATTCGCGCACATTTAATCAATAATACGGGTGTGGCGATCGAAGAACTGAACAGACAAGAAAGGAAAGGGTTACGAATAACCTTTAGGTCTAACTGAAGTAAACGGAGAATATAAGCAAAAATATCATGAAGAATCGTACATACACTCGGACCGGTTGACTGGATGCGATGAAAAGAAGTCGAGATAAAGCGTTCAAGCCATATAAGGATAAGTATACTTACGTTCGAAATTTAATTAACAGATGGAAATGATTCGAGAAGGTTGAAAGTGCTTTGAAAGAAACTAGCACTGAACCGAGTGATTTCGAAGCCCGCCATCCGTTGAAAAGCAAACTAAATGAGAATATGACAGATTCGAGGACAAATCCGAATTACATACAGGAAAATCGTACATCGAAAAACAATAGAAAAAAACAACATAGACAAATAATTTCTACAATTGTGGATACAGAAGACGGCTAAAAGTTAAACAGTAGAATCCTCTCCCGATTCTAAGTTGATTTATTTGTAAGTACATACATGTATATATGATCATTATCGTCATATTGTTCGTTACCGAACATTGTATCATTGTACGTTGTTATCATTGCGTACAAAATTAGCTAGCTTCAAGGCACTAATATAGCAATATAAGTATATGATGCCTTGAACGCTCTAGCAATATAATGCCAACTTCGAAAGTGTTGGCAAGCTAGTCGCCCGAAGCGATCTTCATCAAACCAAAAAATTGATTGAGGACCAGTCGAAAGACGCTCTCTGGCACACCACAACGTGGTGGTTTGCCATTATCTTCCTATAATATATATATATATATATCAAAATAAATATTTTAATGAGTTATCGATTAATAATTAAAGAGCGAAACATTATTTCGAGTGAATACGGAAACTTTAAACAGTGACGATAATCGCGAAAAAGGTAATTAATTAATTTATTTATTTATTTATTAATAGAGACCTATATTTAACGTTAGTCGCAATAAAAAATAAATATGAGTCTAATTTATTTTAATTATTTAAATTAACGAATTAGTTTAATTTCAACCGGTATGGAATGTAGTGATTTTTAAAACAATGAAAAAGTACTTATAATCGCTCAATTTGTAGTAAAAAAAACACAAATTTTTTCGGCTATTAAGCTGTTTTCAAGTGTAAATTAATAAAAATTAATAAATAAAATCATAAAAAAAAAAAGATGGACGATGCCATAGAAAAAATAAATGTCCTTAAAAAGGTAGCATAGAAAGCCGGAACTAAAAAAAATCGTTTGAAAAAACAAAATATATGACCGATGTAATCCTAGTTTTATGCTCGCCAAATATGAACATATATACACAAAGTCAACATATTCAAATACTTGGTAGAATTTATACAAACAAACGCGTTAAGTAAAAGAGCTAACCGAGAAAGACGGAGAAAAATGGGGTTAACATTCTAATTAATAAAAAATCTATGCCCATAAAATCAAAATTGAAACATTACAATGCGGTGATTAAACCGGAAAGACAATATGCGTCGGAATGTTTAACGATGAATGTAAGTGAAGAGCTGCTGGAACGAATCAAAATGAAGGAAGGGAAAATGTGATCGGGAAATGTAGTAGTAATAAGGAAATAATATTGAACACGTTATCATCGCAATGAAAAAAACAAGATTAACCGATTACGGTCACTTAATAAAAAGAACAGAGACTGAAAATTTTCGAATACTTCGTTAAAAACCTTAGAACGCAGTGGGTTCCGGTAAGTTAAAGATCCTAATAAACGTTACGGAAGAAGTCATTATGAATAGGAGCAGGTTCAGAAGCAAAGCTAATATTTTCCAGAGCTTAAAAGGAAAAGTGAAGAAAAAAACTGCTGTTAAATGAACAGCTGAAACGAAATAAAAACAGCAAAGCGATGACGAAATACCCGGATTGGAAGAGGAATAAACAGCCATCGTGAAGATATTTTACGTGGTCCGTAGCCGGCCAGTTCGAAGAAAGAAGAAAAAATTAAAAACAACAAAAAATAAAAATGAAAAATAAAATGTAAGAAAATACTACCTTTGGAATAAAATATTACAAAAAAATAATAATAATAATTCTAAGTAAGGGATTCGATTATATTGTAATCAAATCTGTTATGTCATATTAATTTTATTTGTAATATTTTACCTATAAATTAAGTATTTTCTTAAATTTTCTTTTTTATTGTTTTTTATTTTTTTATCATTATTATTTTTTACTTATTTTTATTTATGTACACTGGAAAATGATTTAATAACCGAAAAGTTTTTTGTGTTTTTTAACAAAAACTTTGCGATTTTAACTACTTTCTGAAGTGAAACGTCTATTGGTGCGTTCTATATCTGGAGTTAACCGGCAAAACGAGCGAGCGAGCGGAAATAACAGACGGATATATATATCAACACCCGCCTATCAAATCACGTTATGTTGTGTTAAGCGTACAACGAAGTAACTGTCCGATATATATATATATACATATAGATGTGTGTGTATATATATCCCGACCGCATGTACTGCTCTACCAACACCCGTCTTCAAACCGCGTTTTGTAGAGTTATGCTCGTCAACTTATACATATAGGTAGACTTACCCTTATATATATATATGTGTATGTGTGTGCGCGCGCGTGTGTGTGTGTGTATCTGTTTATATATATATATATATATATACGCGTAAAAATTAAAAAAAAAATGTATCCTATTTAGTTAAAATGCCTTTAAGTTTCACTTCTTCTGTGCGCTTTGAAGCACAGATGTTTTTTATTATTGTGTAAATTAGTTAATTGAAAGGTTTATTTTTTTTCTAGTGTACCTATTATTAAAATAACTGTTCGTGACGATGACCATCGTTTATCAATTAATGTTATTCTATACGCTGGTTAGTTGACTTTATTATTCGGAAGTATTAGTTATTTTTATAGTAAACGTCTCTTACGGAGATTGTGGTTGGGCGCCAGTATCCGATTGAATATATTATATCTTAGCTGGTGAATAAATAAAAAATGAACGTCCAGGTGAAAGAGGCTTTTCGTTGGAATAGCTTTCCTAATAAGGAAAACGAGAGAAATGCTTCTGCTACGTATTATTATTATTGATTATTATCATTATTATTTATAATAATAATTATTATTATTATTATTATCATTATTGTTATTATTATTATCAGCAGTAGTAATAGTAGTAGGTCATATGTATATACGTTTATCATTTCTCGGTGGTAAATTCGCAAAAGATCTTAAATCACGCCTTTATAATTTATCTATATTGTTCTTCGACGGCCCCGAAACGGATTATTTTTGTCGTGACGCACGCGTATAAACATGCACACACACACATATATATATATATATATGTATATATATATGTATACATATATTATGATACTACACTCGAAAGACACGTGATTCGGGAGAAATTGTAACCGGTCTAGCTGTTTTAAGCTTATATGTCACAATTGGATAGAATCGTTTGTCGTGTGTACTATGGAGTCGTGTCCATGAGACAGCAACGAGTGAAGTTTAAAAACGATGCTGGAAACTTACACCGTCTCAAAACTGACGAAGTATTAGGAAACTTCTATTTTAAAAACGAAAAAGTAATAGCCAATTGTTGGCCCAATTTTTTCTCTTTTGTTGTGTGTATATATATATATATATATATATATATATATATATATAAATATTAGAAACAGTAGATGAATGCACATACCTCCGATAAAGAATTACGACAGACAGGAATATGTACTAGCAGAAATAAATCGCAGAATATATCGTTGGTAACGTTTGGAAAACTAAATATCGAAACGAAGAAATACCGATATGTTTGAAAAGGAAATTATATAATCAGCTTATGTTACCAGCTTTTATATATGGTTCGCAAACGTGGACGCTTATAAAAATAAAATTAAGGATAAGGAAGACACAAGTAGCGCGAGATAGACTAATATTGAACATAAAACTATCCGACCGAAAGCCAAATAAAAGGATAAGAGAGAAAAGACTGGACTCCAGGATGCTGTGGGGCAAATAGTAAAAATAAAATGGAGATGGCCCGGCGGACACATAGCACGAAGAATAGATAACAGATGAACAAAACTGGTGTTGGAATAGTGGCCGATTGACAAGAAAAGAAACAATGACTTGAAACGTGTCCCAAGAAGCAATTGGATAAGAATAGCTTAGGATCGTAATAACTGGAAACAATTGGAGAAAGCTTAGGTCCAGTAGTGGACATAAGCTGAAGATGAGACGATATATATATTAAATATATATATATATATATGTATGTATGTAGTATGTATATATTTCTATAATAGATAAAATGAAAAGAACAACCCAGAAATGTACTTTATATAAATTATCAGATTTCTACATTTAAAGAATCGGACAATATACACTCGATGTTAATCGATGAAGCAGTGATAATCAGTGGCGTAGCCAGGGGGTTTTGGGGTCTGAACCCCCCTTGGAATCGAAAATATATACTAGTTGTTAAATGCAGTTTTGCATTTGTTAAACCTATCTTTTTTTTTTTTAATTTTCATTTATTTAATTTAAATTTCGTTGTTTTTGAAGTAAATAATAATTTTTATATTATATGTATCTGTTGATTTCGTTTTCGTTATATTGATAGTAAAAAACAGGCGTGGCTATCGCTGTTTTATTTTAGCTCGCGTCTAATAAGTATAAAAATAACTCTGGCAAGTTGGATTGCTCAGGACTTGGGGTTTAACATACTTTAGTTTTTATTATTTACTTAAAGTTCAATTTAACTTGGGTTTACTGTTATAGTTTAGTTTTGTTCGAACCCCCTCTCTTTAATCAAGTCTACCTACACCACTGGTGATAATAATAATTCCATTAAATATTCATATGTTTATTATAATCACGAAGATAATAATAGTTATCAAATCGAGTTTAATTTTGAAATAATTTAAATCGCTATATAATATATCGGACATTCTCGTGTGTATAACATGTGCAGTAATAATATATACGCACGTACTAATCGTTATAGCGTATAAACAAATACGTACGCTTGAATTGTTGTGTATATATATATATATATATATATATATATATATATATATATATATATATATATATATATATATATATATATGTTAAATTAAATAAGTATCAGTTATAATAAATTATACAAATTTGTATAGGCAACATTACCATCTTCTTCTCCAAAAACACAATTTTCCAATAATTGGGCAAATTCACCCGTATGATATATTTAACGATGAACATTGCATGTTTACTTCATTTTCAAGTGTTATTTTATGAACATTATATAATCAGGTTCCATTAATGTTGATGTATTAGAGAGTAGCGATTCTGTGAATTAACAAAACAAAATAAAAATGTTAATCGCTATAAAATTTATTTTATGTTTGTAAAGCTTTTCGACTATAAAGTCATTTTTAAGCAAATACAAAAACGTTCTGTATTTGCTTAAAAATGACTATAGTCGAAAAGCTTTTTGCAAATTTAAAATAAATTTTATAGTGATTAACATTGTTTTTATTTTATTTTGTTAATTATATAACCATTTTGTGTTGATTAAATTCATCTTCTGAATTGTTATCTGAGCTATCATAATCACTACCATCAAATAGAATTATTTCACGAATTTCATTCGGGGTCGGAGGTTTGTTTCCCATATTTCGAGTATTATTTAAACCATTCTATGAATTATAAAATACTTGAAGTCATATTTCTATGAAAATAATATATCATTGTATAATGTTGTACCTACGCAACATATACTAATTTTAAGTTTCTTACCATTTTCATCAATAAATACGAATTCAGCGTGTACGAAAACAATTGTTTAAAAACAAAAAACACTGAAATTACACAACTCATTCACCGAAATAAAAATGTAAACAATAACAATGAAAAATATTGTTCACTCAACTATGATTGTATATATCTTAAAAAAGTTTGTTGAGAGGACCAGTATTGCCTCCATTCCTGCTTGGATTTGTACTGAAATTATCCGTTAATTGACGATGGTTAGGAAATGTCCGGTCCCACAAGGTAGTTAATTGCTATATACTCTTTCATTGCCAGGCACCCCAGGGCGAAATTAACCGATTCGATAATCTGGATAACTAATGGATCTTTGGATTGTGAGCGGGGTGTGGAATAAAGAAAAGCAATTGAGTCTGTAATTACAAAGATTTTCTTCTTGCGGTATCTAGGCAGATGTGTAGTACATGGATATCGTATAACTCAACAAATATTATCTCTGTTTGTAGAAAATCTTTGATTTAACTTCTTCTTATATTTAATTTTCCAATTCAATTTGTTGCTCTCGTGCTACCAATTGATTTATACACTATCGACACACACTACAGGTCAAGTTACCCGCCCGTTTAATATGGCGGCGTGTATAAAATTAAAATTATAATTTGTAATGTAGGTACATTCGTCTATTGCACAAAATATATCCTTATAAAGTGTCTAAGCACATTATTTCGACATCTTATAATGATATTTTAATAGCAATAATAAATAGAATTCTAATAAATGAAAGAAAAATTTATTCCGAAACAGAGTGAGAACGTAATTCTAAATGATATGCGTTATATTTGAGTGATTTAGCGCATAGAAGTAATAATAATGATACTAATCAGTAACAATAATTAATAATAATTATAATATGAATAGCACGAATGGTGATTATAATGTGGAACGAAATACGTAATATCATTTCATAAATTGAAAGTACAGTGCACGATTAAAATGCTATGGAGTTACTTATATATCTTCGGTAGCTAATCTAAAACGCGTACGGTATTTACGGTATTTAGAACGTTTGTGTATATATACATATACATATATATATATATATATATATATATATATATATATATATATATATATATATATATATATATATATATATATATATATATATATATAGTAGTTTTAATATCATTTACAATATTTATGCGAAACGATCTTATATTGTACATATATTATTTCTTTATTTCAAGGCTATAATTCTATAATAAAAATCGTCAGTGTTAAAGCATGTCCATATTTACATGTTTATATATATAGCTGTATTATATAGGCATGTAATATTGAGAGGTTTGTGTTAAAAGGGTTATGAAATGAGAACCATTTTTTAAATTTAAAATACATTATTATTATTATTAAACAAGCACACATAAAAGAAAAATATGTGTCCTCGAATTCCAGTTTAGCTGAAGAATGTCCGTTGAAGTTTGTCCATTAAAAACATCATCGAAGGTCGTTTATGTAGACTTTCTGGAGCAGCCGGCGAAATGATTATATCACTGTATAACGTTAGTCTCTAGAAGAGTCTTCTTTTCAGAGTGAATATAGAGAAACGCGACTGATGATCGGGAGTGTTAATTTGCTAACCTAACCTGATCTAAAGTGTTTTTTTTTTTAAATTAATTTATTTTTGTTAATTATAAAAAATCATTTTATCTTTATATACGTATATTTATATTTAATTTTTACATTATTTGACTGTGTATTTAATATAGTTAAACAAGGTTATAAATATCAAACATATTAACGTCATCGTAAATAAGCTATCAACTGAAAAAAACATAACCTATTCGAAATATATACTTAGGTGCGGTGTGCGCGCGTGTTTGCGTGCGTGAGTGTGTATATAAACACGTGCGAAGGTGTGTAAATCGAAATTATTACGGGAAGAATATTATATAATTATTTTTCGAAGAAAACATTTTTATTCTTTAGGATGCAATACTGAGAAAAACAAAGTTTTTTTTGTATACATATATTTAATAAATGTTGAATAGATAAAGTTAATGTGCGTGCAAATATTAAAAAAAAAAAGTATTATTATTATTATTATTATTATTATTATGAGTCATATGTGTATATGTTTCCCAAGGGTACTGTAAGTACATTTAATTTTCATATAATTATATTTACACACTGAATTCGCGGATAATTTTAGTTATATTATTTGGCATTCTGCAATTAATTATATCGGTATCATTTGTAATTTCATAATGAAATAAAGAGAATGATTTAATTTGATTTGATTGTTCTTATTATTTGTTTTGATATTATTCTAATCAATATTATAGTTATTTTTATTATGCGACTAGTAAACTAAGATGTTTGTACTTAGCACGCTGCACTAAAAGCAACAACTTTTGTGAAAGTAAAGGTGAATGATACACCCATTTTACATTGGTTATTTTTCATCGCTTAATAGAAAAATATTAAAAATTTTCAAAAAGATTAAATATTTTTCGTACAATATTTAAAACTAATTTTTAATATATATCCCCTTCTACGATTTATTTACTTTTTGAACAATTTTGTTACCTTTTTAAAAAAAAATATAAAAATAAAAATAAAACAAAATAGTACTAATCATAATAATAATAATAATAACATTTTCGTACATAAATTACTTGTGAAGTGTCCCAGTTTCATTATGTTACTAATAATTATTGAAAGGGTGGAACGAACATATTTGAAATGTACCTTAAACTACGCTCCACCGCCCACCCCGCCAGGCCGGTATTTTAGTTAATTAACTAACAGTCAATTTTAATGTGTCCGCCTATTTAAGAATGTACATAATTTCGCTTTCTCACCGCAGAATTCATGAAAGTAGTTTAGCGAGCCCGTAGCGATATAAATAAGTCGCTTCACTTTTATTATTACATTATTATTAGTGTTATTATTATTGTGATTAGTATTATTATTAATAATAGTTTACCATTATTAGTAGAACTGACGTTAAGCTGTCAAATTATCTCGTTGAACATTTAAGTCTTCCGTATAATTTATAATTTGCAATTTATAATATATTATTATAATTGTTTCCCGATTTTCGCTTCACTTTTCTTTCGTTGAAAATATTAATTTATCTTTCATCTTCGAAAATATTTGCTATATTATGAAATTTTTAATTTTTTTTTTTTTAAAACCCAAAACAAATGCTTCATACGCATTTTGGGGAGTTGTCGTTTGAAACTAAAGAAACATCCTTGAGCGGAAACAATTGTAAAGTTAATTATAAAAAATACCGAACGATCCATTACATTTATCCGGATCTCAGTACATACTGGAATTTCTGGAAATGAATTAGCGGATAGGAGGCAGCGAAGGAAGCGGCAACTGCATTACTCGTGCCTAATTTACCAGTTCCATTCGCAGACTTCAAGATGTACTCGAGATCATCATTATTATTTCGATTATAACATGAAGAATGGCACTCCAGACTAACACCAAACCAAACGTTCTATCGAGCCAAAAATAACACCTTAGAAGGCACACATACAACATCGGAGAAACGACGTAGTTATCAGCAGACTTCGATTGGGTCATAAACACATGTTTATCTCCTTAATAGATCAGAAGATCCGCTTTATACGGCCTGTAACGTTCTGCTGTCTGTTTAACACATACTAACAGAGTGCCCTAAATATAGAGTCTACAGAGATCACTACTTCGTTCATCTTACTTGCAGCTACTCCTTGATGACAAAGTTTCTACGCTGTCCAGAATCGTCCTGTTCCTACATGATACTGGACTATATAATCTGATTAAATGCTTATTTACCTGTGCGCCTCTAGGCATTAGTCGCTGTATATGACAAGTTAATTTAAATAAATAGATAAATAAAATATATGTAATGTAAACACAAGGAGACTCTATTTCAATTCTCTCATACATTTATTTATACTGTAATTTTTTCAATCCTTCTTTTCATTTAATACTAATTTCGTTTTCTCTTTAGAATTATGAAAATATCAAATATCGAATATTTTTGTTGAGAAATTTAATTGTATATATGTATATATATATGTGTGTGTGTGTGTGCGATTTTATTTTATGTGTAAAGCTTACAAAACCAAACGTTATTATTTACAACCGTTTCCTATAAAAGCTTGAATTTTGCAGGTTTCATCCTAATTATCCGTTTATTATTATTAGGTATTTTTAATTAAGCAAATTCTCTTTCATCTATACGTCTTTATTAATACATAAAACTGTAGTGTCTGTCTATGATTTGTAAATATTTTCATTATAATCACTGCATTGGGATATTTTTATCACATATAAACAGAAAATATATTGTTTTAATGTTTGTCCGTCCGTCTGTCTGTTCCGATTTAACTCAAAAACTATTAAAGAAATAGTGATGAAATTCACAAAGATTATAGCCTATATTGTGAGATTCGTTCTAAGCTTCGCTTCACATTAGTTATCTGAATCAAATCGTTTAAAATTTAACACGTTTTCCGGATCGAATGTACCTTCACTACCAACACCCTCAATACAAACCACGTTTGGTTGCGTTAGGGGTGTGGCCGAAATAACGGACGGAGATATATATATATATATATATATATATATTCATTTAGTCGTAACTCCACGTAGAAGTATCGTGATCAAGGTAACAGCTTCCATATTTTCTGCCTCCATCCTTGACGATCTTCGGTATCATGTACACATCTTGAAAATGTCATCCGAGATGCAACAGTCACTGCATCTGTCCATCTAATTGGTACTCGGCCTTTGGTCGCACACTATTCATTCTTCCCATAATTATTGTTGTTTCGATTCCATTATGTTTTCGTATAATGTGATCAAAAAATTTCATAATACGTACGAGAACTTCCGTTGTTAATCTGCGAGTTGTACCAATTTCTTTCAAAATAGACCATTCACAAAACCCGAAGTAGCCGCTTCCAACACCATATCTCGAAACTATTTATGCGAATTTGTTCAGAGCATTTTTATCATTTTTGCATTTTTTTGAAATTTGTCTATTTATTAATTTTGTTATATACGCGTTGTACTGTCCATTTTCCTTCATTTCTCTTCGATTGTTAATAAGTTTCATCGTTTCCTCAGACAGCCATGCTTTTTTTTTTTTAGTGACTACTGATTCTATCTTTGTGTTTCCCTTATATGTCTTCTTTATGATATTCTTCATTTTATCCCACTGTTGTTGTGCTGATAAGTTAACTGCGGTTCGTTATTGTTCTTGTTCTCAGTGCCGTTACAAAAGCTTTGGGATCATTGATCACCAATCTCTGTGTGTGTTGCTGCTTCCTAGGAGCTTTCAGTTTTCCCTGCATTGTCATTATTATTAATCTGTGGTCAAAACCGCCCTCAGCTCCAGGTCGAACAATTACATTTTTACAACATGACTTCTATCGGTTTGAGATCATGAAATAATCAATGTGATTTCTACGCCGACCTCCAGAGGTGATTCGTGTGTTTAATCTTCTATGGTGATGTTGGAAAATCGTATTCGCTATCATCAGTTTATTTTCAATTGCAAATTCTATAGGGCGACCCCTTTCATTACGTGTTCCAGTTCCAAATTTTCCAACTAGATGTTGTTTGCCTGCACATGTTGCCCAAACCTTTGCGTTGAAATCGCCCATCATAATTACCATTTCATTTCTCGGTATTCTATTGATTTTTTTCTTGAACATCGGCATAGAACTCTTTTACCTTCCCATCATCCGAAAAATTTGTTGGTACATATACCTCTATTAAATTGACTGCTATCGGTCTTGTATTTATTCTTAGCACGATTACTCGATCGCTTTTAGCTCTATAGCCTGTAACTAAACTACACAGTCGTTATTTACTAGCATTGCCACGCCATTTCTACTTTCGTTAACATTACTCGAACAAAATACCATATTATGAGTTGTTTTAAAATGGCCGGTTTGACGATAATGTGTTTCGAAAATTCCGCATATATCTACTCCATATCTTCTTAATTCCATCTTCAACACAGGGAGTCTGCCTGGTTCTTGAAAACTTTTGACATTTCAAGTTCCAAAATTGAATTGTGCGTTTGTAAATCTCCCAGTCGCACATTTCCCATGTGGCAGCTGGTAGTCTCTGTCTATATGACCGGTCACATACTTCACATCCTGACCCCGGTATTCAGGACGCCGATTGCCATTCAGATCACGTGGCGTGATATTTTTTTTTTTTAATTGTCTGTCACCTTAATGTTCTTAGGAAAATTACTCAGGTAGTTTCCCGTTGACTGCATAAGGATTTTCTGTCAGGGTTTTTACTCCCTTAGCCTTTGGGTAAATACCCTAATCGCAAGGCAGCGGTTTGTTACTGAGGAGATAAAACAGTGTAAGCCTTTTACGGCGACCTAAACATATGCAGATTTTTATTGGCCAGTTCCTCAAGCTGGCTATCTGCATCCTCGTGTTTCTTATCTTGTCACTACTGGAATCACCTGCTTGTGACTTTCCACCAGTAGCCGCTCTTGGTCTACGACTGCTTATTTGATTAATATCTTATTCGCAGCTAACCTACATATCTGTAGGCCGTTCACAATCCGCCACTTTTGGACGAGCCCCGTTCCGGTTAAAACTCCTGTTCCCGAAGATACAAAGTACCTCCGGCGGGTTAGATATACACGTATACTATACTAGTATATAAAACTGCTAAAAGAAAGAGACAATAATAATTACACCGGCGAAGCCGTGGGTAACTTCTAGTTTATGAAATATACGCTAACTTATATAATTAGGATTAGGAAAAATGTTTTTGTCTACCGTTTCTCCGGTAAATGTTACTTGCGATTTCTTTATTTTAAATCGGTACATAACAAAATGACGACCAGTGATCGTCGATAACTAGTCGTTCTTTACTAACGTCGATAACTGCATTCTCTTCTCAACTGTATAGAATATAATGTTTTCATATGCAAATCATACGCAATCGTGAATAATCTCTCTAAAGTATGATCCAAACTATATATATATATATATATATATAAAATGCACAGAGATCCTTCGTTTATGATTACGGAGTAAGTCTAGAGACTTCGGTTATATAATTTATCGATATATTCTAATAATTGTTATATATATATATACATGTAAAATTATAATGTATGTGTGTTCAACTAGCTCGTGGGCACTTATCGCGATACTCATACATTACGCCCGTTATTTAATGGAATTTTTAAAAGTAATTTGAATCGAGACATACATATTTGATACCATAATAAAGCGAAATCAAAGTGTAAGATGAATTTTATTGATCACCGATTTCGTCGTGACATCTCCTCCGCGTTGACAGATCGTCAAATATTTTCATCATATATATATATATATATATATATATATATATATATATATATATATATATATATATATGTGTATGTATATATATTATGTGGTCTACTTCCTGTATTCGATTGGTGTGTGTTGTCTTATTTATCTTTAAAGGGTTCCAAAGAATACACATTTTTTTTTTTTTTCAGTTAGTAATGTTCATTATTTTCAAACTTTCTCTCGACGCTTGTATATTACTAGGTAGAACATATTTTCAACATCATCACCCGTCGCTGTATGTGGAATATTTACTTTTAAAAATTTTCCATATTATTATACGCAAATAAATATCTCTACCAATAAAATATATATTTGCGTGACCGTTATTCGGTTTAAGTATTTAGCAGGAGTATTCGATGGGGCTACTACCCTCTTTCCCTACCTACTTCATATATATATATATATATGTGTGTGTGTGTGTGTAAACATGAATTACAACAATTTATAACTGACATAGCAAGCAGAAAGTGACTATCAAATTCAATGAAATCGAATCGGGAAAAACAGATATAAGTAAAGGAGTAAAACAGGGATGTTTGCTATCATCTGACCTATTTAATACATTTTCGGAAATGATTATAATTGACAAGTACAGTGAATTTAATGATCGAAATCGGAGGCAAAAGATTACATGTAATCAAATTCGCCGATAACTTTTACTAAAACACTTGATTAACGAATTAAACACAGTAATAAAAAAGTATGAAATGAAAATTTTCACTAAGAAGATAAAAGTCATGGTAATTAGCGAGGTCTGTTCGCAAATGAAGATAAAATTGAAAAACGAAATAATAGAACGAGTAAAAACATTCGAATATTTAGGACAAGTGTAATATGGATTTCACTCAAGATATTAACAATCGTATAGCGATGGTAAAAATAAGCTTTCAACGGTAAATACACACTTATTACACAGAAAACAGTATCCGTTAACGTACGTTAAAACTTGGTAAAAACTTTGGTACTGTCAGCGGCAGCTCGCTGGCAAGCTAATATGATGGAGTATTTTGCTATATTACCTTCCCCGGATTATGGTACTCGTTTACTGACGGATTGAACTGAGTTGGCCGGATCTCTTTTTTTACAATGAAAAATAAATGCATTACTGCTGGTCACGGGAATAAGGTGTATAGGTTTTGACCTTTTACTTTACTTTCAATCTTTCTACATCCGTCTAGGCGTTTATGTCTTCTTTCAAATTTTGTAAAAAATTATAACTTTTATTAAACGATATATATATTTCAATTTTCTATTATTTATAAACGGATAATCACATAATTAGAAAGAAATATATAAGATATAATATAATACTAATTGTTAAAACTTACGTGTGACCTGTAGCGCTTTCCTCCGCTGAAACGTGGACACTGAACAAAAGGAATGTTCAAAAATTGCAGAAGCGTGGTGTACGAGGAAGATCGAAAGAATAGATTGAACTGAAAAAGTTACGAATGAAGAGGTTGTGTAAAGAATTGATGAAAAACGAACCTTATTACATTCGATAAAGAAAGGACGATTAACCTGAACGGGGCATGTACCGCGACGTGGCGGTCTGTTACGCGATGTAATAGGACAGATTCCAGGGAAAAGAGATCGTGATAGACCGCGCCAAATAATTTCGTGGCAACGTATGATACAGACACAAATCAATACTGGGGGGAAAAAAACCTGCAGAGAATCGGTTATTCTGTAAGTTACTTAGAATGGAATAAAATCAGTCCTAGAACTGCTAAACTTGTGATGTGTGTAAAAAGTACGGAATTCTTATACAAGGCAAGGTCTTTTTGGTCTATACCGATAGAATGATGTAATATAGAACAAGGTAATTATATTAATTTCTTGAAAAAAATTATTTACCGAGCATTATTCTTAAGAAATAAATCGAAGCGTTGTATTTGGGATTTTTTTGTTTTAATAAATGAAATTAATATTCGTGGATAAATGTCACTTTAAAATTAAACCATCTATCCAATCTCCGGTGTTCGCTTGGGATTCATTTTTTGTCGCACCAATATTCGGGCAGGATCTTGGCTTTTTCATTTGCTAGGGTAACATCGTGCATTGTACACATCTCTTTTTACACTCCAATATGTGTTACATTATCTGACGTTCTCCGTATTGGCATTTTGGGTCTTCCACCAGGACCAGTTCATCACTTCTGATGCTGTACAAGCACAGCCTGTTCGTATTCGGTTAATCTACGACGAAAGGCATCCAATGTACGGTCAAACACTAAGGTATCATACAGGCTGAAGTCAAGGAGCAGTTTAATGAAAACTAACAAATTAATATTGCAACCCAAAAAAGAACGGATAAATCAACGGAGTAAAGAAATTAAACCAAACCCCGTGAGACCACTGGGGGAAAAGCTGGCACCAGGACATAAAGAGAGATGGCCAAAATGGCGCACAAAAAACCGAATCTATCCAATAAGCGAGATACACGACTATCCCAGAAATAAATATAATCGTCCTTTTAAAGAAAATGAAATGAAAATCTGTGATCGGCTACCAAAAACAAATTACAGATTTATCCTCCAATGACTCGGATGGACTTTGTATATTGATAGACAAATATATACGTTATCTGTTCAGTCATAGGAAAAATATTTTCTAGATTGACAGTCTGAAAATAAGTCCAAACGATCGTATATAATCGACGCATATATATATATATATATATATATATATATATATATATATATATATATATATATATAAACGACGATCGTCGTATGTTCACGTTATAATAAATTTAAATTTATTAAATTGAAGGTGGAAAACTAATATTTAATTTAATTAATATAATAAAACAAATATATATATATATATATATATATATATATATATACATAATTATTTATTTAATGAAAGTAAAATATATTAAAATTATTATAGTAAAACAAGACCGGATTTGTAGTGGAAAGACTATTGTTGTACAATAATAATAGTTAATTCGTTAATAAAAGTTTAGCCAGTAAAATTAATTTTGGTTAGTCAAGAAGAAAAAAAAAGCCAGTAAAATAAATTTAGACAGTAAATAATGAAGAGAGTCGAGTAATTTTTGTTTAACAAGGCTTAAGAAAAAGGTATAAAAAGGGATGGTTGTTTATTTTCAAGGAAGTTCTAGTTTTTCAGTTTAAAAGTTCAGTTGTTAGTTTCTTGATCAAGACAGTTAAAATTAAATGAAGAAGGATGGTTGGCAAGTAATAACAAATCCGGTCAGGTTAATTTTTTTTATTATTTTCAATTAAATTATTATTTTTTTATAACTGATTCATTAATAAATATATAATAGTTTTTTAATATAAAATAAACCATTTCTGTATAAATACTCTATTTATTTTTTTAAAAATAATAATAATAATAATAATATATATTTATACGAGCATTACCGCAATATATATAATATACAGCACGAGTTGACGAGAAAATTGATGATAGCAATTTACGAAATTTAGAATAAAAACGAAAAAAGTCGAAATTAGAATTGTTTATTCGGTAAATTGTTCTATTTAGGTCACCGAATGGTGTCGTAAATAATGATTACAGGATCTGACATCGTGGCAGAACCGGCCAAAACTTGTCGTAATTTTCAGGTTGTATGTACTAATGGCGGATAAATCACACTACTACGTTCGCCTCATATTTTGGATACTATTAACTGAATTACATACACATATATATATATATATATATATATATTATATTTGCGTAATTACAATATAATTTATATCCAATTAACCACAATGTGTCGATATTATTTACTTATGTAAAGGTCGTACTTTCGTCGTATGCCACATTTCTGTACGCATCCCAAGTCGCTGTTATCGAAAATAAATATTGTATGTGTACGCGATAAAAATAAGAAGTAATACAAAGCGTTTATATTTTTGAAAAACGTACAAAATCAACTAAACATACCCGATTCAGGTTTTTTTCTTTTTTAAATCAGTTTATTTTTAAAAAAATTAATTAATTTTTTAAAATAATTTTTGGTGTTGATTACGACCACTGCGGATTATTTTCATTATATTATGTACAAACGTAATAGAAAAAGGCAAAAAATTACGATATTTTCATTTTTTCACTGTGGCAGATTACCTTTATGTCTGGTAGAACGGTATTTGAGGTCGATACACTGCCCGCATATATGTAAATTATTACATTAAACACACGCGCATATAGAGATATTAACTGGTAATTTAAATGTTTCGATTGCATGTTTTATAGCTGTTCGACTTCTTTCTTAAAAGTTGTCCAATCTGCTTATTACTAGTATTTTCTCAATGTAAGGTTATATTTCCGTACTTATTCACGAATGATGGTCCTACCTTGAGTGTACGAAATAGGCTTAGACGTGCGCGATATCTTCACTGTGTGGTAAATACGTTGTCAGGTTTGTATCCGTGTTTCCAACATCCGGCACGCTGAAAACTTTGAATCGTCTACTAATCTCAAACTATTCCTATCCGGTCTTCAACTAAATCTTAATTTCCGTCATCTTCATATCCCCCGCCTATATGGTTATAATGAAATCTCCGAAAATATTTCCGCCATTTTGTGTTTCGACATTTGAAACGATTTAAAATTTTTACTCGACTGGCTTGTAGACCGATGTTATGGGTGTACATTCTCAGTTTTCGGTATTTCAATATTATTATTCTCTTTCTCCTTTTTTTTTTTTTGTTAGTCCGATTGTGTCGCAGCTACTTCATCTTTAACTAAGATGATCCATTCCGTGTTCATTATGACATCTATCGATTACCACTTCCATACTCCTCATTTTCAGTTACGGTTCGTTAATTGCAAGAACACCGACATCGTATGTTTTAATGATATCGATACTTCCTCGGCCTGTGTTAGACTTTCCATATTCATACCGATAATTCAGTTTTACGTCTTTATTGATGGTGATGCTGTGAAATAGTCCTTTTAAACGCGGCCAAATTTGATCGACCGCGGTTGCGATGATTAGCCACGGCTCGAGTTTAGTACAGAGCTCATACAGATAATTTAAAAATAAATAATTTCTTGTTTATTTTCAACACACACATATATATATATATATATATATATATATATATATATATATAATGAATTTAGTATTGGTTAGAATTTGTTAATAATTATAGAAAATATTATTATTATTAAACTTATAGTTTTGTTCGAGTGCAGATTTTACAATCGCTATGATGATTTTCTGCGAACTCGTTTGTATTTTATTATCATCTCTTGGGACCTGTCGAAATTGGCGCATAACCATTTATCCCTGTCCAAACTGCTTGTTCGTTAAGAACCTAAATTCTGAAATGTTAGTCGTCCGATACGGATATCTAAAAATTCGATTATCAATTTTATCGACGAAATCTAAGTTACAGCGTTTCTTCAGTTAGTAATGACCGAACCTTTTTTATCGGTCGTAATATAATTTTTAAATTCCGCGCGGTTTTTACGACTACTTGTTTTTATTTTGAGTCCGAGGTCGTTTAATGAGCTATTCTCCTGAAGAAATAATTTAACAGACATCCAGCACTTAGAACGATAATATAATCATATGGACGATAACCTGTTAGTAGAAATATACAAGTATCTGCGGTCGTCGAAAGCATTTACGGAGGAGGATTTACCGCTATATCAAATCAGCTGCTTGTACTCGCTAACAGCTTTGTATGAGTTTTATGACTTCCGTACGTGCTTATATATATATATATATATATGTGTGTGTGTGTGTGTGTGTAGTGTTATATCTATATATATATAATTAACAAATAAAACATTGAATGAAAGAGAGACCTGTTCTGGCTTTTTCCATCTATGGAAAGACAGGAACAATGCCAGATGACTGCAAATTACTTTTTATTTGTTATCCTCGCTATTGCACGCCTTTCGACCAAGTTCAAAATACTTGACACATTGTCGTTTAATTCTATTTTTTTCCCTTTAAAATCGTTATTAATATATTATTTAGACTGTGTTTAAAAATAGAAACTTCATTAAGCAGTCACTTTGACGTTGAAGCTACTTGGGGCGCATTCAAAATTTTTATATATATATATGTATGGGGTGACCCAGAGAACACGGATGGTTTTGTTGTTTTTTGAATAACTCAAAAACTACCCGACCAAAATTTTTAAATGAAATTTTATGTAAAAATAGGAAAACGAGAGATTAGCTTACAATCATGTGTGGAGCACAATATCGTTCAGATTGATCGTCGTTTGCAACAATACATTCATTCAATTTTTTACAAAATTTTCGAGCATAGGTCGCTGAATTTTTGACATTTCTTCAGAAATCCCAGCTTTCAGGTTTTTCAGATCAAGTAGACGTGTTTCGTAAACGTGATCTTAAGGTATCTCCATAAAAAAAAATAATCGCCTAACTTTGAATTCTTTTCGAAACTCTATTTGCACTGTCGTGATCGATTCACGCCGAAAATAACGTTCCACGTACGAATCTCTCGTCTATACACTAACCGTGGAGCACGCGGTTTGCGTTGTAGCGGTGTTATCAACTGTTGTATTAAAAAAAAAAAAAGAACGCCCGTCTTCTCTGGATCGCCCTATATATTTAACGCGGTTGAATGAATGCGTGTAAACGTTTAAACAGTTAAAATTAAATTTGGAATAACACTGTATTAAGAAAAAGCTACGTCTGTGAAATAATTGAAGATAATGCGAATAGTACAATAAAAAGAAAAAAAATTAATGGCGACATTTGAACTTTCTTAGTATCGATAGCTCCATAAATAAGAAAAGACTGTCAAAATTTGACTCTGTGAAAATGAGAGATTGACCTCCGCGTATTTTGAACTTGCAACGTAAATCCTCAAACGAATGACAATCAAACAATAAGTGCTTAGTATCATCACGAGGACCAGGAGAGAATTGCAGAAGGCACACTATACGGACCAGAAGCAAGATGGAACCTATAGAGATAGGAACCAAACTTACCATGGCTGGAGTGACCGTTATAAAAATTAATATTAATATTACTATTTTTAAGACGATCGACACTTTTGAGCAAAGTTTTTCTATTTATACCAAAATATATTCAAATTCAAATTATATATTTATTTAAAGACGTTCAACTTTTACGTCATTTGCGTCTGCGATACAGTATAATTTAGATAATTATAGATAATATAGTAATTGAATGAAAAATTATATCTTCTACAAATAATTCTACCATATGTACATTAGTAGTACTTATAGATAATTTTATAGAAATTAAATGGAAAATTATGTCTTCTATAAGTTTTTATAGTTCAGTAATTTAAAATAGAAACAAAAAAATTTTTCTAGCATGTATAGATTAACAATTATATCTTGTAGTATAATTTTATGATTTTTAAAAATCGAAAAGTACTTTGTCGTTACCAAGTTCGTCTTCTGTAAAGCTTCTTATTTGTTCGTATTCTTCGTATTCTTCACGTTCCTTGTTCAGTTTTGGACATACGGAGATGATATGTTCGATAGACAGATTTTGATTACCACAAAACATAAATGGTGGTAGACGTTCACTTTGCACTAAATGTCCGTGAGTTAGTTTAATGTGGCCGATGCGAATTCTGCTTAGTACAATCTCTTCTCTCCTGTTTAATGTGAAGTTTTCCAATGTTCTAGTACTACTTGAATTTATCGTAACTTTTTGTTCAATTTTATCTCCCACATGTTTTGAGCGGTGTTCTTGATCGCTAACATTAACCGTTTTATTTGAATTTAATAAGCGTTTAAAATGCGTTCATACAGTCTGTATACTGTTATCTCAAGACGGATTTGCGAGTTCGAGTAGGATAAATCGATTTAAATGTATGTATCTGAAATAGTCAGCACATCTGATTCCGAACGGTTTATTTCTATCGCGATAGATCTTATGTAGATTAAGATAAAACGTTTTATGGTAATTTGACTTCTGTTACAGCTGAACTTTTCACATAATACTTCAGTGCGAATAATATTCGTCGATGATTTAGTGATATCATGTTTGTTTCCACATGCAAACTGATAACTGGGAATGCTCCGTTGATTGTTCTGAGTGCATTATTTTGGATTGTATTCAGCTTATTAAGTGTACTTTCCGCCGTTGTGACGTATGGAATCGCACCATAGTCTATTGTTGATCTTGTGTTCCATACAATCGTCACAGCATGCCTCTGTCTTATCCCCACGATTTACCGTGTAGGATTTTTAACAGGTTAAGAGCTTTCGTATATTCTATGTGTGTTTTCCAGCTTAATCTGTTGTCGAATATAAGTCCCAAGAAAGTCGTTTTGGATTTTTCAGTTGTGTATTGCAGTTTTAGCTTAACCTCGCGGACTGTAGTTTTCTTGGTAAAATTTATTACACAAGTTTTACTGGTGGAAAAATGTAAGTTCTTAGTAATGCCCCATTTTTCAATTTTTGCATTCTTTCTTCTATTTGAGTAATAATAATATCATTTCCTCATACGTATATTGCTAAATCATCTGCAAATATTGAGTTAGCCGGGTATTTGATTAAACGTTGCAAGTCGCTTAGGACTAATATATATAGTAGGGGGCTCGATACTAAACCTCGCGGTACTCCTAATTTTTGATTTCTTCTCACTGACAGTGAGCTCCCTACTCGAACTTTAAATTTCTATTTTCAAGGAATGTCATGACAAATTTTGGTAAGTTCCCTCTGAATCTCATCTCATATAATGTATCTATTATCGAATCTTTAGATATGTGATCAAACGCTTTCTCACGCACACACATATCGTATATTGCTGCATAATAAAACCATCAAAGATTTCCTGCTGTAACCATAGTATGTTATCTATAGACGACCGACCTTTCGGTAAACAACTTTGATTGTTATGTAAGTTATTTTCTACGACCACATTATCCGCTTTGCAATAATTCTAGCTATAGATGTGTTGGTATATTGGTTGATGATGCCTGCTTTTATGAATGACATTGGGGGCGTTATGTTCAAATTAATTTTCTCCGCGAGTATCTTTTCAATAATGTGGTGTTGGTACGGTATGGTCGGCGATGTATTAGGCACAATCAATTTTTTAGACGAATTTATTAACGGTTGAGCCTTTATTACTACATTAATTATTTTTATTTCTCCATGTTTCCAGATGAATTCTTTCGCTGTTTTATTTAAATCGAAATAAAAGCACATCCTGTTGTCATACGCGAGTGTTACATATCACTTCCGTAAGATATTCTTCATTAGTAAATTCACCCGTAATTGGAAAAACAATGGCTTGTTCTTCTGTAACGAAGTTGAAAACATTATTGATATTTTATGTATTTTTGACAAAGTTAGAAAATTTAATTGATTCTTTCGATTTATTTTCAGTTTTGATTGTAGATAACTGCTATTTCGGTGCATTAGCTTGACTGGGTTTTTGATGTTACGTAGAGATGGTTGTGGTTAAAACTTTTGGTTTGTTTGTAGTCCCAGTTTGCTTGAGAAGAATCCATTCTCAGTAGTGGTTTAATTTTGTTTATTTTGTGTTATTTTTTTGTAGTCTAAATGGCCACACTGATTTTAAAATATTTCGAGCGGCAAGTCTATAGAGTTAATATATATTTATTGATAATTCTGATAACAAAATTTATATTATGATTACACATCGGAGTTGTTTCATTTCACGAAAAAATTTTCAAGAAGCACGAAAGGAATTTAAATTAAAGTAAAGGGGAAAACAATAAATAATATCACATATAAGTATGATGCCGTTTTATTACGGAATAACCTACAAAAATAATAACAGTTCGTAGATGTCTGAAATAATTGAAAAAGTCGGGAGTATGGAGTATACTAGTAACGTAAATGAACAATGGGATATGATGAACGAGGAAATAAAAATATTTACGTGCACGGTAACCTACTAAATGCGAGAAAGAAAAAGAAAAATATGAAGAATCTTAGTCCCAACTCCTCTAATACAAATTAAAATAGTATAAATATGCTTATACGTACCAAATGAAATGGAACTTTTATAGATTCTAAGTAATTACAATAATTGATATTTATAATAAAAACTATTTATAAAAGTGAATACTTAACATTTTTTTTTTCTTTTTCAAGTGTTCACGCTGCAACTCTAGAAGTGTTTTTAAATTCACAGTTGAGTTCTTCTTTAGAAACTGATAAATGAGTGACTTAACTGATTGAAAATTTCACATGGGCTTTTCGAAGCAAACTGAAGAATTTGTATGCAATTATTAGAAGAGGTAGGAAAGATATGATTTTGTTGGCTAATCTGAGTGCAGAGAAGGCAGAATACTGAAATAATAAGTACTCTATGTCATCCGTAACATTCAACGGAATAACGGATACACTCGGCAAAATTTAAAAGTTTGAACCTATGTAAATAGGAACCAAACTTGCCACGATCAGTGAGCACTTGTGAGCTATAGAAATATCTATATTTAACTCTTTCATCTGCAATCTAGTAAGAATATCACCAAGGAACACTAATATGTCTTAATGCCAGTGAAGGCAGTATCCCACCTTTTTTTGCCACTCATTAATTAAGGCGGTAGATTTAAAAAAAAATGTGTGTATATATATATATATATATAACTTCGGTAATGTTGTTTAAAAGTTTTGAAATTAAACAATTCGAATTAAATCCGCGAAAAAATATACAAATTACAAACTGATAAGTAATGCACGACGACGATAATTATTACAGGCGATGTGGAAGATTGTCTGGTTGAACCAGTTACTCAGGGTCAATTTACTCCGTTGCCAGAAGCTTTATGTTGGATAATATTAGACATGACTGCATCCGGTCAAGCAGCCGTTATGGAGTCAATTTATTCCTCGCTGGAAATAGCGTTTCCAGATATGGAAAAACCATCTCAGCAACTGGTATACGACACGTTGGCTAAATTGATGGCCGAGAAAAAGGTAATTATTTTTTTTCGTTTGTTTTCTCGCCTCGTCCGTTTTATTTAATTAAAATAAAAATAATATAAATAACAATAACAATATTGTTAACGTGCAAATGCGCTGTATCGTGCTTATCGTTCGATCGATGAATGAATTTCGTATTCCAATATTCCATCGATTCATTGCGAAGGCATTCGGTTATTTTAAAATTATGAATTTTAATATTAACATGTTAAACATTAATACAACTACAATAATCATTGAAATTATAATTAAGAAAAAAATTCATTTTAAATATATATATATATATATATATATATATATATATATATATATATATATATATGTTTATTTATTTATCGTCGTGGGTGTTTAGTTTTTTTTTTTTTTAATGGGCACATATTGTGAATAGCCGTCCACTCGTATCCTGTCAATTTCAATTTTTTTATTCTGTATAGTCGTTATACAACATCTGATAATATCCTTTATTTTTTATTATTTCACCAGTTTTATAATTCAGTCTCTTCTATTCCTTATTTCTCCTCGGAATTTCTCTGGTAATAATAAAATCCTTCTTTATTATCGCCATAATACTGATTGTTGTCGCGATCAACCTATTGTATCTAATTTTTATATACAAAATGGACTAAGTATTCAGAGCAGTAGAAGCAGGATGTTATACTATACAGCAATAAAAGTTTTTATTAACTATGCCATCGCGACACCGTGAAAGAGAACACAACTATGGAAATGGATAACATTAACAAATTACGAACTATTGAAAACGAAATTTTTCAATCGATAGCTGAATCATTTAGGAGTATGCAACATAAAATTCAAACGTTAATGTTTGAATTTGAACGTAACTGATTTATGCGATGTCAAACGACGCAAAACTCGGAAAAGAGTTAAATAATCATCCGAATAATTCAATTCTATGAGAAACTTCTGAAAGTTACCCTCCCCCCCCTGTATATAAAATGTCGATGTCAATATTTTTCAAGTGTCGCTTAGTAAATATATTAAAAAATGTATAAGTATAATGTAATTTAAGTTTCGTATTCATTCCTAATTACTTCTTCATTTTTTATTCGTGTCCTTTTCGTTTTTCGTTAAAACAGTTTTGTACGTTAACTTAACGAATTGTGCACACTATTCAAGAGAGTCTTGATACTAAATAAAGTATGCACGGGTGTGTTCTTACAAGTCAAGCAAGCCTTTGATGATGACATTGCTTTATAAAATAGATAAAAATAATAACCCCATCCGTACTATCTTCTCCTCAAATCCTACCTCGAGGATCGTGTATTTCGACATCTACCCTGTAGCTGCTGGCATGCCTACAGGAAGTAATCCGGTCCTTTACATAATCGACTCTGTCGATTTTCCACTTGATAATAATGTGTAAGCGGCTACGTTTGCAGATGGTACAGAGTTATTAGCTGCTGGTAAAGATAATGAATTAAAAAAGAAAAAAAACTACAAACATAAGTGTTGTATGTTGAAAATTTGCTTTGTCGTTGGCGTATCTGGATAAACGAAAGCAAATGTATTCAGGTTGATTTTAAATTTTATAAATCAAACATTGAACATAAATTAGATAATTATTAGTCATGAAAAAATATATATATAATATCTAGATATTCATTCAGATAACAAGTTAACGTGGCAGAAGCATATTGTTCGAGGAAGAAAACAATTAGACATAAAACTACAAAAATTAAATTGGCTCCTTGGCAGGTACTCCAATTTTGGACATATGGTTTAATATTGTGGGGCTGTGCAAAAGGTACACACGTAAAACAACGATTTTAGAATAATGCCATAAGACTCATCGTTTTTACCGACAACAAGAGAGATAGAAATATTATTTCACACGTTATATATATATATATATATAATATATAATGTGTGAAATAACATTTCTTTCGCACATAAATATATATATTATATTACCCGGGCGAGTGAGCTTTTGATCGGAATTTGTTTTTGTTGTAAAATATATTTAGATGAAAATTGCATACAATTTATATTCCGATAAAAAAATTAGATGCAATTAGAAACCGTTATATAGATAACTATTTTAATTGTGTAGTATTTCATTTCAATAAATTTCCGAAAAATTTCAGTTTTGTATCAGAAACTGACCACCCTTACATGTTCTTCTGGAAGTTAATTTTGAAATTTTTCGATCGGGTGTTTTCCTTAAAATAATTATATCCGATATATTAAGTAGAAACGGTACTCTAGATATAAAATTTTAATTATATTTACCAACACATATTCGATAAAAAGCTACTTTCTAAGCTTGTAACACATCCGAATGGTTAACGCGATCGAGTTGAAATTTTTAACGTACATTTAAATAAGTATTGAGAAAATGACGACGGGGAAAAATGATAATTTCGAAAATTTTATTAAGGCTTGTACTCGGTGTCGTGATCCAAAATTTCGAAATTCGTAATTTCTATACAGGTCGTTTTTAATTACTTAATAAATTACAGGTAAGTAATAAATCGTTAAAGCCGTTTTCAAAGTGCTCGAGTATTTATAAAGAAGTGTATATATATATAATATATATATGTGTGTGTGTACAAAAATTGTGTGTTTAATATAATAATATGTATATATGTGTGTGTATATATTCTCATACACGGAGTTTTAATATCTGACGTTAATAATTCATTAAAATTAAGCAAAGGTCCCATTTTACTTATATAGAATATAAATGGAAATTTATTCCATTTACGGGAGAACGGTTCCATTTTGATTTACGTTTAGACACTTCAGTTCGTTATTATTAAGAGTATTTGAATAAATCATTAAGAAAATAACCACTTTAAGAGTTAACATATAAATTTAATTACACGTTAAAATAATTCCAATGAAGAAATTGTTTATTGTCCTTGCTTTCCTAATAATAGTAATAATAATAATACTAACAGTAATAATATTATTGTTATATAATGTTGCAAATAAATCGAGCAAAGATCTCCTCTCTGTCTGGACGACGTAATGTCAATGTTTCGTAACGACCGCCGTTACAAAATATGTCAACGACGAATTTAACGATCTGTCTCTGTCTGAATTCGAAAATGACCATCTCGTTTTTATTACATCCCGTTTTGCAGTATTTATAACGATAATTATTATTATTTCGTAATTGCTATCTCCTTGTTCTTGTTTATGTATTTTCATATTTATTTATATATTATTCGAACACACATTCGTAGAATTGGATATAAAAATGAAAAATCTTTACTGGCGGACCGACCCCAATCAAAATTTAAAAATAAGTTGCCGCTCTATGATCTTTGAATATGGGGTTTTATGCTATTGAGTTATAGGTATGTGCTTCAAACAGCAGCGGTAAATGAATCCAAACATATTGAAACAAAGTATTACGAATGATCCTCTGGTACGTCTGCAACGCATTATACATAAATAAAGAAATTCATCGAAATATTTATCCAATCTAAAAAATCGTAATAAAACGCTGGCAATTAGAATTCTTAAAAAAAAAAAAAAAAAAAAAAACAGATAATAGTATGTAGAAGACTCAAAAGTAGAAAGATCATATATATATAAATGTTTTCTACATGTCACGAGTCTTCTGCTAGGCAGATCTCTGATTTTCAACTGTATCATCCTCTTCACATCATTTTTTCTTTTTTTTTTAACCTATATCAGTCCACCGTTGTACGTAGGTCTCCCCAATCAATGAATTGAGGAGAAAATAGCCTAGTCTCCCATGCGGGCCAAGCAAATTGGGAGATACCAACAACACGCAACACACTCTTCACACCATTCTAATTGATGATAAATATATTTGATCAGTTCTAGATGCGAAGAGAAAATAAAAATAATTTTCGTTCATTAAAACAGAAATTTAATTTAATCGAGAACAAGAAAAAATTCGAATAAACGTTTCAGTCCGATGGCACGCGTTTTTATCATTCGGGTTTAATTATTCGAACGACAGGAGTCATTTTTAAATCGTACAAACCAAATATTTATTTTTACTATTTACGAAATAAATCTTTAAAAATTTAGTTTTATCCGTTTTAAAAAATGAAAATTATACTCCAGTATATATTGTAGAAATACAATTTCGACATACCAATTTCAACCCTAATTTTGTTAGCTACATTCGCCGATGATATTGCAATACTCAAACACGAAAGCCGCATTTGTTAATATTGCGGTTTAAAAACATCTTAACCGTTTGGAGGACCGGGCCCATCTTTGGCGCATAACCTTTAACCCAGTTAAATGCCAGCACATTATACAAACAGATTTGTAACGCGTCCTAAGCTAATATTTCATAAGACTGAAATTCTACAAGTCGATTCCGTTCGATTCCTCGGTACACATACGGCTAAACGACTAACCTGACGCGAGAACATCAATTGCAACTCGTTCCAATCGTCATTGGACGAAAATCGATTCTTAATCTAGCGACAAAAAGACAGATTTACCAGCCAATTCTAGCTCCTGTGTGGAAATATGGTATGGAAGTATATGGTACGACTTGTCGAACAAACTTACAAAAGATACAATACGCATTATTGCATCGGCACCAGGCTACCGAACTATGTGTTACACAATGACTTAAATATGGCGTATATAAACGATATCTATGTGAAGCAATACAAAAAGTTCTCAGAAAAATTAAGGACTAATATGAATTCACCAGTGTACAGAATGTTTTTTGTCGAACATCTAGTCAGCTGTAATAGACGATTGAAAAGAAGAAAATGGTGTCGCGATGCTTTTCCGATCAACTAAGCAGTCAGATGGTTCGCTGTGATGTTGCACAATACACTGGAAGAATAACCTTTTTATTGCCACGGTGAAAATCTAACCTTATTAAATAAAAAAAA
Organism: Coronaproctus castanopsis; assembly: GCA_032883995.1. Classification (NCBI taxonomy): domain Eukaryota; kingdom Metazoa; phylum Arthropoda; class Insecta; order Hemiptera; family Monophlebidae; genus Coronaproctus; species Coronaproctus castanopsis. The sequence goes on along the minus strand of CM065053.1, from coordinate 239,849,902 downwards.
AAAAAAAAAATACATTAGATTTACTATTTTAGTATAATTTCAAAATTGTAAGTGTGCCTCTGACAAAATTTCGATTTTTCGATAGGAATACCTAAAAGGGGATTATTTAGTAATAATAAATCCAGACCAACAAAGATGACGTAATATATATATATATATATATATAATGTCGCTTTTTACACGGAAAGGGAAATACCGGAATAAGGTAAACGCGCCCATTGTAATTTCCTTATTTACACGCTAATGAGCACGACCATAAATATATGTATATATATATATATATCTTAATTTGTTGCTCGAACAAGGTCACCATCCTATATTCTTGTACAAGAATCCAGAGTATTTACTGTATTATTACGTTAATAATTTCATGCCGTTTGTGTAGTATGCATATGCATCAAGGCGTGTATTGTGGTTTACCCCTTTATGAATTAAGGAAAAGGTAACAAGACCTCCACCGATTGTATCGTGGTGGAAATGAGATAAGATTTTCATGACGACAACGTTCGCTGTAGGTCGGCAGTATTAATTGTTACAATAACGATTATTACCGGAATAAGAACTAGTTTTCCCGGCTTGATTCGTACGTAGCTAGATATTTTCCGGAAATAAAGCTTTAAATAATTTTATACACACACACACACGCGCGCACATATATTATATATATATATATATATAAATAATTATATACGGTATGATTTTCATCGTTTAACTTCGCGAAATTTCTAACGAATTTTTATTTATATAACGGATATGTGTATAAATGAATTTCGCAAAAATAAGAATACACATATATTCGAGCGTGTATATTATTAATATATACATATATGTGTGTGTGTGTGTGTGGTTTGCAATTAAACGAGATTATCAATGGACCATTTTGATATTCGACTAACGCTATGTCGTGTGAGTTCTTTTAATGCGAAACGAGGGAGTTGACTACTAAGACAGTATAGTCGGCCTAGCTAATGCTCACCCGATACATCCAAGTTTCAAAGATCATTTACATATATCAAAAATAGCTACGGCTCTAATATACACTGCCTTGCGGTATACACTGTCCGACTTAATGTGCCATTTCTTTTAGTGACATCGTTTCTAATTCGATTATTATTGTCATAAACTTAATTATGGATAGGCTCTTTTCGGTTTGCTATTTATAAATTACATGTATCGCAGTTATAAATAAATTTACCTACATCGTATATTTTACGAACTGGGGACCTCAAAAAAAATTATAATTTATATATTATTATAAATAGTAATAATAATGACAATTATGATGATAATAATACTAGAATTTTTAATCGTTATAATAATAAAAATATGAAGAAGTAGAAGAAGAGAATACACGAAATCGTTGTCGATTAATGGTGACGAGATGTTACCAAAAAAAAAAAAAACCTCGTGTCAGAAAATCCGATAATAATGTGTAGAGTTTAATTTAAAAATTAATATTATTTATTAATTTTTTCTATTTACAATGTATGTAATTTTACTTAAATTTATTACTTGTTCTAAACTGATTACGTTACTTACTAATATTAATCGAAAAATTACGTATAGCCCTTAACCCTTTCAGCCACGGTGTCAAGTGCACGAAATTTTAATGTTAACGAAATTTTTTATTTTCCGTTTGACGTGAAATGTCTCAATTTGAAAAATATTTATATAAATAAAATTTAAAATTATCTACAGTTCACCTATAAGAAGCGGTATTGTATAAAGAATATCCGTATAAAATTTATAATTTTGTGTCAAAATTTTATAATGTACCACTGAAATATTCTCGGACGTTATTCGCGCGATACGTATTTACGTATAAATAATTCAGCTCCGCTGTACGTAACTTTACCCAAATCTAATAACTAATTTAATTCGTGTAAAATCCGTATTATTTCTTAATATAACTAATTTAATTCGTAGAAAATTCATATTATTTATTAATTTTGTGTGTGTGTAAGTCATTCTTTCTTCTCGTTATATAAATTCACAAATAATCTCCCGCTCATATTCTTTCGTTAGTCGATTACGCAATGACAGTCTCCACACACATATATATATATATATATATATGTGTGTGTACTCGTAGCGTAGAATTATACAGATAAATAAACAGATAGCCTATTTCGATTTCCAGAATTAACCAACGACTAACATCTTCCATATTTTGCGACGAGGTTTTACTTATTTATAATCTTATTATTACCGAGTTTCACCGCGTAATAAATATTGAAATAATCCATTGAACTTTTTTTTAAATCTAAAAATGATGCAAATACCTTCTCTTGTCCTATTTTACAAGCACTTTTCTACACGTACACTATATTTATCTATCTATGTATTATGTGCATATGTATGCGTGTGTTAGAAAACATTTATCTTCCTATCCAACTTGGAAGATTTTTAAACCTATGGAATATATTACGTTAGAAATACGGAAATTTCTCTCAACTCACGTTTATCCGCAGAAAATAATGTGTATTTGCTTTTTTTTTGACTTTAATTCACTCAAATTCCTATCACGTTTCATTCGATGTCTTCTTCCGTAACGAGCTAATTTCGAATACGAGTATTATCGTAACGGTAATAAATAATAAAGATTATTATCGTACTGTTAATAACGGCTGTATAGTAACAGTTATTTGCATAACTCATATTAGTACGATTGTTCAATATTTTCTTCGAATACACAACATTTCTACACCAACGCATCCAAAGCTAACCCATTTTGTGATTGTGCTTTAGTTTCAGAGGATGATCTCCTACGTTATACCCTGCCATTACTCGATATCTTTTTCTGCCGAACTATACGCAATATACCTCGCTATATCCACTGTTCTATATGAAAACTACAAAAATCTTCTTATATGTTATATATTTATTAAAACTTTCGTGGTTGTTTTCCATACGTCTAGAATTATTTTCGGTAAAAACCACGTCCTGATTATTCAAAAAACTTAACGTTTCGAATGGGCTTACACCACTCATCATCAGAAACGAACTAAACCACAAATTCTTATATGTTCCGATTCTTTCTTATATCATGTGCTTCAACTGTAACTCTACCCTATTCCATTCTGTTACCATAGAAATCTTGACTCTCTTATACGGTAACCCTACACTTAGTAGACCTAAGTTATACAGGTTTTCCACCGAATGAACTAGCAGACAAAATAGCTAAAGAAGCAACCACTATTCAACCAATTATCTGAATCGGGTGCAATCGCTTTCATCAAACACAAAACAAATAAAATCTTTTGTTAACTGTGGAATGTTATTCCTACAACAAATCGCCTTAGAGCTATCATCATTTTTCTTAGATTACACAGTAAGAAGGAACAGGTAGTTCTATCTCGTCTTCGCATTGGTCACACTGCATTGTCTCGTGACTAAAATAAAACAGATCCACCATCGTGCGCCCGCTGCGTCCAGACACCATTAACACTTTGACATTTATTTCTCGGGTGTTCACAGTACTCCACGTACCGACCTTAAAATTTCAGTTGCAATTCCCTAAAAAAGTTTTAACCGATAACCCAATTGCAGTACAAACAGTTTTTCAAAGTAATAATTACTTTGCAGCAGTACATGGTACCCGACAAAAAAAAAAATATTTTCTTTTCGACCGTTTCTATTTTTGTATAAGATTTTTTTTATATATTATCGTACGTAGCAAAAATTTTTATACTTGTAATTTTGCATTTTTCCCCCTTGTACTTCTTACTTAATATATTAGACTGGTACTTCTCTCTCTCCCCTTTCCCCCTCGCATTTGTCTTACTCTTGTCCACCCCACTCTCCTTCCCCTCTTTCCACCCATTCTTTCTCTACCTTTCTCGTTAATATATTTTAACTGCTCCTTCACATTTTCTCCTCTATCTATCACCCTCCCGTAGGAGAGTGAGGTCGCTAAGTTTAACCTAGGAATCGCTATTTCGAAAAATTCGCTCCACAGCGAACACTCGCTGAATTCATCCTTTTTTTTTAGCAAACTTTTTTTTGTAATTTCTTCTCGTCTAGAACTGACCAACCATCCACTAGATTTTTTTGACTTATGTATGGTCATGAAATTTCAGACACACTCATCAGCATGATCCGAGATCTTCTAACAAATCAGCAATTTTTTTTTTCGTTTTAATCTCCTCAGGCTTACTGATTGTTCCAGTAAGTTCGCTAATTGTCATGTACCTCTAGTCTCGACATATGCTGACTGATTGAGCCCAAACTGAAGAAAATAAAAAGAAAAGAAAAACATTATTCTCAGTTTCTTTTTTCAAACTCAATAAAAATCATCTAACTCGATTAAAAAACACGCTATAATTTCGTTGAATACAATGCTTATCTTGTTCTTCTAATCGTCAATCTTTCGATTAGTGATCAACCAGAAAGTCATAACATCTTAACGCTCTGATCCGCACTTTCTCTTTCGATACTCGGTACGTCTATACACTTTTATCATCCATTATACGAATGATTAATTTTCGTCGTGGTATTCCTCTCGTTACCTTGTCATTTATTTTCTATTATCGTTGTCGGATGTCCGTTATTTCTTAATACATGCGCTATTCAGACATATCTCATATCTCTTATGATATTCATTAAGCATTTGCTCACATTCAAGTCATTTTTTTTTCTTAAGCTTTGGTACGATAGGAGTCATCTTTTAGAGTGCATATTTTTATTCTTTCTATCCAGTTTAACTTTTTTTTTTTTTTTATTTTGTGTTCATTTATTTATGGCCCAAGTTTCTGAGTAATTTCCTTAGCTCTATACTTACATTTTTTCTTTTACATTTTATTAAATACGGGTAAAAGTTAATGTTTTCTAGTATTATTATTAGTTGGTAAATTTTCGGACGTGGTTCTTGATAACCCGACTAACTTAGCGTTGTTACCTATCAAGTTTATCGATTGTAGATGAGCAGGATTTCGCGAAGGCTCTTTGATAATCGTAAAACTAGCGCTGTCGATTCGAATCGATTCCATAGTTGATCGATTTATTTTTCTGAAAAATCGATTCGTCAACGTGAATGAATTGGTTGATCGAGTTGATAGACAATAATGAATACCGAGAAATTAGCGAAGTATATTTATCAGTTGACAAACGTCAGACCATCGTCGTCGTTCTACGCTTGAGAAACCGACGAGTCACAATTGGTTAAAAAATATTCGTTCATTTCAGTCACATCTGTACCATCAAAGGATAGTGTTCTCATCAGCCGGAAACATTCTTACCAACAACCTCTTCTGCCTTTCGCTCAATAAGGCAAAAAAAAATTGATATTTCTTTATCGAAATTTAAAATAATTATTAATAAAATATTGTTTTATTAATTTTTTTCGTATTTTAAATTTTAATATGTTGAATTGTTAAGTAAACTCACAATTTTTTTAAACGTAGAATTCTGTTTAAGTAAAAAAAACCTTATTTATAACATTAAAAAAACTACATGAATTTGAATTTGAGTCGATCTCGGCGATTTCGAGTCGATTTCAATTAATCTATTCTAAGTGCAATCGATTAGTCTGGAGTCGATCAACTTTCTAGTCGATTCGATTTCTCCCGGAATCGGTTAATTGATTAGATTTTCCGGAATCGACAGCGCTAGTTAAACGTGAATTAAAGCTCGCTAAATTAGAAAGGTAATTAAGTGAAATTTGAAAAACAAATTCAATTTTACAATCTCATACATTTAAACCTTTATATATAAGTTACAAACGAAAACAATACTGCTAAACTCGCTGCACACTTCGCTAGAGAATATTTGTCGGTAGTGTAGAAAATTTAATTGTAAAAACGACAATAATGATTATTATAATTTTGAATCCGACGTATGTTATAATGATGTACACATATAAAAATACTACTTTAAATTAAAATTTAAAACGAATAATTTTGAAAAAAAAAATCTGTAATGCAATCTTAAACTAATGTTTAATGCGAATAATTAATAATTATACGCGTACGGAATATTACTTCCATTAACTAATTTCCAATATTTATACACGTATTGGTTACATAACTAAATCCTTTTGGCTTTATTAGCTGAAAGCGTCTAACGACCTACTAGTGTGTCTCGAGCAAATAGGTTGCCTCAATATTCGAATGTTTATAGAGTCGCTTTTCCTGCTTAGCGGCGAAGTCACAAAAATAATTTCGTCTACTCACTAATTTCTCTGCTGATACCTGCATAACTTTATTTCGTCTACGCTGAATAGCCATTCGATATGTAGCGGGCTTCCTTCATGTTCTTCATAGAGGCCATCTGGGTTAACGAACGTTGGCTGCAATGAGTGCGGAACTGGTCCTGTTTCTGGCCGAATGTATTAGTTTCGTAGGTTATGACCAGCCCTTGCAATTTTCCAAATATTCTTCTGCGTTCTTTTCGTCCACGTCCTTCTAGTTGGACTTGTGTAATTAACTGTATCAACTGATACCTATCGTGCCTCGTAATGTGGCCTAAATACGATAATTTCTTTTTCTTGATGATGGTTAATAGCTCTTTAGTTTGTCCTATTCTTTCTATAACTTTGCTTTTCGTATCCAAAAATTGGATTCCATAGGTCTAGGTGTGTTTGATGAGAATACAATATTCGAATACTTTTTCTTCTTCGGTATCGTTCGATTTGATTTTTGGTATTCCGTATTCGACCCGTTAGTTACCATGAGAGAAAAAAAACGCTGATGATGAATATAAAAATTAAGCCCTGTTGATCGTGACCGGATGTAGATTAATGATTCAAGGCGATGTTGTTCGAGAATCTCTCAGCTAGCGATGGTTTACATTTTCAACTGATATATATATATATATATATATATATATATATATATATATATATATATATATATATATATATATATATATATATATTATAGTATGTATTTTTTGTACATATTGTGTCATAAAGAATAACAAGTATAAAGAAAAAGAAGGTGATCATTATCCCCATAGGTTTTTTAAATGACTAACAAAGATTAATTAGGATCATAAAAGTTAGTTCATCGATCAAATTTGAAAATTTAAAATTTGACGGGTATAGTATATTTTATTTTTATTCACAACCTTATTTACTACTTCGTATATTAATACCCATACTAATAGTAATAATAGTAATAATAATAATAGTAATAATAATAATTTTATTCTAATTATTGTACGATTATTACTATTATGATTGTGTAGTAGCTACAATATTAGTGTAGTCAGCGATAGTAACGAAGGTAATGGACATTTATTTAACAGAAATAATAAATCGCCGTAACTACACACCCATTGTTTACGTAATTACCATTCCTAGAGTACATTTTGAAAAATTCATTTTAAAATATTTAACCGGAGATTATATTAATCATAATTAATCCCCTACGCCATGGTTAGTTTTAAATTATATGATTTATTAGAATTAAATAAAATTTACGACATTTTTAACGTCCGGTTTAAGTATTTTATAACTTAACCATTCAATGGCGGAATTATTGTTGCTTTTAAACAAAACCAATTATTTGTTATCATCATTATCAATTTTATACGAATATTAAAATTATAACATTTCAAAAGAATACGTTCAACGCTGTAAATTTACTTTACCGCTGGATCACTATTACGAGAAGTATCTGAATATTCGACTAATCTAGAATCGACTATTATTATTATTATTTTTTTTTAAAATCGTCTATTTGATTAAACTTATTTTAATACATACACATAACGTTTTACAATTGTTCCGACGCATTTACTTATAAAAAGAAAATTATAATCGATTTCTTAATATCTATATGTACTTATTATTTATAGTTCAAAAACACAATTACGCTCACACCCACATTTGCTCGCAGTTGTTTTCACATTCTCACTCCCACATCTTATTTTATATTTATTATAATATCGATGTTTGTAACTTCCATAGTGTCGCTGTGTTTAGCCTACCCTGCAATTTATATAATTACAATGCCGCTTGATTTTAATGAATTATTTTCATTTTCATCGCTCTACTAGCATCATTATTATAGTAATTTTTATTTTCGTCGTATTTACATTAACTAAATCAATTTTTTTATAATCTTAGCCAAATTTTTAGTTTTTAAATTGGTTTCTTTTAAGATGTTATCTGGAATTTCATTTAACATTTCGCCTGTAATATATTTATCTGTCTGCTCGCCGTGCTGAGTTTATCTTATATTTTATTTGTTTCCTCAATGAGTATATTATGTCGACATGCTTTTAACTATTTTTGTGTCATCTTTTTCATTTATAAAATAGTCCAATAACAATAATAAATAAAGCGCACTCGCATCTAATAAAACCCTTAAAATCATCCAAGTTTATGCACCAACGGAAGCATACTCAGAATGAGCAAATACAGGAATCCCTTGACAAAGACTGCTGTAGGCTAACCATGATTATTGGGAGACCTTAATGCGAAGGTAGGTTCCCGGCAGGATGAACATGAAATCACGCTTGGAGAGCGTGGCTTCGGCACCAGAAACGAACGAGGACAAATGCTGGTTAATTTCTTAGCAAATAATAAGTTATATGTAATGAATACATTTTTTAAAAAGAATTCGAAGCAAAAGTGGACTTGGAGAAGTCCGGACTTCAAATATAAAAATGAAATTGACTTCATAGTTTCTAATAATTTACACATAATTCATGACGTGTCTGTGATAAACACAGTTAAAACAGGCATTGATCATAGACTATTAAGAACAAAGCTAACAGTCAATTTAGAGCTCAAGAAAAACGTCAGAAAATGCTTAAAGGGAATAAGGATTGATCCCGAAAAACTTATACAAAATAAATTGCAATACCAGATGGAATTAGGGAAAGAATTAAAGAAAATAACCTATAATACAGTCAACGAAGCAGCTACTCGTATTAGTAGGAACGGTGCGAGAGTGCGCAGAAAAGATATCCCCAGATAATACAATTATATCGAAGAAAATAAGCGATAATACTGAAGCTCTACTCCAACGGCGACGTGATTTGAAACCACCGAAGGACAAAAATTTAATCGAACGGGCCGAGTTAAATAAACTGATAAGAAAAGAAATGCGGAATGACATTCGCAAATTTAATACTAATGTAATAAAAAGAACAATTGAAAGGAACAAAGGTCCGAGAGTGTTTAAAAAAGCTTTGGCGATTGGTATCAAAATATTAACAAAAATTGAAAACTCACAGGGAGAAATAATAACGGACAAAAACGAAATAACTAAAGACGTTGAAAGATATTTCACCCGCATATATAATAGCAATGACCTTAAGCAAAATAGCAGCACTTATAATAGCAATAATGATAAAGATGCTCTTTCAGAAGTACTATACCAAGAAGTCGAGTATGCTCTTAAATCACTAAAAATAGTACCCACAATGTGGAAGGAAGCAGAGGTTATCCTGATACATAAGAAAGGGAACACGCAATTGCTACATAACTATAGACCTATCAGTATGCTGTCCCAAATATATAAAATATATACCCGTGTAATAACAAACCGTATAACACAAATAATAGACCATCACCAACCGAGGGAACAAGCAGGATTTAGATCTGGTTATAGCACAATGGATCATTTGTTAACAATTAGAACATTAATACAAACTTGTGAAGAATACAACATCCCACTCTATATGGCGTTTGTAGACTATGAAAAGGCATTCGACTCGGTTGAAGTATGGTCAGTGTTAGAGTCAATATATAGCTGCGGAGTTGAAGAGCAATATGTGAACATTATCAGAACACTGTACGAATCGGCTTCAATGAAAGTTAAGCTATGGAATAAAACTGCGGAAATACCTCTAAAGAGAGGAGTGCGACAAGGTGATACTATCTCGCCGAAATTATTTATTGCGAGGGTGTATTCAGAAAACTAAACTGGAACTCGAAAGGCATAACGGTAAACGGTGAAAAACTTAATCACCTTTTTTGCAGATGACATCGTTATAATAAGCAGGAATCAAGAAGAATTAGAATCTATAATGAACGAGCTTCAAACTGAATCTGGGAAAATAGGATTAAGAATAAATAAACAGAAAACAAAGGTAATGACTAATAACACGGATGGTATGTCGGTGAAGATAAATGGGGAGCACATCGAACAGGTACATCGGTATATTTATTTAGGACAGGAAATAACTACAGACAGAGGAGTAGATATGCAAAGAGAGATACAAAGGAGAAGATCTCTCGCATGGGCCGCATTTGGGAAGTTATCCAACATATTCAGGAACAAATATATACCGAACAGTTTGAAGTGCAAACTTTATAACCAGTGTGTCTTACCGGTGTTAACATACGGAGCGGAAACGTGGAGCTTCACAAAGGGAATAATTATGAAAATCGGGAAATCTCAAACAGCTCACGAAAGGATAATATTAAACGTGAAGTTAAAAGACAGAAAAACCATTACTTGGATCAGGGAGCGCACAAAATTGGCCGACATGGTGGAACAAATTTCAAAATTAAAATGGGCATGGGCTGGACACGTGGCGCGTAGACATGATGGCAGGTGACAAAACATATCCTGCAATGGTGTCCATTGTATTCGAAAAGGAAAAGGGGCAGACCAACAACACGGTGGCGAGACGACATTGCCGAATATGCAGGAATCAATTGGATCCGAGTGGCACAGAGCCGGAGTCGTTGGAAACGTCTGGGACATGCCTACACCCAGCAGCGGGTCGATATGGGCATAACGTGATAACGTGACACATCTAATATATTAACTTCTTTTTTCAATTCATTCATTGTACTACCTTCTTCTTCAGCGATTAACCGTAACACACTTATTTTGTAGCTTTTCAATTTTCTTAAAATAGGTCTCTTCCTGGTTAATCCCTATGCTTGAATGTCATAAATCTAGATTTTATTAAAGCGAAATATACCATCTGTAGGATATGTTTTTCTACATAATTCCTCAAAGTATATATTATTGGTAGCACAGTAGTCGTTACTATGATTAATTATTATTATTATGATTATTATTTAATTACTAATCGAAAAATAAAGTACGAAACGAAGAGAGAAGAATAAGTCTACGGTCACGGGTTGAGGTGTAAAATTAAAGTCAACGTACGATATAGGGTCTGACAACATTAAGGAAATGAAAGATATTCGTGAATATTGTCGACAAATGGATAACCGACAAAATACGTAAGTAAAATAAAAAATAGAACGAAATTTAAATTCGAGTTTTAAGGCGAAAATTAACTAAAGATAGACAAACACCTGTGAAGCTTGATGTCTATTTTAAAGTTGAAAAAAAAAACCGCCAAAAGTAGTTGAAAATAAATTCGATGCGCAGCCACTTGTGAATACAACTTATACAACAGACGTGTTTACGATATATATAATGTTTTTTCAAGGATATTGAGGATTAACTTTTAAAAATGTGAATATACGATTCCTAATAAGTCAAATTATGTTTAATATATATATACATATATATATATATATATATATATATATATATATAAAATTTAAAATTATGTATGTGTGTACGCGAATTAAGATATGTATATATATATATACTTAAATTTTTCTAACCGTCGATCACGCCTTTTTTTTATATTTAATCTTTTGGAATTTCCGAATGTTTTTAAAATTTTACTAAACCAAAACCAAATAATTGGCTTTTTAGCCAGTAATGTATAAATTATTACTAGCACTGCATTTTTTTTTTTTTTTTTTTTGTCGTTGACGAAGTGAAATACTCTACGGATTGTGTTAATATTATACAAAAGGAAGATGATATTGAACGTCGGTCAATACAAGCTAAGGTTGAACGTGGAAGAGCAAGATGTCGACCACTGAAAAAATAAATAAGTATGGACCTGCAGAAAGTTGAAAATCTGAAATATTTGTTACAAATTGTTAAATTTGGTTCATTTTTTTTTCTACTTTTGTCAATTTATTCCTAGCCAAGTTGGCTATTTATGAAGGATATCATCGTCTTCTCCCGTACGGGGAATAACATCCAACGATATATTCAGCCCGTAGGTCGCGAATTTTAGTTCTTTTCAATCGTCCAATTAGCGTGTGATCCAGAAGGGTAGCTCATTGTGTGTATTGCATGATACTTCGAGTCCCGCTACTGTATTACTTCGTCGACTATGCAGGATGGATAGCTTAGTGATGTACACGGCATTGTGTATATCAGCCTTAAATTTTTATTTTGAAAGCGTAGTATTATATTTCTGTCTTTTTTTTTGCATTCACACATTGGTGCAGCGTAAGTCCATGTTTATCGTTGCATTTTATATACGTATATAAAAATATTTTAATACTCCCTAGGCTAAGGAGTGTTTTTTTTTTTTTTCAAAAATAGTATACTTGATAGAAATACAACTTTATATGATGAAACTAATATTCTAATTCACAAATGATCGAATAACCGACGATTAAACCTTTCTGGTTATGTTTCAATAAATATATTATTTTAAGACCTATTCTATTCTATTTATTTTATTTTTTTTCAAATTTCCGCGAATGTCCGACGACCTCCATAAGGCTATCTAGCACTTGGCATGCGAGTGAAAATGATTTGTGGAAACTAATATCCAGCGATATAGTTTCATCTGGTGTTCTATTTAAGATAATGCGTGCTTATAATAAGTCAGCTGGCTTGTTCCGCTTAAGGGGCGATTGATTTCATTACAGTTATCCAGCAATGCAACGGCCAGGCTATTTGTGTAGTGCTGTAGCTTCTGACCGTACAATTCTGCAACCTTTTTGATCTCTTCATGGATTACACTTGTATATGGAGGTCTGTATGTAATGTATGATTGCTGATGTACCACAGAGCGCTTGTAATTTCTCTCAGGATTATTTGCGCAATATTACTGGGCTTAGCGCATATTCAGAGTTGACCTCCGTGAGTCCAAATTGGTTTCAATATTTGTTTATATAACGATAATTTGTTTTCCAGAGACAGCTCCGATTTTCAAATTCTACTTGCCTAGAGAAAATTTTTGAAAATTAAGACGTAGGCCACGTGGTTTATACTTTGTAATCTACTTATAAGTCGAAATTTTGTGTACAATATATGTAACCGACTATTCTAAATATATAAATGTATTCCCACACATACATACACACGTATATACGCATACATAATATTTAGAGAAATAAATATATTCGTTAAAGAATTATAGTGAAAATTTGTTACAGAATTATTTCTGTGTAAAAAATTTTTTAAATTTAGTAACAAGCGGGCTTAGCTCGAAAAAATACCGATATGTTTGAAAAGGAAATTATACCATCAATGTGTTTTACCGGCTCTTATATATGGTTCGCAAACATGGCCGTTTACAAAAAATGAGATTAAAGATGATAACGAAGACGCAACAATTATTGAAAATAAAACTATCCGATCGAAAACCAAATAAACGAATAAGAAAGAAGACTGGACACCATTGATGCTGCGGAGCAAATGACAAAAATAAAATGTCGGTGGCCGGACACATAGCCAGAGAAATAGATAATCAGTGGACAAAACGGATGTTGGAATGGAGGCCAATTGACAAGAAGATAAACATGCTAAACCGTTGTGTGATGACATCAAAGAAGTTGCTGGAAAAAGTTGGATAAGAATAACTTAGGATCGTAATAAATGGAAACAATTGTGGGGGAAAGTCTACGTCCAGCAGTGGACTGATGTAGACTATATATATGGTGTCTCAAAGAACACGGACAGTTTTATTTGTTTAATGGCTACAACAAAAACCGGATGCTTCACCTTTAGTGTACATACGAGAGATTCGTTTTTGTCCAGTTTCAGTTATCACGGTATTCTATAACAAGAAAGAGCGCGCGTTTGCGTGAAAGGTTATTTTCGGCGTGAATCGATCACGACAATGCAAAGAGAGTTTCGGAAAGAATTAAAAGTTAGACGATTCTTTTTCGTGAGTTTACGAAACACGTCCACGAGAACTGGATGACCTCAAAACTCGGATTTTTTAAAAAATTTCTCAAAAATTGAGCGACCTATGCTCGAAAAACTCTTTGAAAATTTATATATATTATATATACATACATATATATATATTATATATATATATATATATATATATATATATATATATATATATATATATATAATATAACATTAATATTAGCGATGTTTTATTTGTATACCCTTACAATAGTTTTGGTATGAAGCATACATACATTTCTACATATGTGTAACAGTGTGTTCATCGGTTTATTGAAAATATGTATGTACACATATAGGTGTATGTGTGCGTGGCGTTAATATTAACGGCTATACGTGTAAAATATTTATTTCGAAAAATTATGCTGGTAAAATGAATTAATTTACCTCGTTCGTACGTAAACGATCAAATTTTTCGGAATTATTACCCGAAATCTGTACATATAAAAAATATTTTAATCGTCGCCATAACAATCTAAATCTAATGATGAAACAGCGATGAGCCTACCAGTACTACTTATTAACGAAGTCATACCCGGAAGAATGTGTGTTTTTTGGGGGGAGAGGGGGTCAATTTCGACGGATCATATTTGAGCATATGCGTTCTATCAACTTAGGAATAGTGCGAGGCAGTGTGCTCGGACCCGTGCTATATCACATTACGACTTTGCAAATAATGTTAACGCAACAACAGCTATGTTTGAAGACGACATTGCCATACTCTATCCGTTCATTATGAACATCAGAACAACTACTAAATCACTTGGACCCGATCTGAAAAAATGTTGCAAATGTTGGAAATTGCCTGTTCCGAATATACTCGAGTTATGTTTACTTTGAAGAGAGTAAACAGCTGTCCCCGGTAATACAATTAAATGGAAAAACGATTCCTACTTCAAATAGCCTGAAAAACTTCCAGTTATATGAAAGACTTTACCTGGAAAAAGAATTTATAGATGCTAAAAGAAAACAAATTAAAATTGAATTATATGAACTATTACTTTCTGAAACAACGTTAAAACCTATTATATATATATATATATATATATATATATATATACATAAAATATAGTCCTACGGAATACCACTTTGGGGTACAATCTAATGTAGCGATTGTGCAAACAGCTCAATCAAATGATCGATAATATTTATAGAGGTGCAATATACTGCAACCCCTCGTAGTAACCACTTGTGGACTCACATTTTCGCTCGCTGTGCGCCAGTTTCACTCCCAGTCGTCAAAAGTATACATGTACGCACTTATAACTTCTTATACGAGGTAATATTTAAACTATAATTTAGATGTACTAGATGCATATAAAGACACATATATATACACACATATACATATACCCAACTTAAACATTATATGCATCGAAATTGCACACATGCATGTCCGCGTGCAGAATTATACTCATTATACAGATTACTGAAAAGTTTTTATCACTGTTTCGCAAAGTGCTAGTAAAAAACTTTAGTAACTCTGGAATTTCTTGTGCAGTAAAAGCAAATAATTGAAATTGTCGGGCAGTGTATTCGTCTTATAAGTTAAAATTATTTTTATTGTAAAATCTTAGCCCGTAATAGGGCATACAAAGAATACATTGTTTGTAGTTTCTACTGCGCCTCATTTACGCTTATCATCCTCACTTAAATAAAAAAGAAATACATAAGACCGAAATTTTCAATTCCCCCCTTAATAATTTCGTAGTGTACAAATCAGGAGTAACTTTGATTTTGTGTCTATGTAATATATTGATTATGCTGTGGGTGTGTCGCCCAGTAATATCTTCTTCCTATCTTTTTTGCCAAATTTCTTAGTGTCGTTTTATAATTTTCAGAGTAAAGGTATATTGATTTCTGATTTCACTGTGATGATTTAGATTGAATTTTGAGATTATGGCGTTTGTTTCTTCTGTTAACTGCTCATTAAGATATGGAAAGACGTTCACGTTTTTAATGGCAAACATGACTGCCCTACTGAACATAAGAAGATCGAAGGGAAGTACGATAGCAATAACTTCAGATGAGCTGTGTGAAATTGTTTTATATCCCCTACATGCGTTTATTCTCTGCATACCGAAAAGTTTTTTCTTTACTGTTTTCACTTTTAGCCGGTTTAATACTGGTGGAGCAGTATGCTAAGGTGTTTTCAATCGGTGATTTGTATAATACAATTCTGTACTTGTAACTGAAGCCCCGTGTGTATTTTTCGTAAAACATTTTACAGTATTTAGTATCGATTTTCAATATTATGTTATCGAGATGGCATTTAAAATTGTTATCTATGATGATACCTAGATACTTAAAGTATTCAACTACTTTAAGAATTGAATTCTTAAATCTTACTCTAATGTTGTTTCTCTTTGATTTAAATGACTTTGTGATAAATATGACAAAACTTTTTTCGATTGACAATTTTAGTTGAATACTCGACGAAATACATGAAGACCTACACAAAATACCGACGATTAAAGAAGAAATCTGAGTAGTCAACGTACTGTATGCAGAACGATTACGAAATCAATCACTACACAACGATCTTATAAAAAACAAATTATATTCGGCATACAGTTTGCGACATAGTTAGAAAATAGTGTATATACATTGGTCATAAATGGGTTAAATAAATACTGTAGTATCAACAGCGAGGAATGAATTGAGATATATTCTATTAATTTATAATAACAACTCGAACGTTTCTTGTTTTCTAAATTAGACAGATTGCGTTCGAAAATAGAAAAATATAAAAAAAAAAAACAATAAATCTATTGATTGATAATTAAGAAATGTTTATTTTGAAATATAAATCTACCGTAAATACAGTAAACGCGGTCGAGATTCAATATTGACAACGACGCGATCAATGATCTAGAGAGCCTGCGTAGTTCTACCGTTAGTTGACACATTTAGTAAAAACCTTAATGGAAGCGATCGTTTTCCTCGAATAAGTTATCTAAAGCTCTCAGTAGAAATCTATATAGATGGAGGAAGGATTGAACCCCAGGTAAAAGAGTAAAAGTACTGGAGGAGTTTAATAACAGAAGATGGAAAAGATGATGAAGAAATAAGAAGAATAAGATACGGCAGAAATGTATTTAATAATCTAGAACGGATGCTTAAAGATAGAAAACTGTGTCCATACAATTAAAAATGAGAATTCTTCAATAATGCTTTGTATGGTCCACAATGAGATATCCTTCGGAAACATGGACAATTTCAGAGACCAACAAAAAGAAAATAAACGCCTTTCGAAATCCGGTGCTATGGAAGAATGCGCAGAACATCATGGAAGGAAATACGGATGTATCGAATAAAATCAGTAAATTAATACTACTGAGTAGAATTAACGAAGCAAAAAAAAAAAAAAAAATTTGTACATAAAATCCGAGAAGAGGATTTGTTTACAATAGCGATGCAGAAAAAAATCCTGGTGAAAAGGCCAAAAGGAAGATATACACGGGATTGATAGAAGAAGGTCAATACCGGAAATAATACAGATGGCCAGGTAGAAGCAACTATAAAAAAAACTAACGTACCGCACCAACCCGAATAGGAGATGGAAATTAATGATGATGAATGTATCAACCGAAACAAAGTAAATTAACTGAATAGTTACAAATAGTTGAAATATTATTATAGAATTTTTCGGAAAGTTCTATATTATTATTATTATTATTATTATTATTATTTACGCTTGTGGCTTACAATTTAATTCCGGAGTCGATAAAAGTAGACTTGGTTAACTATAAACGTCGACGTCGTAAAACGCTGGCTTCTTAGGTCTTGAATAAAAGTCATAAAAAAATGTTTTATTAATTTTTGTTTATAATTTCATTAAATGGATGCGTGTGTGGGTGATTTTTTTTGTTTTATTATTTTAGAAGTGTAAATTCGTTTTTTTCTTCCTTTTGTAATCTAAATTTATATTTTCAATTGTTATTTCTGATTTTCAATTCTAACCTTTGTATTTTTACTCAGTTCGCGAAACTCGTTATATTACAATAGTTACTACATGACAATTGCGTGCATATGATTATATTTTGAAATTATTAACCGGGATTTCTTGTATTTATTTATCCATTATATTTAGCTCTGTTTCTTATATATTATTATTATGTTTTAATTAATAAATAGCCAATGTTGTAAATATTGTAAATACTTTCTGAAATATATTTGATTTGATTGATTATTATTATTATTTGGGATGGTATGGCTAAGTATTACATTAAACCTATCGAAATGTTGCAAACATCCGTTCTAAAATGTATAATTGGTAATAGTAATATAACATTGGAAATCAAACTATTAAGGTTACGAGAGTTATATAAGCTGCAACTTTTAAGTTTTATATTGAAAAATCGATCTCAATTTAAATATATGATGAAAGGAAAACTAGATTTGGAGAAGTCCCTAGAGCTACTATATCTAATTCTAATAAAACACGTATGGGGATACAGTCATGTTATATGGGACCGATAGATTATATAATAGTCTATCTTCTGAATTGAAGATTCATCTATTAAATTACAAGCATACACGAAGGAAACTGTTAACATCATTCCTAACTAGTGAATCAGATACTCTTAATGTAAATAAACGGCTGTAAAAGAAACGAAGATTTTGAGTTTATTGTTTCATAGGAATGTAATGAATGTAACAGAATTCATGTTGCGACCTTATATCTTTTTATATACCTCATTAGTCATGTTCTATATTTATAAATGTATATGTATGTATGCAGTAATATATATATATATATATGTGTGTGTGTATATGTAGATAAAAAAATATGTACATCATTTGTTTGTCTTTAGAGATTAGTAAGAATTTTATATAAAATTATTGTTGCCTTTAGTGTGAGTGCGCCACCGCTAGTTAAAATAAAACAGAATAATATAAAATAAAAGTAGCACATTTGTCAGAGTAGCGTATAATTATTTTTTTTTAGGTTTAAGTTAATTATTCTTTTAATTGTCATTAATCGGCCTGTGGATAATTTAAGATAATGAACTAGATTTTAATTATATCAAAAATTGGGTTACATGTCAAAATGGCAACAATAAAATTTATTGTATTGTTACTTGTATAATTAATACAGCGCTCGTGCAATGATGCGCATAGCCGGTAATTAGCGATATTTATATGCTTCATGTAATTTATATATACGCTTGTAATGGAAGTGTAATTTGGAGTAATTTGAAAATTTGAAATTATTATTCGTTGGAAAATTCATGTAAAAAAGGAAAGAGAGGAGTTGGAAATTACAATAAAAATGTTAATGTACAAACAAATTTTTGAAACCCGTCTGGGCCTACAGAATTATGAGGTTGCGTTAAACAAAACGACAGAAATATTATGCATCGTTCCAAAATAAAGCTTTAAAAAAAATACGAAAATTGCAAAATGCTCGAAAGTATCACAAAATCAAGTATAATTTCAAAAAAGTCAAACTTTTACTTTTATCCGTTAACAGCGTGTTATATACTTGGTCAAAGAAACTGCAGACGGGCGGCTAGATGTTTTCGAAGAGTTTGCACCGCGAAATAGGAATATTTGTTTCATCGTTTGTTCATTGCCGGAAAGCAAGTGTGGCAGAAAGATGCAGTTATGACCGGATGAGAGAAAATTTTGTACATTCTGTGACGATGTATTGAACGAAAATTGATGTAGACCATATGCGGCAGGTGGGACGAGAAGATTTGTTGAAGATGAATGAGTGGATTTAAATTTAGTGTCTCCGTAAGCGCAATCAACAAAGTCTCCTGCCATTTGTTTACTCGTAGTGATATATTCTAACTGTATTCAAGTCATGTCGGAAGTTCACACCAAATTGTGGACCTATTACTTTTCAAAAATGTTTCTACTGGCGCTGTGAAAATATCGGTAGTTGGAAAGCGGATGAATATTTCTTTTGTGACAAGATCAGTTAATTCATATCCACGGATATTCTTATGACTGAGAATTCACACCAACGTAAAGAATCATACCACAAAAAATCGAATAAATTAAAATTTTGTTTATGAACATGAGGATAAATATGGCATTAAAAAAAAATATATATAAGCTTACTAATGAAATGTACCAGCAGATTCAATTCACTATCATAATAAACTGATCATCTACTAGTATTAGTTTATTCCGCGGTACTGTATGCACACGTTGAAATAAATAAACACATAAATGTATAAATATTCTTCTTAAAAATACCCTTATGGCAACATACAAAAATATCGTTTATATTCTAAGATGCTAATTTAAATTTTGAAATAAAGTTAAGATATTCCTCGATACTATTATCCGAACGACTTGCCGTTTTTATCACCCGGCTAGTTGTAAAATACAAAAAACATTATTAATATTAATATTATGATTATTATTAATATTATGATTATTATTAATATTATTATTATTTTTATTATTATTAATGTGATTATTATTATTATTATTATTAATGTTTAATCTTACTTCAAACGATAGGGTGGGGTGGAACGACGTAGTAATTTTACGGATAATTTAACGCGGGGACAAATTTTGTGGTCATTTTTAAGTTTCTACCTACCGACAGACTATTGTTTCTGAGAGTGAGATAGATGGACGTATAGAAATAGAAAGTGTGATAAGGAAAGGAACCTTGAATTCTCTTAGGAGGAAGGTTACGTCGTATTAAATATGTTGGTTTACCATCTCTCGAAATTAACAATTAATGATGATTACAATAGTAATAATAAAAATCGTGATAATGATAATGGCGAGAAAAATTTAATAATAATCTAAATAATTAAGAATATCTCTCTCGCTCACGCCATACCTAAATAATAGACACTATTACGTAGTGTATGGAGGAGATGAGCCGGATATTCACAACATACTAGCAAGAGTACTACCTCAGAGTAGTGTACTGGTTCCATTGCTGTACACGATATATACTGCAGACATGCCCAAAGACGGTACAGTTGAAATAGCTACGTTTGCAGACGATACTACGATGCTGCATCTGATGAAGATCCAAATGCAGCTATTAACAAACTACAAAGCTACGTAAATAAAGTCAGCGACTGGATCAAACAATGGTCGATAGAAATAAATCCGACAAAATCAGCCCACATTACATAGCAATCGTCCACAACATAACCACATCGACAATCAAGAAAGTAGGAAGAATTCGATTATTTTGGAGTTTATCTAGACAGCCGACTAACATGGAGAAACCGCTGTGAGTTGGTCAAAACATGTTCGTTACCTCGCGGTAGTCTTGAATAATAGACTAAATTTTTCAGAACGTGTCAGTCATACTACCTTGAAAGCTAGCAGGAGTATATCTGCCATATATCCACTAATTAACAGAAAATCATTTCTTAATGTTAATAATAAATTAATTCTGTATAAAACACTTATACATCCCGTAATGACGTACTGTTGTCCATCTTGAAGTTTTATTTCAAATGCAAATTTTAACAAATTACAAGTATTTCAAAACACAGATGTGTACTAAATGTCCCTAGATACTACAAAATCGTTGACACGCATACTAAAACATGCCTCTTATATTAAGGATCATATAATAAATGTAACACGTATGTTCTACGATAGTCCACGATAATCATTTAATTTCTACCATCGGTAATTACGATTAACTCCAATTTATGTATAAAGTATAAACATAGGAGGCTCAAACATAACCTGTTGTAACGTTGTCATTATTTTAGGAATTATTATTTCTTCTATATTTACTTAATGTCTAACGTGTTTTTCTTTTGTTTTATTATTATTATGGTAACTTTTTATTTGTTGCTGTCTTTATAAGTATAAATTGTTACGGGTCTTTGTATTATTTCTGTTGTACGGCGAGCCATGCTGGGCGGTTACGTAATTATTATTTAAAATTTTTGTTTTTGACTATTCTCTGTAAATTATGTTGAAATATATACGTTGTTAACGTGGAGAATGCACATATGATAAAAAACAAAAAGGAGATAGAAATTTAGAAAAATGTATTGGCTCATAGAACCTAGATAGGTATCCTGAGTAATCAGGCACTTTTATACAAAAATCATGCTGGAACCCATATGGATAGTAATTACGGGGTTGTGGTAAAAAAAGTGAAATACAGATAGAATACATAGTATATCGAACTCTATGATATATGACAAACCATATAATTCACTCGGACCTGGGAATATGTTCAATGCAAAATTGCTAATACCTTCAACGAATGCAGCATCATCCTAACGAGCTGGCAAATCAGCTCCTACATACTCAGCTGGACTAGGCTGAGGAGGACGAGTATTGTGGACTTAGTAACAAGTAGGAGGACTCACCATGGAGCGTGTCCTCCACACAGGTGACTTACACGTTGAAACCTTTTATTGGATAAGCCACTTTAGGTGCAAATTATTAAAAATTAAAAATAATAATAATAACCGATTTTTACGTAATGCGTGAAAAAAATATACGTTAATCATTTTTAATTCGGTTTGCGCTTGGCGAGCGAATAACGTCGCAGACAATATGATTAATATATACATTATAATATAGACGATCTCGCATAAATTATTATTATTATTATTGTTATTAGACAATTTAACTACGAGAAAAATACATTTAAAACGAATTATTTATTTTTGAAAAATTGGAATGAACATCGATTAAACTCAAGATTGTCATCGGTTAACAGTGCGATTAATATGGGCGATGTTCATTTATTTTATATTTATGTTATATCGATCCAGTGTGATGGACGTAGGTTTTCTCAAATTTCTTCTATCATTTTCTTTGCCGAGACCTGAGATAACGTTTCATCGGGACGAGTTAACGGTATGTCAGTATTTCTTTCCTTATTAGGCTACTCGTTATCATAGTTTCCTGCTATGCGTCTTATTCGAGTGGTCCACTTCATTTTCGCCATGCACCAATTACAGTGTCCAGTCTTCTCCTGTATCCAAGTATTTCGTTTGGACCGCTTTTTTTTTTTTTTTTTTTGTGGTGTTCATGTCTTTCTGATATTTGCTTAAGCTAATGTCCACGTTTGTGAACCATATGTGAAATCGGCAGAATGCGCTGGTTGTATAGTTTCAATTTTAAGCATATTAAAATACTTATCAGCTAGTCGATAAGTTTGTTGTTTTTTTTATTGATCTTTGAACAGAGAGTGACCTCATGTCCGGTTTCAAAAGGGAGTGCAGGGGACGAGTGTAGGGGACTGCAGCCGTGGGCACCGTGCAAATGAAGGATCCATCCCGTTGAAAAACTTTTTTTGCATAGCCGCGAAATTGAAACGAAATCGAAAAAATCCGAAATTTATATACCCCGAAGAAAACTTTAAGCATAATCCAAATCGTAATACTCCCTAAATCGTTGAACTCACATAACCAACTCGTTATTAATCTAAAAACGATAAACCCCAAAACGTTAAACCAATGTAGCCCTAACAAATTAATTTCAGCTTTTATACTAAGTGTGCAAATATTATAAACTAACCATCTCGAGAGTACTTTACTTATTTTATATTAAAATATATTTCAAAAATGAACCTAAATAATACTTACATGATTTACTTTTTTAATTTTTAACGTTTGTTTTTTTTAAATAATTAAAAAGAAAAGGTTTTACTGTTTTAATTCGTGATTTTTGGATTAATGGCGAGTCGGGTTATGTGGGCTTATTAACGTCTTTTATCGTTTTCGGGTTTATGGTTTTTGAATTAATCACGAGTCCAGTTATGTAGGTTTAACGTTTCTTGGTTTACGGTTATTATTCCCTTATAGAGGGTCTTCGATAAGTAATTAGCCCCGGGTTTCTGGAAGCAGTAATTCCAGTCGCCTGCTTGTCCATGTTTCACATACGCGTGTATAGTATATTGTGTAAATTCGGTTATTTTACCGGCTCATTTAAATATTATGCGAATTTCATTCTAAATCCCTTATATTTCGTAATAAATATTATTAAAATTCGATCAATAATCTCTAATGGAAAATACATAAATAAATAAATAGAAATATATATCGTCCTCGAAGGAGAGTTAATAGAATCGTTTCTCGAACACGAAAGACGTATATATATATATATATATATATATATATATATATATATATATATATACATATATACATATAAAATTATAATCAACGAATTGGAAAATTTATAGATAGAAAGAGACGAATGGAGTGTACTAAAATACTTACCACGAAAGAGATGACCCCCACCCAGTTCCTTCCCTTATATGGGAAAGATTACTGTCACGGTGTTTCTTTAAGGAAACGAAGTGATTAATGAGATAACGGAGAACACACGATTGTTTGTTCTCCGATAAATATACCGTAGGATACTTCTATGGAGTAGCCGGGTATACGTTTAAACTACGAATTATAAGATTCGTATTGACGAGCGGGTTAATAGAATAAAAGACGGCGCTCGATAGATTCAGTCGGAATGCCTAATAAAAAGTACTTCAGCGAAAGCAAAGCTTTGGTTATTTCGAAAGTAACTAACTGACTAACGTGAAAAAAAATATACACATATATGTATTAGACAATTCAAGTTTACGCTCGTAATGGTTTCCACATATTTATTATATATATATATATTCCTCAGCTTGGAAGTAGATGCCAATGATATAGTATTAGAGTACATATACCAATTGTTTTCTTCTTACTAATAATGATCGAGACTTCCTTATGTCACCGTTTTGTTATTTCTCACTCACCTTCTACCTGTAATAATAATAATCACCATCATCATAACGAAATTAATAGGAAATAAAAATAATAAAAACGTAAGAATATGTAATAATAATAATGATAATGATGATGATGATAATATTAACGACGACAAGACAAAAGGACAAAGGTAAAAAAGTAATAACTGTGGGACGGTAATGTTTGAAGATTAAAAAGGAAGAAACGAAACTATAAAAAATGTGTTTTAAAAACAAAAGGTCGTTAAATATTTACGCGGAAATGCTAGTAACGTATTATGTTCGTGTAGCGCCTGAGAAAAAACATCCGGCTAATATACGTGTCGACGCGCGAAAATGGTTGCGAAAAAGAAAAAATTCTCACCGAATTAAGGGGAAAAAAAGAAAATTAAGTAAAAAGAGAGAGAGAGAGAGAGGGGGACGAAAAATCGGTAAAAGAATTAAAAGGAAACAGAAGACGTATTTAATTAACGAGCGAGACGAACATTAACTCAGTCTAATAACAATTGGATAATACGACGTTTGTGAGGTGCTGTTTGATGGCGGTAAGTGAAAGTAATTAAAAAATACATTCGGGCACACGCGAAGATAATATTATTATAGTACATATATGTAATTGTATATTCCGGAAACATGACATAACACCCTCGCCATGCTAACAGACAATCTGAAAATAATCAGACCGTTTAAATATGCCGACGGAATATATGGACATAACAATACGCGTAAGCTATATAGCTGATTCGTTTAATTATGAGACCATAATGTACGTATTTATATAAATATTTATATATATGTATATATTTTATATATATATATATATATATATATATATATAATAAAATTAAACGCGAAGATTAAATGATGTATGTAATTAAAAATTACCGAATTATATCAATTAATGTTATTCCGTGTCTTTAGAAATCGTAAAAATAAACCGTACAAAAAGAATATCAGAAAATTATAAGTATAATGTTATATTCGGTTACTCGTCTGTGGGAAAGATTTTTTTTTTTGATTGCTAACTAGCCGCCATATTATGACTATGTAAAAGATTTCTAAGTTTTCGCAGCATATGAGGAGTTACATTCTGTAATGTACTTCATACTCGCATACCACGATGAGTTTCCTATTTATTTTTATAAAGGTTCGCCGAGTTGATACTTTTCAGTCTCCTTATAGTTGGAACGCGTGCAAATTCGGAGAAATCGGTTCATTTCCATAACACGAAACCTTCCGAATCCACTTTAAATTCCCTATGTATTTTGTCGTTACTAACGTATAAATTAATTGTAATATTTTTTTAATATTTGTATTTACTTTAGCAGCGTACGTAAAAACCAGTCTTAATACAGCTTTGTAAAGGAACATCCACTTTCTAAAGATAGTCTAGACCTATATTTTAGGGGAGCCGTTATAACTTTCCGAGTTTTAGATATCCTAAATATTTAACCGCATCTGTTTTAGATATTTCCTCACCTTCTATCGTTAGATTAGACGATTATTTTCGTTCGGATGTAAAAGAATCGCGAGCTGATTTCTCAATATTTATTAAGTTATAGCCCGTCATGATCATCAAGTAGCATTTCCCGCCAAGGAGGTTACACATCAATAATGGTGACGGCCACTCGTTTATAGTTTCTTTCCCTTGCTGCATTGATTACATTGTATGTTTTAGCGATTCCTGTATTTGTCGTCATATATTCAAGTTTTTTCCTTCCTCTGCTCGACTTTCCAAATATCTTGCCTTGTACTACCGACAAAAATAAAGTCTTCCTACCGTAATTTATGGCCGATGTATTTCCTCTTCCTTTGTTCAGTATCCTTCACGATGGACAGCTCGTTTACATTACATCGATTCGGTACTTTTCTGTTAAAGTCTGTCTATGATATTCTGAGCAACCTTCTGTAAGTCTACATTTCAAATGCGTTCTTTTTTTGCACTCGCATTCAATGTTCACGATTCGGATGCATATTTTAGTACGGACCAAACATAACATTGTGTAATTCGTTTTCTTAATTCTAAAGGCATTTTACGGTTTTTCGGTACTTTTCGCAGATGATGAAAATACTACTTCGCCATGGCTATTCCGAGCTTTGTTGTATCACGGCCGTCTCTCGTAATTATCGCTCCCAAATACTTGATCTGTTGTATACTTTCTATTTGTTTATTGCCAATTTTAATACTTATCGCATCATTATGAATAATTTTTGCTTTACTGAATCTTATATCACTTTGGTCTTATCTGTATCTATTTTCATACCATATTTTTTTCCTTTTTCATTCATAATGTCAAAAATATTTTCTGCACTTGTTCAGCTGATTCGGCTACTATTACTTTGTCATCCGCGTAACTGATATTATTAATGACTTGGCCGTTGAACTTACATCCGAATTTTCTCTAAATTAGCTCTTTTCATTATTTAGTCCATGTAAATATTGAATGGCTTTGGTGAGAGTGGGCATCCTTGCCTTACTCCGTTCTGTATAGCACATTTTTTAGCAGAATATTAATTTCTTATTTTTATATTTACGTTTTGTTCCCAGTAACAAAATCATTAAAATCTAAGCAAACTCCCATTGAGTAGAAAAATATTTCGGCCTGAGAACAAGCATATATATATAAAACGTTATTTTGGTAGATGATTGAAAATTACGTGATTGTCGAAAAGCTTTGTATTAATTAAAATACATTTTATAATGATTAACTTTGTTTTGTTAATTTTATATATATATATATATATATATATATATATATATATATATATATATATATATATATATATATATATATATATATATATATATATATATGTGTGTGTGTGTGTGTGTGTGTATAATACCAACTACCGCCTATCAGACCATATTAGGTTGCGTTAGGCGTGTCAACGAAGTAACGGACGTATATATATATACACACCGTTCGCATGTACCGTGCTACCAATACCCGTCTTCAAATAATTTTACCGTTATGCGCGTCACATAGATAGGCTTATTCTTTTATATATGTATATATATATATATATATATATACATATATATAAACATGCGTAAAAATTTAAAAAAAAAATTGTATCGAATTTAGTTAAAATGTCTTTTCCCTGCTCTCCCAGGCATAGATGTTTTTTTATTTTCATCTATCATTTTAATTTTGCTGATGTTTATTTATATATATATATATATATATATATATATATATATATATATATATATATATACATATATAAATATATGGTAGTGTCGTCAGACAAGTGCCCTGTCTGTGACAAACCATTTAATAGTAGACATTTAGCAACGCTTTGTGCGGGTGCTTGCGGAACTCGCGCGCACACAGCTTGTTTAAAAGACAAAGAGAGTCGTACGTACAAGTGCGATAAATGTAGTCAAACGGGTTTAGAGGAAGCAGATATTTTTAATATTAGAAGAAGCGTACATACGGATAACAGCACGAAGTCGACAATAAACCTACTAGTAGAGGAGGTGCTGAATATAAAAGAAGAGCTTACACGTCTGAAAGCAGACAGAGAAGAATACAAACAACTACGTACCGAAGTAAACCAGTTGAAAAAAGAAAATGAAAAATTACGTTCAGAGGTACAATATTATAAAACAAGAAATAATGATGATGATACTAGAAGTACTAACACTCAAACTGTTAGTCTAGCGAATATTGTAAAGGCAAATGCTAGCGTAAACTCAAACGAAAGAAACCAACAAAAAAAGGTAACCTCGGATAAGAAGATGAAACCTAACCTAAATTGTATTCGCATAAAAAATAAAGCCGACGGAGTTAAAGTCAAAGAGGAAGACCTAACCAAAAATATAGTTCCTCACCGTATTGGGGTCAACATTAAACTTTATAAAAAATTAAGATCGGGCGACATTTTAGTAGGCTGTGATAGTAAAGAAGAATTAAAAAAAATCGAAACCGAAATAAAAAATAAATGTAGCTCACTGAAAGTTATAGAAAATAAGCCACGGAATCCACAAATTGGTATAAATAATATTCCGAATGATGTTAATAAAGAAGATATTACAGAGGTAATCAAGGATGTAACAGGGGAGGAACCGCACTACATCAAAATAACTGTTGGCAACAAAAAGAAGGCATTGTGCGAAGTGACCGCAAAATCGTTCGACATCTTACTTAAAATGAAAAAAATAAACATCGGATGGACACGATGTCCAATCTATGAAAACATCACAATTAACCAATGTTTTCGATGCTGGAAGTCTGGTCATAAGGCGGCAAATTGTGAATCTGAAGAAAAAGAAATAGAATTAATAAATAACACAATTAAAAGCGGGCTGTGCACTAACTGCGTTAATAGTAAGGTAAGAAATAATAGTAATAGTAATAATAATAATAATAATAATATTAAAAATGTAGATGTACACCATCATCCAGGTAGTTATAAATGTCCACATGTAGTAAAAATAAAAGAAATGCTAAAATCCCACATAAATTACCGCTATGAATAAGGAAATTAATTTTATATTAAACAATGTTAGTCACTGCTTCACAGCGCAAAATATGTTACACCAGTATGCATTAAGAGGAAATTATAAACTTGTTCTAATCTCTGAACCTTACATCATTAATAATAAGTTAAATGGATTTTCTGGGTACAACATCATAAACAATAGTCTAGCTGCCATCTGCATTTCATCAGACATAAATTACCAAAAAATTCTCATTGATAAAAATCATAACCTTATAGCAATCCTCTTATCTAATCTCTTAGTCATAAATGTATATTTCTCCCCAAATAAACCATTAGAACCATATCTACAAGCTTTAAATGATATCCTCACAAAATTCCCCTATAAACGAGTACTTCTTACAGGGGATATGAACATTAGATCTACTATGTGGGATCTTAAAAACTCTGGGAAGAAAACAAAACTTTTTCATAGTTTCTTAGTATCCCATAATCTAATTGTTCTAAACCAAAAAAATGTCTTTACCTTTACTAATGCAAATGGAAAAAGTGTAATAGACCTTGTAATTACCTCAAAAATTGCTCAACCACTTGTAAAAGAACTAAAAGTCCAAACTGGGGAGGCATATTCAGTTCATGAATATGTAACATTCAAGTGCTGTATGGAAATATCAAGAAGAAGTCTTATTCGAAAAGTAAATTACAACAATATTCTTAACAATTTTGAACAGGAAAGAAATAACTTAGTACAAAGCTGCAACTTCATAAATAACTATGAGTCCTGTGAAGAATGGATAAATTATCTTTCAAAGTATATACAACAACAAATTGAATCAAATAGTACTTACATACCTGTATCTAAAACAAACTACTGGTGGAATGATGAAATCCAATATCATAGCCGACTCACAAAAAAATATCGTTGTATCTTCCAAAGAACAAAGGATCCAAATATGAGAAAAATCCGGGAACTAGTTTACAAAAGTTACAAAAAAACTTTAAATTATAAAATAAAATCTGCCAAATTAAAGTCATGGAAATCTTTTTGCACAGATAATGTAAAACCATGGGGTCTAAGTTATAAAATCGCCTTCAGTAAGCTAAAGAAAACCATTGACATTCCCCTTTTTAAAAATGAAGACAATGATCAAATAACTAATACAAACGACAATCTAAAATACTGTCTCTCCACATTATTTCCTAGCGATAACACAGACGCTGACAATAGCTATCATAAGTCATTGCGAAATAAATTTGATAATTTTAAGCCTGATTTTAGACAAACAAATATGGAAGAACCCTCATTCATTAATAATGAACAACTAACAATGACTATTAAAAATCTCAAAAATAATAAAGCTGCCGGTCCTGATAAAATTAATAATAAAATAATAAAATTGATTCACAAACACCATCCAATAATTTTTGAAAACATGTACAAAAAAATTTTTTCAATAGCTTATTACCCAAAAGCTTGGCGTGAAGCTACTGTGATTCTTATACAAAAACCAGGGAAAGATTCTAACAATATTCATTCATACCGCCCAATATGTCTTCTAAACACATTTGGGAAAATTTTTGAAAAGCTATTAAAAATTGAAATTGTGGGTCAAATTAAGCGAACAAATTTTCTAGACAGTAGGCAATTTGGGTTTACGCAAGGCCTGTCAACTGAACATGCAGTAAACTATGTAATACACAATATCCAAAAAAATCTCAAATGTAAAAATAAGGTAATCACTATAACGGTGGACATAAAAGGAGCCTTTGACAATTGCTGGTACCCCGCTCTGTTTAATTCTCTAGAGATATTACTAGCTGGAAATAAAAGATTATTGAACATCATCTACCATTACATAAGTAACAGGAAGATCTCTTTACAAGTAGGCAATGCGTTTGCAGGAAAAGAAACCAATATGGGCTGTCCACAGGGTAGTGTTCTAGGTCCACTATTCTGGAACATACTTTTTAATGGAGCCTTGAAATTATGCTACAATAAAAATGTAAAACTCTGTGCATATGCAGATGATCTCATTTTTATAATTTCTGGAAGCTCAAAAGTGGAACTAGAAAATATAGCAAATGATACCTTAATAAAATTAGGAAATTGGTTAGATAGTGTCAAACTAAAATTGTCAATTGAAAAAAGTTTTGTCACACTTTTCACAAATTCATTTAAATTGAAGAGAAACAACATTAAAGTAAGATTCAAGAACTCTATTCTTAAGGTAGTTGAATACTTTAAATACTTAGGTATTATCATAGATAACAAATTAACTTTCAAATACCACCTTGATAACATAATATTGAAAATGGATACCAAATATTGCAAAATGTTAAGAGCCTGTCAAAATACATGGGGCTTCAGTTACAAGTACAGAATTGTATTATACAAATCACTGATTGAAAACACTGTAGCATACTGCTCCACTGTCCTACTAAACCGGCTAAAAGTTAAAACAGTAAAGAAAAAACTTTTTGGTATGCAAAGAAAATATCTAATAAACGCTTGCAGGGGATATAAAACAATTTCACACAGCTCATCTGTAGTTATTGCTAATGTACTTCCTGTCGATCTTCTTATGTTCAGAAGGGCAGTCATGTTTGCCATAAAAAACGTGGACTTCTTTCCATATCTTAATGAGCAGTTAATAAAAGAAACAAACGCCATAATCTCAAAATTCAACTTAAATTCTCGCAGTGAAACCAGAACTCAATATATCTATACTCTGAAAGCTATAAAACGACACTACTTAGAAATTTGGCAAAAAAGATGGGAACAAGATAATACTGGCCGACACACCCACAGCCTAATCCCCAATATATTAAATAGACACAATATTAAAATTACTCCTGATTTCTACACTACCCAATTATTAACGGGGCATGGAAAATTTGGGTCTTATTTATTTCTTCTTAAGTTAAGTAATGATGACAGGTGTGAATGCGGCGCAGTAGAAACTGCCAACCATGTACTATTTGTATGCCCCACTATGGACCATTTAAGATTTTACAATAAAAATAACTTTAACCTACAAGACAAATACACTGCTCGACAATTCCAATTATTCGCATTCAATGTAATGCATAAGAAATTCCATGGTCACTGAAGTTTTTGCGTTGTGAATCCGTGATAAAACGTTTACAGTAATATGTATAACGAGTGTATTTCTGCACGCGTACATATATGTACGGGGTGTTTGTGAGGAATTTATGCATATAATGTTTAAGTTCTGTATATGTATGTGTCATTATGGACAATTTGTACATTTATGCATCTAGTATACCTAAGTTATAATTTTAATTATTAACTAGTATAAGAAGTTATAAGGGAATACATGTATACTATGACTGTGAGTGAAACTGACGCACAGCCCGCGCAAATGCGAGTGTAAAAGTGGTTACTATATTATTGTTAACTATAGAGTATTGTAAAGAGGAGCAATACACTGATTAAGCCTAAGCGGTGGTGCAGTGTATTGCTCCTCTGTAAATGCAACAAGTTGTACATTATTAATTTGCATAATAAAGTATTAATCAAAAAAAAAAAAAAAAAAAAAATATATATATATATAAATATAAAGTAAATAGTCGAAAAGTGTATAGTGAATTCAACGTTAAAACTTGCTGATTATGTACAATAACAAAAGCTGATTTTATACGACGTATTAAAAAATGGCGCTACAAAGATGTTATTTCTGAAGATTTGAAAAGGGCAGGAATTAAATCAACTACTGACCGCTTGGAAAAGGTGGCATTGGATCGTAAGCAATGGGTATCAGTAATCCAGCAAGTAATGCAAGGAATAAGATACATTAAAAGAAGAAAATTGAAGCTGATAGCAGCGGATAACAATAGTACCGTTCCCAAAATGGTTTTCAAATGTTCATTGTATAGCTTTGTAACAAATCACAAAATAGGACTAATATCACATAATAGACATAAACATAAATAGAGACGACGGCAAAACTCGGAAACGAGTATGCTAGACGACGATATATATATATATATATATATAAAGTAAATAGTCGAAAAATGTATTGAATTCAACGTTAAAACTTGCTGATTATGTACAATAACAAAAGTTGTGGCAAATGTAGTCCGTCGAGGATGCGTATTAAGTCCAATTCCTGCCAACATATAGAGCGAATGGATATTGAAAAAAACGATAGAATGACGGTGTTAAAATCGCTGGAAACGTAGTTAATAACCTACAATATGTTGATGATATTATAATAATTGCTTCGTTGAATTGTCCCATTTGTTTCAAAAATTTTATAGTGCAAGCAAAGGAGCAGGTTTTGGAGATAAAACCCAAATAATCATTGTTAATGGCAAAAACGAGACACAGAATCAACAAATTTCTAAGTAGTTGATAAGTTCGTGTATTTGGGGGAGTCACTAAAATGTGATCGCTCGATAGCCGATATGAAAACACGAATAAACTAGGATCTAGGAAAGGTACGTTATGCTCGTCTCGTAATTACATACATGTTGAAGCATCCGAATGATCGATGCTTTCAAGATGTATTATTGGAGGTAATGACTGCAAAAAGAAGAAATTTATTAATACGAAAAGAAATCAGTGCGAATATATCGATTAAAAAAGACCGCACCAGAGGACATTACGACTGAAAAAGATTATTTATGCAAATATAAAATTGCGCACTCGTACGATAATTACACAACATGTAATTTAACCGATTGCGAGTATACTTCCGTCTATAACTGTACTAATTGATATCGATCGATTAGTACTAATTATTAATCTATTTAAAACTTTTAATACCCTTAGTGACGACCGAAATAAATCACTTTAGATGATATATCTTAAATTACGCGTATTAAAATATTGGATTAAAACTGTAATCTTTTCCGGGTTCCATAAACTTAAATAGACGAACTCCGGACGGAACTATTAGCTGTATAATTCGTATTTATATCCAAATAATATGTTTATTTACGTGAAGTAATTTCCACAGAAAAGGAAACAGTAAAAAAGACGAGCGTATCTCTGGTGGATAGCTTTGGGAACAATTGAGCAAGGTGTTCAAGAATAAAGATGCGCGTATTTCCAATGATCGAAATATACATTTAAGAATCTTGTTGTTGTTGTTGTTGTTGTTGTCGTCGTTAGGAATTAAGATGTAGATAAGAAATTAATTGCGTGGATAAGACAGCAGACTAATGTATCGGATGCGGTAGAACGTACAGCGCAGCTAAATGGAACTGGCCAGGCGGCAAGAAGAAATTATACAAATAACGGAATGGCTGGCAAGAAGGATACATAAGTCGCGGTCGATCGAGCACAAGATGGCAAGATGATATGAAAAGGTCAGCCGGTGTAAAGTGGATAGAAAAGTCCGCTGATCGCTGTAGATGGAATAAAAGGAAGAACTAGCATTTGATAGATATGTGAATATATTACCCCGCGCCGTCGAATTTACGAATTGTGGGACCGCTGACCTAAAAATTAATAAATAAATAAATAAATAATATCGATAAAAAAAATAACTAATTCTTCGCCGGGTTCGTGAAATAATTTCGAGTTGGTCCGATTTATTTAAAAAATATTGAAACAACCGCTGTTCGGAAGGATTTGTAAAAATATAATATCCACAGGTTTTTTTTTTTTTTTTAAATATTCGATCTAATTTATGATTGTTATTATTTTTCAGATATACCAGACGGCCAACGGTTACTTTATAATGACTCCGGATAAGATGCGTTTGAATAACGCAAATTCGAACGTTCATCGTAATCATTCGTTTATGACCGCTTCCGGTAATGCGTACGGTAGTAAACAAATATTGTTAACGCCGGACGAAGCGGTCGTAATGATGCACGGAGAAATTGAGACCGTACGAGACGGTAACGTTACTCATCAAGCCATACAAACCAATCTGGCCGACGTTATTTGCGGCGGTTAGTAGTAATAGTATTTTTTTTTTTTTTTATGTGTGCGTGTATTTAATATTCTTTAACGTTTTTCATCTATAAAGCTATTACTCGAATTATCAATTATTTAAAGATAATTACAAACTGTAGCATTTATTATAAAGTTGGTGAGACGGTCGAGATTATTTACATCCGGGATACTTGTTTTCAACTGATTGCAACGATATTTAGTATATTTTTAGCAGATTACAACAATATCATAGACCGTTTACGGCATACTTCACATATTTGGATACTCAATAGGTACGAGTGCTAAGCGTGTGGCCAATATATATTCTGTTATAACAGCTGACCTCGGTGAACATATTTTATCAATTTTTTTAAAGACCAAATTGCTAAATCTTTCTTTATATTGCCAAATATACTCGAAATGGAAGGACTCGCGTACAGAATTTTCCGACTATAATATTTTGCGTTGTCTTCTCCTAGCGTTATCGGCAAGTAAACTCGGGTACGCACGACATACCTCATTGTGGTCTATTAACCTTCGATCACTCGGAATCCAGACGAAATGCTCGTGTTACGATCACTTAATTCAATAATTCCGTGCCATATTTGATTCACCGTTGCCGAAGCAGTGATTCTCGCTTCAATGTACTGTAATGCGAAAGCTGAGTCAGTTATTGGCCAGCAGGTAAATCAGCGATCATCAAACACCGAAGCAAGGCTACCATCTCAACCGTTAGAACTTAACATGATCGGTAGATTGATCGATCTTGCTTTCGAGAGAAGGCGCCTCCAACAGATTGGTATAACTATATTCTCGACAACGTAGGGGTATACCATAGAGTAAATATCTAATTATTTTTGAGATTGAATAACCTTGTATATATCGTCAAAACTCATCACAACTATTTATATGTTTTTTTTTTTATAATAAATTCTTAATTATTACAACCCAAAAAGGCCACAACTAACTTTGCTAATATTTATTTAGATAATAAATTTTGTAAGGTGAACTACTCCATCCTGCCTATAATCTAATACGTCACATCTAAGACATGTTTTCTCAATAATGTTCTTCTTGTTTGACTACTTTCAAGAAGGCATATATTGCTTCGACTATCATAGTGTGTTAATGATTTTATCCGCATATTCTACTGCACAATGAGAGCGAATAACTTTTTTGTTGCGTATCAGGTAGCTAAATGCTCGGAGAACTTCATTTTGAAATCTTTGTATTATATTACGATTAGAAACGCTAGCTGTGCACCATATTACACCGCTATACATCCAAATCGGTTATATTATATGAAACTAAAATAAAGGGAATAAAACCGCCTATATCTTGCACGAACTGAATTATATAGTAATAATTCGTTATATAATATTAGCTTAATCATGCAGTACATTTTTCATATATTTCGTTTGATTTATGATTTTTCCGCGTTAACATTTTGTCAAAATTTAGTCCTACATATTTGACTACATTTTTTTTTAGGTATGACCTCGTTAGTGAACATCGCCGGAAGGCAGTTTGAACGTTTTAGAGTAAAATTGATGTATTGGTGTAAATTTATTTACGTTTACTTCTATTCTCCAGTCGGCCATCCAATATATCGTTCAGGTGTTTTTATTGTTTGCGTATAATGTTACGTCGCATTTATTATTGTCGATGTTTATTCAAAATTACGTTCCTTTCATGCTTGCCTAATTTTTTCTATTTACTACAAACATAATATTACCGTTTATTATTATTATTATTATTTTAAATTAAATTCGATTGTTTTTCGTATTTCTTTGAAAATTAAAATTCGCCAACTTTATTTAACGATGGATAAAGTTTATTGTTCTGGTATATTTAATTTTTTTCTTTTTATTATTTAATAGTGTGTTTTCCTTTTGAGGCTTAGTTTTCGTTTCATTTATTTTTATGTTGTATTCTTCCAAGTGTAGTTTCGTTTCTTTCAGTGCTTCTTGAAGTTCTTCTTCAGGCATAGCAATAATGATAACGTCATCAGCGAATCTAATCATATGGTATTCACATTGAATTTCTATCCCAATTTATTTACTCCTCAGACTATTTTTTATTTCGTTTATTGTTTTTTCTATACGGTTGGTGAGATAACGTATCGTTACCCCCTTTGTTTATTCTTATTTCCTCTTTGCTTTTTTCTACAATAAATTCAGCTGTTTGATTATTATAGATTATGTTGATTGTACTTCTGCACTCGGGTATACCGATTTCTCGCAGAATTCTGAGCATCCTATTCCATTAGCCTTTTCTAAATCTAAAAAGGCCAGCACTATTCTGTCTTCTGATTCTAACTGTTAGTCTATTACGAGCCTCAGTGCTAATAGGTGCTTCGCTCATCCCTTTTTTTGTTTTTGGAATCCATACTGATGTGAGTCGAGACTTTTATTAATCATCACTAATCTATTTTTTATATGCTTAAAGAGATCTTTTAATTCTCTTAGTTTTTCACCACCATCGGTTAGGTTAGGTTTCGTCTATTCCAGTTTCTTTTTTTCCTGTTTTAACGTTTTCTACGACATTCCTAACTTCTGATGATAGCACTTCAAGTACGTCATTCTCTCGTATTAATTATTAATAATAAACCCAAATCAACTAATAAATAGTTAATTATTAATAAACCCGAATTAACTCGTTTCATTGTTCGTGTGTGGAAATCGAATAATTCCGTCTTTTGCGACGATCTACTTAATATTGCGTAATAATTAATAATAAAAAAAAAATAATGGTAATTAATTCGCGGAAAACCAGTTTACCTCATGGAAAAAATAATAAAACTTACTATGATATATAGGGATTGTGATAAAACTTGTTTACTAGGAATATTTATTATTTTTTAAGAAGTCTTTCAGTTCTCTGTTGACGAATGCGGGTGTAGCCGAACGACCTTGGAAGTTGCGAATATATATATATAATATAATATACATAAAGATACGTATCAGTTTACGAAAAAAACAACAAAGAACATTTATTTCGTATGTCATCTATGGTGTAAGTATTGTTATTTACGAATTATTCAGAATTCGAATCATAATAACGGAATGAACGGGTGAAACATGTTAATAGATGATCTGACAGCGTGTGGAGTTAAATAAGTCGATATTCTATTAATAAATTTCGAATAACTGTCCCCCCCCCCCGAAAAGTATAATAAAAATAAAAAATTCGTCAAATTCATTTCACGAATTAAATAAAATAAAATACTTTTCCGTATCGCAATATATAAATATATATATATATTTATTGATTGATTTATTTATATTTAATCCAAACAGTCTACTAGTTTCATCGAATTTATATTTAATGCAGCTGGCTAAGCGAACAGTACATTACAGCGAACTGTGTCCCCAACGGTATTCCGTATTTACGGGTTATCAGATTTTTATTTTTTAAATTTTAAATTTTTTTTTTCGTCTATTTTACGTATCCTTTCGTTTTTTGTTGTTTTGTAATAATAATAATTATTATTATTATTATTATTATTATTATTATGGAGGCGTTATTCAAAAACGGGACCTGTTATAAAAGTTTTTCATCTGAAATAAAAGTGTAAATTAAATTCGTCTGTATACACAAATTTTTCACACTCGCTTTAAAAATCGAACGTTATTATTCGCGTATTGAAAAATTCTTTTCAGTATAATGTATATCCCGGTATATCTTCGGTTACTTTTCCTTCGTCTGCCAATCTTGTCTCGCTTAGTGCTGCTATATCTATTTTGTGTCTTTTCAACTTTTTGTAATCGTATCATGTTGATTTATAGATCGATCTCTAAACAGGAAATGCAAGCACTAGCCGCGCAGGTGATGTAAATGTTCAATTGTAATCTCATTTTCCGAGTATACTTTGCATTCTTAGACGATACGTTTTATTGTTTACCTGGTATGTCCGCAACAGCAACTAGCCGAATCAGGAATACCCCACTTCTACAGGAGGTGGCCGCATTTACCATGACCAGTTCGGATTCTATTCAAGAGTCACCACTATTTTCGTCGAAGCTCCATTCCTGTTTTCGACGAGGGCTCCATTTGTGAAGAAATTACACACCGATTTCCACTTCTTGGTCCATTGTATTCCAATCGAGTGCAAATCGTGCTTGGTTCGAACTTGTCCATGTTCCTAGATTTTAGGTGCTTCTCTTATAAATTTCGTAATTAATAGATTTCCGTTTTCTTCGAATTTTACTGAGGTATTTTTCGACGAATCGGTGTTTTTCGAATGCGAAGCTGGTGGATGCTTGTAAGAACCGGAAGTCACGAGGTCGGTGTACTGCGTATCGTTGCCGAAATAGTACGCATTATTTCGTTAAGCTGAATTTCCGCGCATATGTTCATCCACACCGGCGCGAACAAAATTCCGCAGTTGCATAAACTAATGATAAAGCGTATGCGTAATGTCTTAGCTGTTGACCCCCACGATGCACCTGCTAATCTTTTTATGATATATTCCACGGTATAACACGGTAGGTATCACGCGCATACCGGTAGTACGTCATTGGTACCCAACTAGACTCCGCCTCTGTATAGAAGAAACATCGCGTGAACACTCTTTTTGGTTAAATTGTGGTTTTTTGACTAGTTTTTTATTTTTTAAATTTTGTTTTATTTCCTCTTCTACATAAATAATTTATTTTAATATCGTATTAATCACAGCTGTGTTACCACTTCTCGCAATCAGTTTAGTGCTGTCTCGTTTTTAAAAATAATTCAAACAGTAAATAATATCTTTAAATCGTGACTTTTGGGGAGTATATATATGCGTGCATTTAAAGATACACAGACATATTACTTTATGAACACGTAAAATTGTAAATAATAAAATGTAACAAAAATCTAGGTGCATAAAGAAATGTCTCACTCGACGAATTATTGCAATTTCAATTTATACCTCTTTTTTCGTCCATCGTCGGTATTTTTGTTTCCGTGAGTTGTTCTTTTACTGGACTTTTTCTTGTTCAGTGTCTTAATCCTGATAAATGTTCGTGCTCTAACATAACACAAAATGACGAATTCGTCAACACCTGTGTTACTGTATTTCGATTTCAACGCGTTTATCAGTATTTTCATTACGTCCGAAATCTTATTAATGCTACTGCCGTGGTAATTGTTAAAGTCTTTTTCCATATTGTATATAATGTTTATCCATTGATCGGTTGGATTCATTAAAGCACCCCTAGATATTGTAGCGAGCCAGCGCATTTGTTTAGGTGGATTGAATTCTGTTGGATGGCCGTATTCAAAAGCAGTATCTAATCTTCGGTTTTTCATTCGATATGCAACATAACCGGCTAGCATTTTTAACAAATCTTTCTTTTCACCATGAACGTGGTCCAATTTTTCATCATCATCATCCGAGTCCCCGTTTAGTTTTGTCTTTCATTGTGTTCATTTTCATTTTACGACTTAAACTCAGTCAAAGTTGGTATCCTTAAATGAGGAAATCCTTTTTTTTTAAATATATTTTTTGTCTTGTTCTCAAGTAATTCTGATTGCAGATCACGTTCGAAATCATTTTCATTAAAATGAAAAGAGCATACGCGAGCACTTTCAATATTGTCAGCCCTTCTGCTCATATGCTACCACTGCTTTCGAAGAACTTTATCTTTAGGAAACCGATGAAAGCTAATACCTAATTTATGAGCATCTCGGCTATGATTACAACACCCGAAAATAGCGCAGCAAGGCATAATATAAATGTTAATAAGATAATAAAAAATTTAACCAATTTATGTACGAAAGGTCTATATCAAAGAATCAGTGAGATAAAAATATTATTCAGTCTTACCCTGATAGTAATTAGAAATAAAATACTTTATATATTCGATAATTTGTCGTTTAGAATATTTATTTAAACCTGTAATCCGAACGATAATCGATAATTTGCTATTTAAAATATTTAATTAAACAGGTAATCCAAACGATAAAGTTCTTTATCCGAGAATACCTCCTAAAATAAAATCGGGTTTATCCAGTGAACGATTAGAACGAAGACACTCCGTTCGATTCTTTAATAACGGCAGACGTTCATCGTCGCTTCAACGAACAGGCTCGATGAAGCATATATCCGACAATAAAAAAGAAAGACCTCCGAATGATTCTGCGCAACCGCTTAATAACGAAGACGGACTAAGTAATAATTTCTTATTTGTTTTTTTCTTTTTTTGTATACGTTTTAATTAAAGATGATGTTAACTCATCTAGAAATGTCACTAAGTGAGGGAATATAGATTATCCAGACGTACAGTGGATGATATAATGGAGGTGTAATATATTGGAAACGTAGTACAGGATAAGGTGAAGATCAAAAAGTTTGCAGCGTCACAGCAGAGCATTAAAAAAAAAACATGATCGGGATTGCAGATTACCTATTCAAAATGGTGGGCACAGGAGGGACGTTCTCTAAGTTGTATATGGAAAAGATGATCAGATAATAAATGATGTCCAACTCGTAACCTACTAGTGAGTATAATTCCCTTACGGGATTAATCTTGTTAAAGAAATAGAACCAAGGAAGTTTAGGGAGAAATGGTTCAAGTCGATAGTAATTAGTGATCGACTAATACTTTCAGTGTACATTTGTTCCCGATGAACTTTATGCTCCAGCTGTACAGAATGAATGATATCCTCGTGAGAAACTAAAGACAGTACTACGTCATTAGATGATGCGTCTTTAGCTCATGAATCAACAACAGTCACCCACAGTACCCCGTTAGGTAAACCGTAAAAGCATATCCATTTATATATATATATA
Organism: Coronaproctus castanopsis; assembly: GCA_032883995.1. Classification (NCBI taxonomy): domain Eukaryota; kingdom Metazoa; phylum Arthropoda; class Insecta; order Hemiptera; family Monophlebidae; genus Coronaproctus; species Coronaproctus castanopsis. Next base: position 239,808,149 of record CM065053.1, on the reverse strand, counting down.
TATATATATATATATATACGTTTATTTCCTTCAGACAAAATGAAAAACGAATTGATTCGCATTCACGTTAATAAGACGCAATACAGCTTAAAATTCGGAATTTCCATTTTCATCGGTCGTTTAATATTAGGGCCGGCACTTAGCGGTGTTCCCCAATTGAAATTTAACTTTCACGCTGTTGGTTAGTAAATTTATTGCCAAAATATTATTGCGTTTTTTTGTCATCTTATTCAGTTCTCGAGTTCGTCTTGAATGAATAGGATTTTTAAAGTCTCTAGGGCACCATTTACGTATCAGGGCTGAGGAATTATTAATTCGGTACGTTATGTATTTTGTTTATACGGGAGTTTGTATCTTCCGACACGATATTTTATAATAATTTTATAAATTTTTAATTTATTTTCAAGGGTTACGCTTGAATATTTTCCGAATATGCAGTGTAGTATCGTAATTTCGTATTGATTTGTTTTCGCTTAATATATTCGTAATTTATTTCAGATTTTCGCGTGATTTTTGGCTACTTAAACCATTATTACGCTGTAGTTAGTCTCGTTTCATTATTAATATCCATCGTATTATCATATATATTATATATATATATATATATATATATATATATATATATATATATATATATATATAATGTAATGATTTGTTTATAGTTTATAATGTACATTTGTGTAGTAATTCAACTTTGTCATCACATATTGTTTTATAACGAAATTATTAACCCGCTTAAAAAAAGTAAATGTTTTATACCCCAAATTTGTGCTTACTAAATCTCAAATCGTATTATTATGTGATCGCGATAGAAACTTTTTATACAATAACATTAAAATTCACAATCGTTAATTCGGTTTTACTGATAAATGTTTATGTTTCATCAACACGTTAATTTATAATAGACACAATAATAAAGTTAATAAATTTTAATCTATTTTTAAATCACTTCGAATTAAATTACGAGTACTAAACTAAATTATAAATCTACCATAACATTCTGTATAAAGGTTTAGTACAACTGCCATACTATATTGCGTTGGTATAACAAATTCATAACGTAAATTCTAACCATCGGACATATTTGATTTAACTACTCCACATATTACTATTCAGACCATATCATCCGGTCATACATATTTATTGCTATGTTTAAAAAGTTGTTAATGTTAAAAAAAAAGTAAGCAACTTTTCAACTAAGCTGGTTTACATATTTGTAATGAGTTTAAAACGAAATATTCGTAGCAAATGATAAATTAACAAATAATTTCTATCCTAACGTAATAGGCAGTTTTAAAAAGGGAAATATTTAAATTATTACACAACTCGAATACTTACCAATCATGATCCGTTATTACTACTTATACTTAAATAAAGTAAACATTATCGTCGATAATAAACGCCGTAAGAAATAGTTAATAATTTGAACAGTGTAGAATGTAGTGATTTTTTTAAAAATAGACAATCAAAAGCATTTAAAATCACTAAATGTTTAAATAAATAAAAAAATTTGGCTCCATTATAAAGTGAACACAAAAAAAATATATTTTTAGTTTACTATATATATATATATATATATATATATATATATATATATATATATAATAAATAAAATGTAAGAAAAATATTTAATTTAGATGTAAAATATCACAAAAATAGTAAAATGAAACAAAAACATGTATAAAATAATCTGATTGTGCATGTGGTAAACAACACGATCAATAAATCAGCAATATAAAATTTATGCATAAATAATTACACCAAATAGTCAGAAAAATAAATGTTTTTTGCATAATATAAAAATTCGTTATAAATATACATATTAAATTTTATTCGTCTAAATCAGTGTTTCCAACACGTGTTGGACTGTCCGATCAAAAACCGGGCATCCGGCAACCCTGATTGCAATATGCTGGCGCTTTTACGTCGAATACTGTTCGTGTTTTTGATAATTGGCGCACATTGTGAAATGTGAAAATCGTGAAACTACTTGTGCTACAAAATTACGTCGTTCTTTCGTTGTTATTATTCGTATCAAAATTACTATACTTAAAAGAACAAACATTTCTATTTTGTAAATCTTTTGTACCTTATTATTTGGACTTGGAAGGTAAGCGTATTTTATTTATTTCTATTTTATACATTTTTCATAAACTTGTATTTGAAATGTAAGCGTATTATATTTTTAAGGTAATTTTAAGTTGTTTTTCTTCTTTTTAAAACTAAACAGTGAAATAGATAAATTTGTAATTATAAAACAAAGTGAAAATAATGAATCTAATGACGAAAAATACATCTAACCTGGATTTTCATGCTTGAATGATAAAAACTGCACTGTACCAATTAGTACTGTTTGTAATGAATACCTTTTCAGTGAATCTTTGGTTCCTAATAAAGTACACCTCATTTAGCTATAAAAAATCCACATCTATTACATAAAAGTCCTAAATATTTAAAAAGATTAATATCAAAAGATAAAGAAGCTTAATCATTTACAAAATACGTAAAAATTTCCGATAGAACACAAGAATGCAGTTACCTAGTTACTGAATTAATATTACACAGAAAACAGTCACATACTATTGCGGAAAATATAATTTTACCAGATAGTCGTCTCATGGTGAAAACTTTGATAGGTGATGATGCAAATAAGGAGACATTAAAAATTCCTCTTTCTAAAGCGGCCCATACACAGTCAATAATGTACTGTCAGTAATACTGATGTAACTTCATAAGTATTTACGTACTCTTACACACTCAGTATCACCCCATCAGTAATTTGTGTTTTTGATCGAAGCAGTCTTTTCTTCTTGCGTATATGTATACTTTAAAAGTAAGTGAAATATGAAAAATAAAGAGAAAAGCTTCTATAGTGATATTGCACTTTATTTCCTAACGTACCGTTCATCGCAAGACATGCATGAAAAATTGGCTGATTATTCTCGCATCAATTTATTACGTGAAATCCGGTTAAGTGGTAGTGAAGATTTTCAAATGACTGACGTAGTATTTAAACAATTAATTAAGATGATACAGTCGGGTTTTAGAAAAACAGAATAGTAACATTCATGTTACCGACATCCATTAGTGTATTAGTTTTAGATACTTGTGATGCCTTAGCATATGTTTTGCAAAAGTATATAATAGTACTCTGCATAATGTTTTTGTTTTCAAACCAATAATGTATTTGGGTATATTTCAATAGCTTGTATAAACGTATTTTTATAATTTGATGTTTTTAACTTTTTTATTTCGTGTATCTATTTTAATTATTTTATATATTTGTTTATTACTAGCGGTTTATTTGCCCTTTAAATAGAATTTGTATAACGTTAATAATGTACTTTTATATATTTCTTGTTTAATTTAGTGTTTTTAAACGGTTTTTTATTTAGTGTATTTATTTTAATTATATATTCGATTATTATTAGGGTTTTAGTTTCCTTGAAATAGAATTTGTATAACATTAATAACGTATTTTTATACACGTTTTATTTAATTCAGTGTTTTTTAACTGTCTTTTATTTAGTGTATATGTTTTAATTATTTTATATATTTGTTTATTTATTACGGTTTATTTTCCTTAAAATAGAATTTGTATAACATCAATAATGTATTTTTATACATTTCTTATTCCATTTGTTGTTTTTAAACTGTTTCTTATTTAGTGTATTTATTTTATATATTCGTTTATTATTAGCATTTTATTTTCCTTTAAATAGAATTTGTATAACATTAATAACGTATTTTTATACATATTTTGTTTAGTTTAGTGTTTTTAAACTATTTTTAAATTTATTTAGCATACTGTATTTGTATGATTCATAATATTAGCATTTTATTTTCCCTGGTATAGACTTTGTATAACATTAATAAAGGTTTTTTGTTTAGCATCAGAATAAATAAAGTTATTTTTTACTAATTTTAATAAATAATTTATAACAGTAAGTAAATTTTTATTTCTTTCAATATGGAATTGTGCTTTTATTTTGATTTTTAATATTACGGTGATCATTTTGTGTTTGAAGAATATACAGTTATATTAATTTGAATACAAAATTAACAATAATGGTAAGTGCATTTTTATTTCACTAAGTTCAGAATTTGATAAAATTAGTATAAAATTAATTCAAACAAATTTCATGCACAACAAAATGTGTAGGTATAAAATCAATTAAATAACAATGTAAAGCTATAAAATAATCCGCAAAATTAAAATTTTATATTAATTTCATCAAATTCTGAACTTAGAGAAATAAAAATATATTACCATTTTTATTCATTATGTATTTAAATTTTAAACACAAAATTGTCACCGTAATATTAAAAATCAAATTAAAAGCGCAATTACAAACTGAACAAAATAAAAATTTACTTACTATTATAAATTATTTAGTAAAAAAAAAAAACTATATATTATTTATTCTTTAAACACAAAACAATCAAACAAAGTAAAGAAATACTGAGGAATAATAAAAATACTGAAGAATTATCTTTACACGATCAAAAATATTATCAGTATACTTATAACCACTCCCAAATACTGAAGAACGCCGATCAAAAAATCCGGATCACTTCAGTATTTTACATTACATTGGCAATACTTATAAATACTGTAATTATTATTAACCCTGCACGGGCCGCTTAATAATACTATTGGCGGGCAAATTTAAAACATAAAGTCAAAAGTTATAGAACATCTTAAATCGGAAAATATATTTGCTCTTCAAATTAACAAACATCATTGTTAAAGCGCAATTAATGCCATTTGTTACAGCTATAATTAATAACGAAATGATTAATCAATTTTCTGTTTGCAACGAATTCCCGGAAAGAACTGGTTTTTTCAAATCACAGACAATTATATGAAAAGTTATAATTTAAATTGGAAATCTTACATAAGTATTTCTATTGATGGTGCAAAATCGCGATAAAAGATTTTGTTATTGGAGCTGAAAAATGCAACCCAGATATTATTTCGACTCATTGTTTTCTACATCGAGGGAGTTTAATTTTGAAATATATTGTCAGTAACTTGCAAATAATCCTACAGCAAAACATGAAAATGGTCAATGCTTTTAAAAGTAAACTTAAAAAAATGCGTCATACAAATGTACACATCTTTTCTTTTGAAGTTAAATAAATATGTAAAAATTAATAAGAAAGTTTGTTACTCTAGCAATTTTAGTGTGTCCGGAGAAATGTAATAATATAAAACTGTGTCGCTGATAAAAAAAAGGTTAGGAAATACTGGTCTAAATTTATCATGGAATTTAATAAAAAAAAAATGTATTCCTTTTTTTTTATTTACATTTTTTCTGGTCGTTTTCCTTTTTTTTAATGTTTTTCCGTACGTACAGTTTTATAATTTCGGTTAGTATTACTGATTTTGTATTTTAATTCTTTACAGTGGTTTCCAAATAATTATCATTGTTTTTATATGAATTTAAATGTTCTTTAAATCTTATTGCGAATTATTTGCATGCTTCTCTATGTGTTCTTTTTCGCATTGATTACAACTTAATTTATATACTAAATTTGTAATATATTTTTATCTTCTAATTTGTTGTTTAGTAATTGATTTCAATAATGTGTAATTATTTCTTATTTCTAAATCTATTATTAAATATAAACCAAAACAAAATATAACACCGTTTAATCACTAAAAGTTTTTTATTGCGAACCTTTTCGACAAACGTCATTTTCAAGCACGCACAAATAAATATATATGAGTTAATATTTATTTGTGCGTGCTTGAAAATGACGTAATTGTCGAAAAGCTTCGCAATAAATAACTTTTAGTGATTAAATGGTGTTATATTTTGTTTGGTTTATAATTAATAAAATCACTACTCTCCTATATATTCAACATTTTATTATTAAATATTTTTATTATTTTATATGGTGTTATATTTTGTTTGGTTTATAATTAATAAAATCATTACTCTCCTATATATTCAACATTTTATTATTAAATATTTTTATTATTTTATGATTTATTGAACCTAAATAATTCTTTTTATGTTTTTCTGTATTAAGATTTTTTCTATATTTTGTCAACTACATTAGAGTTATATTTATTATCGATTGCTATTCGTTTTATTATGCTTTTCTTTACTTTTTATGTGTTAAAATTGCTTTTCCTCTATCGATAAAAACTGACTAATTTATGCATTTTTGTGCGGAATGAATATGTATTGTAGGTTTTATTTTCTATAAATTGTATATATTTTTATATTTTATATTTTTTTGTGTGTCTACTTGATAATAGCTGAGTAGGCAAATTTTATATATGAAAATTTATCGAAATAGATAATGTTCGACTTATAATATTATGTAGCAAGTATAGCAACCTGAGATAATTGTATAATGTCGATTGAACTCTCTAACTGAATGACATTATTTTATTAGAAAAATTTTCTCTATTCATATAACTCGGTTATTTAAAATTAAACTTATAATATAATTTTCTTTTTCCGTGTTAAATACTAATTTATAACCAACCAGTTGAGAGACTATCTAATAAATAATATCTATTAATAATCGCGCGTAGAAGATGCATCCAACGGTGCTTAACCTTGCAAACTATGAAACTATAAAACTAGATCCTTTATATTTGTTCTTTTTAGTCGCATATACTTCACATCTGTATGTACAGGTAATGCTACCAGCTGATTTGGATGAATTCGTAATCGGCTGAAGTGCTTCTGAGCTTGCTTATGGATAGTTTTATTCGGCCGTATCTACGTTTAAGATTCACTGATATAGTCTGTTTAGGTAGTTTTCTAGAGCAGTGATAGCAACTTCAGCATTTGAGTCTGATGCAATCGGTAAGGTATTATCTGCAAACATTGCTGTGTACAGTGTGTACAGGAGAAGTTCGAAAAAGCTTCCTTGTGGAACTCCAGCCATAATAGGGTATACCTCAGATTTATCGGTCTCGTACTTGACCTGAAATTGTCTATTAGGTATGATTTGAATAGTAAGGAGTATTCTATAGACAACATCGGTTTGATTTTATACAGTAGACTGTCGTGCAAAATTTTGTCAAATGACTTAGTAATATCAATGAATACTGCTTCATTGTATTTTTTTAGCCTCGAGACCATCTTCATTAATTGTTAATACTCTTTGTACTTGTTGCTCCGTGTGGATTATTTAAAATAAAACTTATAAATAATCATTACTACGTTAGTCGTAAGTTAATTTTGCAGGGTTATAAGGAAGCGTTCATAACCAGATTAACTTTTTAAAATTATATCGAAATAATAATGTTATCTGTTAACAGAAAAAGGATCGTCATCCTTGTTGTCGAGAATATTCAGACGCAGTGGGAGAATGAAACGAGAGAACTCTGTGTCGCCGGTACGTAGGCCAACGTTTTCAACGCAGTTTCCTCCGACCGAATGGTTTAACCGTGGAGTCACACACCTTCATTCTGTCGGAACACAAACGTCCTATCTGGTATGTAGATTCGTTTGTTTTGCTATGTAATAAAACAGTTTAAACTTAAGAAATTATACGCGTATATTTAATATTGGAAATGCAGTAAACTTCCCGACACACATTGCTACTCTGATCGTCTGTTATCGCATACTATATTTTATGTTATTATTTTATTTTATTATATACTTATTTCATGCAGGTTTTGGTGGTGGTTTTTCCTGCAGTTTATTTGCTTTAAGCTTCGTTTCTTTTGTTTTTATATTTATATATCGCGATACACGGGGGAGAATTTTGTACTATTTCAGTACGTGCAGACGATATTTGTTGTTTCTTATTTTAAATGTAAAAATACACTTTTTATTTATTTATTTATTATCCCGACACACATCCATTCGATTATAATGGACTCAACGAAAATTAATATTTTAATTTAACCCTTCCTGTTATTTGTAACCAAATTTTTTTCTTTAGCAAGAAGCACTAATAAAGTAAGTAGTGCGCATTTTACATTCGAACATTGTTAGCCGAAAAATATGCAGTTCTTTTAGTAATATTTATAAATTTTTTCATTCACTTGATAATGGTTTAACAGACGAAAAGCTTTGCGATTTTTCATAAAGAAAAATATTTTAGCGATTTTAACCCCTTTTGTTGTTTATTGTTATAATGTCTAGAAAAATACACAAAGTGGACTACCCATTAAGACCCATTGTTTACTCGATTAACAGTCATACATATAACTTGGAAGTTTGTTAGCTAAACGCCTAAAATCTCTAGTGGTTAGTTCATCATCTTATATACATAACTTTGAACAATTTATTGAAATACTAAAGGAATAAAAATTGGGACAGGAAGATTTAAGCTTTGATGTGATGTCTTTATTCACACCGCTAGCAGACACTGTTGAAATTATTGAAAAGAAATATATCTCTGATGAAATTTTAGGATTTGTAAAAGTAGTAACTGGTGTGTCAATGTTTTCTCATTTGATGGAATATTCTTAAGAAAAATATAGGCTATGACAATAGGGTCAAGATTTTATTATTGCAAATATTTATGCATATGTAATGTGTGTGTAGGAAATTGGTAAATTTGTATTCGAAAAATGAAATTCCAAATGCGGATTCAGATATGTTGACGCGTTTGTATTATTACAATATAGATAAAATAAATTAGAATCATTTCAATTAAGTTTTAATTATTTCCATTCTATATAAAATTTCCCGTGGATGAAGAGAAAAAATGGTATTTTACACTTTTTAGATGCTCTACTTAAAAGAGATATAGATGGTATATGTTGCTCGAGTGTTTTTCACAAAAGCATATTTACATTACTATAATTTATGTCAAAAATTGGATGTATTTAAAACCCTAACGATGAGCATACAGCGTGTTTGTCGTGGTAATAATACAAAGAGCGAATTAGAAAAATCTTAAAATGTCTATGGTTAATAATGTATATCACGTGAAAGAAGCTGAGAGATTAATTAACAAATTCAGCAGGAAATCTATGAAGCAAATGATAGATAATATGGATGGATATGTTACGACTAAAACCGTGTCATATGTAAAAAATACACTAAATATAATTGTCGGTGTTTCGTAAAAATAATATTAGAACCCTATTCGGAACATTCAAAAGGATACAGAGTTTATTAAATAATAATGATGAAGTACTAGATGGGGATACTGCAGGAGTTTATAAAATTCCAGATACCTATGGAAAGTCTTACATTGGATAAACTGGAAGTCCTGTTAATACATGTATTAGATTTTAAATATAAGCATATAGGTAAATCAACTGTGGCAGAATATTTAACTTAAGCAGGCCATTCCATAGAATTGAAACAAAGGAAGGTGCTAATGTAAGCAAAAATATGGAAATCGAATTATCCGGTGAAATCAAAAAAATATAATTTCAATTGGGAGATGGATTTTTCCGGCTCTCGGAAACCTGTATTACTAATTTATTAATTAATAAAGAAAAACTAGAGACAGGGAAACCTAGGACAATGGTTCAGAAGAATTAACCCGAATACAAGGGATATGTCGCAATCGATCATAGCACATAAGATATATCACCTAATGGTAAGATAACCGATCGTAGCGCAGAAAGAGTATCAACTGATGCCAGAAGAACCGATCGCAGTCTTGGGAAATATAGATTAAAAAGCGCCTATGGAAAGGAACTGATATTTAGGTTTGTGATTTAGTTCAGTTTCGAAGACGAGTGGTGTAAGTACCCTGGAAATAAGTTAGTAACTTAACAAATGTGGTTTTACTGAAAGTAAACAATTTTTTTTCCTTTTCAAAAGAATATACAGTCAAAGCTGCTTTTAAGGGACAGCCGTTTATTAGGGACAATCAGCAAAACCCCGAAACAAACGTATGAAATGAAGGTTTTTTAGTTCGCTTTATTGGTACAACGCGTCGGTTATAAGGGACAAAGATTGATAGACTTTCAAGGCAATAAATAGTGAGACGGGCGATACGCGAACCGAGTTATAAAAAGACACTTCCGGTCGTAAAACGAAAATGTTCACATAAAAAACAAAAATTGAATAAAAATGACTAAAATATTTTAGTCATTTTTACAATTCTTTTTTTTTTTACCTGAACATTTTTGTTTTTTCTTCGTTTTGTTTGAGATGTCCTTGTGTTGACATTCTCTCATTGACGCTATACTGTTTTTTGCTCTGTTCGTTTATTAATTATGCTCTCTCCGATAGCTCATTATGTTCTTAGTTTAGTTCTGCAGAAACTGTAGTGCGTCGTGCAGTTTTATTTTTTTTTCCTTACGAAAATTTTCTTTTTTTTTAGTTCTGGTGAATTTTTTGTATGAATAAAATGTCCCGTAAATGTTTATCATTAAAGGAAAAAATTTCTATTTTAGACAAAATCGAAATTCAACCTCCCAATATGCCTATTCGGGAGTTAGCAAAAATCATGGGCGTCTCCAAAAACACCATCTCCCGTTTAAAAACAGATAACAAAACTTATATAAAAAATGGAGTAGTACTGAAAAGGACATTCTGGGGGTGAAAAGGAAATGGAAAAGAGAAGGTAAAAACCCAGAGGTTGATGAAGCTCTTAATTTATGGTTTTGCACAGTAACACAAAGAGGTGTTCATGTCAGTGCCAATGTTGAAATTAAAATCTGAAGAGTTTGCGAAAAAAGTGGGTGATGAAGACTTTGCAGCTACGAATGGTTATGCTCGGTGGAAAGGGAGACATGATATAAAATTCAAAAAAACTCATGGAGAAAAGGCAAGCGCTGATTTGACAGGAGCTGAACAATGGAGTTCAAGCAAAATTTCCAAATTCCTTCAAAATTACAGCCTGAATGACATTTATAATGCGGATGAAACTGGTTTATTTTATCAAGACACTCCAGATGGGTCATTAGTATACAAACACGAACAACTTATTGGTTCGAAAAAAGCTATGGATTGTATCACTGTGCTAAGTTGTTGCGAGGCAACTGGAAGTGATAAAAAAAAGCTTTTAGTTATTGGTAAAACTAAAAAGTCACGTTGCTTTAAAAATCTCAATGTAAGTAATCTGCCAGTAACATATTACGCAAACAAAAATGCATGGATGACTGCTACTATTTTTTCCAAATGGTTAGAAGACTGGGATATAGAATTACAGAGAGAGATTCTAGAAAAATTTTACTCCTTATTGACAATGCAACTTTGCACCACACTGTCGTTAAACTGAAGAATATTCAAATTGAATTCTTACCTTCAAACACTACTTCACTAATTCAGCCACTTGATATGGGTGTCATAAAAATTTTAAAAGTGCAATATAGGAAGATGTTGATGCAGCATATCTTAGAAGCTATTGAAGACGATCTGGTAACAGTTTCTACAATGGCAAAAAAATATCAGTTCCACAATAACAATACTGCAGGCTATACAATTTGTTGCTGATAGCTGGAGAAAAGTCGCTTTATGACAATTCAGAACTGCTTTGCTCATTGTGGTTTCAAGGAGCCCGATTATGAAATTGTTGACATGGAAAGTAATGAAACGCATTACTACGTGTGACAAACTATGAACAATCTTCAGATATTGACGCCAATCTGCCATGCTGTGACAATAATATTGAAGATTTGAATAACGAAATTAGGGAAAATATCACAAAGAAGAAACAAATACAAGAATCAGAAAGTGATGATGACACGGATGACATTTCCTTACCTACTGTGTCTACTGCAGAGGCGAAAAAATGTATCAAAAAGCTCCGGGGGGGTATTTTATGCAACAGAATAATGACGGTGCTTCTACGGCATCATTAGATAACTGTGCAGATTTTGTTCAAACGCAGCAGATGAAGAATTTACATCAAACAACTATAGCACATTTTTACAGTTAATGAACAATTTTTACAAATATCAGGTCAGGTTCTTTTACCTTATGCATGTCTCCTGTATTTTTCTCTTAATTTCCATATAAATAAATATTACGCATTAATAAGGTTATAAGTATGTTAATTGTTTACTAAATCGTATATATTCTAACACCCACTCGCTTCAATAAGAGATTTTAAAAATTCGCTTTATTGGGACAGCCGGTTATAAGGGAGAAATGACTTCCGCCCGATGTGTCCCTTATAAGCGGTTGCGACTGTATTTATTTTAAAAAATTACATTGTTATAATATGGAATTTAAAGCAACAATCCAATTAAGTCTTATGCCGCTTCAAACTCCACTTACATTAATGATAACAATAATACAATAATATTGAAAATTTATATGTTGTAATATAAAATTTTAATCCAAATTTGACAACTTATATTCCGATATACCATAATTGTATCTTAAATTTCATATTTTCATTAAAGTTCTAAACAAATGCTATGTTTATTACTAATATAACAAATTATATTTTTTTCTGTTTTTTATTTCTTCTATAGCTAAATTATTGAACTCATTAAATTTACCTCCTACTAAATCTTCCATACTACATTCTAATACTGTCCCATTGATAATACATGAAAACAGGTGTCCGTAAAATTTCATGTAATACAATTTTTTGTTTCTGCTATGCCAAATCTTTTTAAATGTTTTAAAGCTACCATTCCCAGTGATAAATTGTACATTATAGTAGTTAGGGGTGAAAGGTTTGTTTTTAAACACTTAAATCTAGAAAATATTTATAAGCTAATCCATTATACTGATTCCACATTTTTTAATATTGTAATATATAATATTTATTTAGTATAGTCTTAAACTGTTTAACATTGACCTGTTTACTTTCATATATAAATTTATTATTAATGTATATTACTTGATTAAATTCATGTTCCGTTTTAATATTATTTTTAATTAAGAATAAATTGATATGTTTCTTTATTTCTACGGGTATAATTCCTGCCATCACTATTGATGACCAAAAAATCGTTGTTTTGTATGCTTTGATCATTCTGATAGCTATAATTCTTTGATATGATCTTATTAATGTTATAAACTTCTTAATTTTTAACATAATAAATACTACTACAATAAATTATATTTGCCATTATTACAGATTTATATAATTCATTTTTTATAATTATTTCTGTTATTATTGTATAATTTATTGAATATGCATAAGAATTTGTTTATTTTATTTGTTACATTATTGAAATGATTATAAAATTTTAGGTTATTATCAGTCGTTACCCCCAGATACTTTATACCTGTTACATAATTTAAATTAATACCGTACTTCGATAAATTTAATTTTTTCTTATGTAATTTTCTATTGAATAGTAAGTAATTTGATTTGGATATATTAATACTTAAATTGTATTCATTTAAATATTTTTTAATTTCCTTTTATGTAATACAAATGTTTTTTTCTATATTTATTTCGTTTTTATCCGCAATGATCAGGTATTTTTTAACGTATACGCCAATATTTACTAATATGTATCTCTTATAAATATAATGATTTAATATGTTTAGTAAATTGTGATCGACGCCTAAATTTTCCAACAATGGCATTAATTTAACTTCAAACTATCGAACACTTTAGTTATATCAACAGTTACAACTGCTACTTTGTATCCATTCCTTTTATATTTTTTTAATTATTTGAACTAACTCAAATACTGCTAATTCTGCTGATTTATTTTCTAATTCGCCGTATTGATCTTTGTTTATTACGTCTTTATCGTTATTCATTTTTTTAAATTGTTATGGCATTTCTCAAATATTTTACTTGTATAAGATATTGCTCTATATGAGCTTGATTCACACATGGGTTTATTTGCCTTATGCAGAATTACTGTTTTTGATATTTTCCATATTTCGTTCAATTGAAATAAAATGTTTATAAATTTACAAATCACATTTGGTATTTTAATTATTTTTTGCATTCAATTCGTTACTTTATCTAATGCTGCCGATGTTTTGTTTTTCAATTGTTTTATAATTTTGTTTATTTCGTAATTTTTAATTTCATGCATTACACTATTTTCTTTGAATTTTGGACACTGATATATAATTTATTCCATAATAAGTTTGCTTTATTCTTCATCTGTCTTAATGTTATATGATCTAACGTTGGTATTTGCACATTTTTATTTGATAATACCTTATATTTCAAACCAAAAACGTTTCTATCTTCAGTTTTTTTTTCCATGCATTCATTTTCGCTTCTTTAATCATATACTTATGTTTTAAATTTTTTTATATAATCCTCACAGTATAGCGTTTTTCTTATTATACTTGTATTCCTATTATATTTCTTATAAGCTCGGTTTACAATTTTTTTTTTTTGTCTGTAGTTCTGGGTTCAACCAATACACGTTACTTGTTTTCCTAAGTATGATCGGTTAATTATAGTGTCTACATAATTTTGAAAAGTTTTTAACCATTTCTCAACATCTTGTTGCGTATTATACATTTAACTTCGGTGTTAATTATTTTCTTATATTTTATTATATTGTAGTCTAGCTTATTGCAATATATGACTTTGATATATTCACGCACGTGACTATTTTTATTTAAGTTAATATTAAATATAACATAGAAATGGTCACTTTAGTTTACTTCGTAGCTTCCAGTCTGTAATTACATCTTTTAAATGTAATTTGATCTTTTTTATTCAACAGGTGTAGCTCATTCAATTCTATTAATTTTGTTGGTTCTTTTCTTCGTGTATTATTAACTGTATCCCATATTATACTACGTGAGTTTAAGTCTCCGAGTGATATAAATTTTTTTATATTATTATCATTTATTAACATATTAATTATCTGAAAGTATGCAATTAGATAATTTGTTTGGTGGTATGTATGTGAATATATAAATTATATTACTTATTTCTAACACTAAGATATTGTGTCAACTCGTAATCCTAATTTGTATATTATCATAAGTTTATTATGCACTATTTTATTATTCGGTACGTAATTATCAGATATAAAGACGATATCGAGATTGTTAGTAATTATATTTGCCAATAAAATGTCTCTTGCATCTTGGGTTATTTCATTATATTGTAGTGCTCTCGTGAAAGATTTAGGTTTTCACTTTTGATTATTTTAGTTATTTGCATTTCTGTACCCTTATCATTAATATTCCCACGTATTGCATATAGTTGTATCATTATTTCATTCAAATTAATTCATTCATTTTTTAATAGTTTCTTCTGCCTATCATATTTTTATTTATTGTATTTATTACTTCGACTGTTTGTTTAAAGTTCAAAGTTCCTCTCTCGAACTATATTTGTATTTTCTATGATCCCTTTTATCGGTAACTGCCTATCATATTTTTATTTATTGTATTTATTAGACTGTTTGTTTAAAGTTCAAAATTCCTCTCTTGACACTATTTGTATTTTCTCTGACCACCCATTTTATTGGTAATAATACTTTTTAAGTTTTGATCTTTATATTTGGCTCTTTTAATTTCTTTTTTTATTGTATCCGCGTTAATTAGTTCGATATTATTTACTACATCCAGCCTATTTTTCTCTTTACAATACATTTCTCGATATACAGTCGTCTCAGTTGTTACTTCTGTAATATTATTTTCTAAGCTCATTAAACTGGACACGGTTGATGGGGAAATATTTTCTTGTGGCATTATTAACTCCTCTGTATTGCTCTAGATTCTTCTGCTGTTGTTGAATGTTGTCTTTTTGTTCTCACTTCTTTGTTAACATTCACCTGCATGGTTTGATCGCTAAAATATTTTTTCATTTTCGTAAGTAATTAATGAATCTGGGATTTTATCATTTTCATATGTCGTTTCTTCGGACAAAATATATACTTGTCTCCTAAATCTAAATACGAGTATACGCGATAGATTACGTGCGGTTTGTTTAAACGGTGTTTTCTTATCGATTATCGTAGTTTAATAAGCCCCGACAGGGCTAATTTATCTCATAATCTATAATATAGTAAAGTTGTCTTAAAACAGTTATTCTCCAATCGTAATCAAGCCGTTGTTATACACACTCAGTGACGGAAATTATATTAAAAGAATATATACACTCGCACAATATATAGAACCTAATAGCATCGAGAATTTCTAATAATAGAGTGTGTGTGTGTATATATTTAAAAAATAAGGAATTGGTCGATAAAGTAACAAATGAACATAGTAATTTAATCATCGGGACAAAAAAATTCAAAATACGTTAATTAATTAATCCGGCAAAACGAATAATTTTGTCTAATGTTTCACCTCGCATACCACACTATGTGATAGAAGAGGCACTGGATAAATTACAATTAAAAATAACATCTCCCGTGACTTTCATCAAGGCAGGAATGCGAGGAGGAATTTAAAGTAAACAATTTGGAAAACAGCAACAACAAAAGTTCAGATATAAAAATACGAAGGATGTAACTATAATTCAAAAAAATTCAATCCGCAGTTAGTGAAACGCGCTAGCTAATAAAATAAAGTAAACGGAAATTATGATCTTTCTCATTTTTTAAATTAGTTTTAAAATGGAAAAGTGATTTTTATAATTATTATTATTATATTTTTTTTTAAGTTTACATTATATTAAGAACTACGCTAATTTTTTAAATTAGTTAAAATGTAAAAGTGATTTTTATAAATTATTATTATTTTTTTTTTAAATATTTACATTATATTAAGAATTATGCTAATTAATTTATGTCAATATCTTCAATCGTTCGTTTATAGAAATAATACATTTTTGTTTCATTTTAATATTGTAAGCTGAATTGTTTCAGAGGCAATAACGAAATCGATACATTCTGTTTTATTGTGTTTCAGTCAGGCTTTTATCCGTCCACCTAATCTGCAGTCGTCTCCAACGGCTCATTTTAAATATTTCTAATATCCACGTTTCTGTATTATAAAGTATATTTCTAAAAAAAAAAAAACATGTATTTACGAAATAGAACGAAATTTTAAATCGTTCAGTTTAACTTTGTTGCAACTTTATTATCGTCATAAATTTCGTTTTTGGCTATTTTGACGAACCTAAACATAATTTGAACGGTTACTTCTTTAGTCGTCATCGTTTATGTACTCATTCTTAAAAACCTCGAGTTATTTGTATACCGCGAGATGATAATGTATTTTACTTTAGATGCGTCTAGAGGGGGTTTGTTTTCTCGTATAGGTGTGATTGACGAGAAAGAAACTGAACAAAAGAAATACTTTATCTCAGGACAGTTAATGTAAGATTTATTTTGTAATCTAGAAACTAGCGCTCGTATTAGATTCTCGAAAACGCCTGTTTAAAGAAACAAAATATATTAGAAAGATTACTCAAGAGCTACCAAATGTGGGGAAACGATCGTTTACGCGTGGTGGTCCGTAGCGTCTATATTAGTGCAGAAATTTGTAATATATACCGGCGATGCAGTAGTGGGAAAAATAAAGTAATGAAAAGATGTCGTTAGATCAAGATTAAATTGGATTGGTCGTCGTGTTCGGAATTAGTCGGTTATGTGTTCGGGAGTAGAAGCCAAGAACAGCCTGACCCGGAAGTTCTCTTAATATGTCGACTCTGTCGGTGGTGTTGCGGAAGATTAAAAAGAATCGTGACGTAATTTCAGGAACTAGTTGTAAGATATTTATAAAAACTAATAAATGAAAATTTCCTTTTGCAGATTTCCGAGTGCAGTTTGTTGTTACCTAATACGAATTCGTTATCGCACAGTCAGGAGTTACATTCCAAGCGTAATCATCATCAATCGTCTTTATCTACCATCGGTACCCCGCGTTCCATACGACGGGCGCCTTATAGCGCGACTTTACCGCGTCGTAAATTATCTTCGAGCGAAAACAAAGAAAACGATTCTACTCATTTACGTTCTACTAATCTAGACGCCGACGACTATATACCGAGTAATAGTAGTAAAAATAATAATCACCGCGAAGAAGGATCATCCGCGACGGATGTTCATCATTCGCCGAGTATAAGTTCTCGATGTTCGACCGTATCGAATAAAACGATCATTAATGCGAAAGACGGTCTTTCGAGAAATCTGTCGTCTCCCGCTAGAAAATCTATGTCGAGCGCGTCTTCCGGTTATAATTCTTTACCGCGATCCAGCGGTAGCGGTAAAATAGGTTGGAAACAAAATCTATTAACGACGACCGGCGGTAGTTCTACCATTTCCCGATTAAAAAATTACGAACAGCAGCAAAAGCAACAACCATTATTACGTTTACCGGAAAGTTCTATCACGTTACACGTATCGACTAATACGTCTCCGTCGTCTAACGGTTCGTTCGCTACTGCGACGTCTTCTACTACCGAAGAACCGAAATCGATCAAAGATAAACCGGTTTTAACGTCCGCCGCCGAAAATTCGACCACTACGATGACTGTAAATAATACGGGCAAAACGAAAATTTTTCTTCAACAAAATTCTCCTTCTAGATCGTTGATTACGTTCGAAAATAATAATAATAATAATAATTGTCTAGACGATAAAACGTCGTTTCCTTACTCTTCTAATTCGTCTAAAACTAGTAATTATCATCATTTTTCCTCTAACCGCGACGGTAACGTCGATAATATTATCGTTTTGAATGAGAAAAATCTGCGAAAACAGACCAATAGTGACGATAATTCTTCTAATACGGATCGTAAACCGTTAAGACCGTCCTCTTTATACGATAGAAACAATTTCTTCCTCGGTTCGAATAAAGCTAAATTCGCCGAAAACGCTTGCCAGCCATTTAAATATAATAATCATAATCAAATTAATAATGATAATAACATCGATAATCGGGAAGAAATTAAAATGGACGCGAAGAATATTAATTATAATAATAATAATATCGCGGTCGAGCGATATCCGCGTAATCGTAACGACAATTATTTCACCGATAAAGTTGTTAAACATTCGGCGACGAAAAATTTATCGCTGAAAAATCGCATCGACCAAAGTATCACCGATAATAGCGATCGATCGTCGACGACAGCTTGCAGACTGACGACTAAAACGGACGATAGTAACGGATATTTAATAGACGTAGACGAAAATAAATCAAGATCGACCGCTCTTAAGATGGAAAGAGCATCGTTCGACGAAAACGATTTAGAAATCGATCGTAATAATTTATTCGCGACTAAACATATTCCGAGTATGAACGATTTGACGGTTCATTTCAAATCGTTAGCCGCTCAGAATATTCTGAAAGGTGCTAATTTCAATTCGTTAGATACTTTAGTAGAAGTTAATATGGCGGCTGAAAAACGAAATTGCGATGTAAATATACGGACCGATTTAGGTATGGTATGAAAAAAATTAATCGATTTTTTTTTATATATATATTTATCATTAACGATGTACGAACGTCGATAAAGAATTTTCTTCGTCAATTTCGGCTTACCGCTTTTTTAATTAAATATATACATTGATTATCGCGTATCAGTGGCGGATTTAAGCGTGCAGCTAGAGGCCCAACACGATGTAGCCCTTTTTAAAATGGGCTTATAAAAATATATAAAAATGTACACGATAAATAAAAAAATTGACTTTTTAAAATTTATTATATCGACGTACTCGCAATAATAACGTACGACTTATTTCGAATCTCTTTTCTCTTTTTTATACTATACTTTTTTCTTTCTGGCTTTTGGCCGGAGCAAAAACAATAATATAGTAATTTTTTATAATAATTACGTTTCAAATATCGACTCGTGGTCTGGTCGCGGATGATTTTTTACCTTTTTCAAGGTCGAAAATTGTATTTTTATTTTCATCTATAAAATTTGAGTTACTTTTAAAATGTTTCGATACCTCCGAACTTTAAACACTCCTTATTATAAAACTAAGCCCGGGCCTCATTGGTCGAAACCGTAATCCGCCGCTGTAAAAAGTTATTATATTTTTACCGGCGATTTTATATATATATATATATATATATATATATATATATATATATATATATATATATATATATATGTATTAATATATACCGATTCCGCCAGAAACAGTCGGAATTTTAGTAGTCATACATCGATAAATACAATTCCGCTTGTTATGGACAATTTTTAACGTATTTATATAATACATATTTTACAAAATTGAGCCATTTCGCATTAACCGGGAAATTTTTTTTCTATTTCTGCCAATTCATGTTGGCTATCTATGAAGGTTATCTCTTGTATGGGGAATACATCCATTGATGTTTCAGACCTTCTCTTAAACTAGGTCGCGAATTTTAGTTCTTTTAAATCGTCGGATTGTTGTGACGTCTGGAAGCGCAGCGACTAATTGCAGTGTCGTCCGCTTATATTGCATGTCTTTCTGTGCTTTATTGCTTCGTCGACCATACAGACCCCCAAGTTCACGATGAATAGCTTCATTGGTAACCACGGCATTCTGTATATCAGCCTTAATATTTTGAAAGCGCTGTATTATATTTCTGCTAGTATTTTTCGCACACCTCCACATTGGTGGCAGCATAAGTCCATAACATTTAGTATTAAAATTTCACATAATCGTGACTTGTTAAAGGACAATTTAGAATTTATTTGTGTTTTTTTTTTTTAATTTATAATTTTTTCGTCGTCGCTTGCAGATTGTCCCGAAATTTTAATTCTGTCACGCGTCGTTAATTGTGTTATGTGCGGTTAAAACAACTTCTAATTAAAATATTTCGATATTTTCCTTTGTTGAAACGACAAGAAGTAGTTTTGCATACGACGTAATGAAGCGAAAAGTATAATATTTCGTGTATACAATATCGATATTTTGATTTGGAAGAAATATTTATCAAACGGTGGAACATATTTAATTAAAATTACGCGTCCCGTATAATTATAATATCCTTATCGTTGATAATCTTTAAATTCCTTATAATTTTTAATGTATACAGAAGTGTGAGACATTTCATACATATCGATCAAATATCTCCAAGTTAACTCTGTAATCATTAAAAGTCCCATTATATCGTGACTGAAAGCATTAAGCTATTAAGCTCGTTTCGATTTTGTATTCTACTCCCAAAACTGTCTTGAAAAATTTGAATGTCTTGAAAAATTTGAATATATCTAATGCTTGCCACATTTCTTGTAAATGATCTTTTATAGTATCGCGGCTGAATGAATTTTATATACGTATGTATATAACGCGCGTGCTATAAGGATAACATATTTAAAATTTCGAAAGGAATTCTTTTCCATTTTAAAAATATTCCCGTCGTAAATCGATTAAAATATATTACTATTAATTATTATTTTAGTCGGGTTAAGAAAAGTGTTATCCTTACCGGACTTCGAATACCTAAATCAAATTTGCCTACTTCTATCTTCTTCATGTCACGGATCCTTCTCCACTGTGTTTTGCCAAATGATAATAACTGCTTATTCCTCCTACATACTAACATCTTGTTCTATTTGTAATAAATTTATATATTACGCGACCGACTTTAAATAATCGATTCAATTTGTTAAAATTAATGAACAAGTCTGTTTACCAATCGTCTTGTAAAAATTTTAAAAATATTCCCGTCATATTATGGTCGATTCAAATATATTATGATTAATTATTATTTTAATCGAGTTAATAAAAGTGTTATGCTTGCCTGACTTCGAATATCTCGCTTATTAAACTTACCCATTCCTACCTTCTTCAAGTCGCGGATCCTCCCTCCTCTCTAACCCGTTTGCTTATCCCCCTCCACATACTAACGTCATGTTTTCAGAACATTTAGAACCCAGCCCACATGTTTTCCGTTTGCTGCATTCACTGAACCTTTTAATCTAAAACCACAGTAAGTTCCCTAGATGCATATAACCCGTTTAGTGCAACCGGCGCCCGTACTACCAATAATAATAAAATCTAAAAACGAAAAAAATCTATTAACCTATAAAATATTATTACTTTAATCCGATTCGGCCATTTCGATTTACTCGAGAACCCTACAACAGCGCTATTTTATTTTTAACTCTCGCAACATCTATGTTTACATTACGCTGTCGTGATCCGTACTGTCTGTAATTTCGTTCGTGAAAACGAAACCCTATATAATTCGTCGACAACTTTGATTTTAATTATCGACGTTATTTAACTGAAAATTCGTTAAGCGAAATAAATTATTAAACATCTTATCCGCGTAGTATACAACTATTCGCGATTTTTTATCGACCGTCTGGAGCTACGCTTTTCGATCTGATGCTAAGTTCCGGATAGTAATTCGTATATAGTTTAACGTTGCTGTCCTTTTACGATTAATTCCATCGAACGGATAACGAAATACGCGTCATTTTCTCTTCGAATAATCGAAAATAACAATCTCACGATCTATAAATCTTTTTCAGGTGCTTCGGAAAATTCTACTTTGTTCGTTTTTCCCATTTTTCATTTCGCATTTATCACTATATAATGATATTAATATATGTCAATTTTAGGAGCAATATTAGTCGGGAAAATTATTAGTTAAAATAGTATAATAACGCTCAACTATGTATATGATAACTCATTGATCCACGAAAGGTTGGAACAATTGGATGTTATTTATACATAATGTTATCTGAAAATTATTATAAATTACGCTTACGTCGGTATGTTAGTGTATAATTATAATTTCGAAATCTCTAAGTACTATTGCGTTTTATAAAAACTGGGTTTTTTTCTCGATACGTATGTGTTAACATGAAATTACTGCGCGCGTGTCGGTGTTGTGTTGAAAAGTACGAAAAATATGTCATAAAATTTATATTTAAATTAATAATGAAATTATTAACGATTTTCTCTTTCATATTTGAGAAAATATGTTTCAGTTAAATATACTTATTGCGTATATATATAATCTGTAAAGAATTT
Organism: Coronaproctus castanopsis; assembly: GCA_032883995.1. NCBI lineage: Eukaryota > Metazoa > Arthropoda > Insecta > Hemiptera > Monophlebidae > Coronaproctus > Coronaproctus castanopsis. Next base: position 239,785,432 of record CM065053.1, on the reverse strand, counting down.
AACTGTATATTCTATATATTTAAATATAGAAAAAGCACGTTATCTTAAATAACTTTTTTTTTTTTTTTTTTTATAATGTGGAATGTAGTGATTTTTTTTATAAAAAATCAATTGAAAATTAGTTAAATCACTAATATTTATTTTCTTAAGGAAAACACAAAGCTTTTCGGCATTTACGCCATTATCAAGTGAAAAATTTTAAAAAATCATAATTTTAAAAATATAAATTAAATATAATTACTTAAAAATATGTGATGGTAATTGTGAAAATATGATGCAAAAATGCTGTCCGCTTCTGTTCTGTCTATTTTTTGATTTGTTGAAATTTAATATCAATATATTTGTTTATTAATTTAGTTTTTTTATATTAATTTTTTCTTCAATACTATTTTCCGGATTCTGTAAAAATTGTATACTGGTGGAATTTTAAATTTTTCATTTACTATTGCGATGTATGATGTCCAAAAGTAAAATATAAAATATAAAAATATACAACCACAAAATTTTTTTAAAAACACAATTTTACAAATAAAATGAAAATAAATATTAAAAATCTGATATTCCTTAAGAAAATAAATATTAGTGATTTAGCTAATTTTCAATTGATTTTTTATATTAACGCTTATTGTTTCACATTTTTGCTCTTCAGTAGTAAATATGTACAAGTTTTATATATATGTGTGTGTGTGCGATTGTTCATTTGTTTTAGTTTAATATAATAAATGTCCGAAATTTGAATTCGAAATAACGTGTAAAATATCAAAATAAATTTAATAAATAATAAACGTACAACATAAATCGGTAATGATGTAAAAATTAAACGTAAAAAAAAAAAAACAAAGAAAATAATAAATAAATACGATTAATCCAAAACGATATAAAAAAAAAAACATTTAAAAATATTAAATATTTTACGATTATAAAATTTTATCTATGTTTCGAAAATTTAAATATATTTCCTTTTTCTATTCAATACGCAACAACGACTTAAATAAATTCGGCTTATTATTTTAATTGTACTTAATTAAGTAAGCGCCTCGTAACATTATCATTTATTTATAATAAAAATTCAATATTCGTAATTTTTAAAATAGTTACCATTATATAAAATACGTTTTTACTAACGGTTGCAAATTTTTAGTCGAATAATCTGGCAGTGATTAGAAGTGATCGCTTTTAGCGTCATCGCGTGTTTATCGTATTATTTAGAAATAAATATTCGCGTCGACGATGCTGGTTTTTTAAAATATCGGGCATTTATTATTTCGTCGCCACTATATGCTACGTTAATTAAATTCCCAATTTAGACACGCAGGATCGTAGACATAAAATGATTCTACGAGAAGTATGCAAAATCTGACCTACTATTATAATGTACGTCTCATCTTTGCAACAATTAGAAACTTTTATTCGCGTTAAAAGTTAATAATATAAGGTGACCCGGAGAAGACGGACGGTTTTTTTTTTTTAAATAGCGCAGTTAGTAGCACTGCTATAACGCAAACTGCGTGCTCCGTGTTTAGTGTGCATACGATTTCTGTCCAGTATGACGACACTCTATAACGAGAAGGAGCGCGCGTTTTGCGTGGAACGTTATTTACGATAGAGAATTTCGACATTAAATTCATTAGGCGATTTATTTTTGTGGCGATACCTTATAAGAGCCGCATTTACAAAACACATCCACGAGATGTGGAAGACCTGAAAACTCGGATTTATGAACAAATTTCAAAAATTCAGCGACCTATGCTCGAAAGTCTTCGAAAATTTTTGTAAATGAATGTACTGTTGTTCCAAACGTCGATCATCTGAACGACTTTAATGTTTCACAAATGATCGTAAGCTAATTTCTCGTTCCTCATAAAGTTTCATTTAAAAATTTCGGTCAAACCGTCCGCCTTCTCTGGGTCACGCTATATATTTCAATATGGAAAGTCTTCGTCTTGATACGACCTTCGACTGTATTTGATATTAAAATATGCTCGAGTTAGTAAATACATAATTTATTTGCGCGTAATCTAAAAATATTTTTTTAATTATTTATAATACGAGAACGAACAATATCGATATGCGCTAATAAGTAACGTGTTAAATAGCGCGATTTCCACGTATATTTAATAATTTACTAATACTTCGACAATTAGTATATTTAAACGTATTTATTTAAGCATTTCGCGGTAGCCATATTATATAATTGTGTGTGTGTGTGTGTAATATTATAATCAAATTAATTAAGTCTGAAATAAACTAGTTTCTAATAACTGTAAATAATTTTACTCGATTACTAATAAAAAGATTTCAATTATCTTTCATTCTGAACATTATTATTCATATTAATCGGACGAATTTTACTTTATTATTGCCCATTGTAAATAGTTTCCGATTTCGATAATTTATATATTTATAAAAAGTATACGTGTTAAGATGATTCTAGCTTAACAGAAATATGTCACGCTGACAATAAAATTAAATTCAATTTGTATCGTGCGTTCATTGATTATGGACGTTGTCCACATTCAAGTTCTGTCGGCATAAGTTGTGCTTTACCCGGGCTTAGAATGTTGTGTGTACCTCGTGTATTTGGATGTTTGCTTTTAGAATTATTAAATTTTGAACTTTTTTTAAGTTTTCCATATATATATATATATATATATATATATAATATTTTCAGGTTTTTTTTTTATGTAATAGTATTGAAAAGTTAGGAAGGCTGATGGAAGATGCTTATATTATGAAAAAACTGAATATACGTTTTGTATGATGTTTCTTCAGAAATTTTTGTTACCTAAAGATAAAACCAAAAATATTTTTAAATATCCGACTTTTTTATTACTCGCCTTAAATAATCTTTTCAATACTCGTTAGAGATAATGCATCTATTAGAGCATTATCGATGATGCCTGTTACTATATTCGGAATATTTTCGACTCTTAGATATACATTATCCGAGAGAATTGGGCTTTTATAATATTTGTAAGGTCGTCAGTAACATTTTAACAATTGCAAAAAAATCAATCTCAAGGAAAAGTCAATACTTGATTATTATTTACACAAAATCTTGGAATATTTTAAAAATCCGTAGTAATATTAAAAGTAATAGTAATGTAAACATTATGTACGTTTAGTTTTAATAATTATTTTTTCTTCCAACTAATGCTTCCTTGAAAGTGACTAGAGTATAAAGTTTTGGTAGCATAGAACACAGCTCGTACATCATCTGCCATTGATGAAATAATCTTTTCAATACTCGTTAGAGATACTATTTGAAATAACCTCCAATACTAATCGGGGGGAATTTCAAATAGATCACGTAGCCATTTCACATAAGAACCAAAAAGAAATCATGAATGTTAAAGTGAGAAAAGGAGCCAACATTGAATCAGACCATTATTTAACAACAGTAAAAGTAAAATTTATCCCTCAAACGAAAGCATATATAAAGATACCAAAAAAACGAATAATTGATATTGATAGGTTGAAATCCAGAAAAACAGAGTTTGAATATCCAGTCTGGAGAATGGAATGAAATCAAAGAAAAATTAGTTGAGGCAGCGTACATCACAGCCCCTTTAAATAAAAATAAGAAACTTCTACGGTGGAACGAAGAATGTGAAGAAGCCATTAGATTAAGGAAAATAGTGTGGGAAATGTGGTACTCTTCCAGTCGTAATGATAAAAATTTAAGAATCAAAGGAAAAAAAACGTAAAAATTATAAGGACGACTAAAAAATTTTTAAAAGGGAGCGATTACAACAAATAGAAGATGATTTTAAGAAGAACAAAACCAGATCATTCTATAAAACCTTTCAACAATGTTTAGACCCTTGTGTTTTAAAGACAGCAAAGGTGAACTAGTCTTAAACGACAAAGAAAATTGTAAAGTGTTAGCAGAACATTTTAAAAACCTATTGAACTGCGAAGAACCAAAGATGAAATTTATGAAGCGTGATGATACAAACAAACGAGAAAACTATAAACCACCAGATCTAAATGAGATCAAAAAAATTATTCAAGAACTCAAAAACAACAAAGCGTCGGGGGAGGATGCAATTATAGCGGAAATGTGTAAATTAATAACCGCAAGAATTATTGAAAAATTACAGAAAATATTGGAACTGATTTGGCAAACGGAAAGGATAACGGAGGATTTAAAAACTGTGTTAGTACACTCACTGCATAAAAAAGGAGGCTGTTAACAACTACAGACGAATATCGCTCCTGTCAGAAGAATGTTTAGAGGTAATCAGAAGTAGACGGAAGGCCTTAAAGAAGTTAAAAGCGGAATCAACTATAGAAAATTATTTAATATTACAAAACTACGTGCAAAAGCAAAATATATTCTGAAGCAAGCTAAACGAAAATCCTGGAAAAACTTTATCTCGGATTTAACACCGAACACTTCAACAAAAGTGATATGGAACAAGATCAAAAGCATTGAAAAATCAGCACCGTTCCACATCTCAACATGCATCAGAAACAATGGCGTCGTCATACACAACGAAAGAAATAGTTGCACAATTCAAAAGTTCTTTTGCTGCACCTGTAAACGCTAATAATGTAGCTTCAAGTTCCAAGTTACAGACGATTGAAAACATAAATTATTTCGACCTCGCTGACGATAATAAGAAACAGTACAATCAACCAATAACCATGGAGGAACTTTATACAGCAATAAAGTATACAAAACTGAAAGCTGTCGGTCCAGACTATTTTCATATACACCTTCTAAAATATGGGCCTGAGTGTTATAGATACTTTACTTAATATCTACAATAAAATATGGTTCACAGGTGTTCTCCCATCGTCATGGAAAACTGCAATCATAATACCGTTACTCAAACCCAATAAAAATCCAACGTTATAAGATAGTTATAGACCAGTCTCACTTACATCAGTAATGTGTAAAATACTGGAAAAATTGTAAATCGAAGATTGTTATGGGAACTAGAGAAACGGAAATTACTTACAGATAAACAATATGGATTCCGGTCAGGACGATGTACCATTGACCCGATACTATGTGTACAACAACACATCCTTAAAGCCTTTTCAAAGAAGCACCATCTATCTGCTGACAGTCTTTTTTGACTTTGAAAAGGCTTTTGATACTATATGGAAAAACAAAATCATGACGACACTATATATTCATGGAACATCAACGGACGAATTTGTGCGTTTATTTCAAGTTTTTTATCGGATCCAAGTTTTCAAGTAAGAGTAGGGTCTGTTCTATCCGAACCTCACACGCTGTTAAACGGAGTCCCATAAGGGTCAGTGCTTAGTCCTACGCTATTTATCATCGCCATAAACGATATTGTAGATAAGGTCCAAAAACCAATAAAATCATTTTTTTTAGCAGGATGATTTTTGTACAAATAGTGAAATAGGAGAATAAATCCTACAAGATACATTAACGAATTGCAAGACTGGTCACAGAATAACGGATTACGATTCTCAACATCAAAAACAACAGCTATACATTTTTGTCGTCTTAGGAACTGTGAGCAAAAATATGCCTGAATCTGAATAATAATCAATTAAAGGCAGCAAAAGAAGTTCGATACTTAGGTATGGAATTTGATAGTAAACTTACATGAGATCACATGTAAATTCATTGATAAAAAATTGTAAAAAGAAGTTAAATCTAATGAGAAAACTTTCTCACACGACGTATGGTACAAGTAGACACAGCTTATTGATGATATATCGCACCATAATAAGGTCGAAATTAGATTACGGAGCCCAGGCCTATGATTCCGAAAATCATACACTATTGAGATCTCTGAATACCATGGCAACTGGAGCTTTTAAAACATCACCGACACAAAGCATCTTATGTGAGGCTTCTGAACTGCCATTACAACTAAGAAGAAAATACTTGCAAATACTGTCTCTTGTTACACTAAAAGATACTGATTTTAGTATTATACCTAATCTTATTCGAGAGTATAACGTGCAACTCCCAACAATTTCCCATAAACACCTCCAATCTACACCATCATGGGCACAATCGCCGATTGGAAGTAAATTCAACACTTTTAAGTGTTAAGAGGGAAAATTCCGACGTCAGCAAAGCGGTTAAGGAGATCAAGGAAAATCACGCAGACTACAAATTTATATACACCGATGGATCTAAATCATCAACAAGAACAGGTTGTTCGGCAGTTGTTAATGGAGTATCAGTCCTACAAAAAGCATTACCATCTATGTTATCAGTACTGCCAACGGTGGACGCAGTAACCACGCAACAACTGAAACGGGATACTAAACAGAAGAAAAAAACGTGGATAATGGATGAAATACTTGTAATAGAGGAAAGAAGAATAGCGAAGCAAACGTCCAAATCTTAATATAAACGCTTAAAAACATTAATAAGGCGAAAATGCAGGGAGGCCAAGGAAACATGGATGGAGGAGAGATGCAAAGAATTAGAAGAGCTACAGAGAAAAAATGATAATTTTAATATACATAAAAAAGTAAAAGAAATATCAGGATTATACAGAACAAGAGTTAACAATAGTGGTAAAATGATAACAGAACCTATGGAAATAAAATCTGAATGGAAACAATACATATACGAGCTTTTCAATGATCAACGACCTAGTATGATGGAAGATAGACGAGTTAATAAAATAGATAGACCAATTCTGAAATCAGAAGTTGAATGGGCTATTAAGAAAATGAAACATGGGAAAACACCAGGTCCAGATGGTACAAACGCCCAGATAATCAAGTTAATTGATGATGAAAACTTAGATTTACTAGTTCATTTTTTCAATCAAGTGTACGAAACAGGCGAAATGCCATCTGATTGGCTCCATTCTATTTTTGTAACTATTCCGAAAAAAGCAACGGCAAAAAATGCGAAGATTACAGATTAATAAGTTTGACAAGCCATGTACTCGAAGTATTTTTCAAAATAATACATAGAAGAATTTACAACAAGTGCAATTAAGAAATTTCTAACACGCAGTTTGGCTTTCAAAATGGATTAGGTATTAGGGAAGCACTGTTCAGTCTTAATGTGTTAGGTCAGCGATGTATAGAACAAAACAGAGACCTATTTATACGCTTTCTAGATTATTACAAGGCATTTGATTCAATAAGACACGGGGAACTAATAAAAGTTCTGAATATAGCCTGATTGGACTATGAAGATATCAAAATAATTACATCATTATACTGGAAGCAACTAGCAGCAGTAAAAACTAACAGTGGACTTACAGAGTATATAAATATCAATAAAGGGGTACGACAAGGATGTGGTTTATCTCCAACCTTCTTCAATATCTATACAGAAAATTGCCTAGGAACAGCTCTAGAAGGTGCTAAAGGAGTTTAAATGGAATTCCGATAAACGATCTTAGATATGCAAACGACACGGCAATAATTGCAGACAGTGAACACGGATTACAAAGCCTCCTAGATAAAATAGTATACGAAGGAGATAAGTTGGGACTGAAAATAAACACCCAAAAAACGATGGTACTGAGCAAAAAAAAAGGGCATACGCCCAAAAATAAAAATACACGGAAGACCGGTGGAGAAATTAGACAAATTTAAATATTTTGGGTGTTATATAACAGAAAATTCCGATCTAGATATAGAAATTAGGATTCGAATCGAACAGGCAAGAGCAGTATTTCTAAAAATGAGGTCCCTATTCAGTAATAAAAACCGCAGCCTAGCCTTCATATGCGGTATAGAATGGTAAAATGCTACGTACATTCAGTGCTACTGTATGAAGTGGAAGCATGGACGCTAAAGAAAGCAACGTTAAACCGGTTCCAGGCATTTGAAATGTGGATTTTCAGAATAATATTAAAAATAGCATACGTTGATCACATATCGAACGCAGATGTCCTAAAACGAATGGGTCAAAAAAAAAAAGAGAAAAACAGCGTACTTAGGGCATATTATGCGTAATCAGAAATACAAGATATTACAAACAATATTGGAAGGGAAGATAGGAGGCCGGCGATCCAGAGGTAGAAGACGGACGTCATGGATAAACAACTTAGAGAAACGGACAGGAAAATCGGCAGTCGAACTAATACATTTAGCTAGGAACAGAAGTTGTAGCCAACCTTCATTAACGGAGATGGCACGCAAAGAAGAAGAAGGAGGCAAAGATACAGGAACCAAGTTAAGGTGTGCAAAACGTATCCCTGAGCTGATATGGACAGCGATCATATCCCTCGTCATTGCAAACTGATACTAAGACAGAAACTTGTTTATAGAAATAAAGAAAAATTGGGACCTATCAGCATTAAAAAACGAAAAAAAATTAATATAAGTAAGAATTAAGAGAAATGCTAAAAAAGAAAAAACCGGTGATACAGATTAATAACAAAATTATAAAGAAATTAAAAATAGAATCACTAGAAAGTGGCGGGAAGGAAAAAAATAAATGGATAGAAAACAGATGCAAAGACAACGGGGAAAAAAGATTTGAAGAAAACAAAGTAGACGAAGCATACAGAAAAATAAATCAAATGGTTGTAAACTAGCAACTGATAATACGATAAATGATAAGAAGGTTACTAATGAAGGAAGAGGAAATCTGTAAAAGATGGAAAGAACATCTAGAAACCCTATACAATGGTGATGATAATAAAGAGGAAATAAAGATAAATGAATGTGGAGAAGGAAATGATGACAAATAATGAGAGAAGAATTTGATCTGGCCCTAAATGAACTTGCAAATTTAAAGGCCGCAAGACTTAGATAACATACCAGCTGATATGTTAAAGACGACTAATATAGAAATTCAAAAAGAGTTATATGATCTAATAAAAAGATGTTACGAGCAGGGTAAATTATCAGAAGATTTTAAAACCAACGCCGTGATACCAATACCGAAAAATATTAATACAAAAGAATGCTCAGAGTACAGAACTATAAACATAATGAAAATTATAACGAAAAGGATAAGACAAAACATGGAGGAATCGTTAAATAACGACCAGTTTGATTTTAGAAGAGAAAAGGGCACCAGAGAAGTCATACTGGCATTGAGATTGTATTGAAAAAAAAAAAAAAAAATTGAAATAGGTGAAGAATTATATACAGCCTTTACTGATATAGAAAAGGCATTTGACCGGGGTAACGTGGAGAGCACTATTCTCAAAATTAGAAGAAATATGATTAGACTATATAGAGACAGAAAAATAATATGGGAATTATATAAAAAACAAACCGCATAAATAAGAACTGGCGATTCAACAGAAAAGGCAAAAATACAAAGAAGTGTGATAATAGAAGTCTAGCAGAGATTAAAAGACGAATAGGAGAAGCTAAATGTGCATTTAATAACAACAGAATTAATATTAATAAATAAGAACATTAGTATAGACGTCCGGAAAAATGTGCAAAAACATACGTTTGGAGTGTGCTTCGTTACGGTTGTGAAAATTGGTGCTTAACAGCACAGGAAATAAACTGAATTCGACGGAGATGTGGATTTGGCGTAGAATAATGAAACGTGTTGGACAGAAATGAAAACAAACAATGAAATCCTAGAAGAAATACATGAAAAAAGAAGTTTAATAAATCATATAGAAAAGCGGAAAATAAAAATGTTAGGTCATGTAATAAGGCGTAGTAACTTTATAAAATGTATAATAGAGGATAAAGGCAAAAAACCGAGAGGAAGACCAAGAACATCTATAATGAAGATATGATCGCTTGAATATAAGTAAATATCAAGAACTTCAGACACCGACTACCAACAGGACACAATGGCTGAAGCGACGAGGCAGTGCCTTTTAGTGAATAAAAATACTGTAAATTATATTTTTTCCATATTATTTTCGTTATAATTTTAAAGAGTTTATAATTTTTTTTTCCATAGTATTATCACGAATATTGAAAATGTCGACGTGCGTAACATTTTACTATAATTATTAAAAATTAAACATAACTAATTGCGTCAACCTTCAGATCATGAAATTGTGAAAAAATTGTTAACTACCAGTATAAAAAACCTTTAAAATAGAAGAAAAATATAAATATGTTGAGGTTTATTTTGATTACATGCGATCTATTACAGAAAAGACGTGACTTTTGATAAGTAAAGGCTCCGCAGATATTATAATGCTCATAATGAAATAAAACGCTGCAAAATAATGAAACATTTAAAATAACAATATTTAGTCCTAAAGAGCGTATATATATATATATATATATATATATATATATAAAATAGGAAAAGTCAAAGAAAACCTTTAAAGTAGACGTCCACGACAACGTTTGCTACCACAATGACAATATTTTATGACATTTTTTACGCTGCCCACGACGTAATTATAGTCCCACGTAAGTTCTGTTCCAGCTCGTATATATTTTTGAGCAAAAAAGGTTATCTGTAAAATAAAAAAATATTTGTTTAAACATTAATCTATCTATACCGCAATTTATTCTTGAATCGTATCGTCCTTTATAATAGCAAAGTGACGTAGAAAGACTTCTCTTCATGATTAGTTTAGTCTATCTCTACTATGTGCTACATGAACACATTTACAGACGTTTTTCCCCGTAAAATTGGTTATTCGATTCGATCATTTTGAAGGATTTTATTATTTTAGTCTCGAAGAATCTAAAAGTTCATTGGATATAATCCTATAGTGCCATTGAGCGTCGGGTAAATAATGAAAAAAAAAAGTATATTCTTGTGAATATAAACATCGAACACGATTGGAATCGCCGAAATATAATTAATTACAAGTTTTAAAAAAAGGGATTAAATATTATTGGCAAACCGAGTTCGAAATATAATTAACTTGCACGTAGTTATTTTTTCCAAATAAAAATCTTTTATATTTCCTAATCTTCTATTTATTTCAGTTAAAGTCAAATCGAGTCAATTAGACCCGTTTCTGTAGATTCCGATACCGTGTTCCCGAGGAATGAACTTGGCAGACACAACAGCATAAGAGGCTGCTACGTTGTTTTCCAGCTATTGATCTACGGAATTATGTTAAATCAAAAATTTTTGCTTCGTGGCATCAAAAGTGGCAGTCGACCTCGTCATGAAATAAGCGTTGACAAGTCAATAATTCCATTTCACCTTTGAAGACTTCACTTCGAAACCGCACAGAGACGTTGTTTTCAGCAGACTGCGATTGGGTTATACAAGACTCACACATTCATAGCTGATCAACAGAACTTCGGCTCCTCAGTGCACTGTGTCTCCCATACCCTCATTGACTTCATTGACTTCCTCGATCAGATTTTCTTCCAAACTACCCTCCTCATTTCCTCTTCTCTTCAAAGATATGGACTAATAATTCTAACGGTAGAACAACTTTTAAGTTCTTAGAAATTAAAATGTTAAAATATTAACCGTTCATCAATTTAGATTGATTAAAAATAAATAATCGCGTATCTTATTCCTAGCCTCCTATTTGCTTATCGATATATGGGCTTATTTAGCGATTATCTATTGATAGGATGATGCCGGGAGTCTCATGTTGGGAAAATAACCGATCAGATCAGCTAGTAGATCGGGAAATTTCTGTCGTTTTCTTTAATTTTTTTAGTTTCAACGTGAATTATCTATTTAGTAGATTTATCGCTATATTCGAAATTTAGATTAAATTAAAACCAGTTATTGGGATAGCCTAAGAGCACAGACTTCTTTACGGAAGGCACCGAATTCGAAAACGATCGATGACTCACAAATTATCATAAAAAAATATAAATAATCCTAACACCACATGCGCGCTAGTAACAATATAGTACACTACGAAAACACGCGGGATGAGTGTGACAACAAAGCGATTACAGTCAGTTCTCCCAGGTGTTTGTCATATTACGATTGCTTTTTTGTACGCTACTTACACTGTAGAACAAAATACGTTTAGGTAAGTAGTCGCCTACCTCCGACACGGAGACTGCACTTAATAACTTTGAAATCATCGCTTTCTATGTAGAAAACCAACTCTGTTATATCCAAGCCCCAATTCCATTACATCTACTCGCGAGCATTCAATCTATAACTCAGATCGAAAAGAAATTCCCCACCTATTTCCGACAAATCTTGTATTTCTATCGTGAAAAAAAAAAAATTAAAAATAACTTCCATTTAACCCCTATCTTATCCGTACCCCTGATACAGAAATAAGAAAACGTGTTTTATAAAATAAACGAATCTAATAATTATAAAAACACTTACCCACGGAAATCGGACGTCGTGCGTGTCTACAAATACATTTTGAACGAATAAATTCGGTTCGCAAGAATGCTGAAAACAAAATTAAATCTCATTAAAAAAAAAAACAAGGTAACACAACGCGAAATAAAAAATAATAAGTACGACCATCATCATCATCATCATTGTTCATATTGCGTAATACATTTATTTTATATATATAAAAGTAGCTAGCATTCGAGGCATTATAATTATAGGTAAGAACGCACACGGCGTTATACGGAGTGGTATGAGCTTTCTTCGTGATAATTAATGGAAAATTTTACATCGCGATGTAAGATCTCCGACCATCGGGTTGACACAGTCAAACGCTCTAGTAGCAACTACGCCATCCCGTCGCATTACGCGTACATTTAGGGTGACCCAGAGAAGGCGGACGGTTTCGTTACTTTTTGAATAAGCCAAAAATTACCCGACCAAATTTTTTAAATGAAATTTTACGAGAACGAGAAATTAGCTTACAATCATTTGTGAAACACTGAAGTCGTTCAGATGACCGCCGTTTGCAACAATACATTCATTCAGTCTTTAGAAAAATTTCGAAAACTTTTTTGAGTATAGGTCGTTGAATTTTTGAAATTTCTTCAGAAATCCGAGTTTTACTGGTTCCGGATCTCGTGAACGAGTTTCGTAAATGTGGCTGTTAAGGTATCCCACACAAAAAAACAATCGCGTAACTTTGAATTATTTTCGAAACTCTCTTCGCACTGTCGTGATATTGACATCGTAAATAACGTTCCACACAAATCTCGTTATAGGGTTCTCTATACTGGACAGAAACGAATCTCTCGTGTGTACACTAAACGTGGGGCATACGGTTTATTACTGCGCTATTCAAAAAAATAAACCGATACATATATATATATACACTGTTCTCGCAATTATGAAGACAACAAAAAAAAAAAATCAGCAAAGTCGGTTGAGCCGTTCTCGAGTTATGGCATATGAAACATGTGGCAATGCATTTATATATAAAACAAAAGTGATGTTAATTTCAAGAACCAACAGTAAAAAAAAGTCAAGATACAAGATAAAAATCGGTGATCGAGAAATAGAAAATGTAAATGAATTTAAGTATTTGGCAGTGAAAATAAATAGAGATGGAAGAGATCTCGAAGAGATAAGAACCATAATTGTCATGGCGAAAACAGCATTTAACGATCTGAAAAAAGTGCTTGGAAATCAAAGCATGAGCCTAAATCTAAGGAAAAGAATAATGAAATGTTACGTCTGGAGTGTGCTAAAATACGCCTCCGAAACGTAATGGGAGCAGACTGCGAAAAGAAAATAAACCCTTTTGAAATGTGGAGCTATAGAAGGCTGATGAAGATATCGTGGGCAGAACATATGACAAATTCCGCTGTATTGGCAAAAGCGAAAGAAAAAAGACGGGAGGGTATTAAAAATGGAAAACTGAAATACCCGGCACATCAAATGCTACCATACAATACGGATTAGCATTCGAGGCATTAATTATATACAACGCAGATGCATGATGTTATACGGAGTCAACTCGATAATTATTTACAATAATCAAATCTATTTGAATGTTAGGTATAGTCTGTGAACCACAAAATTAAAAATTAAACAGTTGCGTTAAATGGAAATAACATCTATATAATCTTTATGACAAAGTCTAAATACACATTTCAATATATATCAATATACATATACACATCCGAGTCTGCCATTCGAAAAGAATTTATAAGTAACGGAACCAATCGAAATATATATATATACACACACACAATTATATTGTTTTATTAAATGAAAAACTGTCCTAGGTACAGATAAGAGAATTTAATAACAAAAGAGTTTCAGGATGATTATGCATTTACTTCGAGTATAAATTCTCGAAATAAAATACGACGCGCCAGTTCTTTACGCCTTCGTTTATAATTAAGCAGACTTATTTTCAGCATTCTCGGTAGTTTATTATACAACGTAGCTCTGGCGTATATAGTTCGCGTTCTCATGAGCCTTATTAAAATGATGGGACAACGAAACCATGCATTCACGTTCCATCCTAGTTCAGCATCCTTTACTCAAAATTTTGAAAATACGATTATATTTCAAAACAAAATTTAGAAGATACTGTTTGTAAAATTTTTGTACAGTAATTTACGACTTATTTTTTGTTGTTGTTGTTTTAATCCTCGAGCGCATAACTAAATATGCGCGCTGTGTAAAATTTTAATAAGTGAAATACGCTGTTCTCCAGCTGAACAATTCCATAAAGCGAAACAGGCTAAAACCGATTAACTTTTGTAATTCATTTGATATGTAAAAAGTTCCATGTTAACTGATGATTCACATGTAAGTCATGATACTAATAATAATAATCAAAACGCTAATTGTTTTAAATAAAATAAAATTTCGATTTTTAACGGAACTCGTGCGTTCTCCGATATAATTACGCAGCTTGAATTACGTCATTTAGTTATCGATACTGATATAAATTTCAATCGTTAACTAGGTTACACGTATATGGACGTGTGTGTATGAACGCGTATACTTACGTTCAGATATCGGCCGATATTACCGTGAGTTCTAGCATCCATTACATAAGCATCTTCGTTTCGCCCGAAATAGGCTCGAATTGACTTTGGTCGCACAGTTCTGTCGTCGTTATTTCGATTATTAACGGATTCTAAAATAATTGAAAAATTAACACATAACTAACATTTAACAAATTTTTAAGACAAGTTTTTTAATATTTATTAAAAATGAGAAAATTCTCCAATTACTATTTTTTAGTAAAATAGGAGAAAACATTATTTTGGATACGCTAAAAAAAAATTACAGATGATAATGATATTCTTATACAACAACAACTTGGATTTAGGGGCAATTTATCTACTGTCGTGCAATTAGCAAAAATTAGTGAAATCATAACTGATGGGTATAATAAAAATAAACATACAGAATTGCTGTTATTAGACACTGAGAAAGGCCTTTGACACAACTTCTGGAAACTTGGTTTAATATACAAAATTATTCAACTTAATTCATTAATTACTTAGTTCGGCTTGTTCAAGATTATTTAAGTAACCGAAATTTCATAGTTAAAGTTAACAGTGATAATTCCTACACGTAAGATACATTAGCAGGAGTTCTCGAGGGGAGCATACTGGGATTATTCCTTATTTTTGTTAATAACATTCCCAAAATCAAATACTTACAGATGACATTATATGCTTACCGCTATATATGCACATCACCGAATTGATACTACACAAAGCAAACTAACTCAACACATATACATATTTTTTTATTTTTTGTATTTAAACAGAAACACTTTTCCCCGTACTACGTAGAAATCCTTTTCCCTGCACTACGTGTAACATTCGCAATAAATCGTAACTCATATATTTAAGAGGATAATTACCTATATACATATATACATACCTTTTCCAATATTTTTACTTCCTATAGTAGTTTCTTCATTATTGCGTAATGCGTGCCTAAATTAAAAATATTTTAAGTGTATACATTATACATTGACAATCGTTATATATATATATATATATATATATATATATATATATATATATATATATATATATATATATTCTGAATAGCTCTCGCGAAAAACGCATTCATAAAAAACCGTTCCTGGTATCAAAGAATATGTCATTAAATACCAGAAAAATTTTCGTAAAAAGCGTTATTTGGAGTGTGCCTCTATATGGAGCGGAAACGTGGACGATTTTGAAAAGAGAAAACGATAAGCTCAAAGCGTTCGAAATGTGGTGCTGGCGCAGAATGCTGAAAATACCTTGGACGAGTAATATTACCAATGATGAAGTTCTACAAGAGATAAATGAACGACGAGAAATCGGAGATACAATAAAGAAAAGAAGAATGAAATGGTTGGGCACTTGATCAGACACTCAGAATGGATAACAACGTTAATTGAAGGGAAGATGAACAGAAGCTGAAGTAAAGGAAGACCTAGAACTGGATATATGAACAAATAAAAAATGGCGAAACGACATAAAAGCACGAATGTGTTCCCGAAGACAGATTTAACATGGCTATAAATTATTCAAACCCACCAACCGTAAGGTTGAGGAGAGAAAGAAGAAGATATATATATATATATATATATATATATATATATATATATATATATACGTATATTCCTGATGTAAATAAACGATATAAATTAATTACATCGAAAAAAAAAACATTAAACATTTTTAAAGATCAACAAACCAAATTTGATGACGACAACTGTTATTATTAGAATCAGATTATTACACATCAAGTAACTGATGTAAATATCAGATCACTATCGATCATGTTGCAAACGATTATAAACGCTGCATAGTGCTGTAATTATACTAACAAAGACCTCCTCAGATACAGCACTGCACTGTCACTTAACACACACATATGAATCTGATAAACTGTCTAGGTTTTTTCAATTGCCATTTATACGTAGGAAACCTGTCCGCTAACCGCTTGATGTTTCAGCGGAATAGACGGATTTAAAAGTCGGGTGCACGTAAAAGATTATTAAAAATATTATAGATAGATCGATGTTTTCATTTTAAATAAATTGAATCATGCGATAACGAAGTAGGATACAAAATAATTGTGAATTTTTGGCACGAGATAAAAATTCTGTACGATTGATAGAAAAGAGAATAGAAAAATAAAAAAGAAGAACTAGAAGGCGTTAAACTGTAAAAGACAGTGTAAGAAGAAATAAAGTTGAAAATGTTATGGGGCCATTTCGCCAAGCCCCTTATTTCGAATTTTGACCGTGAAATTTATGCATTACTACATATAAAAAATTATCTCCGTGTATGCTCCTGTATGTTTGTGTTAACTTTCGGAATTCCATCACTATATAGATTACCGAAGCATACGGAAAAAATATGATATGACTTGCGTATCAAAAGTTGTCAGCCGTGGACATACGAAACGCTGTATTTAGGACTACATATTTAAGATTTTCGAACAAATTATCAGTACAGATATAAGCCGTAATGGCCGTATGCTCGTATGTATGTACATTTTATTTCGGGCAGTAAATACTTATGAAAGAACATTTTTCTTTAATACTGGCAGTTCGTATTAGAGAAATAAAAATCACGTTTTCAGATTCGAATTGTTAAAATTATAAAATTGTTGATATAAACTAGTGGCATTAAATACGACAAAGAAAATTTAAAAATTTTTCAATTCGACTTCGAATAATAATATTGTATATTTTATTAATATTTTGAATTTCGAAAATTGCGTTAACCTTCGAAAAATTGTTCAAAACTAAATTGATATATTTTGTTCAATTTTTTTGACTATCGGTTGATGAGAAGAAAAAAATTTAACATTCATACATGCACCCGTATATGTATACACAGACGTGCGAATGCGTGATAGTGCAAACTTACCCGCGAGAATTAATCGATGTGTGACGTGTATGAGAAATTGTACTATTCGATTTTCCACGGCCTGCGACAAATAATAAAACATTCATAATCATTACAAGCGGAAACCTATATTACTAAACAGAAATTACGGCATATTGCATATTTTACAAGATCAGCCGAAATATCACAGCTAAAATAGAAAAATTTTACATATATTCGAAGGTTTCACTCGCAAAATTACAATATTTTCTTGACGATGTGTTAGTTAAATTAAAACTTTATAAATGATACGCATATATATATATATATATATATATATATATATATATATATATATATATATATACGCATTTCTTGAGCCGAAAGAAACTATCAAATTATTAAAAAACGAAATTAACGCTTTTAAATCGTTTGCACATATTAATTGTAATATTTTCATTATTAACATTTGCAATATTACACATTTTTTGTATTAAATTACAATCTCACATATTCGAAGGTTTCACTCGCAAAATTACAATATTTTCTCGACGACGTGTTAGTTAAATTAAAACTTTACGAATGATACACACACACATATATATATATACACACACGCATTTCTTGAGCCGAAAAAAGCTATCAAATTATTAAAAAACGAAATTAACGCTTTTAAATCGTTTGCACATATTAATTGTAATATTTTTATATTGATTTTTTAACCTTTTTTTTGCGTGTTAGCGCATTTAAAATTATAGAGATGTATTCGTCGCGTTAATATATAAATTAAAAATTATTTATTTTAAAGTAAACGATGTTTTTTTTTTAATTTGATTTGTTTTACGTTGTATTACCATCAATGTTCATATTGAGCTTTATATTGGAGAACTACTTGTCACTGTTAAACATAAGCCAATTACCTCCTTCAGATTAGTCTAGTTTCTGTGGTTTTTGATATGCTACATAAATTAATTTTCTCGGAAAAGGATCGGTGATAGGGCTGATCCTTGACGGAGACCAAAGAATCACTGTTTTCAAAATATCAAATTAAAACTCATATTATTAAATCCGAAGTAAACTTTGAACATAGTAAAGAAACACACGCAATAGAATATTTCAGTTGAAATACTAACAGATATTAGCCGAAACGAAACTAAATTCAATCAGATTTACCTCATCCGATTTAAAAGTAGTCGGTTTTTTATTCTAAAGCTCATCACACACTTCTCAGCACATTATCTACAAATGAAATAAAACACTAAATTTTCCTTATACGAACAAAAATAACATATTTACAGGATTTATAATTAAATGTAAACATCGTACTTAAAAAAAAAAAGAATATTTAATCAGTTGCTTAAATTAATAAACAAATTTTTAAAAAATATTTTCAGAAAATTTCCGATTTATTCGGTTATTTTGGAAAACCGAGTTAGTCAGTTATTAAAAAAAAAAAATTAACATTTTACTTACCGCTATCGTAATAATTTTTCTTCGATGTTCTGACACGTAATTTCTTTCTGCGTAAAACAAATTTAAAAAAAAAAATGAAAAATTTGAACTGAAAAATTATGCAAACGTTAAAGCAAGTAGTGAAATTTGTACAACGTTATCCCCTGAACTTAAGAATTAACTCCGTCGTAGTTAGCTGGTTAAAACACATTCGTTACCTTGGAGACTAAATTATTGCGAACATGTTAATCGTGTTATCGTGAAAGCAGACAAATAGCATATCTGCCGTATTATTTAACAGAAAACCATTTATTAATGTTAATCATAAAATAATTCCGCATAAAACACTTATCCGTCCCTTAATCATGTTTGGCCAGCTTCGTTTCGATAGCGATTTTAACAAATTACAATTATTACAAAACAGATATCTCAGATGTGCACAATGTTCCTAAATACTACAGAATCGTTTATACGCATGCTAAAACGTGCCTCCTTATTAAGGATCATATATACTAAATTTAACGCGTAATTTCAAGTCATGATTGCTCATACTCGTGATAATTATTTAATTTATACCATCGATAATCACTAGGCAATTTCTCAATTTACGTATAGTAAATATAAACATTGGAGACTTTAACCTTTTGTAGCATTATATCGGATTTCACGATTTGTTATTTCTTCTATATTTATTTAATGTGTAATGTGCCATTATTTTGTTTTATTATTATTATTATTATTATTATATAATTTTTAGCTTATACTACATTATAATTATAAATTTTATTTTATTATATTAATTCTGTTATACGATGAGCTATCACGGGCGTTACGTAATTATCATTTAAAATTTTAGTTTTTATTATTTTCGTAACAATATGGATAGACAACCTTAAGAAATGGTTCCGATGTTCGTCATTAGAACCTTTCCGATCGGCCGCTGATAGAAATTGCTTTCGATTGTGGATCGTCAACCTACGAAATGGATAAAGAAGAACGAACTCTTCTGCTTGCGCACTGTAAAATGTTAACCTAGCGTCAAAGTGACGCGCATATATGTCTGATAGGAAAATTGGATAATTTCTCATAGCGATTAAAATGATAATTAATTTCTATCAATTTTTTTTATTAATAATTAATTATTCCGTATTATTTATGAACTTATAGATGAAATTGTATAATTAATCGTTTCTCTAAAAGTGAGCACTCAAATAAGCTTTATATATTAAAAGGAGCAGCGTGTTAAAATCGAAATTGGTTGCGAAAATGAAGATTTTAAATAAAATTGTTTTTTAAAATTATCGAGTAAATTACGTATTTTAAAAAAAAAAATGATTTGAGAAAAAATATTTAAAACGAAAGCCGTAGAACATAATTTTTTAAAATAACTATATCATATATACATGTATGTATGTACGTCTTTACCTGATGTCATCCCTCAATTCAGTAACCGCTAATTTGCGCATCGTATTTTCAAACTCAGTAATTTCTTCCACCGGTGATTCTACACAAAAAAATATATACGTAATAAAATATCGGTATAGGAAAAAAAAAGTTTTTTTGTATCCGTGTTCGATACTTTTATTATTCGAAACTATCATTTGCTTTATTCTTGATTTTTGTTTAAATTCATCATATCCGTTACAATCACGATCAAATAAACAATTATATTAACAAGTACCATGTCCGGAGTCCACATTTCCAGTTCAGATTACCGTAATAACCATAGTGCCGCAGAACAGATTCATAGGGTAGTCGATGTCATAAATACATGTTTTCAGGAAAAAAATATTGTTCCGCCGCGTTTTCGTTGGTCAACAAGGCTTAATATAAAGTCGAATCTATTCGTCGGCTTGGAAGTTGAATTTTTCTTCAAAAAATTATGTAAATATATACGACGTGTATATTCAGCATATTGTAAAAAAGTAAGCCACCTTCTCATCGCTCGTTCGCAATTCACGCGTTGGTAAAGTTGATCGAAGGTATCAATAGCTCCTTTAGTCGCATTATAATTTGATTACCGGCTTACCATTTTAAGCATCGATTGCATTATCATCATGTAACGATAAAAGCTGAACCATTTTATTCGTTTTAGCTTTATACGATACTGCAGTTACATTTGAGCTAAACAGGAAACGTGATGATCCAACTGCTCAATTTTTATATTTTACATTAGTACATATTTCAGGAAACTCCGGTTTATTTTTTTTAACAGTACCGATCGTCGTTAAAACAAAATCGCTTGCTAACTGCTGCAGAACGTTATTAGCAGCAGTTCATTTTCCTTGATATGAAATTGCATTACACGTGTATCGTATCTCATAATCTGCTCATCAGTAATTAAATATGCACCGAGATCGTAATTTACCCTACAATTACTTACGAGAAAATATCCCATATTTCAGATATCGCTACTAATTTACTAACGGCTCTTCTCATTTCCCGTGTCTCACGAACATCAAACCGTAGCGATGTTTTCATAAAATTAAACCGCGATCCCGAAAACGATGATCGGTATCTACCTCCACACAAGAGGTGGTATCAAACAATCGTTTTAAAGATGATCGTTCTTCATTAATTTTTTATAGCTAAAAACGCGAAAATTCATCTTAACATCTATCAAAGTTGCGTTGTCATATTTGTATCTTGTTGTGTTCTTCAACATCTACTCATTTGTATTATTTAATATTATTTTAATCATTCCATCATCGAAAAATGTTTTAAAGCAATCAAGGAGTTCCAAAGCGTTTAATGCTATTATTTTTGATACGAGCCCTAATATGAATATTTTTTTTTTTTTTTTTAGGTATCTTAACCGGAATGTTATTTTGAAGCTTCTGGTACCACAAATATATACCGTTCTTTCTCAACACTGTAGGATGATCGATCTGTGTAACAAATTTAATATTGCGAAGCTGCGATCAGATTATTTAAAATTGGAATTATCGTTTAATTTTGCCTTTTTTTATTGAAGTTTCGAACATTTTTGATAATGTTTTCTTGGATTTGATTCAATTCCAAAGCTAGTTCATAATCAATCATCAGATTCGTCACTTTTCAATTTATCATACTAATTTTCATCTGAATTATAATTTCTATAGGTTTTTGTCCAATTCGCTTAGAGTTTCATCGTCGTTTAAAATATTCGTTTTATTTAATAATTAATTTAATTCTATAGAAAATAAAAAATTAATGATACTGTAAGGGAAAAGATTTAAACCGTGTAATTTAAAAATACCATATAATCGCTAACAATACGACTCAGAGACGCGGTAATATACCACGATGTCAACAATACACCTAATTTATCAACAACAAGCTCTGCAGTCGTGTAAACATTACAGCGAATACGAACAATACGCTTCTGAGGCGTGGTGACTTTTACAAAAAAGAATATTACTTATTAAACGAGTACGAAAAAAAGAAACCGCTTCGTTTACAAATTTAACGCAGACTGTTTACAGAAGGCATATATAAACTATGAAAACGGTACTGCGACATCTGGCGGAATAATATTTTAGTAACGATACACGCCTCAGAAGGTGGCAATGCAGGGTTAATTAAGAAATGTATTGAGAGTGTAAATGTGAACGTGAATTATATATTATAAACAAATATAATTTTTTGTTTAAAAAATAAAAACATAATTTTTCACAGTCTATTATACTTCATTACTTCGTGTTTTATAATCTGTACGGTTGTTCCACTTCTTAATCCGTTCAACGTAGTTTTCGAAAGACTGTATTTTAAATGGTTTACACTAGATTGTAATATTTCGCTTTATGTTCTTTCATCCTCTCGCTCTTTTATTTCATATTCGATTACTAATTCTGTAGCGTCCACCAATTGCTTGTATGTTCTTGGGAAGTTAAGACTAGGCGGCTACTTCGATACATGGGAAGAGGGGAGAGGGTGACGACTATAGTATACATTCACGCGATTATTAAGCAACGAGAGAATAAAATCAAATAAATAAAATCTACCTTGGTCGGAGGATGGATGAGAACTGTCGGAATATTTCGGTACATCGGACTCGTAATTTTCTTTCGAAGTTTCCATTATCTCGATAAAGTCTAAGTCGGCGAAATAATCGTCCGTGTACTCTTTTCCTATCTGTAATAATGTTATATTACACGGTTTATAACGTGTGTTTATGTAATTACGGATAACGCCACGAAAAGCTGCGAAGATAGTCATATAATTTGTACAAATTAACGACTATTCAAAACAGTGGAAGATTTTCATTAAAAAATAATAAAAAAAGTTATTATTTCAATAAAACAACTCAAATTTAAAAGCGTCGGTTATTCTAACATAATTTTTATAGTTTCAAATTATGTATATATATATAAAATATTAATATATATATATATATAAATAATATCCCCCCCGGGGGTACTTTGTAGCTTCCGGGATCCGGAGCTGTAACCGGAACGGGGTGCGCCCACAGGTGGCGGATAGTGGAATGGCCTACAGATATGTAGGTTAGCTGTGAATAAGACATCAGTCGAATAAACAGTCGCGGAGCAACAGCGACTACTGGTGGAAAGTCTCTAGCAGACGATTCCAGTAGCGACAGGGCAAGGGGACACGAGGATGCAGTTGGGCAGCTTGAGGAATTGTCTACTAAAAGTCTGCATACATCCTACGACTGTCTCTCCCTCGGCGGATTTAGGTCGCCGTAAAAACCTATAATCGTTACCTCCTCAGTAACAGCCCGCTGCCTTGCGGTTTGGATATTTATCTAAAGGCTAAGGGAGACAACCCTGACAGAAAATCAAGATGCAGGATTATACAGTTTAACACCCCTGCTCTTATAATAATACTAACTGATCGTCTATACAAACATATAAAACGAAATAAATTATGGAGGTAAATATAAGTTAATGAAATATCCAGAATATACAATGATAATAGAAATAAATAAAGTACTAATAAAAACTGTCAAATAATGTTAAACCTGGCAGAAGGGATAAAATGTATCTTTCAATTTGTCTGGCCAGCACGGGAGATTAGGCCAAATTTTCCCCTGATATGACTGTACGAAAAAAGAAAGGCCGTAACTGCCAAGGCCATAATGGGCGACCGATTAAGACCTTCGCACTCCACCCGTCTACTAAATATATAAATATGGAGTGAATAACCGGATGTAACAAAAATAATATTGGATGTAACAAATATATTACCGGATGCAACAAAAATATGAATGGTTGTAACAAACATACATTCGAATCTAAAGATATCCCAGCAGGTGTCAAGCATAATAGTATAAAACGTACGGAAAGCGGCAAATTAAAATTCAGCGTCGCTATATACAATGTAAGAACACTCTCTACAGAGGACAAGTTAGAAGAACTGGAAAGTGAACTAAAAGAAATAAAATGGGACATACTAGGGTTAAGCGAGATGAGAAAAATTGGAAATGGAGCTTTGAAATTAAAATCGGGTAATGTACTGTACTATTCGAGATTACCTAACACATTCCGAAATGGTGTCGGATTTATGGTCAATAGAAGGATGCATCAAAGAGTAACTCGATGGGTGGCAATTTCAGATAAAATAGCATATATGGTACTTCAGACATCAGATAAAACCAGTCTTAAAGTTATTCAAGTATATGCTCCGACAGTTAATAGCGAAGAAGAAGAACTTTATGATAATCTAATAGAAGCTAAGCAACAACACCCCACAAATTTTTTGATGATCACCGGAGACTTTAATGCAAAAGTAGGCATTAAACAAAATCAATACGAAACAGTAGTTGGTGATTACGGTTCGGAGGAAAGAAACGAAAGAGGAGAAATACTGTTAAAATTCCTTTGAAGTAATGGGCTAAGCTTAATGAATACCTTCTTTAAGAAAAACAGTAAGAGCAGATGGACTTGGAGAAGCCCCAACTTTACTCATAAAAATGAAATCGATTTTATCATTGCCAATAAACGCAAAATAGTGCAAGATGTATCAGTGATAAATAGAGTTAACACTGGAAGCGACCATAGATTGGTAAGAAGCAAAGTACTTATACATACCCATAACAAGAATAAATTCCACTACAGAGAAAATAAAGTAAACATAATGGACCCTGATAAATTAAGAAGAAACAGAGATGAATATCTAGAGGAATTAAAACTACAAATTCAAAAAGCAGGAAATATTACAACATTAGGAATAAATGAGCAAAATGACCATCAGATGCTTCCTCTTCAGAACCATGTTCTGATCCTCAAATATTTTCAATAAATTCCGGTGTAGCAAAATCTGTAACAAGTGACCAGCCTTTTAATTTAAATAGTGTAAGTGTTAATAATAATTCTGCTAAGTTTAAAAAACCACTAGAAAAGTATTTCACAAAGCCCATTAGTGACAAACGGGCAAATGAAATGAATAAGTTATTACTTACCACAGTAGTTAAAGACTATCTACTATTTAAGTTCATTAAATATTAATTATAATCTTCCTTCACGTAAAACGATTTCTACAGTCATCATTTCTCAGTTGGCTGAGATGAAAAAAGAAGAAATTCGTGGCATTTTGCATTCAGCGACTTCCATCTGTTTAACCACTGACAGCTGGACATCTATTACTAATGAAAACTATATTTCCATTACTTGCCATTTTATTGATGAGAGTTGCCAATTTAAAACGTTTCTTTTAGACTGTTTTGTGTTTTCTAAATCTCACACTGCACAAAATCTTGGAAAAGAAATTAAACAAATTACAACTGAATGGGGAATTAATGGAAAAATAAAAGCTGTGGTTACCGATAACGCATCAAATATTGTGGCAGCTGTAAAGCAGTATTTGGATTGGAAACAGGTACCATGTTTTGCACATATTCTTAATTTAATTGTTCAGGGATCGTTAGAAAATATACAACACATTAGGACAAAAGTTAAACGGATAGTACAGCATTTTAAAAGTAGTTCAAAAGCATCAGTTACTTAATGCAAAGAACGATGAATACGGCAGAACTTGTGCTTAAACAGGACGTAATAACCAGATGGAACTCGACTTTCGACATGTTTAAGCGTATCCTCAAATTAAAGAACCGTTGATATCTACAATAGTTATTAATTATCCGGATTTGATTCAGTTAACAAATGATGAATTCATGATTTTAAAACAAGTATGTGACGTGTTATAGATTTTTAAAGATATCACAACTGAGATGAGCAGTGAAAAAAAGGTTACTATATCAAAAATAATTCTAATTAGCTCAAGTTTAAAAAAATATTGCCAGACTTACATAAATCAAAACCCAAATTTACACGACGAAGTTAAAAAACTAACACATTCAATAATTTCTGCATTAAATAAAAGATTGGACAATATTGAAAGAAATTCGTTATTTGCTGAGTCCACGTTTCTAGATCCTCGTTTTAAGGCACATGGGGTTTCAGATAGAGCAGCCTTTCAGTCAACGAAGGAAAGTATAATACAAATTATTGCAACATGCGGGTATCAGATTCAGGTGAAGAATATTCCGAGGATAAATCATCAAATAATCCAGAAAATAACAGAAACATAA
The DNA here is from genome assembly GCA_032883995.1 of Coronaproctus castanopsis. Classification (NCBI taxonomy): domain Eukaryota; kingdom Metazoa; phylum Arthropoda; class Insecta; order Hemiptera; family Monophlebidae; genus Coronaproctus; species Coronaproctus castanopsis. The sequence continues at coordinate 239,758,881 of CM065053.1, read as the reverse complement.
TTTCAAAATTATTGGCCGATTTTGACACCAAAGTTTCTGATTTAGTTGGTTCTACATGAAATCAGAATCCAAAAGTCTTGAAGTTAAAAATTATTTACAAGAACCACTTTTATTATGTCAAAACGATCCATTAATTTGGTGGAAGGAGAGAAAGAAAATCTATCCACGTCTTTTTGAAATGTCAATGCAGAGACTATGCATCGTAGGTATATCAGCGCTATCGGAAAGAATATTTTCTAAAGCCCGCCAGATCCTGACTGAAGAAAGGAATAGATTAAGTGGGAAGAAAGTATTTCAAATTATTTTTTTAAATTCTAATTTATAAATTTATTTTATTTTTAAATGTGAAATGCTATTTTTGTACATATTTAAGATCATTTTTTGTATTTTTTAATCTATAATATAAATTTGTTTTTATTGACAATTTACTTTATTTAGTTCATTAACGTTCAATTATTAAAATTATACATACGATTTAAATATTGTATTTAAATATGCTTTTTCTGTAATACCAAACTAGGATTATAAAAGCTATTCAGCGTTTGTAAAAATTGTATTTGTGTGAGAGTAAGAGAATCTTCATTGCGCATGAAGATATCGTTACATTGGAAAACGAGTTTATAACACCGCTCATTCGTTCACTCTTTTAAGAGTCTGTGTAGCGCACACCGTTCAATGTTCGTTGAAAGAACGAAATAGGGAGCTTGTCGTTCAAAATAAAAGAACGGTTATCACACCGCTCAGTTAAAGCACAATTGTACGACTCACTCATGAACGACACAACGCTACCTCCGTATAGAAGTTTGTGCTCTAGTCGCTATCCCGACGACTATACATGTATTAAGTAATTAACCTGTAGCGGAATTATGACCCCCCGCATAGCAATTTTTTTCATTATAAATGCACGTTGAAGTTTTCAACTCGATCGCATTAACCGTTTGAACGTTACAAATTTAGGAATTTGTTTTTTACCGCATGTGTTGGTAAGTCACCGTTTCTATTTATAATGTATCTCATGTTCAGGAAATTAATTATAAAAGAATTATTTTAAGCGAAAAACTTCCAAAATTCATTTTAAAAAAACATTAACCCTTCTAATATTTGTCAAAACTGATATTTCGATTATAACTCGCAAATATATGAAACGAAATTTTACACGATTAAAGTAGTTATTCATTATAATTATGTACGTAATAGTTTTTAATTCAAAAATACCGAGCAAAATTCGGTATTCTAGGTATTTTATGTTATTAAACGAGCAATTCTTGTTCGACAATCTCAGAAATGGCTCTAAAGATTTGGATGAAATTTCATACATGCAAGTAATTAAAATTGGTCTGTATGGAAATTATGCGAGATATCCTCATCAAATTTTGAAAACTTCGAATTTTCCTAGGTTCTTTTTTTTTATATTTCAGCTCAATCGCATTAATCGTTCGAATGTTATAAACTTAGAAATTTGCATTATAATTAAAATTTTATATCTCAGGTACCGGTTTTGATTTTAGGTATCGGAAAATGTTCTTCTTCATCTTTGATTTGTGATCGTATCCTTCTATTTAGGCTAGAGTGATGGAAGGAAAAGTATTTTATTAGATTAAAGAAAGGAAATTTTGTATTATTAAGGTAGAGTAAGAGTCTAGCTTTAGAGGAGAAGGTTTGCTGAAGTATGATAAGGAAGATTATTGGGAAGGACAGCGAATTGACGTTGGAAAGTATAAGTTGACCAGGACGTGAGGATGTGAACTCGCGATGTCCACTATATGGTACATGAAATTTTAACGCTGACAATTTTTTTTAAATTTTCTAATTGACGTGAAATGGCTCAATTTTATAAATATTTATATAAACACATTGAAAATTATTTACAATTCGTCGAAGAAACAGTACTGTATAATAAACAACTGTAAAAAATTTATAATTTTACGTCGAAATTTCATAATTCACGACTGAAAGGGTTAATAAATTCCAATAAATTTGTATAAGTTCACACAAATTTCAAAATTAGTACGTTAACAATTTATGAGTATCCACCTATAGTAACGATCATTCGATATAAAATCCATCGACAATTACTACGTCATCGTTTAAATGTAGTTAAAAAATTAACGTAATTTTACATCAACGTGAATTGTAGTGAGACAGATTATTATAACGGTATAATAACGCATTATCGAAATAATTAAATACAGCGACGCGTAATTGTCGAAAGTCGATTAAAAGTTTTATTAGTTCAACTATTGTCTATTACCTTATCGGCTTCATTTCCGTTCAACAGCTTACCGACGTAAATACATACAAAAGCTCCGGCAGGAATATCGTTTAAACAACGAACAGCCCAACCTTTGTTTGCCGTTTTAAAAAGTTGCAATTTTTGCGATAAAGGATATTGAGCAACACGATTGAGACACGTTCGTTTCGAACATTTACAGCTATAAATAAAAAATTTTTATTAACTTCTGAGACGAATAAAATCAAATATTTAAAAAATAAAAATGCGTCGGAATTAATATCGAGATATTTTATATATATATATATATATATATATATATATATATATATATATATATTCTTCTACTTTCTTTTGACGTTGTAAAGAATATATCTCTTGCAACATGTCCAAAAAAACTGAGAAATATTTTTCTTATTCCGTTTGATAAACACCTATGTAATAAGCGTATTTAAAATTAAGACACCCCGACGCAAAGTGTCGTTACACACACACACACACACACACATATATATATATATATATATATATATATACATATATGAAACGCAATTCAATTTTTTTTTATTCACTAAGGCAATGCCCTGTGAGAAGCCAATGTTCTAAGTTCTTGATATTCACATATAATACAGTTATATAACAAGAAAACGGGTTTTTGCATTTTTCTCGTCAACGGTATTATCGCCAAAATAGGTGAAATAAAACTTGTAGATCATTGAATCGTCTACAAAAAATGATCTAATACTTTTTTTTTGTACTAATCACCGTTTCAGGGATATCACTACTTTAAACGCCGAAAATACCATGAAAAACGTCTACGTCGTCTATATACATCGTTAGATGTTTAATATAAGTAAAAATATTAGATAAAATGAATACAACAGATCAGCATGTAGATTCAAGTGATTCACGATTAAAGAAATGTGTTCAAGATATTAAAAAACTTTTGGAGTGATTTTTATCTCATGCTCCTTTCCCTGAAGTTAACAAAATTATATCAACTGCTAGTGAAGTTGTCGGTGACGGTAAAATTGTTGATAATGTACTTCTCCTTGTAACCATGAGCAGCACCATACCATAACAGTGTATGATGAGAAGATACCTGTGGATCCTGTATTATTATTTCAACGTATGAGTATTAACACGACATTTGAGGATGGTATCGAAAAATTCGTTGAGTATGAATTAGCCCCCTATCACTCTTCGATGCAATTGGAATACATTTTTGTGATTAGTACGTTCAGTATGTACATAGACATTTTGGTCATAGAGTAGTTATAGTATTTGATGGTTATACTGATTACAAAAGATATTAAAGCTGCAGAACAAGATCGGCGTACTACAAAGACATCTTCATCTTCTGATGTCGTTTTTAATAAATTTATAACAGTTCCAACAAACCAACAACAATTTCTTGCAAATACTCATAACAAGGCTCGCTTCATTTCAATGTTATGTGAAATATTTGCTTTTGCAACAGCAAATATTTCAGTGAAACAGGCTGATAATGACGCTGACGTCCTCATAATCGAAACACCAATAAAAGAATTCAATATAAGAAATACAACTATCGTGTTGTTATCTCTGATTTTTTATTATTAAATGCACATTTAGCTTGTCCTATTCGTCTTTTAACACCCGTTGTATATCTCTTATTCTCTGTTATCACTTTCCAACGTCAGTTCGCTGGCCTTCCCAATCATCTTAACATACTTCAGGGCATTCTTCTCTAAAGCTAAGCTCCTCCTCTACCTTAATAATACAAAATTTCCTTCCTTTAATCTAATATAACACTTTTGCTACCATGACTCTAGCGTAAGTAGAAGGATACGATCACAAATCAAAGAAGAAGGATAACATTTTCCGATACCTAATATCAAAACCAGTACCTCAGATAACGCATGTAGTGGATATTAACTTTCTATCTTTTTAGAAAAATACAAATATTAGAAAAAAATATATATATATATAATTAATTAATTTTGAGACTAACGTAATACAATATATTTGATAAATTACTAATAATTAGAATAATAAGCAAGAAGTAAACAAAAATATTACCGAGAATTACATTCATAAATACACGTTGAAACGTCACTTTTAAGTCTACGGTAAACATAACCAGCATTTTCAAGAACGCCTTTATCAGTTGTTTGTTGGTTGGCAATTGTGAGCTGCCAGCAAGCGCATTTTTCTTTTTTCTTCGGAAAAAATAAATATATTTATATATAAGTATAACATACAAAAATATAACAAAATTTATAGAAAACAAATTAATACATCGTTAAAAGCTTTAAATAGATACTAATTCGGATCCTTCCCAGCCCATTACACAATTATATCTGAAAATACACACTAATTAAACTGGTACGTAAAAAAACACTTTTATAGACCTTTGTTTCAAACCATTACCAAACAATAATCGATAGCTTACGGAATGGGACCAGGCAACAGTAAATTTGAATCAATAAAACCAACAACTATATCCTAAAAAATCGTTGAACAGGTTTAACACAGAAGTAAGAATCGTTCAGTATACTCATTCAAACATATCAATTTGATACTGGGATCTGTTCATAGACCAACATTTATCTACATCAATTACATATTTATATATATATATATATATATATATATCAGAACATAACGTAAATTTTCCTTAAAAAAAAAAAAAAAAAAAAAAATTGAAACATACTTCACAATCGTCTGTACAGTCACAACCACACAGAAATTCTGGATCTAAATTTAGAGGTACATCCTCGCACGGAATTCGTTTATTTACATAACCGTCTAATTTCGGACGCTCGTCATCAATATAATTAACTCCGCTAATCGATTGATCCTCTACACCATTTGTAATATCCTGAAACAAAAATATTCATTTAATACTAAAAATTAATCGGATTGCTTATAATAAATCATTATTAAAGAATATTCGTTAATAAATTAAAAAGCCTACTAATTTACCGCAGAAAAATTATATAATTAAATGATAAAAAATTGATTTTACCTAAAGAACAAGTAATCAACGTTAGATCCGGTTCCGAGAAAAAGAAATGAAAGTAAAATCTGTTAAATATTAACGACTTATATTTTATGAAAATAATAAAAGTAGAAACCTAATGTGTCGGCAGTAAAGAGATGATGCAACCTGTAATAAAAACAAAAAAGAGGATCGTAAAAACTGATTTATTGGATTCGCTAACAGTTTAAGAAATTTATTTCAAAAATTATTCATTTAAATGTATTAATCAGAACTTGTTTAAAATCTAAATGGACTAAACCGTAAAAATTATGAATTTTAAAATAAATATATATATAAATTTTAAAAAATATTGACGAATATAATAATACTGAAAATATGTTATGATAGTACTAAGTGAATATTTGTTTAATTTTAAAATCGTAACCTACGGCTATCTTTTTTGTCAAAACACTTTAAGTATATATATATATATATAATTATTATCATCATATTAGCCGCATCTCCTGTTCAGAAATTTGAATACATCATACTATATTTTATATGCACCGATCTCTAGCTTATAATTTCAGTCAAGTCATGAGGCGCCGTTTCGATGGTACTTTTAAGTTACCTTTCTTTAATGTCTTTCATTAGATTATTTTCTTCTTCTTCGATTTTTCTCATTACCGCTTTGCTTGTAATATAATCTGTCCATCTTATTCATTATGTTTGTACTTAACAATTACAATAAAATGATTAATGATCTCACAAATATTATTCCATCCAATACTATTAACTGTGTGTTTAGGTGATAAAGTTAAAGTTGATGATGTTGACAATTATCATTCCCTTGTAAAATATTTAAACAAGGAAGGTATTGAGCATCACAATATTGTAATTAGGCATTTGAGGAACATGGTCATAAAGTCAGGCATGTTACAAATGTCAAGCATATGATTAGTAGACCACTACCCATTTTTTTCATTGACTTGAAGCCGAACATAAATAATGCATAAGTTAGAAACACTTTTATATACCAAAATAAAAGTGGAAGCCACACACAAAAAAGATACTATCCCCCAATGGTTTCGATGTCAAAAACATGATCACACAAAGTCTTATTGTAACCGTGCATTTTTTTTTGTGTGTGTGTGTGTATAAAGTGTAGTGAAAATCATAATTTCCTAAACTGTAATAAAAATTCTAATGAATCACCAAAATGCGCTAATTGTGAAGGAAATCACCCTTCCAGTTATAAAGGATGTACAGTATATAAAAAATTACAAGCTATAAGAACAGCTGCTAAAACTGGGAAGAAATACAATGAAAGAAGTTCAATAGTTCAACTAGTTCTGCTGCAGATATCAAGCGGCAGTCAATTCCTGATACTTCACAGAGACCTACTACTCCCAAATACTAAATACACAGCGTCAATCATGGCAAAGCAACTCTCATATCGATAGCAATACCAACACTGCTATAACGATTCAGACATTTTTAGCTGAAATAAAAACATTATTTAAGGATATGATGCAGCAGCAAAGGCTGCTTTTAAGTAGTCGAATAAATACTATTATGGCAGCTTTACTCAATAAGAAATGAGCTACTTAAAAATAGTAACTTGGAATGCTAATGGTATACTTAACCACATACAAGATTACAAATGTATCTAATACAAAACATATTGACATACTCCTCTTATCTGAAACACACCTAGTGAGTACACGACATGTTACATTTGTTAGTTATGACTCATATTACACTAATCATCATGATGGTACAGCACATGGAGGTACAGGAGTCGTCATAGAATTATAAAACATCATGAATTAAGTAAATATATGCAAACTCGCCTACAGGCAACTAGTGTGGCAATAAATTGTACTTAAACAAAACCATTGTTGTGTCTGCAGTTTATTGTCCACCAAAACATCATATAATGTAAAAACAATTTAGTGCTTTTTTAAAAACTCTGAAGCCTAACTATATGATTGGTGGTGACTTTAATGTCAAAAATATCTATTGGGGATCTAGGCTTACTTTACCAAGAGGTAAGCAGATTGACCAACTGATCCAATGAAAATACAAGATTTGTTAGTCTTTTTTATAACTAGAGGACTACCAGAAAATTTCATTGATGTTAAATCAGATAATGATCCATTGCAAACATTTATCCAATACCTTAACCCAATACAGACAATTTGAATACTCTTTCAATGTCAGTCAATTCTGATACATCAAAACCAATAAGGCCAACATTTCCGGCAAAAATTTAAAAAATTATGAATCTAATGAATCCTCGCAAATCTCCTGGCTATAATCAAATTTCAGAATCCAAAGAAAGGATTAGTGTTACTAACATACATTATTAATGATATAATACGGTTTGAGTATGTTCCCATTCAACTAAAATTTTCGCAAATTATAATTGTGAAGAAACCATCGAAGCCACCAACTGAACTGATATCACAGACCAATCTTTTGGTTACCAATACTTTCAAAGTTGTTTGAAAATATCATGGTCAAACGACTAATTCCTATATAGTTGAAGACAAAAAATCACACCTGAATATCAATCTGGTTTTAAAACTAAACATGGTATCATCGAACAAGTACATCGCATTACTAATATGATAGAAACATCTTTAGAACAGAAAAAAGTCTGCGACGATGTATTCTTGGACGTTAGTCAAACATTCGATGAAGTTTGGCATGAGGGCTTGTTATATAAAATAAACCGCCAATTTCCTCTTCAGGTATTCAAAATCTTCGAATCATATCTCAAGCAAAAGATCCTTTTCCGTAAAATATGGTAATGAAGAATCATAAATATATCCAGTAGAAGCAGGGGTATCTCAGGGTAGTGTGCGGGTGCCGCTATTATACCTCATATACATTGCTGATATTCCCAGTCTGCCTAACATTGAAATTGCTACTTTCGCAAATCACACGGCTCTTCTGTGTTCAGATGAGTGCCCAATAAAGACAAATACGCGTCTAAAACTGGCGATTGATAAATTATCGGGCTGGTTTATGACGTGGCGTATCAAAGGGTAGCTGAAAACAAATGGATACATACAATTTTTACTAATCGGAGGTTAAATGATAGTAATGTAATGTTGTTATCCCATTAAAAGACGAAGTCAGGTATTTGGGAATATACTTGGATAAACGGTTAACGTGGAAGAAACATATTATACCGAAAAAACTAAACACATGTACTGGCTTAACGGTTGAAAATAAACTGTTGCTCTACAACCCGGTCATCAAACTGGTCTAGAAATACGGGTGTCAGTTGTGGGGCTGCTTGAAAAAGAGTAACATAGTAATTATACAAGGATTACAACATAGAGTTCAAAGAATTATTGTAAATGCGCCATGGTATGTGATGAATCAAACTTTCCACAACACAGACCTGAAGATAAATTACATAAACAATGAAATTATACAAACAGTAAAAAGACATTCTGCAAGACTGGAATCACATCTAAATAATATGGCATTTACACTGTTAGATAACATTCGTAGATTAAAAGAGGACAAAATTGACGGATCTAGTATATGTAGATTCCATCAACGAAGAGAGGTCAGGTCAGTTTTCCTCATCAGCAGGATTGCACACCGGTAATGGTGTTCCATATACGTATACACAAATATAACATATAAAGATAATAATTGCAATTAGTATATATACATTGTATATCTATCTAACTATCTAAAAAAATTTGAATTACTTACCAGTGAATATATCCATTGGTGTTCTATAATAAATTCGTCCAAACAGTTTACATTAGTATCGAAATCGAACATATCGACCGCCATCAACGATCTGGTGATTCTTAAAAATTGATGAACTTGTTTCATGGTTTTCAATTTTCTACCGCATGGCGATACATATACTACTGCTCTTTCAACCGTCATTCTGTAACGTAACATCGTGTTGTTTTTCTTTGTAAAAATTGTATGTATTTATTGTATAAGATTTATTTTTTTATAATTTTATTTTGAATAATATAAGATGTACAAATTTGTTAGCAATAAGTATATTTTAAGTTCATTGTTCTAATTACAAATTCACCTTTGCACACACATATACACATAGTGGATGACGGAACCATGTAGTTCATCCCGTCACCACCCTAGATATTAAGTACACTGGTGGAGGATTACTACACACACCATGTTTTTATTTTATTTTCAGATACACCTGCACTTTTCTATATAATTATAATTTTTCATTTTAGCACTCTAGTCCTCCGCCTCTCTACAATATTACACCTAGTTATTAAGCAATAAACAAACCCCACCGACGAAACGTCCGGAATAGGGGGAAGAAACAACACATTTTGTATGCACCAATTTAATCAGTGCATTGCAGTATGTCCGAAATCTAATTAAAAATACAAACACCGAACAACTTAAAATATATTATATACAAATTGACTTCACAGAACAATAAGTTGGGTTTCCTTTGGACACCAGCTCACTGGGGAATTTTAGGTAATGAAAATGCAGATAAAGCAGCTAAAACACTTCAGGGAAACCTGAAAATAGTTAAAGCCACCCACCTAGCTGATTTACACACAACCATTAAACAGGAAGTCACAGCACTGTATCAGAACTACTGGAAAACACACTGCGCACATACACATCTCTATCAAATAAAACCAAAGTTAAGATATTGGATGACAGCACACCAAAAAAACAGGCGTAAGGCTTTAACTAGACTACGCCTGGGGCATACATTGCTCACGTCTCGACATGTATTAAACGGAGATCCTCGACCTGTCTGCTCAACATGTAACGGACAACTAAGCTTATGCCACATATTACTAGAATGCAAATTACAAAAAAGAAATGTTAACCTATAAACTAACGGATTATATAATAGACACCCTACTACAGGACAATACGCAAACTATTGAATACTTGTTAAAGTTTATTAAAACTACCGGAATAATTAACGCAATATAAACTCAACCACAGACGTAAATGATCTTAGCAGTCGAGTGTCTATAAATAAAAGAAGGAAAAAAATTGGTTGATTCGTCTTTCACGCAATCTGTGTAATTCTATCGGTTCGTTTACTTCTGTCCGCTTTGAGAGATTTATTCTTCTTTCAGTCCACGATACACGCAATTTCGTCGTCATATCCGCATTTCACATACGAGAATGCGTTGCTTTTCCGCTGCTTTAATCTTCCACGTCTGGGATGCATATAAGAAAATTGGAAGAATTAACGTTTTTGTTAGTTTCTTCCTTAATTTTAATGGCCACATTTTGTTACAAATTATATTTCAATCGTATCATCCATGTCTTGCCTAAATCAGTTCGTATTTTTATTTCATCTGAGCAACCACCATTGGCAGTAATCAAGGAACGTAAATAAATAAAAGAATTCACTTTTTCATACTCTGGAAGACGATTGATGTTATTAAGGACGATCTATCATAATCATGGTTTCAGGTGTATTACATGTATCGTCAACTTCTTTGTCACGTATAATTAATTCCAAAAGAATTTACTTATTCATACTGTGGCAGATGATCTATCATAATCTTGGCTTTAGATGTCAAGTCTCAGCAACTTCTTTGACACGTATAATTAATTCCGTCATTTCACGTAGTAACATATGCATATTTCAAATTATAAACCTTCCTGCCACCAATGACAATATTGTCGTTCCATTCGTTCAGAGCTTCGCTCGCGATATGCTCTTCATAAACGTTGAAAAGTATATACATACAATTGAAATATGTATATAATCGTATATAAGAACGCGGAGAAAATTGTTATAAAAAATTATAAACGGTCTCGTTTCGGGAATTATATCAACGGATTGTAAATTAGTTAATAATATTTAAATCGCGACAAATAAAGTAACTAATGAATAATTTAAACTGCACTCGAACAAGTTTTTCGAAATAATTTCTGTTATATCATTAGGGAAAAAAGTTACAAATACAAACCAAAGTCTGTAAAATTTGTCAGCAGAATTTCAATTAAATGAATAGTCATATCACACGCGTACATAATATTTGTCTACATACCTCGTAAATCCAAAATTCAACGGTATAGACAAAGGAGCCATCATCTTAACTGCCCGCGGATTATATCGAGTCCACTGAATACAGCTGTGATCACATTTGTGTTTAGGATGCACACTTTTCGAACGTAATTTCTGTACAGTTTTCGTCTGAAAAAAGAATAGAAAAACTAAACGTATTATTTAAACAGCGACTTGTATACGCGCATAAGCGTCGCATTTTTTATTCATTTTGTAATCTTAAATTAGAATTAAAAAGAGATTTTTAATTCCTAAAATTTCTTACTAAAATCTAATATCGACTATCGACACACTGGAAAATCTTATGAAACAGATATTTGGCAACACCGATTATAATTCACATTGGATCTTAAACATTTTTTTAACGAATAATTATGTTACGAACCATAATTTTGAACTGTATCCTTGCGATAAATACCGAATCGCCATTTAAATTATATATATATATATATATATATATATATATATATATATATACACACATATATAATATATATAAGTATATATATATCAGCACAGAAGTACCTTGATAGACAATTAACACGGCCTCTCCTACAAAATGAAAATTAAATTCCCCGGGCATCATGTTTATCGATGTGATAAAAATAGACGTAGTGAAGGTGTTACACTAGTTGTACGGGATTCAATTAAGCATAATGTGCTGTAACTAACGGTCAAAGTATTAAATGAGTTAAAGATGTCAAGTATTTAGGCGTCACTCTGGATTCGCGTTTGTCGTTCAATAATCATATTAATCGCACTATCGATAATGCTTATATAAAGCTATTCGAATTCTTTCACCTATATTTCATCGAAGGTCCCACCTCACTGTTGCAAATAAAAAACTACTACATACAACTATTATTCGTCCCCGATTAACATATGCATGTCCAGTTTGGTGTTCAGTTTCTAACAATGCATATTGCAAGTTACAATTATTACAAAACCGTTGTCGCAGAATCTCAATGCCACCAGGTTTACGCATTCTCAACTAAACCTTGAGCTGGTATTTTTCTATATCAACAAGCTTGCTAAAAAATTTTATGAAAATTGTAAAACTCACGAAAATGAATTAATTAAGGTTATAGGGGACTATAATAGGGCCAGCTTATGCAATCGGTATACGCGCTACAAACATCGCCGACTAAAACACCGATTTTTAACATAATTATGTTATTTTATATATTTATTTATATGTTAAATACATGAACTATAATCAATTTTTTTTAAATTTAATTTATGCTATCCGTATTTCTTTTTTTCCTGTATATCATCAACGTTGCTTTTATACGTTTATATTCACGTTGTTATTATTATTGTATTAGCTACTAAGGGTAATTCTGTGTACTTAGTATACAATGCGTTATATTTCATGTTTACAATTTGAATAAATGATATTTCTTCTTCTTATTCTTCTTCAAAGTCAACAAAGTGTAGTACAAATACAAGAAACTTTTAAAACCGTAATCAGAAAAGTAAAAATAAAGTTAGATTATCAATCCCAAGATAAAAAAAAAAATTGTAGCATAAACCTAAATCTGTTAAAAATTTATTTCCGCGTGATTAAGTACAACATTTATACAATTATAAAAGTATAAACAATTTTTAAATACTAAAACGAAACAGTTCAATAAACTCTACGTGTAACAGTTAAGTATTCTTATTTTTTCACAATTTACACAAAACAATCCACAATGAAATGATCAGTTGCTGTATAAACGATAAAGCTCCGGTAAGGGAAAATTTCTACGTATATTAACATCGGTCAGTAATAATATGAACAACATAAACTGTAGAGAAACAATGAAACAATTCACACGTTGGGAATGTACATAGTAAAAGAAAGAAACCGCGATAGAAATTCGAAGAAGAAAAACTAATCTCGGAAAGAGAAAGTCCTAGACGCGTTCGTTTGTTGGCGGTAGTATGCGCGCCTAACTGTACCTACGTGTTATGAATAACGCAACCAGAAAAACCTATTCTGCCGCGTCGAGAGGACTCTGATTAACGATTGCAACCAACAGTCGCTAATACAGCCCTATGTAAACTTCCACACCTATAGTAGCAAATCACCATATAACGCTGTATATGGCTTTCCGAAGCCTTCTTCAGGTTGCATCGAACGTGCATCACCAACCACTGCCACTACGCATTTCAAAATATTTTTTACTTTTTATAATATATTCTACAAAAAAATAATTAACATTCACTCATTTTGTTTAATCTCCATAACATAATTAATACTTTTAACTATTTTATCGCATCATCAACTTTTACGCTGTTCTGGATATTTTTGATGGTTGAGAAACCATGCAACCTTTATGTATGAGCCGGGTTGACACGGCAAGAAGTAACCTGGCATAAAAAAATCAACAACTCGATCTACTTGACAGTACAACCTTCAAACATAACACCTAAAGTCAAAATGGTTCATAGTGATGCTATTACTATTCCCCGTTAATACAAAATTTAATAACTACCCCACCATCTGTAATTCAGCGCTTAACTGTCTATGCATTACACTCGTGTAAAAATTAAATAACATTGGGGCGAGTACGCATCCCTGCTTTACACTTGTATCGATTACGAATTTCTTTATACGTCCAAAATCGCATAAAACACTACGCATTGTTCGATTGTGTGAAGCAGTTATATTAATTGCAGCAAGATGTTCATTGGACAGTCGACGGCTCTCCCACACATCCATAAAGCTTCTCTATTAACGACATTTATAAAGGTAATGTATAGTGAGGATGATTGTTCTCGGATCTATCAGCTGTCGTACACACACACATATATATATGTGTGTGTGTTCGACGTCTATCAAATATCTGATCCGGAACGAGAAGAAGACGCATTAAATATGATACAATAATTTTAAATCGTACTCTAAACCGGGCACCACGATATAATCAGTGATTCGTATTACACAAATAACATTAACGAATTCAGACTGATTAATCGTGTAATTGTGAAACTCGGTTCTAAAACACGACATAACGATACTCACGACAATTCGACCCGGTACTTGGACGGGTTTCCTTATTTTCGGTTTGCAAATTATTCTCGACACATTACTATCCTCTGAACTTTTCTTCGCCATGTTTCGATGTTCTGACACAAATATCACATCATCGTCGTCCTCGTCATCAGCATTAACATCATCATCGGTAACTGCTATATAAAATAAAACAATATTAGACGCGAAAAAACCAAACACATACACACGTGTATGTATATTGCACGTTCGTACAAACACACACACACATATATATATATATATATATATATATATATATATATATATATATATATATATATATTACACGATATATATACTAATATATAAAACTGTAGTGTCTGTCTGTGATTTGGGAATATTTTCATTGTAATCACTGCATTGGGATATTTTTATCACACATAAACAGAAAATCTATTTTTTTTTTAATTTGTATCTGTCTGTATGTTCCGATTTAACTCAAAAACGAATAAAGCAATAATGATGAAATTCTCATAGCTTATAGAGTGGGTTCGTTCTAGGCTTTGATTCACATTGACATCACAAATAGGACAGAAATTATAATAATTTAAAGTTTTAAAATATCACTGTCTCTTTCTTTTAACAGTTTTATATATTAGTATAATGTACGTATAAATATATACATCCGTCCATTATTATCCGGATCACTTAAATTTTATCCCGTCCAATTTGTATTCCTACACTTCTTTCTTTGCGCAAAAATTGCCTCCGAATATATGTTGAACAACATAGGGGACAGTACACAACCTTGTCTAACCAGACGTCGTATTGTGTATTTGTGTAGTGAACCTATCATCCATCAATACACTTGCATGTTGATTTTTGTAAAGAATCTGTAAAAATCTTAAATCTATCTAGTTAAGCCTAAGGTTCTCCAACGTTTTAAATAATTCCGCATGTCATTTATCGAAAGCTTTATTATAGTCTATAAAACATATACACATATAGTTTGTGAAAATCTAGTTGATTTTAATTAGTATTTTCATGCAAAATAGCGCTTCTCTTGTACTCATTCCATTACAAGAACCAATTGGTTCCATCTCGTGTTTGAAATATTCATCGATGGATCAAGGAAAGTTTCAGGAGGCGGGTCATAATGCTTATTAATCTATGAGCATCACATTTATATGTATTTGTAGTATTAAGTATGACGATAAACATTGATACCAGTCAGTCTATCGCTCCTGTATATGGCATTGTAAAACCTAGTTATTTTATGTATTGTCACAAGATCTAACATTTTCAATACATCAATCTGTATATATCATCTAACACTGCCGCTTTGCGTGCTTTAAGTTGTTTGATCCTTCGTCTTGTCTTGATCATTGAATAGAGTTTTTACAATGTTCTTCTCACGCTTTTATATTGGCTGTTGCTCCGGTAATAATATCTCCATTTTTAATCTTAAGAATAGACCATTTACGTTATTAATATAGACTTTTTCTTCCGTTACTAAATACGTATTTGCCTGTCTTATTGTTATTTTAACATCTATCGCAAGGTCTTTAATTATAATCCGTTATTAGTGCGTAAATTTGAATTTAGAAAAAAACGCATACCGGAGAATTACAATTTATTATTACAGAAAGAATTGGGAAAGGAAAAAAGAGAACATTTATTATCTGATCCACAGATATAGAAAAAGCTTTTGACAATGTAGGAGGGGAAATTATGTATATAATATTTAATATGAGATTATAAAGAACGAAGGATTATACAGAGCCTATATAATAATCAACGGGCGCTAATAAAAATTAGGAAAGAAGAGGTACGTTGGACGTATTTTATCACACATGCTATTCGATGTTTACACGTAGAAGAAGCGATGAAAAAACAAATTAAATAGAGAGTTCGAAAATGTCAATTTGGTAAATTTTACAAGTAACGAATGCTGCTAGAATATATTATGAAAATAAATCAAATGAAGACTAAAATACTAGTATGCAACAAAATTAATAATGTAAATCAAATTAACATCGATAATACCGCAGAAGAAATAAAAGAAGCAACCAAATTTTGTTATTTGGGAAGCGTAATAACTGCAGATGGTCGGAATAAAAGGGGTGCGAAATCGTCCAAGCCAAAGCAACGGTCTTTATTAAGTTTATTAACATCTAAGAATATAGATCTAGCCATTAGAAGAAAAAAAATGTTGCTAGTATATGTATTTCGCGAAACTCGAATAATGACAAAAGATGAGAAACGAAGACTCACGTCATTAAAAATATGGTTCTATGGAAGAGATTGCTAAGAATTAAATCGACACCAGCGATGAAGTATTAAGAAGAGTTGACGAAAAAAGTAAAAAAACAATATTAAAAAGAAGAACGCGAATAATAGGCCGTGTATTGCGAGACGGAAGGTTAATATAATAGAAAAGGTATATCCGGAAAAGAATATGATTATGTGAATATGTGATGGTGTCATAAGACACGACATAGGCCGAGATGGAGATCCATGACAAACTAATCTTAGGATTGAAGATAATCTGATGATCGTGATTAATACGTGTGTCTTTATTACTCGATCTAATCTAGTATTAAACAATTTCGGTCAAAATGTCCTCTATACGGTACATAAACTCAAATATATTTTAGTAATAAGGGACATTTGGTTGACGATAAATGTTTAAATTCTAACAATATTTATTATATAGCGCGTTAAAGTTATTTAGTTATCTAGTATTATACATGAGGGAAAATATATTTTCAGCTGCTGAAGTCATTTTCTAAAATTATTTCATAAACCAAAATGTATAATTTTGTGAAAAAAATTCATAATCAATGACCGAAAATATTATAATAGTTAAAATAATAAATACAATCGAAAATTAACGATAATAATAAAAATAGGTATTAACACCCGTTATAAATATCTACCTGTATCCTGATCAACGGTAGTATACTCCACGAACGGCTTCGAAATCTGTAAATAATTAAAATGACTAATTAAAAAAAAAAAAAAAAAAGTATCATATTAATAATATAAAATTTTGACAAAAATGATTAGAAAATAAAATAAATTGAGTTAAATATTAATTTTGATAACGAATATAATTTACTATTGTAATATTTAGTTATCTTTCAATATATTTTACAGACCGAACGTAATAAGGTTATTGCCGTATTTAAGAATATCCGGTCATTTTATCCAGTACTGCAACCTAGGTCAGAGGTTCGTTTTTGGGATTTAAGAATAAATTACGATTTTGGAAATGATACGTCGATTATATTTACACGCGTAATATGTTTTAAAATGCAGAGAATATTTCGGAAACTTTGGCTATTAAGCATTCGTACATTCTGAATAGTTACGTCAATCTAACGGAAATGTTGCATAGATTTCGTTTACAAGTCAAACTGAACATTTCGCTAGAAATTTAAAAAATAGGTACCATGAAATTATTCGTCAGTTTTATAGCGACTTACAATGTATACACCGTCCGTTGAAGCAAAATTGTTTTCTTCCCCTATATATCGAACAGAACAAAGGGTACACAGTAACCAGCTGAATCACGTTACACTGAAAAGAATCCACTCTTCCGAGGTTCATACAAAAAGAATCCGAATTCTCGCAAAGAAGAATAATATTCAATTATTAGAAAAAAAAAATCGTTGTTAAGCGTATATATAGATTTTACATCAGATACATCTAGGGGTATAAATAGAAATTCAAGCAATAATTAATTGAACAAATTCATTTATTTTTCAAATATTAAACATTTAATGGGAGTTAGCGTCGTGACTGAAGGGGCGATATAAACTAATTTATTGATCCACCCATTATCAAACGAGCAGCAATTATTAAAAAAGAAATTAAACATATAACATATACATATTTATATTGATATGATCAACAATGTAAAAAAAACCTTACGTTTTCAGTTTTAGAGCCCATAAGCCTTTTAACGCGATGGCCGTCTTGTTTACAGCGTTCGGCAAGTGCCAATTCTTCAGCTAATGGAGATAATCTAGTACAGCCTCTGTAAATTAACTCTTCGTGACCGTCGTATATAAACTTAACATGAACTAATGTTCCATCCACATCAATCACTTTAGCATTACACCACCGTTCTGTTATAAACATATATATATAATAAAATTATCACTTACAAAAGTAAACCATTGTCATTTATAACAAGTGAAAACTATTTTATTACAACGATTGTAGTGCTTTTACGTTAACATTAAGGGGAATTACAATGTTTAAATTATATCATATGCTAAATCACTACACTCCGCATAACGTTACATAAAAAAAAAAAAAAAAATGAAACCCGAATTAGATATGCAGTTATATAATATTTTAATATAAAAATATGTTTTTTTATTAAAATTAAAATAGAAATAAGATTCGGTTTAACAACAAATATTTCGATAAAAATATTATATCTAATTATTGTCCAAAGTAATCGTTTAAAATAAATAGAATACAGCGATTCGTAAAACATAAAGCGAGATTAAGTTACATAAAAATCTTAAATTTCTTCATAACACGAAAAACAATTTAATAAATGAAACTAAAATTATCCAGAAAAAATGTTATTATTATTAGCCATAAACTTATAAATTGGTCCTTCGCGTTGCTAATATATTATATAATAATAGGGTAAATTTTAAAATTTATAGAGAAAGCCGATATTTGCCATTAATTACGTAATAAACGGTAAATTGTTAAGTTTTTTATACTGACCTTCGTACTTTATTTTAATAACGTCGTCTTTCGTCAAACGAACCATCGGCCTATGGGGATACTGTCTAAAGTACTGCTGTACAAAACGTTTATGAGAACGCGGTAATTTTTCTTTCCAATTTTCATCCTTGTGTATATAACGAATATTATTATGCGAAACGTAAGACACGTCCCCATTATCGAAGAAAATCAAATATCTAATTACAGTTAAAAAAAAAAAAAAAAAATTACTAATAGTAACAAAATTATGCAAATTTGTAACCTAAAATAATGCGACAATAAACTAAAACTTTCAGAACCCATTATTATATTCCTGGAAAAATTCTATCTAAAAAAAACGACTTTTTACAATTATTACATATCGATACACAACGAATTTCAGAATTTATATATTTGCCATTTTCACTGAGTAGAAATATATGTGTGTATAAGTAGGATACACGTGTGTTTTCCGCGTTGAAAATTTCCGTTATAAAATTTACTATTGCTTTATTACATTTATAGACTATCCAAAAGCGACTGTGTACAATGGATACTATGGCAGGTATTATACCAAATGGGCGTACCGCGGCATTTAATAACATTAATCAAAGCGTTGGATGATAACAGCATTGGAAAAGTAAAAATCAATAATAAATTAACCGACCCATTTAAAGCTGAAAAAGACGTTCGCTAACAATGTATTCTGAGCCCCATGTTATTTAACATATACAGTGAATGGATATGTAGGAAAATACTAGATAAATGGGAAGATTAGGCGGAAAAATTGTTAATAATCTACGGTATGCTGATGATATAACAATAATTGCCTCATCAAAAGAAAAATTTTTCACCCTTTTACATAAGCTTGACAACGTAAGTAAACAAGCTGGATTAATAATAAACCGAGATAACGATTATCGACAAGAATAACTGCAGTCGGCATCACATACAAAAACTGGATACGATACATGTGGTTGATAAATTTGTATATTTAGGATCTCTAATTACTAAACACGATGGATCTACGGATGAAATTAAAAACCGAATATCAACAGCTAAATTGGCACTGGGCCAATTACAAAAAATATGGAAATATGACATTTCAATGAGTAGTACGCCTAATAAATAAGTCTTCTCCGTTTTTCTATGTGCCACGGAATATCCGGTGCTTTTGAGATGTTCTGCTCACGACGAATGTTGCGAATTTCGTGGACAAAAAAACGAACCAACCTCTCTGTTTTGAACGATATAGGATCGAATTAACGCCTGCGATATAAATGAGATATTTCGGACACGTGATACGTCAGAACGGAATGGAAAAATTAATTCTTGAAGGGATGGTAGAGTGTAGGAAGGACAGAAATCAGATATACCGATAGAATAAAACAATTAACTGCGGCCACATCGCTCCAGGAAGCTGTAAGATTCATCGAAAATAGGGACATACGGAGGACAAGATTGAAAGGACTTAGAATTCATAATTTCACCTAACGAATATGATGATGATATATGGAAAAGTAATTTTAGTATGAAACATGACTAGTATCGAAAATACGTATTTCGACACTAGTATTAAATACATTGATGACATTAAGCAACTACTTAATTAGTCGCACAATATGGAAGTTAAGCTGAAAGAAGGCACAGAAAATCGGTAATCTAGTAACAACTATAGATACATCAAAGCACATGTAAATAAATTAATAATGAATTAAAAAAAAAAAAACGAAAAAAAAAAACATTACATACTTTCCTGAGTCATTTCGGATAAAAAACCAACCTATTCTGTTGAAAATTAAAAGCCAAGTCGCTTACAAATAGTAATAGCAAAAACCAAGTTTGAAACACTGATTATCGAGAATACAATTTCAATAAATAATAATACAATAGCGAATAAAATAAAAATTAATAAATTTTGATATATAAACAATAATACAATAGCGAGTAAAATAAATATAAATCCCTTTTATCGTTTTATTTTACTCGCTATTGTATTATTGTTTATGTATAAATTTATATTGTTAAATGTTTTTATTTATATTTGTTTTATTTGCTATTATGTTTTTATGTATAAATCTTATAGCGCTGATTGTTGATCGTGTTATTTACCACATTCACTACTAGATTATTGAATGTTTTATCACTTTGATAATTTTCATAAATTGTATATTTTATATTATTATCTATCCAGCTGAAATGAAAAGGTAACGAATAAAACTGTTTTAGAACGTTCGAGTAAACGATGAGGCGTACACAGATAATAAGACGGCGATTGGGGAGTTAATCAATACTAACGTAAAACCAGCGAACTGTAACGGTTATGGTACAACAAAAAGAGAGTGATATACTTATGTATTAACGCTACAATATGTCAATGAATAAGCAGAAAACTTTAGTCACGAGGTGCATTAAAATGAAAGATAATAAAGAAATAAAAATTATATAATGAAATAAAACATGTAAGAGCACATGGATACTTTGGAACTTTAGAACAAGAAGTTTCAAACAAGATTGCAGATATAAAAACAAAAGTAAATGATTTAAACCTCCAATTTCAGATTAACAAATCGCAAATGATGGTAATTCTGGTCGTGATAAAAAACTTCGACCGAATTTTATATGATAATATAAATAAATATTAATAATCGTACAGTTCTATTGACCGTGTTAAATACTTCTGTTTCACTATAGACAAAACGTTAACGTCTAATAAACACATAGAATATATAAATAATAAGATCAATGAGTATTATCTATATCTTTAAGCCTCTTGGCGGTAAACTACGGATATTATTATACTCATACTGCGCTGGTGTCTATTATATAGTCGACTGACTAAACAGCAAGTAAACGTAAATTTTAATTGTCGGAAATTTCTAATTGATATAACCTCCTATGTAACTGCATCTAATATTGCGATCCAACCTATAGCACGGATCTTACATATTGATCTTCATATTTAAAAAAATCTATATTCTTTAGTGGTAATATCAGTAATGATCTTCTCAAAAAGATTAATTTACAGATTTACAATGAGTTTAAAATACGATATGATGCTTTAACAAAGGATAAATTAATAAGTAAATTTTTTCCTGATGTAATAGAACGTTTTAAAAATGAACCACATGATTCAAGATACTTACTGGTCATGGTTATATTGGCTACTATCTAAATAAATTAAAAATTATTAATGAAAGTAAATGTTGCAATCGCGAAAGCGATGAAATTGAAAGCGTTCAACATATAATGCATAAGTGCAGTACGTATAATCACCTGCGACAGTTGTATAAGATTGACTGTGTACTTGAATTAAATGAAATTATATTATTACAACAGTTTCTCGTTTTCATTTCTGAATTATTTAAAATTAAATATATATATACATAATCTCTATTAGTAGCCCTAAGCTAAAGCATCAGTGTAACTGATTCTTATATTACTTTATGATGTAGTTTATTTATATATTTTTAATTTAACTTTTTTTTATGAATTCATGTATATTAAATTCTATTATATATATGTCGTGTTTGTTTTTCCATTACCCCTTTAAAATTAATATAGAACAAATTAATAAAACGAATGAATTACACATTTTTATTCGTTGATGTTCCGATAATGATCACAAAAATTTTACGGTCTTTCGACCGTCATACATTCACGTGATGCAAGGTGGTAATTTTTTATTTAGGGAGGTTGATTACAAAAGCTAAATCAAGATCTAAACACACCAAACACATCATTAATAGTAAAACAAATAAGGTTTGCATGCAGATGATGTTCGTAACATTAAACACCGTTAAACATTTTACTACATTTAACAGTTGATGGACTATCAACAACTCGTTCAGCGTCTCAAAGTAA
Organism: Coronaproctus castanopsis; assembly: GCA_032883995.1. Classification (NCBI taxonomy): domain Eukaryota; kingdom Metazoa; phylum Arthropoda; class Insecta; order Hemiptera; family Monophlebidae; genus Coronaproctus; species Coronaproctus castanopsis. The sequence continues at coordinate 239,736,044 of CM065053.1, read as the reverse complement.
AGGATCGCATTCAAAAACAGATTTTGTAGAAATGAGAGGAAAAGAAGCGAAAACAAGTGGCGAGTTTAAACAAAACTACTCTGTACAAAAAATATAATCACAGAAATAGCAAAAAAAAAGAAAAAAATTATTTGAACACAACGAAATTAACATAGCTTAAGTAACTTTCTAAAAGGGACACTGAGCTTTAAAAACGTACATTAAATCAAAATAATAAAAAGTTATGTGAACATGCTATAGAAATAGTACGGGCATGTAAACAATATCTAATTGAGCAACCAATAAAATAGGGAAATCGGTCATGAGAAAAACGCAGATGCAGGAATGAAGATATACGTTGCTTCAAAGTTAAAAAGGCATAAGGGCAATTACTGAAATAGAAAGCCAATGGTAAAGAAAATAAGGAATATTTTATTCAACACTACCCAAATCACAATAAATGAGACATGACCTAAATAACACCGTGATTCAATTATAATTTCGCTACCAAAAACTCCGAGTTACTAATTATTGTAATGATTACAGACATTTCTACTTAAACTAATTAAAAATGACTGCAAAGACAATCTGATGAATATTTGAAAATAATTTGGTTTAGTATGATAATTTCTCGCTGCTAAGTTGAAGCTCGAAGAATTTAATTCCTGTAATTAGTAACTTAGACAGCAACTTAAAAGTGATTGTAAAATTCAACAACACTCCAAATGATTTAAAAAAAAAAAAAAAAAGTGTAAAGGAATAAGGCGTGAATGTTTATTCCCATTTGACTTATTTAATGTGTTTATTGAAATGATTATAAAAAAAAAAACTTTTAACGAATTTGAATTTGAAGAATTAAAATTGCTAGTAAAACAGTGCCTGCAATCAAATTTGTCAATGGATAGGTTCCACTAGCTGAAAATGCCAAAATATTATCAGCAACGACTGGTAGACTAAATGCTATTATGAAAAAAACATCGAATGAAGATCAATATTAAAAAAACAAAGTAATGTTATTCGTACAGATTAGCACAAACAATGATAAAATAGGAAAATTAAATAATAGAATAATTACTAGCATTTAGATATTTGGTCCAGTCAATAACATATTATATGGAATACATTCGAGAAATTATTAGCAAAACGCGTCTAAAGATAAATACTGGCTCATTACTCAGAAAGTATTATCCTTAATAATATGTAAGAAATTATTGAAAACTTTCGTATGGTTAGTTGTGCTATATGATCTAGAAACGTGGACGTTGAAACAAACAAAAAAATAAAAATATATCGTAATGTTGAAAACGGTGATGGTAGTATTAGAAGAAGAATATTTTTAAGGAAGATGTCGGAGACAATTTGATACACGATCAATCAAGAATTTATATCGTATTAAAAGAAAGCGGAATACCAACTTATTCAGAATTGAAGAAGAAAGCAACTGACAGACTTGCATGGAAGCGATTGGTGCATGAGGCGAATCAATCTATCGTCTGAAACGCTGATATATGTATATATATAATATATTTGTGTGTGCGTGTTCGTTTTGAATTACGCACAGACTAAAGTGTATAAGTACAAGTTTGTGTACGTATATAAATTCAATATCATGATACATTATGTTTATGTTTACCTATATGCGTTTTCAGCTACCGGTGCTTCACCCACAAATCCATTATGAAATGTTTCTGTAGAAGCATCGTCGCTGTTTAATTTTTTGTAAGCCGCTATAACTCGCGAACCAATCGTAAATCGTACAGAAGATTGTTGCACAAACGCCAACTGATGACCGCGAACAGTTTTAACTTCACCGGCATCGTTTTCATGATTAAATTTTACATCATATAAATTATCGTCCTTAAATAATAATAATAAGATTAATCAATAATGAAAATATTTATTAGTCGTTAACTCTTCCTAATTTATTTTAAATACTTTTTTAAAAATATATTAACGTGCTATTTTAATTATTGCGCATTCATATAAAGAGATCAAATTCGTAAACTATTTTAACGTACTTTTCGTTTCGATAAAAAAATCAGTAATTTTTTTACAAAAAGGAATACATAATCTGTGAACTTCCGCTAAAATGACGACTATCAATAATAGTAAATATACAAAAAAAAATCGGTTCTACATTAATTTCATGATAAAATTAACTTTATAAGCGAACGTGTACTCAAGAAATCATAACACACACATCTACACACCGACAAGTATAAGCACCTATACACAAAGTAGAATGACCATACACATATACATACCCACGTAACAATATCTTAAAAAAATAATAATAATAATCAAATTGTACATTTACATTCTATATTGTTAATAATGAATAATTATAAATGTTTTGTTTACAGCGTATATAAAAACGACTGGAAAATGACCAAACGCGAATGTATACTAAGTAAAAATAATATCACCAGTACTCACTAAGCACATACAAAAATATGAGACACATACTCTACATACTTAGGCATATAAAAGAAAAGAAAACAAAAGAAAGAAAAACGGGGAAAAAATATATTTGTAATACATATTAAATCCATATACATAATACCCACGAAACATATATATACAAGTTCATGTATATCACATACATATACATACACAACATCAACGCTTAATATAATATATTAACACCGGTGTACTGTGGCCATTAATTTTTATTTTATTCATAAGATTAATTCTAAGTTGCCTAAGCAGCACATTAAAAGTTACAGCCCTGGCCTAAGCAGTTTGTTTACGAATCCGCATTTTCTTAAAAAGTGGGACGTCGGCTTTACACACACATCGAGACCTAGCAATACCTTCATTAAGTACTATGTTAAATCTAGTCCCATTTTTCAAAACAAAATTAAGCAAATGCAATTTATATAACTCTCGCACATGGATGCAACCTAGGTGACGAAAAATTGGATTCTACAAAACTTGAATAGGTGTTATATAACAATCTCCCATTCCACCCCAATGTATTATTCCATATGATACGAATGGTTGATATAACGCTAGACATAAATGAAGTAAATGCTCGGAAGAAAAATAATGCTTTAAATAATAAAATACATAATTTAATTTCCTTAACTTTTCTGCAATATACAATGAATCCAAGTCAACCTAGAATCCAATTTAATCCTAAGATATTCAATTACGTTTACCCTTTCTATAAGTACATCACTTTTCAATTTTACCTCTAACTTTTCCCAAAAATTTAAATTTTGATTTAAAGTTTAATTTCAACGGGTACTAGCGATAACTGCAACATCATCAGCAAATCTGACATTAAAAAGTACTTCGTTTACACGAATTCCCTCCGCTGATTCGGCGGTAACTGAATCAAAAATCTACTCCGAGTATACATTGAACACCACTGTGTCTTACTTCCCGTTTGATCTTTATCTTGTATGTTTCTTCATTTTCTATGTTTCTTCCTGCTGGCAAGTACATGTTTCTGATACATCTTAAATCTTTTTGTATCTATCGTAGTTTTTTTTTCAATATCTCAACATTTTATTGTTTCACGTTATCAAAGTCTTTTTCGAAATCAATGAAGCCTATATACACGTTTTTATCCAGATTGTAGCATTTTTTGGTAACAACTGAACACGAAGGATTGCTTCTCGTGTACTCATGTCATTCCTTAATTCAAATTGTGTCTTCCCCATATGATTTTCCAGTTTTTTTATAGATTCTCCTTTGAATTATTCGTAAGAATATCTTTAGCGAATTATATATTAAGTTTATTATTCGGAATTCGGCGGCGCATTTCTTCGCTGTTAACTATGATGTGAAAATGGAATGAAATCAATCCATTGGAAAGTTGCTTATTTCATAGATTGTATTAAATAATGGAAGTAATAATTCTATGAATTCTGTAAATAATGCGTTCATGATATCTGTTGTTATTCCATCTGGGCCAGGAGCTTAATGATTTTTAGTTTTCTGAATAGTATCTTGTATTTCCGATTTAATGATTGGGTGTGAACGTTTATATTAAATTTAAACACGGTTTTCATACATCATTTAGTAGTTACATTTGATGTAGATGGCGTATTTTTAATACATCCGCTCGTAATAGAATAAAAAAAAATTGTTATAATAAATAATAACAATTACATTAATTATAAATAATAATTATTTATACATAATAATAAATGATAATAAAATAAATGAAAACTTACATCCGGATAAACCTGATATATTCTACTTAACTTCCAGGATGATTTGCAATCGTTTTGCATCGCGTATATTAAATCGCCAATTTGTATAGAACTTTGCGTTGTATTCTTACGTGTTCTCTTCACCTCGTATACCGGAATAACATCCGCATCGTTCATCGTATCTTTTTGATTCTTTCAATTCGTATCGAAACAAAAGAAATGTAATTTAAAGTGTATATATATATATATATATATATATATATATATAATTTTTATTTATAAAAATACATCAAAACATACATCCCATCTAAACAATATGTACCATAGTCGCCCGTTATAGTTATTATTATTAGGTGCAATCATACTTTGAACAATTTTCTGTTTTTAATTTTTCCTTTCTTTTACTGTGAGTCATTCGGTTACAAATTCAGATACGTGAAACAAACCTTCGAACTATAAAAAAAAAAAAAAGCTAACCTTCAAATTATAAAATTATAACATTACGTTAAAATGTATAAAAAAAAATCAATTTAAAGTTTTTTTTCTCATTTATATTTGGAATTAAAGTGTATCGTACGATTTTGTTTACGTTTCTACCGTATAGAATTTTGATACATTTCAAATAACATAATTTTACTTGTGAGAAAGTTTTATTGATCCGTCGATTTCTGTACTCTAATAAATGAAAATTCAAGAATGAAAAAAAAAACATTGACGATAATAATTTTCTATTTTTTCCTTATAAATAAAATGTTAATTTTAATTTAATTAGTTATTTTTCTATATACGTATTATGTTTTTAAATTTTAAAGGAACAACGCGTAATGCCATAGAATAATATTTAGTTCTTATAAATGTTGAATATAGTTTACAAAAATTTTTCTAACATTTTTTAAAAGTAGGATTTATTTGGTAAAATTTATATTTTTTTCTAAGAATTTTTGAATTTTTATTATCGCGGAATATATCAATAAGATATTCTTAGAAAAATAGGAAGTATCGTTTTTATTAATTTTTCATCGTAGCTCGAACTTACGCCTTTTTACAAATAATCCTCACAGAAATATTTTAAATCCACTAATCCTTGTCTTCGTTCGCTTTTTCCCCGTTTTCACATTTTCGTTTATTAATACAATTTCCACTAAGTTTTCTTGTGTTATTTTCTATATTTGCCTGATTGCTCAATTATCTGTTAATGTAATTTCCGTCTCCTTTCTGTTTGTTTTTTTCTTAATTATTAAAATTTTTCACGAGCTGTATGTATTTATATTTAATTTTAAAATAGTATTTCTTTTCTTTCGAGCGCATTCAACGGGTTTTCAAATGATGTTCATGTTACATTCACTTCTCTAGAGAATTAATTTTGAAAATTATTGTCCCATGTTGTAAGCAGACAAATTTTTATACTATTTCTATAATATTACTTTTTTAGTCATTTTTGATCTCATTTCGCCGCTAACTAAATTTATATTAATACGTTGCTTTTTTTTACTTTAACTACTTTTAATTTTCGACGATTATATTAATAAATCGTTTTTTTTTAAAGTTAAACTCAACTTTCCATAAATCAAAGAAAATAAATTACTAATTGATGACATTTCATAATGGTATAAACATGTTTAATTTTTATTAAAACGTGTTCTTTTTTTTTTTCGAGGTGAAACTTCAAACTTACAAATATTTTTACTTAATTATCAAGTATTAAATAAATTAAACACGAGATACAGTAAAGCTTTATGCAATTTTTAAAAGTTAAATATATATGACTGTGATGAAAAACAATATGTTAAACCGTTAAGTAAATGCGCGATTATAAAATTAATCGCATTATTACTATCTGAATATTTTTTTACTTCGCAACTTTTTTAGGATAACAGTCGATTTATTTGTTTTAAAAATAAATTTCGTATTTTCAATTACACAAATTTATTGACCTAACGTAATCAACGTAGGAAATAGCAACAAATTATATACTTTATTTATATTCTATTAAATTCGTGTACAACTATGAGCATAATGTTTAATATAAAATTGACTTTAATTTGATAAAATTTAGATACCTTGGATTCATCGTCCAGAATTTCTACAATTTCTAAAAAGTTTCCGCCATCCTTACTGACGATATTTTCACTGTTATTACACTCTTCATTTCGTTCATCATTCTGACGATTTACTTCTGATTTTATTTCTAAAATTTAAAGTAACCACGATAAAAATAAGATACATATATATTAGCAAAATACTTATCGTGTAGCGTATTACTTACTATATTATAGTGTGAAAGTAAAGAAGATTGACGGCGACAAAAATACTTTGTGAGTTTTAGGGGAAGCAAGTATAGAAATAATTTTCACGCTGGGACAATTACACATGAGCTTTGTCGTGGCGTATCGATAATTCTTTCGCGTTTTTAGCTAACTCGAATATCCATTCAATTGGTCGGTAAATGAACACAAACTCGTTTGTTCATGACGACGGAGCATTCAACAAACCCATTGAATAAGGATGCGATAGTATATAACACTGGTGAATCAGTGGTAAAAGACAGGACTTTTTTACCCATATCCTTGGTTGGTAGGTCTTCTTTCTGATGATTGAGAAATTCAGCTTTATTTGACTTTCCATCTATTGTTAATTTACATCGTTAACATACGTCGATGAATATATATATATATGTATATATTTAACAGGTTTACGAAAATAAGGGATTTAAGATTGTAGGCGGTAAATATGCAACATAACGCGTAACGTATGAAAAAAATTAAAATATATTCAACTTAGCCTGTGAGGTCATCAGTTTTAGACATCATTAGTTTCATTCACGCGACATACAATGTATATCTGACGTTACACCTGCCACAAATCAGTTGGTCGAAATATCTCGTCTTTATCAATAATATAATCTCGCAAGTAAAAAAAAAAAAACAAAAAAAACGAACAATGTACTAAAAATTTAATTTTATCGAAAACAATTTCCAATATTTATGAAATACATTTACTTTATTGGATAGATTTTTAAATTATATTTCGTAATTAATTAATATTTATCGACTCGATTCAGATTCAACTAACACGGTTTATCATCAAACGCATCATATTCTATATAAATTATTTTAGTAATTTTAGAAAATATCTGCGGTTTAGACATAGTTGAGAATCGTTTTTTTTTTTTAATTTTCGTATAATAATTTCTTAAGATTTTCACACCTACATTCGTATTATTATAAGAAAATATAAATACATATATTAACACCATCGGTAGTTCTAATTTAAATACAAAGTACTATTATTAATTAATAACTAATTAAGTGCGGGCGGTAGAAATTTTTAAAAAGTATCGCTTTCAAATTTTATTTCAAAATTTTGTTATTCATCATACATATGAACGGATATATAAGATAATATGAATAGTGGGCTTTTTCATAGAAAATATATTAACTTCCTAGAAATATTATTACACATTTCAATGTAGATTACGAAAAGAAGAAAATGATATTTTATTAAGATTTACCTTACGCAAGTGATATTTCTCAATTTTAAACTTACTAATCTAATATCAGTTCATTTTCCTATATATTATAACATACGTATGTATATATATTTATCTTTATATGCACTCCCACATACAAACATATACATATATTTATTTTATTGCATTTATAATAGAAAGTAAAGTAATGAAATAAGTTTCATATGTATTGTCATCACAATTACATTATTTAAATATCTCAATTTTTTTATTACGTATTTCAACACAGTCTTTTAATACATTTATAATAATAATAATAATAATAATAATAATAATAATAATTATTATTATTATTATTATTATTATTATTATATACTTACAGAAATATTTCTTATATGCAAAAATGACTGCAAACTTGTTGTTTTAAATGAAGATCTAATTGTATCATGGTCTGAGCTCTTGACCAAACAAAAATTACACCGATAACTGAGACCTCCAAAAATACATTCCTAATATTCTTTATTGAAATATTGCAAAGTACATGTTGTTCACGATTTTTACATTAATCCAGGTAAATATGTTTTTAATTCTATCGCCAGTTTCATTACCAAGAACTCGTAATAATTTTACATATTTTAGTAACACGATAAAATACAACCTTTTTCAATCTGTGAAAAGTAAAACCGGACGGTGTGAATATCTAACGGAATGTTTCATTTATTAATAGCAACTAGATTTTCTTTCATTTATGAAGTAGATCTCGTAAAAAAAATAATAATTTAATCTGCGTTCAGTCGCATATTAATATTTAAACTCTTTAACGCAAACTAAGATATTTGAAACACACTAAAATACCACGTCATCCGTAATAAGTTTGATTAAAATGTTTACTCCATGAATTGTAGATCACTCTGTACTAAAATTCATCATTTCCACTAATTTCAAACAACTTTTTTATCGAACATATTGGCATCTCCCCGCATCATAGGCACATTAAATGGGATAAAATTCTTTATTTGTTTTATCGCTGTAATAATAATACTTGCTAAATTTGAACTCACTGCAAAAATTAATCATGTTCGAAAGTTCTCATTTTTGGGTTAACTAAAACGAAACTATTTATATTACATTAAAGAGTATTTAGCGGTTTATTTTGAAGTCCGTATTTTATTTCAACAGACCCATATATCGCACGTAAAATTATTAAATCCAACATTATGCAGACGTGACAAATTTCGCACTTACCTTGAAAATACAATTTTTCACCCACCCACCCCTGATAGAAAGTATGAATTTTTGGTTTATATATAAAATCTTTTTCATATAATGCAGCGAATTTCCAAAAAACCACAATAGGACAGACCCTAGTTATTAGAAATCAACAAAAGTTAAAAATAATTCGTTTTATTGTTTTAATTGTAAAAAGTATATTTATTTTCGAATTATTAATTACGGATATCTAAAACGGGAGTTTACTAAGCCTAACAACAAGAAACAATCAGTTCCAAAAGCTTTCTTTTTGAACATAAAATCTGATAATCTTCCGAAAATCAGTTAATATTTTTAAATTATAAATTCAAGAATTGTCTACGACATTAAAATTTGTTGTAATTTTTTATCAAGATAAAATATTTTTATGAAAAAAAAATTAATTTACGTTTTTTATCTTATGAACCGGGTGACAAACTGTATTTTCGTAATACTTAAATTTTATTTTTTAAACATAACAATGAAGTGATTTTAAAAAATAGTTACGGGTAAATTTTATACCCGAATCATCTTAGTAATAATGTGAAATAACAAGCAATAAAAATGTTTTAATGCATTAATTATATACCGCACATTTACAGAAATATTGCGTAACAAATTACCTGCAGGGGCTTCGCTTTGAATATTATTTTCCTGCACGCAATTTTCAGATGCCGTCATATTCTAAAAAATAAAAAATACACAAAATTAACGTATTCGTGATTGCAAAATGTACACGCACATTCATAATAATAATAATAATAAAAAAAACGTTCGTTTGATAAAAATATTATAGATACGTAAACAAAAAAAATCAAAAAACATCAAATTCTAAAATAAATTTAATAGTAATAAAAAAAAAACATATCCGAACGAATAAAACTTTTATTTTAATTTTAGTCACAATAATCGTTTAAAAGATTTAAAACTTATTAAAATCGACGTTTCAACAGAATTATGTTTACCATCATCAATTGAAATTGTCTTATGACAGTTGTCATAACTCTGCCGAAAGGCAGATGTTTTTATAATTTTTAAATATTTTAAACAGAAATTTGTGTCACAGTTATTAAAATTTTTTGTACTAAATTCACTTTTGACTAGTATTTCGTATATAGTTTGCATCGAAGATTTGTTTAATTTCATCTGGGCACCAAGCAAAAAATTGTCCATCACTAAGAACGAAGAAACAGATTTTACTGTAAAGAACAAACAGTAACCTGAAATTACCATTGTAAAAGAATAATTAAAACTCCAGCTTCACCCATTAAAGGGTCATCATCTGAATCTGAAAACTTAAGCTCTGAACAAGAGGAAAATTTTGTGATCTTAGAAGATACTAATCCAGTAGTTGATCTTGAAGGTATGATGAAGATCCTTCAAACAATAGTAACTAAATTAGCTAACATAGATATTAAAAGTAAAAAAGAAAAAAAAAAACAACCAAAGACTGAAGAATATGTTACACAATTAAATTTAAATATAGAAGAAACTGATAAAATGCACACACAGATAAATACATTTAAAGTAGTTTACCCTAATATGTGTCCCGTTACTACAAATGTATTCATAAAAATGCTGCAAAACCTAGAAGGCAATGAAGATAAAATCGAACTTACAAAAATGTAATCAGAAGACATACAAGGAATTATATATATGACAGAAGAAATTCAACCTGACCTAAATAAAGATACAAAGCGGGCTCTCACATGGTTTTTGAATAGGTTAAAAACTGAAGTCAAATTACAAAATGCTTCAAAAGTGGATTCTAAGGATGACAGTTTCGAAAACTTGTCCGACCTATTAGAAGAATCCTATAAATATAATACCGTGGAATATAAACAGTATTAAATATCCGAACTTCCATTTTTACAATTACTCATACAAGATCTCTACAAGGGACAAAGTTAGATTTAATGTACATAAAAATTATTGTAACATCATTCGAAGCGATATTAGTCCCGAGAAAGACACGAAAACTGTATTACAGGTAAAGCAGCTGGGAAAGTTTCAGAAACTCTATAGATCTTAAACAAGTGTTGAATTTAACCAATTCTGATACAATAAACACAGAAATTTTAAAACGGATCTTTACCAAAAAGAAAGAAGTACCCTGATGGAACCATGAGTGTATGATGACTATTAAAAATAAAAATAAACTACTTAAATCCAACAAACGATAATCTCTTAAAATTTAAAAAAGCAACAGCTGTAGCAAGGAGAATTATTATGGAACGCAAAAAGAATTGTTGGTAGGACTTTATTTCAAACATAAACTGAAAAACTGATACAACAACGCAATAACTGGTTCAAACAGAAGATTACAATATAAAAGCAAAAACATTACAATGATCATGGCAGACCACTACTACAACATATCTAGTAAACATAAACCACTGACTATGCAGAATAGATACGAGTCAGACTTCGAATCGCTAAATAAAGAGGAATATAACAAAGATATTACCCAGCATGAAGTAACCAATGCAATAAAAAAACAGAAAAAGTCAGTTGCTGGTCCTGATACTTACAGAAGAGAATATTAAATTTATACAATGTATTCAACAAAATTTGGAAATTACACAAAATTCCTGCATTATGAAAGGAAGCCACGATTATACCGATTTTAAAGCCTAATAAAGATCAAAACCAAGTCAATAGCTACCGTCCAATATCGTTAACATGTTCACTATGCAAAATATTGAAAATAATTATTTCAAAGCAAATAATGTGGATTGTATAAAATAACAACTTACATAACAATAAAAGTGGTTTCCGGAAAGGTCGGTCGATTAAGCATAACATACCATAAGATTGCAGCAAGAAATTCTTCACGGTTTTACTATGCGGCAATATGCGATGTGTGTATTTTTCGACATCGGGAAAGCCTTTGATCACATATCTAAAGAATCCATAATAGATACTTTACATGAGGTGAAATTTAGAGGGAACTTGCCAAATTTGTCATCGCATACCTTCAAAATAGAAGTTTCAAAATTCAAGTAGGGAGCCCACTGTCAGCTAGAAGAAACCAAAAATTTTAGGAGTACCGCAAGGTTCAGTGTTGAGGCCCTACTATTTATACTAGTTCTAAACGACTTGCAACATTTAATCAAATTCCGATTTTTAAAAACTATATCAGAAGATATAATTGTTAATCTACATATGCTACAATTACTTTTATTTCTATTTTAAATTACTAATTACGTAACCTTATAGAAGACATAATTTTCCGTTTAATTTCTGTAAATAAAATTATGTATAAGTACTTTTGATATACATATGGCGGAATTATTTGTAGAACTATTATATTATCTATAACTATCTAAATTGTAGTAGACCCAAATGACCTAGAAGTTGAGGCGCCTTTAAATAAATATATAATTTGAATTTGATTCCTTTCATAAATATGAACAGTAAAATCCATAGAAGTTTAATATCTATACTAATATATAAAACTATTGTGTCTGTTTGTGATTTTCGAATATTTTCATTATAATCACTGTATTACACTATTTTCATTACACATAAACAGAAAATCTATTTTTATTTTAAATTTTCGTCTGTCTGTTACGATTTAACTTAAAAACTATTAAAACAATAATGATGAAATTCGCACAACTTATAGCCTATATTATCGGATTCGCTCTAAGTTTTACTTCACATTGATATCACAAATAGGACAGAAATTACAATTTAAAGTTTTAAAAAGTAGCTGTCAGAACGTTCAAAATTTAAAGGTTACCTAAAAACGAGGAACAGTAAGCGGAATACTACAAAACGAGCAAATACGGTCTTCACTAATCGATCATTATATATATATAGGATTTTCTACTTTTGCATAAGAAAAGAAAGAGACATCGATATTGTATTAAAACCAGCCGATTTGCTGCTTTCTCGTAGTAAAAGAAAGAAACAAGAATGTTGTATTAAAAAAATAATTACACAGGCGATGCCGTGGGTAACTTCTAGTATGTATATATATCTACATCTTATACATACATGAAAGTACAACTAAATTAACAAAGTTTAGATTGTGGAATGTAGTGATCTTTTATACTTGATTACAAAAAACAGTTAACGTAGTTGCCGAAAAGCTTTGCTTAATAAATAAAGTTTAGCGATTTTAACTGTTTTTCGTAATCAAGTAAATTAACAAACAATGATAAATAAAAGGATTTCATTGATTTTAAGTAGATTAAGTAGATTTTGCTGACACAATTAAAATATGTATTCTGTGTTAAATTGTGCTCTTGTGTTCTGTATTTTTGTAAGAAAATATTTCGATATTACACCATATATATATATATATAATGCATTTACTTAAAAATGAGCGGATGTCTTCTTCTGTTCATTTATGAGCATGAATGCGTTTCAATATGGGAATGATATTTTCTTATTTTAAACCTACTCGAAATTCGTACAATAGTTCTAGAAAGTACCTGTTTTTAGTACTGCTACTTTACTAAACAAATTTTACAAACTTAATTTTTATGTTTACATACGAAGAAAAATACAATCATTAACACTTACCGAAGACGGGTTAATTTGATGAATTAACACATTTTGTTTTGTGTCAACCTTATCTAGTATCCGATTAACACTTTCATATCTTTCTATATTATTAAACATATGATAATCAACATTAATTCCACAATAGTAACGTTAAAAACACATATAAAGTAAAAGTGAACATTCAATAATCTAGATCTATAAATCATTACTTTATATATATATATATATATACTAGCTGACCCGGCGAACTTCGTATCGCCCCACAGTCAATAAATGTATAAATTTATTAGCTGAATTAAATAAAGCATAAATACCGATGGAGAATTAGGAACTATACAAAAAATTAAAAAACAAATTTATGACGAAATTTAAATGATATGTCGATACTTTTTAATTTTTGTAGATTTATTGAACTTAAATGCATTGTAGAATCAGCCGACCAAAAATCGCCGGCAGAATTTTTAAAAATCGAAAATGAAATATTCAACTCGCGATTTCTCGTTACCGGTTAATTTTTAAAACATTTACCTAATAACATAAATTATATATCTCGACGTCTACTTTCTCTTAAGCCCAACCCGAACAACCGATATATCATAGGGGCCTCAAAAAGGGCCCAAAACCCGAAAACCCTTCAAGCCCAATTTTCATACCCGGCAAACGTTTTGCCATGTAAATAATTTCTAGAGACTTTCTAGTATAAAAAAAAATAACTAACTTATTGAAAGTGTATAAGGATGTGGAATATGAGTGAAAAAGACATGGAGCGCTGTGAACGATGAAGGAATATAAAAATAACAAAACACCAAACATTAATTTTTTCAATTTATTAAAAGTAATAATTATTTATATCATTAATTCATTACATAATATTAATAAATAAATAATAAAGTTACTTGAGAATATATTTGATATGAGAGTTACACTGAGATAGTAAAAATGTTTAACTACTACGCTTGACGCATAGACACTAATAATAGCCGAAAACTGTCGAGGAAGTGAGAGAAGGCTTATTATTTGAGAGAAATAGGAGACCATCTTCGTTGTCATCCCTACTCCGTGCTATTTACTGGGTGATAAGTGACACCGGTAGACACATGGAGGGGATAACTTACCAGCGGGATAAAAAATGATAAAATTAGGAAAATGGCTATTAAAAAGCAGGGGTTGGTGATAGAAAAGTGAAAATTTAGGGTTGTATGTATTTTTTAATGCCACATAATAAAAAAAAAATAAAAAAAAAATTTATCAAAAAAATAAAAAAAAAAATGTTTAGCGTGGACACCCCTTATCATTTAGAGGTTTGAAAAATAGATAGCCGATTCTCAGACTTACTGAATATGCATAAAAAATTTCATAAAAATCGGTCAAGCCGTTTCGAAGGAGTATGGGAACGAATATTGTGACACGAGAATTTTATATATTAGATATATATATATCTTAGTTATTTAATAAGGTAATAATAATTTAATTGTCAAAATATTTTTTGTGATTTCATTACATTTTATTTACTTTAATATTATATAATTCTTAAAGTTATGAATAAAAATATAAATCGTGAGTGTGCCGCATAATTTTTTAAAATAAAGTTTAGATTGTGTTAATTAACTATTTTACGATTATCATTATCTAGTTAGAAAAAAATGTAATTATATAAAAAAATTTTAAAAATCATATACAAATAATTGAATTAAAATAAAATGATATATTTCTAACCTTCTATCGATTTTAAAAACGCACTATTCGCTTTATTTTCTTTGTAAAACCCGAATATTTTTCTTCTTAATTCGGAACCTAAATTAAACGCACACGCAATCTTAATACATTATTATTTTAAAATTTAGATAAACAACACATACGTAATCGGCGATTAATGAGAACAGAACCGACTAATATATTAATGTTTAAACGTTTGAATTGTAACTGAAGCAAAATAATTATCGGAAAGAGGCATTATGTAATTTAAAATAATTACGGTTATTTTAAACAGTTAAAAAGAAATCAATTCACATATACAAAGTAATTTAAATAAAATTTATATTCACAACTGTTCAAAACCGCTACATTTGGTGTCATAACAATAAAATAAACATTATTTAGAAAACAGCGTATGCTAAGTAGAATGTAACGTAACATTATTAAGATACACTATATAAACAAAATATGTCCCATTTCTCAAACCTATCTATGCGAAATACCGCGCGAGCACGCTCACTATATACAATGTAGTGCAAAATGTTATCGCAATATAGCAACATTTCCACAAAAAAGTTTAAATCATTACAATTTGAGATTACCAGTGGAATATATAAAAAATACATATGTAGCAATGTAACTACACATTAGCATAAATATATGTAGTTAACAATGTTTCATGCAATGAAAAGAAATAAAGTAAATTTATTTTATGTATAACATTTTCATGTATATAAAATCATTAAAATCATAATAATAGCAATAATACATTGGAGATATTACATATTATTACAAAGGTATAAGCTCTTATGAAAATTTTCCACAGAAAAATTATGACACTTGTCGTTAACTGTAATGAATAAATATTTTTCTGGATTACTTTCTTACCGTGTCTTTTAAATTTATTGGCATCAGTAAATAATTAATAAATATTTTGTCAACTGCTTTTGCATTGCTTTTGGCTGCTCATGTAAATATATATATATAAACAACTTTTGCACATAATTGTATATTATGTACATACATATGTATGTATGTGGTCATAATTCTTGGCTATTAGCACGTTAATGAATATAAGTGAATTAACAATATTTTACTATAGAATTAATATCATAAATCTGTTTACAAAAATTGTGATAAAAAAAGAGAATGAAATAATTTTTTCAGTAATGTGAAATAAATAACGAAATATTTATAATTTACATACTAACCTCTATTATCTTGACACGCGTTTCTTTTGACATTTCCATCTTCACCGGAAGGTTCATTATTCAGATTCAACATTTGTCCCTAATTTACAAAAAGATTATCATGATTGTATTCAACATTTTTAAGTACCAAACTAAACTTGTATTTCCATTATATGCAAATAAGAGAGAAAGTGAGTTTGTGCTTAAAATAAACCACACTGCAACAGGACAAGTGGAAAGCTTTAAATAAAGTATGCTAAATAATAAGATCAGCTTAGATTATGAGATAAACGACAGAATTCAAGTTCTTTGACTGCTGTAAATAAGCTAGGTCAAAGTGTATTCAGGAATAAACACATTCACCTGCTAACCAAACTGATACTTTATAAACCTGTGATATTACCGACGCTACTCTACAGATCAGAAATCTGTGATTCGTAAAAAAACATACAATTCCTCGCCATTTAATTGATTTAATAAAATCCTTATACGCGTATACTAGGGGTAAAGTACAAACTAATAACAGCTTGACGGATGAATTTAAGTTTGAAAAAGATATCCGTCAAGACTGCATTTTAATTCTTTTCAACATACAAAGCAAGTGGATCCTGAGGAAAACTATGGAAGAATGGAAAAATTGTGTTAAAATTAGTAACCTGCAATATGCTGACGATATTATAATTATTGCTTCGTCGGAAGAAAAACTGCTCCATCTACTTCAAAATTGGACAATGCAAACAAACGAGCTGCTTTATTGATCAATAGCAACAAAACTAAAATAATGATAGTTGGTAGCACAAACTAGGTAAGTAGCTGATACATTCGTATACTTGGGGTTACAGATCACAAAAAATGGAAGGTCAACAGCCGAAATTAAAAGACGGAAAATGACATCTAAGATTGCACTAACTCAAATAAGAAAGATTTGGAAAAACCGTGGCGTAACAATAACCACCAAAGTATACTCCATGAAAACGCTATTCTAATATACACCTGAGGGAAACAGACGTCCAAAAGATTCGATACTTTCGAAATATATTGTTGGAGACGAATTTTGAAAGTGCCGTGGACCGCAAAAAGGACAACTTTATCAATATACATACTCACTTTCTTTAACCATATCATGCGACGGAATAACTTACAAAAACTGATGGTACTAGGCATGATTTAAGGTTGCAGAAGAGAAAGATCGCCAATGCGGTATCTAGACAATGTTAAAGTGATCAATGGCGCCAGTTCACTGTAAGAAATAATTAGATGCGCTGAAAAAGGAGATAAGTGCGTTCAGTTACATGAAACAATTAAAATGGCACATTTTTATCATGACCCACAACTATGAAAATGATGATTATATATATATATATATAGTGTGTGTGTAGAATTTATTATCATATATAAAAAGATCTTAAAGACAAATTATGTTTAGTTTTAAAATAGTGAACAATGTTTTATAGGCTAAAGTGAAAAAACGTAAAAACATGTGAAAAACTAGTTACATAATAAATAAAAAATTAACAAAAATATATGAATAGTTTAGTTTTGTGTTAAAATTAAAGAAAATGCACACAATAAAAAAAATGACGGTAATGTAGCAAATTTATATAAACGAGTCCATGTACCTGCGGAAATTTGTAAAAAAAAAAAAAGTTGAAAGAAGTGTATCAGAAATATATATAAAAGAATCATGAACATATTTTACAACGAAATTAACTAACAAATCTTTTTATAAACTATCGTATTCCAAATTTTTGTGACAATGGTAACTTGTTTCATAAGTAAACAAAGTTGAACACAAAAATATCTTACAAATTTATAGGTCACAACTACATTCAAGCATTTGGAACATATTTTCAAATCTTGTTCTGTTGGCATGTTAAAGTATTCTTTAGCATATGACGGAGCCGCACCCAATCTTAAATGTGTTTTGCAGTTAATATTCAAGCAACAGTCCATTGTTCACTTTTAACCTGAACATAAAATATTTTTTTACAGTAATTATGATGAAAAATAGATAATACATTAATTTGCGAAATAAGATACGAATAAGTTCTCTGTACTACAAATGTTTGGGGGAAACATAAGCGAACAAATTTATTATCTAATTATATATATTTTAGAAATAAATTATTAGACATTAATGATTAAGTTATCTAATTAAAATTATTCTACGTATCTCCCAAATGTTTTAATTTACTAATGTGCATGAAAATATAAGTTCAACTTGTAACTGTCCAACAAAATTTAATAATCTCGTAAAAACAGTAATAAAACTAAAATGGTTATCTTTTAATTGTTATTTAATAATTGCTAAAAACTGTCATATGTTAACTGTAAAATATCAATACACGCGATAAATTAACATATAGTGCATGAAATTATAGTTCGCTGTCGGCGTTACATCAACACTACATTATTCAAAATGTTTTACTTAAAACTTAAACAAATCCAGTAATAAAATATAAACAAATCCAGCAATTTTACACATTCATCGAACACTCCAAATACAACAATTTATTAGTCAACAATCTAAGAAATACTCTTAAAATTAGCTCTCCCGGTGTATGTATAGCGTTATAATACACTAATTACCTAATCACTTTTGAATAAATTACACACATTAGTATCTTATTCTCCAAATATTAATTCTGAGCTAAAATAAACTAAGAAAAAGGTATTCGGGATAAAAATTTCACATTTTATATTTCAGCATCATTTATAAAAACTAAAATGCGCCAAACGTTCTATACACTTGGATCAAAGAATAAATCTCCCTCCATATTTTAATTACAGCATAGCAGGCACCAATATTTTGTTCTATTTTTGTTAAACTATACTATTCATGTTATTAAAGATTATATTAAAGATTATTAATAAACTTACTTTTATAAATTCAATCTGAAAAATACTAATAAACTTCACACTCCAATTCAACACCATATAAAATATAATAGGTACAGACATAAATAGGCGGTTAGCATTTTTTTTTTCAAAGAGCCGAGTGTAACAGGTTGTGGAATTGACATTTTAAATTATGACGACATAAAAAAAAAGTCGATCAATACTTTGATCTTTGGGATCTGCATAATTTATGAAAAATAATGTGTAATTAAATTTGAATTCAGATATTCATTAGCGTTATTTATTGTTTTTTAATTTTAATTTATTTATATATTTTTGTACATTTTAATAATAATTTTAAAGTGTTTTTACTATTGTCAAAGTTGTAATTTTCAATGCTTGCGTCCTGTACAACTAACAAAGTATTTGTATCGCCGTACACCTTTCACGCGAGAAATTCCGGACGATGAATCAATAATAGTGAAATTTTATAAAATTAAAGTCATATTTATAATAAATATTATGCTCATAGTCATATACAAATTTAATTAGAAGAATATAAATAAAATTGATTACGCTAGCTCAATAAATTTGTGTTAATGAAATATGAAATTTATTTTAAAAAATAAATAAATCGACTGTCATTACTAAAAAAAATAGGAAATAAACAATATTCGGATAATAATGATGCGATTATTTTACAATCGCGTTTGTACTTAACCGGAAACATTTTTTTTACGCAGTAATATTTATTGCTTGATCGTATTTAACGTTAAAAATTACTAGGGCTTTATCTATCATATCTCGTATTTATCGTGAATAATATTCGTTCATACTTTTATTGCCTCAGTTTATCGCCAGTGTGTATTATTTTTTATTTGTTATAATTTATCTAACACTACATATTCTTGCCCCTCCCCCAAAAAAAAAGTTTTAATAAGTAATGTCATCAATTAGTAATTTACTTTCTTTACTTTATGGAAATCTGAGGAATTTTAATTTAAAAAAGAAAATCACACTGCAAATTATAAAGATTGCGATATAAAACCCGTTTTTAGAGAAAAAAAAACAACTCTGGAGAATGAGAAAGGTCCTAAAAGCGTACTGAAAAAAAAACTGAACACACCACTTCATACGAAGAATCAACTCAACATACCGAATCAAAGTGATCATACGCGCATGTAACATGTGGAAAAATCCTAACAAATGAAAATAAAACCATAGAAACTTTACTAAATACATTTTTATCTAGCTTTGAAAACAAGTTTACTCAACTAATAACTAATAAGATAACAAAATTCATAAAATGAACTCCAAATTTTTGGAAATTACCCAATGGAATTCAAACGTAATAACATACCACATCCAAGAAATAACCTATTACCCAAGAAAAGAAAACACCGATGTATTCCTATCAGAAGCTCGGCTCACTAATAAAAGCTATATTCACATCCCAAACTACATATGCTATAATATTCTAAATCCTTCTGGAAAAGCTCGTGGAGGAATGCCATAATTATTAGGGAAACAAAAAACATCACGAAAGTAGTAAATATATTACTGCTGAGATACAGGTCACTGCGGTAGTTGAACAATTAAAAAACTCTTTGACAATAGCAGCAGTATACTGTCCCCTAAACATAAAATCAAATTCAATTTTAGCAACCTGCTGTAAACATTAGGACCAAAATTCATAGTCGGCGGCGATTTCAAGGCAAAGCGTGCACACTATGGCTTCAGGAAATTATATAAATCAATTATAGACTACAATAGCAGCATTCTTTGAACACGAGAACCAACATACTGGCCATCAGATATAAACTGCATTCTGACTTTTTGGTTAAAGGAATGCCTATGAACCAAATGTCTGTTGCTACAAGCTGACATCATCTTCTCAGATCACGCACCAATAATAAAAATTATAGGTATAGAAATGTTAAACAGAAAACAAAACTGTTTCACAACAGAAAAACAGACTTGGGTTGGTATAGAAAACTCCTGGAAGAACAACTGACTTGTCAGCCATGTCAGATAGAATGTGGAGAAAGAAAATTCACAGAGCAATTCTAAACGGCCACTTCAAACTCAACTACAGATAGACAAATAACCACAACAGTAGCTATCCTAAATACATATGAAATCTCATAGCACAGAAAAGGAATACACCAATTTAGTGGCAACGAAACAGGAACCCTGAAATAAAATATCACTTAAATGTCCTGACTAAAAGAATAAGGAATGCATTTCTTGATTTAAAAAATGAAGAATTCAATATTTATATTTCTAACTTAACGCCCACATCTGAAACCGGCTATAACCTGTGGAAAGCAACAAAAAATTTAATAGACCGGTAAGATGTAGTTAACCGTTAAAACAGGATGACAGTTAGTGGGCCAGAACTGCTAAACAAAAGACAAACACCCTAGCAAAATACCTAACTTATGTATTTAATGTTTCTAACACAAAACCAAACTATGTGAATCTCAGCCTAGACAGGATGTAACGGAAATTAAAATGTTCTCTCCTCAAGAAGTGTATTTAGCTTCAGAAGCTCACACTCTACTGAACAAAAAATGCACATACTTGTGGAAATGTACGATATGCTCCCGTGTTTCTAGAAAAAATTTTAAAATTAAAGCGTAGTGTTTATTTCTGGATGAAGAAATAAACTTTTTTGAAAAGTGTCTAATATAGTGATTTTTTTTTTTTTAAAAAAAAATAAGTTAAAATCACTAAAATTTTTCTAGTAGATTTTTTAACAATTTTTATAAATTGTATCTATTTTTGTTTTATTTTTTATTTTCACTTGATAATTGCTCAACAGCCGAAAAGCTTTGTGATTTTTCATAAAGACAAATTTGAATGATTTTAACTCTTTTTTTTTTGTATTTTTAAGAAATAAACTTATATGTAACATATAATGCTGAAGAATTTAAACATCTTTACATATATATTAGTTAATTATTGTAATGAATAGTTTATGCAACATATTCAGTGAGTATTGAAAACTTATTAATTTCAATTAGTTCTGTAGAAACAGAACCGAATGGCCGTAAAAACAAAGACGTATGGATTTAAAATTTAAATGATACTTATGATAAGATTGATCTATTTTCTCTTTTATATAATTCATTTAATTTTTATTATTTTACAATGTTGATCTTAAAATGTATCATCCGCCGCTTTAATGAGCCAAGGAGAAAATAGGTACGTGTCGTTTACTATTGTTTATAGAGAGAAAAAAAAAAGAGTAAATTGCGCAGTCCTTTGATTTTAATATTTCGAACTACCACCGATAAGCAGACAATAAAATAATTGCCTTTTTAAAATTCTGTGCTGTTTTAAAAAGATAAAATATACATTAGAAACATGAAAAAGTAAAGTTAAACTTTTCCAAATTCCGTCCAATCTATTCAATTTTACCATGATCCAATTTTCCTGAGCATCGAAAATCAAAAGAATTTAAAGTAGAAAAAAGCAATGTATTGACACAAATTTATTTACCGGCGAAATCAGATCAAAAATTACTAAAAAATAATATTGTAGAAGTAGTATAAAAATCTGTCTGCTTATGACAAGGGGAGTAATTTTCAAAATTAATTCTCTAGAGAAGTAAATTTCACGTGAATATCGTTTGAAAACCCGTTGAATGCGCTCGAAAGAAAAGAAATACTATTTTAAAACTAAATATAAATCCGTACAGCTCGTGAAAAATTAAAAAAAAAAAAAAAATACATAAGAGAAAGAGAAATGGATGCATTTTCTTAATATTACATTAAGAGAAATTGAACAATCGGGCAAACATAGGAAACAGCATAAGGAAACGTAGTGGAAATAGTCTAGCGTAATAAGCCGAACAAGAACAAAGATTAGTGGAAAATGACATTTAAAATATTTCAGTGAGGATTATTTGCAAAAAGTCTAAGTTCGAGCTAGGATGAAAAATTAATGAAAACGCTACTTCGTACTTTTCTAAAAGTTCCTATTGTAATTTATTCAACGATAATAAAATTTATCCAACTCAGATTTTTTTTAGGAAAGTATATAAATCTTATCAAATATGCCCTACACAAAAAATTTTAGCAACCTATAAGAAAAGCTATATACTATTCACACTTTTACGATTGTTTCGTTTAAAATTTAAAAAAAAAATACATATATACGAAAACAAAAATAAACAAAAAAAAAGTTAAAATCACTAATTTTTTAAAAATAAAACTGAAAAAAGTCACAAGAGCGCATGTAATAACTGAAATAAGAAAAATGCCATAATGAACACATTAATAATTATAATGATTAGGTGATACATTATTATTGATTATAGTATACTTAAATGATGAGCTATTTATAATATTGCCACCACGTTTCGCCACTAAGGTGCAAACCATAGTGTGATTTTTCATAAAGAAAAATATTAGCTATTTTAACTTTTTTTATTGTTTATTTTAATAAAAATCACTAATTCCACATTCTTAAAATTAGACGAAAATAACTAACTGAATTAAAATGAAAATGTTATTTATAAAGTAGAGCCGCTTATGCTAAAAAAAAATAGAAAATTATTATTGTCATTGTTTTTTCCTCCTTGAATTAGATCCTTATTAGATCACAGAATCGACTCACGAATAAAAGTATTTTATTTGAAGTCATCAAGATTGTATACGATAAAAAAAATTGTACGGCTTAAATCTACAATCTTCATTTCTGCCGAACGCCCATATTCCATTTTAATATTATCTGTCGTTTCTCCATTATTTAGTATCACCGTTATCAGTTGTACATGACAAAATCTCAGAAAAAAAGGAAACCGCGACGAGTGTGGCACACAAAACAAGACACCCACGCGATAAAACAAGGTATAATAGGGCAGTAAGGCAACTGAAAGAACTGCTTTCACAGCTAAAATCTGACTTCTTTCATAGCTACTTACAAAATATAACACCAACTACGATCACAAATTATGCATTGTGGAAAGCGATCAAACGCCTTAAATCAAAACAACACGTCCGATAAGAAAAATAAATGGCACATGAACTAAAACTGGCCGAGAAAGAACAGAAGCTTTTGCAAACTGTGTTTCAACCTTTAAATATAGTAACTAGTAATAAATACAATCAGTACATTGATGCATTCTTCAAAGAAAGAATGCCCATTTATTCAATTATGGGGTACGGCATCCAATTCAAATATTTCTAAAATTGAACGGTTATAATTAAAATCTTTGTTTTAAACCACGTTAATTTCGTTGTGTTCAAATAACTTTTTTTTTTGCTACTTCCATAATTACATTTTTTTGTATAAAGTAGTTTTGATTAACACTTATTTACTAATAGTGACCAACATGCAATATTCCTTTAACTATTCCTCACTTGCTTATTACCTGTCCGTTATATTCCTCCGAACGTACAATCGCAAACCTTCCAAACTCTTTCCCAAATATTTTACAGCATTCTCCTATATCCGAATCTAGACTTCTTGCCTTCCTTTATTTATCCAGAATCTACCCGTTAATATAAATTCCTCCCGTGCCTCTAGCCTTAGTAGCAGTACACGGCACGGTTATCAACGAAAAAGAAGAAGAAGAAGTTTTGATTAAACGTACCACTTATTGAGACTGAAATCGGGTTCGATTCAGTAACAGCATGAAGAGGGTAATGGAAAATGCGGAATCCGGACAAGAACAATATAATCGACGTTCCATAGTTTATCGGGGTTTGATCTACAATGAAAGTCATGAGTACGGCTCAACCGTTTTCGGTCACAGAAGATGCGCCCGACCACATGCCTGTAAATTGGGACTTCAAAATGATCCGTTGCGACTGCGAATTAGATAACCAAACCATAAATCATATCTTAAACACGTGTCCGCGCGAGTCTTCAGTGATGGTTGGGAAGAAATTCGGACAATATCGGACGCAGCTGGTACATGGCTGGAAAATGTGGACCCGAATACATATGATATAATAATAATATCCGTTTTTTTCCATTAAATTCATTTCTACAAAATCTGCTTTTGAATGTGACATACTTTACTTTGAGGCACTAAACGAGTTATGGATAGTCAGTCAGTCGTAAATCTAGTAAAATGTTTAACAGTATTTAATGTTATGAACATCGTCCAAAGTAAACCCTCATTCGTCAATTTGCTATCAGTGATATGTTTTATGTATTTATAGTCCGTATTTAGCTTTTGTAATCAGCGTTAGTTAACCCTGCTGAATACCTAGCACAATGTTGTCGTATAACAGTTGAAATACAACTTACTAGAGCAACCAATTCTAGTTACAAAAACATAGTTGTATAAAATTTTTGTTATAATTATCGGAACATCAACGAACAAAAATGCGTGTTCGTTTTATTATATTAATTATAAGGAGGTAATGAAAAAACAAAACACAAAATTTATATATATATATATATATATTATATTCTTATATATTTTATTTTAATTTCTTTCACAAAAATTCATTATCGTGCTTTATATTATATATAGTGTCAAGATAACTTTGAACTTTACAAAATTAAAACGAAAATAAAAAATGAAATAAAATTAGTAACATTAAAGCAAAATTGATTTTAATCTCAAATTTGTATAATTCATTACATTTTTTTTTCTCTTTACTCTAATTAGATATTTGATAATCCTCGATAACGAGGACGTGTCTTACGTTTCGCATAATAATATTCGTTACATGTACAATAATAAAAATTGACAAGATAAATTACCGCATTCGCATAGACGTTTTGTATAGAAATATTTTAGACAGTCTATGGTACATTTGATGAAAAACAATACTACTAAAATAAAGTATAACAGTCAGTATAAAAAACATGAACTCTGTACGTCCGATAATCGCCTAAAACACTACGCGTTGTTTAATTGTGTACAGCATTTGTATTAATTGCAGTAAGACGCTCATTAGACAGTCTGCAGCTCTCCCATACATCCATAAAGCTTCTCTATTAACGTAATCGAACAATTTCTGACATCTATAACGATAATATATGGTGAGAATGATTGTTCCAGGATCTTCTTCATCAGCTGACATATATACACACACACACACACACACACACAGATATATATATATATAAGTATATCTGATCACGAACGAGAATGAGCATTAAATATGATAAAATAATTTTAAATAGTATTCCAAACGTTGTACCACCATGATATAATTATAGATTTGGATTACACAGATTACATTAACGAATTCAGCCTGATTAATCGTTCAGTTGTGAAACTCAGTTCGAAAACACGACCTAATCGATACTCCCAACAATTCGACCCGGTACTTGGACAGGTTTCCTTATTTTCGGTTTGCAATTATTTTAGACACATTACGTTTCCCTGAACTTTTCTTCGCCACGTTTCGACGTTCCAACACGAATATCACATCGTCGACGTCATCTGTAATTTGCTATATATATATTTAATAAAACAACATTAGACGCAAAAAAACACCAACCCACACACACACGTGTATGTATTATATATATTACAACGATCGTCGAATGTTCAAGTCATGATTTAAATTGGGAAATAAAAACTAATAGTTAGTTTGATCAATATAAAATATATATATATAATTATTTGTTTAATTAAAGTAAAATATATTATTATTATAGTAAAACCAGACCGGATTTGTAGTGGATAAACTATAGTTAATTTTAGTTAATCAAGAAAAAAACAGTAAATTAGTTTAACCAGTTAATTTTAGTTAATAAAAATACAACCAGTAAAATTAATTTTAGTTAATCAGGAAGAAAAACTGTAAATTAGATTAGCCAGTTAATTTTAGTTAATAAAAATACAGTCAGTAAAATTAATTTAGCCAGTGAATCGAGAAGAACCAGTAAATTTTAGTAAATAATGAAGAGCCAGTCGAGGAATTTTTGTTTAACAAGGCTCAAGAAAAAGGGTAAAAAGTGGTTGGTTGTTCATTTTTAGTTCAGTTTAATTTTGTTATTTCAGTTGTGAATTAGCTTTCAGTCAAGTCGGTTATCAGAATAAAAAAAAGAAGAAAATATGGTTAGTGAGTTACACTACAAACCCGGTTAGTTTTTATATTCAATTAAATTATTATTATATAACCGATTCGCTAATAATTAATAAATATATGATAGTTTTTATTATTTCATTTAATTAATATAAAATATAATATTTGTAATATACTGCATTATTCGATTTCAAAGATAAAGGAAAACACGGTGATTATAATGAAATAGTTTATTTTATGTTAATTAAAGAAATAATAAAAACTATATATTTATTAATTATTAGTGAATCAGTTATATAATAATAATTTACTTGAATATAAAAACTAACCAGATTTGTAGTGTAACTCACTAACCATGTTTTCTCCTTTTTTTATTCTGATAACCGACTCGATCGAAAGCTAATTCACAACTGAACTGAAATAACAAAACTAAACTGAACTAATTCTTCATTATTAACTAAAATTTACTGGTTCTTCTCGATTCACTGGCTAAATTAATTTTACTGGCTGTATTTTTATTAACTAAAATTAAATGGTTAATCTAATTTAGTTTTTTTTTTCTTGATTAACTAAAATTAACTGGTCAAACTAATTTACTGGGGTTCTTGATTAACTAAAATTAACTATTATTATTGTATAACAATAGTTTGTCCACTACAAATCCAGTCTGGTTTTACTATAATAATAATATATTTTACTTCAATTAAACAAATAATTATATATATTTTTTTTACATTGATTAAACTGAATATTAAGTTTTCATTTCCCAATTTAATCAATTTAAATTATCATGACGTGAACATACGATGATCGTCGTAATATATATATATTATTTTTTATTATTATTAAATATAAACATAATAATTATAAAGTAACCTACGGGATAGCTTATGATTACCTGTAGCGGTTATTTATATATATATATATATTTGATCTTAAATACTTCATATATAAAAGTTGGAAAATATTCCAATAGAATTATCTCATTGAAAGGTAATGAGCCGTCTATATTATACATTATAATTCATTATATTTAGAGCATACATATATTATATGATGAACATCTTCTGTATCATTACTGTAACAGTTACAACATATATTATTATTAATAATTTTTAATTTGTTTAAATAGTATGCAATAGAACTATGTCCAGTTAGTATTAAAATTTTTATCTTTAAAACGAGCTAAGTAATAAAGTTTTTTTCCTGATATCTTAGCTCGTAGCGTGAAGATAATCGCAGAAAGATAAAAGTCTGCAACCAGAGTTATTTTTATAAATGTATAATTTATTTTCTCCTCAGTACGTATTTTTATTGAAATTATTTGCTTCTATTGCGTTTTAGCTTCATTTTAATTATTTACTAGCGATTTCGATATTTTTTCATCTTTCCAAGACGTTTTCATTATATCGCCATAGACTTCAATTGTTTTTTTACTTACTGCACTGTTGAAGACAGTTTTTCATAACACTAAAATTGAGGACAAACACACGTTTCAGCAATTTAGAAGAGGGAATTTTCCTATTTGCATTCTTCTTATTCTTCTTCACGCGCCATCCGATTCGGGTATTGCTTAGCTATCATGCATGGATTCCACAATTTGATGAAAGAAGTACCACCTCACTTGATGCTCTGATTAATACCGCTGCTCTCTTAATTTCAGTTCATTTTTTTAACGTTATCTAGCCAAGAGATCTTTACCGGTTTTCTTCTACCATTGTTCATTCTCATTTGTATTGTCTGTAAAAGGCGGTATTTCGGTCCTCGCATGCGGTATCAACAAAAAGGTTTTTATCATCTTTTTATTAGTTATTAGTATCCGTCGAGTTTTCATCAGTTTTAACACTTCTTCGTTATTTGTTTCATTTGTCCACGAGATATTCCATATTTTTCTCTAACACCACATTTCAAATGATCAGATGCACTTCATCATATTTTCTTTGCCCACGTTTCACATCCATATAAAAACGCTGGCCACAAGCAACATTGCAGAACCGTGTTTTTGATATCTAAAACGTTTTTAAATTTCAAGAACATTTCCGGCATTATTTCAATGCGAGCTCGTATCTCTATAATCTCTTGTAATCCAGCCGTCTAAATATTTATATTCTTTTTACTCGTTCGATTTTATTCCCATTGAGAAATAACTTATCATTAGTTGGCGGGAAGCTGCTATGAATTTTGTCTTTTTAATGTTTATATTGATTTCCTTTTCCTGATTTACAATAACAATTGTATACATTGTTTGCTGCAGGTTTTTTACAGAATTAGCTAACAATACCGTATCGGCTTCTGTACATGGTATTGAAAAATCGAATTACCTTCTGTATTGGCACAGGGCCTATTTTCAATACATCATCTGGCCCTCTCGCTTTGCGTACTTTAACTTGCTCGATTGCAATTTCTCTTTGATTCTAAAATTGGTAAGGTATCCATTTTGTTTTGAGGAGCCAGCTCTTCTTGATCATCGAATAGAATTTTTACATTGGCTGTTGCTCCCGCAATGATTTCCAGCTTAAGAGTAGTTGGTCTACGTTATTATTTATTAATATCGACTTTTTCCTCCGTTACTAAATACGTATTTTACCTGTCTTATTCTTATTTTAACATCTGTCACTAGGCCTTTTTAAGCTATTTGTAAACAGGATGTTTTTCGTGATAATATATTATACAACAGGGTAAATTCTAGAATTTATAGAGAAAGTCGATAGTAATCGCTCGAACACGCAAATTTACCGTACGTAATTAATGATAGTAAGTTTTTTATACTGACCGTTGTACCTTATTTTAATAGAATCGTCTTTCATATCAAACGAACCATCAGCCTATGCGGATACTGTCTAAAATACTGCTGTACAAGACCTCTATGAGAACGCGGTAATTTTTCTTGTAAATTTTCATCATTGTATATGTAACGAATATTATTATGCAAAACGTAAGAGGCGTCCACGTTATCGGAAAATATCAAATATCTAATTAGAGCAAAGAAAAAAAAAATGATAAGAGTAACAAAATTATAGAAATTTAAGACTAAAATAATGCGACAGTATTTCAGAACTCATTATTTATTCATGCGAAAATTATATTTTGAAATGATTTTTCTCAATTATTACATATCGATATACAAAGAATTTATATATTTATCATTTTCATTGAGTACAATATATATATATGTGTGTGTGTGTATGTGTAAATAGAATAAACGGTATTATTGGCATTCTGGTAGGTGAATACATCATCAACACTCAGCTCAATACTGCTCATGTATGGAAGGTACCATACGCGTAAACGCCGCCTCGATACAATTTAATTTTCATGTAACTAATTCTATTTTTATTTTTTGTTTTTTCATTCGATCTTTGATGTAGTAATTTATTTCCATTTTGAAAAGTTCAAGGTTATATTAGCATAAAGTACGCTCCATGAAAATGATAATCTTCTCTGAATTCTCATATACATCTGGCAGTTGGACATTGAAGGAAGCAGACGTCCAAAAGATCGATGCCTTCGAAATGTATTGTTAGGGAAGAATGTTGAAAGTACCATGGACCTCGAAAAGGACAAATTTATCAATGCTAGAAGAGTTAATATGTATTTTCGATTACAAAAACGTGCATACCCACTTTCTTTGACCATATTATACAACGAAATAACTTACAACAACTGACGATACTGGGCATGATTAAAGGTTGCAGACAAAGAGAAAGCCCATCAACGCGGTATATGGACAAAGTTAAAATGATCAATGGCGCCAAGAGGGATAAGTGACGTTCAGTTGCACGAAACAATTAAAATTACTCATAATTTCACGATGAGGATCCACGACTATGATAATGACTATATTTATTTATTTATTTATTTACAAAACAATACAGCGTAGACAACAGCATAACACCAATTACAGTGTAGGCTCCTACAGAATAATTGTAAAATAAAAGTATGAACAAAAAGAAAAATAAATTTGAACCACACTCACACAACACGCTAATCAATATAAATAATATTTAGATTGGAAAAAATTACTAAACCAACAGAAAAATTATATTTCTAATGAAATACAATACCTATATGCAAGCATACATCCGAACCGAACAAAAAACAGAAATACCAATCACACACCCAACTCTCATGTAAACAAACTCTCCATCTGGACACGCACATATGACTAAAATAAAACAAACTTACTGAAAAGTAACAAATAAAATACAGTTTTAAAAAATTTATTATATACAGATTTACTATCAAAATGAATATCTAACTGTGGATGAATGTTTAGTACGTTACAATGGGGACCATAAATAAAATTGTAGATAATAAATAATCGTCATCTATGCGAGCGTTACAAAGATCATGCAAGAACCTCAGCTTACTTATCATTCTTCTAGCACTAAAATATTTAATATTTAGGAAATCACATAAAATATTATAACTCAAAAAGTGTAGGATAGACACCAGTTTGACGGTAATAAATATACCTCAAAAACTGAGATTGAACTTTTTCCACCATATGAATATATTTAGTGTAGAAAGGATCCCAAACCACAGATGCACATTCTAATTGCGATCTTACAAGAGTGTTAAATAGTAACAGCGGAGTCCTAGGATCACGAAATACGCATGAATTTCTAACAATGAAACCCATAGTTCTGCATTTTTGATAACATTAACAATATCAGTTGCAAATTTAAGTTCGTTGTCAATATTAACCCCAAATCTCGAACACAGATTACATTACAAATTGAAACATTACCCATAGAGTAATCGAAGAAACATTTATTTTTTGTACGACAAAATCGAATATAAACACATTTCTTATAATTAAAAGGTAAGTAATTATTGTCGCTCCATGTCGCTAATCTACACAAATCATCTTGCAACAATTCACAATCAGTAACAGTTTTAATTGATCTAAAAAATTTTAAGTCATCAGCAAATAATAGAAATTTTGAAAGTAAGTTAATTCCTATATCATTTATGAAATTATTAAATAATAGTGGACCCAAATTAGACCCCTGTGGTACTCCGGAAGTAGGAGTATATTTCTTGGACTGGTATCCATTAAATAATACTTAGCACACACGCAAAGTTAAATATGATCTAAATAACTGTATGTAATCGTCAGAAAATCCATAATTATGCAACTTAACCAGAATTAAACTATGGCTGACTTTGTCAAAAGCCTTACTAAAATCCGTATAAATACAATCAACTTGAAGACGCTGCTTGAATCAGTCTGTAATTAAGTTTGTATATGTAACAAGATTAGTTGTAGTAAATTTAGACCTTAAGAAACCATGCTGTTTGGGAACAATTCTAGGCAAAAAAAATTAGATAATCTTTAATATAAAATAGACGCCAATATTTTGCTGGGTACACATAGTAGAGAAATATAGTTTTCAGCTGCATAACGATCTTCAGCGTTCAAAATTGGAACAACCTTAGCTGTTTTTAACAGCACAGGTCATTTATCTGTTCCAATAATAAGATTAAATAAGTAGATAAGTGGCTTTTCAAACTCTACCGAACATGGTTTAAAAAATATTGCCGGTAATCCATCAGGGCCAACACTCCAGTTAGGTTTCAGAATCTTAATAGATTTTCTATAATCATTTACGGTGATTGGAGTAAGTTTTAAGTGTCTCGCATCTTTAATTACAGAGGTTTCAAGTATCATAAAGCTGTCAGTCACATGAACAGATGAAAAATACTCCGCAAAAGCATCCGAAATATTCTTACTAGAACAATGATCTATATGTAGTCGGTCATTACGTCTATATTTAACAAAAGCCCAAAAATTATTAGTAAGCCCAAAAATTGTTAGTTTTTTTTTTTTTAATACCAGCCTCAGTCTTAAGAATATAATCATCATAAGAATTCCTTATTAACTTTTTAACTTCAGCACGTAGTCTACTAAATTTAACATAATCAGTTTCATTGAGGGTTCTACGATAGGATTACCTAAACTTAGTTTTCAGTTTTAGTTTACGAATTCTGGAATAAACCAAGGCGGGTATGTAGACTTTCTAGATGATTTCTTTGTAAGATACTTCTGAAGTTCATTGTATATTAGACTATAAAAATAACTAGTTGCGTCATTCACATTTCTGATATTATAAAGTTGTTCCCAGTCAATCGGGGAAATTATGTCAAAGGGTTTGCTTTCCTAAATTGTATTAAAATCCACTCTATATAAAGAACCGCAGCGAACAGTGATATCCAGAGCAGGTTGATACTTGTCCTCAAGAAGAAGCGAATCAAGCGACCCCGTTACATCAACACTCAAAACGGAAGTAGTAATGATCAAATCCAAAGTTTTTCTCTGCGAATTAAGGGCATTATTTACCAAACTCAGATTATTAATTTCAATGAAATTTGAAAGCGAATAAATATTTTTATTAAGAAAATCGAGTGAAGTACCGGAACCAGAGATGGATAAGTTGAAATCACTCATAATCATAATATTAATTGTATTTTTCATATTCGGTAGTAAATTATGATAATCATAAAAAAATCTGCTGTAACAAGAGGAAAATGTATCGGGAAGAACATAAATGCAACCGATAAGTGTTTGTACATGTAGACTAATATTCCTGACCAATCTATATTTCCAAAACTGAGAAACGACCAAGTTTCAGTGAATCCTACAATATCAAAGTTACTTCTACACATTCCTAAATGAAGTTCTTTGAACTTTGTATTTAATCCGCGAACATTTTGGTAATACATTTTAAGTCTCATTATCGCACAATAAATTATAACTCTAAACACATTCGTATAAATTCGAGAACATGAACACGTACATTTGACAGCTCACAACACAAACTCAGCGCGCACGCATGACAGACAAATGAAGAATAAATAATAATAACCCAAATAAAAATAATTAACACTATTAAACATTTTAAAACTATTTGACTTGGAACTGCAAGCATATACTCCAATTATACGTACACCAGTAACAGGTATACAAACTTTCAAGTATGTTGATATAAGTTTTACACACATTTCAGAGAATCTAATTAGCAACACTTTGGTAATTTCGATGGACAAATTTAGAATTTAAAAATTTGGTTTTCTTTAGCTGACACAGTTCTGGTAACGTTTCTGTGTAAAGATTATTTGATACGCCTACAATAAAATAAAAGACTGTATTTTTATACCCTAACAACCATTTATTTCATCTTTATTACCTTATTTCTAAGAAAAAGTTGCGAAGACTAACTTAACAACTTGCGCGAATAACTGCTGGACACATGCTGTGACGTAAAAAAATTAAAGAGCACTAAACCCTTTGACCTTATATAGGTTCATAGCAAAGGGATGGCCACCACTGAATGATTTTTCCCTTCATTACAGCACAGATCAAAAATACAATATTAAAGTTTTAAAAATTATTATAATACATTAGTTGTAAAACAAATTGATCTATGAGGAACAAAATATGTAACAACAATGTACCAAATTTAAGAGAGCAACACATTTACCTTGTAATCATATCAAAATAGTGCTAAAATATTTCAAAAGAAATGTTTTCATGCATTAATTTTAAATATAGATAATAATATAGATATTATTAAGTGTTGAAATGGCATTCTAGTGAACAAAAATTCTAGACGCGAAATACCTGAAAGCATTAAAATAAAAATCTACATCAAAAATTAGTTACAAATAAAAAGTAATGAAACAATACCATAATATTTGGAAATTATATCCACAACAAGATATTATGTGAAAATCTTCGCTAATCATCCTGCACTGGGGGCGACTCGGATACTCCTTATGATGGACGTAGTGTGATAAAATGCTCACTTAATAAAAGTGACTGTAAATTTAAGAAAAAATTATGTGGACCACAAGGAAGGTGCTTGAAAGAACTGAAAACCGAAACTCGTTTGCAAGAAATCGTTAAAACCAAAACTAGAATTCTATAAATAACCAAGGTATACTATAACAGAAATCAGATATTAAAACTTAATATTAAACCTGAAAACTAATTTGCGATCAAACATTATACTGTTGTAAAACAAAAGAAATTGTGTCATCAAAATGTTGACACAGCAAGAACTTGAAGTTTTTTTTATCACCATGCTTCTCCCCATAACCCTTCCGGGATAGGCTCCTACTAATTACAAGAAGTCAATGAAAGCATACTATTCGATAAAATCAAAGTGTTTTATATTTCCCTACATGAAATATTTCTTTACTCACCAGCAAACCCTTTACTCCATCTACATCGTTTGAGTTGAATAAATCGACATCATGTTCATGTCCATTTTCGCAGATTCAAGAGCTTTAGATTTTATTGGACGCCTGTTACCGTCGGGGAAACTATATGAATGAAAAGCTGTAAAAAATATTTACACGAGTTCTAGAAATTTTCATCTTTAAAATAGATGAACATAACCAGCATACTTGTTGTTACAGCCTTGTAATCTAAAACAAAGCTAAACATATAATAATTTCATTAATATAATTAGTAAATAAAAACATTTTTCTTAACAAAAGTTGAAAATAATGATCTTGTAAATTTGAACATGATTATTTGCGGTTAGTCCAGATTTTGTTCTATTTTTATTTTTATGTTAAACTAGCATTTAAAAATTCAATAACATACTTTAATTACTATTCATGTTATTAAAGGTTGCAATATCACATGAAAGTATTAAAAATAATAATAAACTTACTTTTACAATTCAATATGAAAAATAGAAATAAACTTGACATTCCGAATTCCAATTCAACGTCAAATAAAATAAAAATATAAGTAGAAATAGAACATGGACACTAACCAGGCGGAGCATTTTTCACATTGCTAAGTGTAACAGGTTGGAGAATTGACATTTTTAATTATAACGACTTAAAAAAAAATTGATTAATATTTAGATCTGTGCGATTTGTATCATTAATGAAAAATAATGTATAATTAAATTTGAATTCAGATATTCAATTTAGGGTTACTTATTGTGTTTTTTTAATTTTAATTTATTTATACCTTTTTTCACATTTTAATAGTTATTTTGATTAAACATTTTTTATAATTTTGTTTGCAGTTTTTTAAATTTTCCCCACTTATCATTCTTCGTAAACTACACAATTATATGAACTATAGTGTTATTTTAATATTATTACTGCAATCACGGTGACGCTTATACTGGAACACACCACTACGTAAATAATGGCGTGTACAGTAATTTGATAACATACATTTTTCTTTTCTTTTCTTTTTACCATTGTCAGTGTTAAAATTTTAAGTAAGAATTTTACTCCATAGTTCTTTATGCAATAACTTCTTATCACTTATCGTGACCTGTTAACTATTTCCAGTGACTTCTATTTTATGAATTTTTCATTGCCATGTCTCAAGCGTGACCCATCATTACCGTCGTATCTAATATGTCCATTCAGGTGGTCTTTGAATCGATTAGAATGTGTCCATTCGGGTGGACTTCTTTGACGCCTAACCCTTCTATATGATAAGGCTGTTCCTTCTTGTTCTTATGGTGTCTCTAGCATTTTAATATTTTTTTTCACAAACATCAAAAAGTCATTGTTTAATGTTGAATTTATTTAAGATGGAACTGTTATTCAAAATTAATTAAATCAATAAATTTTCGTTTTAATGAACAACTGGATGATGAAATAAAATTTGAAAATATGTCTATCTTAACGGAATGTAGTGATGTAATAAAAACATAGTTTAGTAGCTTATAGAAATCGAATAAGATCTTAACTATATGTTGATAAAGATTGATATTTATGTGTAATCTAATCTGGTATCAACAAGCTGAAGCAGAAAAGCAACTCCCGGCCGGGAAAGCAAGTTTCATATCACTTGTAAATAAGCTATACAGGACACTAATAACAGTAGGCCAAGAAATGTGTAGTCCATGTACGATGAAATCGATATTTTCACCCCTCAATACAAAGTAATAATATAAATTTTTTAAGATAAATTAAATCTTGTCATGATGCTGAAAAACTATTAATTTATATTGATGCTCACAGTAGCTCTAAATTTTAAACGAGACTTCTTGGCTTCTTGAAAAAAATCATTATGTTGAATATTCTAACGTGTTTTATTTCAAATAAAAATTGAAATGATCAGAATATTAATTTTAATTATTTTACAAAACCTTTATCTTCAACTAACAATTAAAATTTTAAATGCGAAATAATATGATGACATTTTTATATTTACTAATTATCTTTTAGTACTTAATTTACTTAGCTTTTATAGTTTTTGAATAGTGGTAAATTTCATTTCTTTCTGTATTTGGATTCATACAAATTTCTTTTTTTATATCTAAACTTTAAAAGCTTTTAAAAAAATAATAGGACTGTTTTTACTGACACCCCATACATTAAATAATATCTATTGTCGTCAAAATGAATGGAAGTCTTCCACTCTCTATGAAGTTAAATTCGGGGATGGAACACAGATGGTGGATTGTGAAAAAAAAAATTATTATGTAATTAACCACTTTATCTCAAGTCATTAATGTGAACCTTACGCAACATAAATCTAATTCTTCATTATTACTAGTATACACAGTACACACAACAAACATGTATTTACAACCACCCAACACAGTCATTTGTTATGTATTTTCCGTGTAAAGATTAAATAAGGAATATATCTGAGAATGATAGATATAATTCTGCTGTGATGATTTAAGGTTAAAAAAGTTGTAGCGCATTTGAACTCACACCAGGTGTTCGCACGAAATGCATTAATATATATCCTTTTACTATAAAATAAATTTATGTACACGCTTGGCTGTTTTCATCTTAGATTTTTCATAATCACCACCTTAACCACAGAATATACAGTAATTTTTTTTTAAAATAGTATTTACTTTATATTTAATGTGTTAGAACGTTTAAAAAAAAAAAAACATTTACTTTTCTTTTTGGCTGCGTCAAAGATAATATTTATGAATATTATTTACGTACAACATGTAAACAGAAGTATGTATTTATAACTGTAATTATTTTCAATTACAGACCCAAATTAAGCAATTTGTTGGAATTGTCTGATAAATATACATTTTCATGTCTATTCCACTTCTCTCCTCTTTCCTTCATTCAATCTTGTGGTTTTTTTTTTAAATGTAGCTCCAAGAAAGGACAGCTACTTCCTTTCTGCAATCTTAAACTTTAGTTTAAATAAGCAGCAATCATGATTATTCAACA
This sequence comes from Coronaproctus castanopsis, assembly GCA_032883995.1. Lineage (NCBI taxonomy): Eukaryota > Metazoa > Arthropoda > Insecta > Hemiptera > Monophlebidae > Coronaproctus > Coronaproctus castanopsis. The sequence continues at coordinate 239,697,751 of CM065053.1, read as the reverse complement.
TGTGCTTAAGTTCTGTTACGTATATTACTTAGTAACAACCAAGTCAGTAGGTTTAAAACGTTTAAGCATTCTTAAGTCACGATCTGTGGGCAAAAGTGCCAAGGCCTTTGGATTTGGATGATGATGAAGTCTTCTGTGGTGTTGGTCAGCATAATCCTGTATTACTTCGTTGACCCATTTGATCTGTAAATTTGCATGGAGTGCATCATTTCGTTGGAACCAGTGAGCATTCGTAATTAGTCGAAGAAACTTATTCTGAGCTGTCTGGATTATTTTAACGATTCGATGGTTTAGTACATCCCCATATTTGTATCCAATATTTGAATATAGGACTTATGATGGTATTATATATTAACAATTTATTCTCCAGCTTCATTTTAGAGTGCCGTTCAACGAGCCAGTACATTTGGCGTATTTTTTCTCTTATTTGACAGCTGTGTGATCAATATGGGTTCTCCAAGTTAATTTTGTGTCCAGATGCATTCCTAAGTATTTCGCAGAATTTGCAACTGGAACTTGCTGATTGTTTATATGGACCATGTAACAAGGATCACGATTGCGTAAAGAGAAAGTGACGTGTACGGATTTTTGTTAATTTAGTTGAATTTTCCAATCCTTCGTCCATTCGGTTATATGATCCAGAGCATGCTGCAGGTTGTTATTCGCCACAGCCTGAGAATGATTGATCGATAATATTGCTGTATCGTCAGCGAACATTGCAGTTGGCCTCTTCATAATTGATATTGTTTCTGACAGGAAACTGTCGGTACAATATATATTGTAGATAACATATAATAATAATAAATAATTTCTTGGATGAACTTTAAATTTATTTACATTATTTATGTTATACATTTTGGGCTCCTCTTGTGTAATATTCACTTAAAAATTAATGAAAATACGTGAAGACATTATTATTTGAATTATACTGGCTTATAATAAGTAACTACTGACATTTGTTGCAAGCGCTTTTCCAATAGTTAATAAAACCTGGATTATGAGAAGAAGAAGATTTATTGAATATTTAAAATTTTTAAATGATTACAATATTTTTGATGCTAAGTACCTAATAACCTTAGCAAATAATTTTATATAAAGACACAAGTTGATCATGAAAAAATGATTAATATGAGAATGTAAAAGTCAAAAGTACATGTTCAACAAAATATTATACTTTTTATTATCATTAATAAGCATCGATATTCTTGGAATGAGGGTATTTATCGAGATTTTGGAGCGAAATTAATTAGCGAAGAAATTAAAGAGTTTACAATTATTCGCCTACAAGGTAACTTCAATAACACATCAATACAAAAACTGTTCAACTTCCAGATACTAGTATAGATATTTTGTTTACACCTTCTAAAGGCACAATATATTTTTGTAAGTTTTTTTTTGGCTGCATATGTACATACGAGTAAATATATTATCTATTATATGCCTCTATACTTCAACTATCAACTAATAATTTAATGAGTACGTACTAATAGATGTCAACAGTCATTGTATGCTAAAAATGAACCTTCTTTATATATCACTGGACAAAAAGAATATAAATTGAGTGTAGGAGAAAAGATCCAATATGTATATAAGTTTGTGTGTTGGTATATATAATAATTCTTTTTTATTTTATCCATTTAGTGTACTAACGTTTCGTGTTATATATCTATATATATATATATATAACACGTTTTTTATGTTTCCTTTTTTTTTAATATTTCTTTATTTAACGTAATGTTTCATATCCTTAAAGGTTTATATACCCTAGTATTAATTGTTTAAATAATCTACATAATCCGAAATTTCTTTAAATTTTGTCGTAATAGTATTAATTGTCAAGCTTTAGATTTCATACAGTAATATTGAAATCATGCAGTATTTCCACCTGAGGGTTCCTTTCCAAGTATAAATCAACACTAGCCCTATTACAGTTAAAAATAATAAATCTTATGCTAATGTGACTAAAGGTAATAACAGTAACAGTAATACTGATATATCTTTAATTAATGTTATTTACATTTTTAAATGAATCCAAAAGTGTAATTAATCCTTTAATCTCCTTGCTAACAAGGTAAATAAATAATATCACCAAACAGTCTCTAGTGATTATGTTATAAAACGCCAACGATATCGTTCCAAAAAAATTAGAGATTTTTCTAGCAAAACGCTATTAATATCGTATTGATAGCCGAAAATCACCTCGTAAGTAGTCATAGTTTTAAACTAAACGGGTATAATACACTGCTCATCACCCTGAAGTACAGTCACGCAGGTACCATGGTATTGGTTAAAAGTTGTTGCAAACAATATAAAAACTTTGCACGCAGCACAGACGCTTGGTTGTTGCATAGATACATTTAAACGAAATTTCAGTAGCAGTCATTTACTTCCAAGGGGGATTTCTAATACCAGACATAAAGTTTAAAACCATTTTTAAAAACTTAAGAAAAAACTTAATATGCGATGGCGATTATAATGCGAAAAAATAGTATGTGGGATTCACAACTGACTAATCAATTTGGAAGAAGGCTAGAAAGGTGTATACGGAGTAATTCATTACCATCCTTACACCAATGACACCTGCATACTGGCCTGCATACAATAATAGACTTCCAGACATATTGGACTTCTTTATAATTCGTAGCTTACAAAAGTATAGCATAGAATGTAAAACAGCGGTTGATATATCTTCGGATCATATTCCCATCTTTGCTACCTTAGACATACGGACGAGGTGTATACCTATCCGACAAGGATTGTGTAACAAGTATACAAACTGGGATCTTTATTCAAATATAGTTGAAAACAAAATAACTAAAAATTAAAATAAAAAGTAAAGATGATATTTACTGATTTAATAGTATACGCTTGTCATAATTCTACCAATTATAATTCAGACAAATTACCATACGAATTTATTCCGATTGAAATAGGACAGCTAACAAAAAAAAATACATGCAGCTAGGAAAAAACGATAATTGTTATATATTTGTTAAAACTTTCGTGGTTGTTTTCCATCCGTCTAGAATTATTTTCGGTGAAAACCATGTCCTGATTATTCAAACAGTGAGTGGTGTAAGTCAATTCGAAACGTTAAAATTTTTGAATAATCAGGACGTGGTTTTCACCAAAAAGAAAATAATTCTAGAAGCATAATTGTTATTCATTTTTGAAGTACACAATATTACAGAATACTCTGTAAATCAAAATAAATCAATACAAAAATGAAACTCCAGAGGTGTCTGGCAACAATAACACTGATGTCTCAGCCTTGTGGTATAACATTAAGAACCGATTAAAACATGAAAGAGAACAGTCTAACATATAATTAATAAAAAAAAATCAAGCGCTTTTGCAAAACACTTCAGTCCAGTTTCACTGTGCATCCTGATATTTGTTGTGAAAACTCTGAATATGTAAAGTATATGATCGGATTTATGCTTTTCACTGTATGATTATTAATATTAAAATAAAAAAACTTTCGGTTGATACTGCATCACTATTTTGAAAAAAGCCAACGTTTCGAATATGTTTGCACATTATAGAAACAGAATATCAACTGACTGAACTATTGAAGGAACGTATGCTGTTCTTCAAGAGACATCTGTAACCACTATTACTACTATTACCGATATCATGAATTCGATTGGTTGCTAGAGGACGACATCCAGTTTCTGGGCGGTCTATATTTTTCACACTACTTTTTCCTTTTTCTTAATGTTTTTTCCTAATTTTATCTAGGATAGGATTTCAAATATAACTCAAATGAAATCCATCGTCTCGATTGAAATTATCTTGATACCTAGTCATTTAAACAGCTTGTTGTGCTAATCTTTCGTGATATTTATCCACTCTAGCCAAAATAGAGACGTCATTGAACTTGATGGCATGACCTGACTTACATATATGATCGGTCGCAGCACACTTTTTAGTTCTAAGGTACTTTACATCCACTATATACTCTTTAATACGAACATCTACTGGACTTCCTGTTTGACCAATATAAGAATATAACACTTCCCACTACTTGACAAATATAACACTTCCCACTATTTGACAAATACCTATAACACTTCCCAGATGAACACGGAATATGATACACACATGGAACTTGTCCCCATGGTAAGTCATGTTTGGCACTTCTAATCATATTTCCAATTTTTTGGTGGGTATTAAACACTGGTTTAATATAGCCCTGGAGTAGATAATATCACCAGCGGAATCATTTCATGGCTTCCAACAAAGTCAGCTACTCTTTTATGATACATATTCAGTGGAATATTATGAATTGGATATTTTCCTAAAGCGTGGAAAAAACTGGTACAGTAATGATACATAAACCGGCAAGTCGCAAACAGATGTTTTATCCTACAGACCTATTAGCTTACTCTGCTCCTTATTGGAGATATTTTTAAGTCATATCCAGCTGATTATAAGTAGTCGTGGAATTATACCAAATCATCAATTCGGATTTTGCACTGAACATTGTGCAGTGCACCAGTGCCATCGACTGGTTGGTGCGATTCCTCAATGCTGGAAAAAAGGAAGTATGTTCTGCAGTTTTCTTAGATGTTTTACAAGCGTTTGATAAGGTTTGACATCCTGGATTACTTTATAAACTGAGACAGTTTCTTACCTTTGATTTATATGCATTACCGTCTGAATAGGTTGGTTCCCTGTGCACAAAGTTGGTATATACTGTTTAATCCCAATAAGTGTCAACACACTATATTTGTAAATAAAAAAGTTATTTCGTAATTACTTAATACTAGTAATAAATGATCAACAAGAAATTCATTATCTACATTTAACTGGAGAAGTAAAGGTTTAAAACCCTTATCAATCTCATAATTTCAGTATATAATTAGACAAATATTGTTGTTTAAATAATTTAATAATGTATTGTTTTTATTTCAAATAATTTGATGAAATAATTTTTAATCACTTTATATAATGGTTGATAATGTATAATTTATAAAATAATTTTTGTAAACACCACACATGATAATGACGTAAGAACTACAATCAAGGTTCTAGATTCCAGTTTACTTAATGGCCAATCAATAATTATATATACTGTTTTGTATATATTATATTATTTGTTTCCAGGTTTCTGTGTTTTATTGCATTATTATTGATTGATTTCTCTGAATAATGTTTATTTCAAATTAAAAATGAGTTAGTAATCAGATTAAAATTATCGTTAATAATTAATATTTTCAATGTCATTTTCTACATAGTAATACATTTGCACATGATAAATTCATGAAATAATGGCTTTTAAAATGGTAATTATATTAAATATTATAAGAATGAGTATCCCGTACGTACATCTTTGAATTGAATAAATATGTAGTTAATTATTTGTCGATAGAAGTACAAAAAACAAACTATATATTTTATAATTCCCCAATAACGTATATTAAAACTATTATAAGTAATCCTACGTAGTTATTTTTTTTTTTTTTTAATGACGGTCATTTACTACTGATTAAATAACAATATTAAGTCAGAAAAATAAATTGTATTTTTGAAATGCTTAAACCGAAATCATTCATATATTTTATAAGGCACTTTCAATAACGATTTTTTAAGACGTCGATGTTTAAATTATTATTTTTTTATAACTTCATATTTTCCTATATTTGAGGAATTTATAATTCAGTATTAAGTTCTGTTTTATTTAATGATACAATGTTACGTGTTTATGCGTTTGAATATAATTTTCCAAATGTAGTATGGTACCATGGAGAGACTGGATGGTATGTCAGAATCTGTTATACATTTTGCAACTGGAAATTCAATGAAAGATGAACCGAAAGAAAGCACAGAAATTAAACCAGAATATAATATATCTAACGTAAATATGTCAGAAATTAAGGTAAATATATCCTCCTAGATTTCAGTAAATCATAATTAAAAAAACACAATTGTGAACAGACTTATTCCGTGATAATCGATATAATGTAATTGGATTTAAAACTTTCTGATGTAAAAGGTACAAATCTGCTTTAGGAACATTATCTACAGTCTAACTTTTATATCCGCTTTTATATCCGCTTTTATATCCGGGTTTGTTTCTATTGTGCGTTGAAAATTGATTTAAAGTTCGATTTCTAGATGTATTCAAGCGTAAGCATCAATAGTTTTTTTCTCTCGTTGAAATCGATAGTTAAGTGACTTCACATATCTTCGATAAAATGTATAAATAATTCCTCCAGTATGCTATGTCTTGAAAAAGAAACGGCTGCTAATATAATTGGTGTATCCCTGTTGTATATGATTTTCTTTATTTGAGTATTTATATTGTGTAGAAGTTGTATATAATAATGAGCGGATTGAATCTAATTGTGACAATATGTTTCTGTTGTATCGGTTTTATAAAATCATTGCCGTGCGTATTTCTATGAAAGGAATATATCTAGATATTTATCATTACATTTGTTTGCTTGTTATGTGTATGTTGACGTACCAAAGTACGAACAGTGTGTAATTTTTGCTGCTTATAAAATTTATGGTTTTTTATGTTAGCATTTGTGCAAAAGGCGGGGAATTTCTAATGTACCGGAATTACACAGCGCCTCATACAACGCAATAGACGAAAAGTAGGTCAGACAAGGTGCAAACTAATTAAAAATATGAATTGTACAACATACTCGAAATTAAAAGCACAGAACAGAATAGAATCTAGTGGTATTACTATTAAGGACAGTAATGACAGAAATTCTGTATAAAAATAAGATTAAACTTGTCTTTGAATAAAAACAAAAGTCGAGGAATTTCTAACAGTGTAAAAGTTCCGTTAGACATGGTGTTCGTATAAAAAAAATGTTGTGTTCATGTGAATTCGGCTACGTTGAACCGGCTGGTATAAGTATTTATTAATAAAAGACTAGAACACGATAAACGTACGAAAATTCATTTGCAATGGTTTCACATCAAATTTCGTTATATCAGGAAATACAATTTAACAATGTCCAAATTACTACTAAAATTCTGTTTTTGAAAAGTAATTTTTAGAGAATCTGTAATCATATAACTAGATAATCGCAAATAGATAAATTATAAAATGAGAATTTTCATATACTAATAATCCTTTATTTAGCGAAATTAAGGACTAAAAGAAATAATGATAAACCGTTCGTTCAACAGTTGAGGATCTAACTTTCTCAATAAACTTATGCACTCTGTTTTCGTTCCAGGCGGTATATTTATCTCTTTCGACAATATTTCTAGCGCTCACTTATTAAGCATTAAATGTTGTGTTATGTTTTTGTTTTATACGTGGACAGATAAGGTTATTATAAAGTCAACATGTTGCAAATAATGGATTATAAAAAAAAAAATACCGGTATTAACTACCGCGAATTAACAATTTTTCAATTAATTCAACCAGATATATAGAGTTTAACGTATAACCAGATGTTGATATATTATATGATAAATACGTGTGTGTATGTCCTAACGAAGAGATTATATACGCATTGCGCAGAAATGAAATGATACACACTTGTGTTGAAACAAAAAATAACATAATATCCTCGTATTCGATGCACACAACTGGAGCGGATCGTGTTTTTTTTTTAATTAGCAAATTCTCGCGTTAACTATATAATAGCTTCAGTCTCGATTAGAGATATTTTGGTCATCATTTCTTTTTTTTTTTTTTTTTTAAATAAAAACAATGTAGTATTCAGCTGGGACCAATACTCTACAAAGCTAGCATGTAGGTTTGTAAAAAATAGTTTAAGGCGGGAGTGTTACTCTTGGATTATTGTTTCTTAGCAGATTGTTTTAAATTATTCGGATTTATATTAAGAAAAATGAGTTTAAATAACTTAAAAAGCGAGTACACCGGGTGACGGATAAATTCAATAACACTTGGAATTTATCTCAAATAATATGTTAAAAATTGTGATGAACATCAAATTATCAGAAGCGTATAACGAGAACATTCGAGAAAAATGTGATCAGCGTTTTGTCCAATCATATAGAAATCAAAAGGGTGGGAATAATGTGGAGAAAGAATTAGGGTTATTTTAAATATAGGGGCAGTAAGACGATTATGAGTAAAACGTACCCGACAAATTGTAGAAATAAAATTACGTAGGAATTGTGAACGAACAGAGATACTAACAACCCGAAGAATGTAGGGAATATTCGGTTGGATTAATTTGTAATGAGGAGCCAGATATGGATTGGATTATAAAGGGGCTCGATATTCTTTGCGAGAAGTTTTTATAATGGATAATAAGTTCTAAAAGGGGTATGTAAGGGGGGTAAATAGATTAATACCAGTAGAGGACAGCTAAGTTAGAATATCCGATAATCTAAATAAATTTTACGGAGAATCTCCAGCATCAATTAACTCTAGATTCGTTTAATACTTTCCCTAGACAATTCTTTTGTAGACTTTATAATGCTTAGATTTATGTTAGATCACACATGACTATCTATTGCGAGTGAAATTATTGTTTCGTCAATTAAAACCCGGTTCATAGGTGATAATGTGAATTTTTCTATTCCAAATATCTGGAAACAGATGTAAATTCTCAAGATGAAGAAGGGACAACGTACTGTATGGAAGATCGGTTACACGATGAGCGCAGTAATTTAAGGTATAGTTCAGAACGTAACGTTATTACGTTATTAAAGAAGGATATTCGAAGAATACACGATCAGGATAAAATACACATTCAATATTGAGAGGGCAATAAATACTTTCTCTAAGTTGCATAAGGAATATTAATTATAAATCAAACAAAATATAACATCGTTTAATCACTAAAAGTTTTTTATTGCGAAGCTTTTCGACAATTATGTCATTTTCAACTTTTAGTGATTAAACGGTGTTATATTTTGTTTTGTTTATAATTAATAAAATCACTACTCTCCAATATATTCAATATTTAAAGGAGTATTAATGTTTTTAAAAATGTTGAACCATGGAAATTTAGGTAAAGACGGTTGTACTAGTATCTAGTGAGATTTGAAAAAAAAAGCTACGAGTAAAGATAGGCTCAAGACCCCCGTTGTAATTATTTCAAGGTGTAGTACAACCAATTAAAGATTGATCCGATGAGAGATGCGATTTTTTTACATATATATATATTTTTAATTTCTTTACATTCGGTTTTTATTATATAATGTTTCATAAAACCTCATTTTATATATAACGAACTGCTTCCTATATATAACTTCTGATGTATCGAATATATTCCGACTTCCTGTTCTGCTTTAAAAAGCAACTCGTATAAATTAAATGATTTGTATTATAATTATATAATATACTTTATACTGTATTTTAAATAAACTTCGAATGATATATTATTTAAAATTTATTCTCTTTAATGCATTGTTTTATTTACGTGTTAAAACATACATTTACATAAAGAAATATGATCATTTTAATAAGAAAATTAGATTAAAAATTTGTTAGTTTAATGAACGAATAGAAAGTGCAATATGCACAAATTATAATCTTGGTTTTACTCGCGTTTCTTTCCAGCGTCTTCTTGAGTTACGCGTAATTTACCGTAAACGTTACCGCTTTAATTAATTTTCAGTCTATTTCAACGGATCTTAACCATCAGCTTACTTTTTCTTCAGTCACCAGAAACAGAACTCTAGCACTAAATCTACATTCACGATTAACTAACTCTAGCTTTTTCTTTACCGACGCGTACACAATCGTGCGTTCGATCGTATTCTTCCGATGGCGCTATTCTAACAAGCATTTCTTAAACGTTTTATTATAATAAAATTACTAATTATTGTTAATTTGTCGTATAAAAATTTTTAATTAATATATTTTTTAAAATAAATCAGTTTATACGGGTGCAATACCCTACGATGATTGTCTTACAGACGAATGCGGATTTTATCGGGGCGAAGAAAGCCAATAATAGTAATATCGGGAAAACGTTCATTTGCCATTATTGTTCGAAACCGTTTAGTCAAAATTATCATCTGATTCGACACGAAAGAATTCATACCGGCGAACGTCCGTATCAGTGCGGTTGGTGTCAAAAACGGTTTCAACGTAACGAACATCTAACGCGGCATATTCGGATACATACCGGTGAAAAACCGTACTCGTGCATTCACTGTTGTAAAGAATTTAGACGAAACGATCATCTCGGTAAACATATACGCACTCATATTTCGACGATAGCGACTGCCGATCATAAACCACCGGTTCAACAATATTCGTACAGTAACGGTTCGTAATTAAATTTGCAATTTGCAGCGGAATATCATGTTTCTCGCATTTGGCTATTTATAACGGTGAGTTTACTTAAATTTCGGACGATTATAAAATGTTTATATCGATATCACGTTATGATTAAATCCGAATAATTTCGGATAATTCCTATTTTAGTAATCGATTTTATTATTGCAGAATTTAAACCGTCACGGGGATATATTTTATCCAACCGCCGTCGTACGAACCGCGTCTACCTCTCGGGTCTATTTTAATTTTACCGCATTTCTCAGAAAATTATTTCATTCCGTGCGATCCCGATTATATTCGTTTTTTCTTCGATCTTTCGGCTGCGTCCGTTAATAATACCACGCGTTAATTGTGACGTTTAAACTCCCTACCACTCTATTTTTTTCGGACTATATTAAAGTTCGGAAGGGATGCTCTTTTTCGTACCGTCCTTAGATCGATATTTGATTGCGTCCCGTATTTATTTCGTCGTTGTCCAAACAAATGTAGTTCTACATCATTTGATGTTCGCGATTATTTTTATTTTTCACGTATGTTTATTTTTAATTCTGTTTTTATATTCTTTTCTACTTGTAGGTAATCGGAAAAACAACGTTTTCATCTATACATTTTTTTTTTTACTTCGACTCTCTTTCCATGAATAGTCTTCGATTGTCGATTTTGAAAAAAATTCGTTCGAGAATTATATTTTTGTATATTTATTTAATAAGTTAATCGTAAGATTTCAGATAATAATAATTCGAAATTTTCGAGTAAATTTGATGCGGTATTCTACCGGTAAAGTATAATATATTAGTAAGGGATAATAAAGCATTTTATAGTCGAAATAATAGTCGATAAAATCAATTATATCGCTAATTAAACGATTATTAATATTTAACTTTTTTTTTTTGGCTTCCATATCGGTTTACCAATTAAACTTTATAATTTTAACAAAATGAAATTATCTTAATTTTAATTATATATGTTATGATTACCGATGAACCTGTATAAACAAATGTATATGTGCACGTTATGTGTAGATAAGAAAATTAGAAAATCGATCTTGTTAACTGCGATGTGACTAAAACAAAAATCTCCGGCTTAATATGAACGGAATTTTTGTAACCACTTAAAAAGGTATATTTAAAAAAGTATATATATATATATATATATCTTCTTATTTTAATGCCGTGCACTATGCAATGCGTACGTTATCACCAATAATTTCTCCCTTGCTGCTTTTTAAACAGGCCGCTGGTATCATTAATGTTACTCCATTCCTTATCGATGAAGTTCTTCTTCTACCAGCTAGTCTTTTACCATGAATTCTTCCTTGCAGTATTTTTCGTTGCAGACGTCTCGATATATCCAGGTGCTCGTAAGTAAGTCACCCTGCAGTTGCCCTTCAAGAGATTAGCCATGATCTGTTGAATCTGACTAACTAATGCGTCTTAGAGTTGTAGGCTGGGAATGGAATAAAGAGAAGCAATTGAATCTGTAATTACAAATATTTTGTTTTGGCGAGATTTAACTAGAAAGATGTGTTGTAAACAGTACAGCATACCATTATAAGTCTGCATTCGAAATGAGTGGTCTGAGCCTCATTGCGAAATTAGATTGGTGTGTGTTACTTAGTTTTGAAACTATACTAACACTATCAATAACGATAATAAATAAATAAGTTTTCGAGTGGTTATACGCGAATTTTTGCGTTCTATCAAATTATCATTCTTCCCTTTGAAATATTTAATTGTCGTTTCCCTTGTGTTTTTTAAATTGAATTAGAAATTATGTAAAATTATCAATTAAAACGCAAGTAAAATAATTTTTTAACAAGTACATCTACCACGATTCCCGTTACCTTCCATAATAAATTTACTTTTATGTCCTATTCTAATTTTATGTTACATTATTATTAACTATTTTATTACGACTACTTAAGACATTATTGTAATTATTATCAGTTCCTCATAATGTACCTATCGTAACGCGTAGTATATGATATTTATTACTGCCGGTGTTAAATTTATTTCATGCGGTAATTTAGTTTTTAATTATTGATTACACTAATATTCTTCTGTCCAAATTTTAAATTTACATTCTAATTTAATAAATTTTCAAACACATTTATTTTTGTAGAATGCCATAGGGCAAATGATCAACGATCCAGCTCTTTTTTTAAATTTATATATCCTATAATATAATTTGTCACTACATAAGTATGTATCTTTGTCGGAAAATTAATATATATATATATATATATATATATATATATATACGATAAATATAAACTAAAAAAATGATGATAAATATGGAGAAAATTAAAATAATTTGCCGATTCAGCGAGGAACAAAATATATAAAGAAATGAATACTCAAAACAATATGAATTTAACCTTTCTGTCTATATTTCTTCATATTTTTGTTTCAAGGATTGATAATCGTACTTACTGATGTTTATAATAGTACTATTTGTTAATGAATAAATTAGTAACCTGTTTTTGTATAACACAAATGAAAAATTAAGAAAATCATGCACTATCTCAATGCTCGTCGGTTTACTTAATATAACTCTAAGACAGTGATTTTGAATTATTTGAAGTTTCATTAAATTACTACGGCCAGTCGAACATTAAACTAGAGCAACGTATAATAGTTTAGATAGTATTCCATTCTTACATATCGTGAATTTATTGGTCAGTTGTTGAAAATAAGAAACAAGTTTCTTACGCTGAATTTTCTATATACATCGATTAATATGTTTTGCAAATGTTAATTATTATTTTTTTCTAACGCAACAATGCAGTGATTTTGTTTTTCCATTCGATAAGATTTAACGTGTTCCTCCTTTATATATGATTGGTCTACACGCTTAGTAAATATAATTTCTTCTGATTTGTTTTCGTTAATATTAATTTTCTATTTATTAAAACGTTTAACTAGTTTATTTACTACAATTGTAAGTCGTCGACAAATAACCTCCGTTCGATGGGATGTTGTGACAATCTGCATATAGATATAATCTGACAAGTTGAGTAAACGGAAGATCATTTGGGTATAAAATAGAAACATAGGGATCTAAGATGCTTCCCTGTGAACTTATATCTTATAATTTTTAGCGATATTGTCACATGATGAATTCAATGCATTATTGTAAAAAGCGTTAGTCTATATATACCAAAATTGACACTCGTGAAATATTAAAGTTTTTTCATGATACGGGAAAATAAGTTAAACGAAAACAGGAATTAGACGAGTAAGAGTGTTTTATAAATATATATATATAGCGTCATTATTACAATTAAAAATAATAATAGATAGCAATATCAATCTGATTTTTACATAGTGGTTTGTTTACCATCCACAGGACAAGTTCTGTAAAAATGTATTCTCCATTTTTCATTTCTCTCGTGAAGTAACCTAGATATCACCAGATTAGTTATGTCTAATATATAGCATCTTATACGCGAAAATTATCTTTTTGATTCATCTAACGACAACTTAAAAAGTTACTTAGAAAATCAATAATCCTCTTAACATACATTTTCAACGCAGTTTCCTCTATACAATGAAAATTTTCTTCCGTAGTTATGCTACCGTGGAATCCTAAAGAATTAATTACATCATACAGATCCATCATACATATTTAAAAATAAAACGAATTAAAATATAATTTAGACGCATATAAATTATTTATTTTCTTATACATCGAATTAAAAATGCGCAAAATTATAATTAAATGTATTTCACGAAATTTGGTAACAAAAAAATACCAATAGGAATAAATTATGAATTTATATTTAATACAGATCGCTTGCTTTATAATCTGATTTCTTGTACTTTCGACAGTCCTCTGTAAAACAAAAAAGGTAATAAAATTTAAATAAACAAGAAACATCAAGTCTGACTTATCGGACTATGGAGTTTGCTAAAAATTTTATCTAAATTAAGACAATTTTTAAATTTTAATAATTATGCGAACATTTTAAATATTAATGTAAATTCGCAACGGTGTCTCGAGGAAAAAATAGTTTGAAATGGCATCACCAGCGAACAAACATAGAAGGAACGTAAGATACGAGATCGTTTCAAAATTTATTATACATTTCACGCTGAAGTGTTTAAAATGTGTATTGTACCTTTCATTTCGAATCACCCGTAAATATCTGTCTACTTTTTCAACTCGAGATAATCTACTAATGAACTCTTCGTCGTGGGTTATAACCAGTAATTGGAAATTTTTCTGCGCCATTCGCATATTTACGATACTGAAAAGTAAAAATACGTACATATATAATTCGAAAGTGTATTTAATAAATATTAATTTTCCGGAATAAAAAAAAACAAAACAAAAAAACAACTTACTCGGCTAAGGCCATACTGAGGCTTTCGATGTTCTCTTTATCTAAATTGGTGGTTGGTTCGTCTAAAGCTATTACTCCGCAATTTCTACTGAATGTTTCAGCTAAAGCTATTCTGATGATCAAACTGGCTAATACCTGCCAACATTTTTAGACGATTATTTTTCGTGCTAAAATATGAAGTGTCGAAATGAATAATTTGAACGGGGGAATTAAAATATATACGGTGTATCGTTAAATAAACGTATTCGTTAAAAGAACGTTTTAACGATTTTAATACGAAATTGATAACTCCTCACTCGTGTTATTAATAGTGAAACAAAAAACCATATTTCTGCAATAGAGTCTGTACTCGTATGGTAAGGCTTAATTATATTTACACAGATCACTTCAAAGTGCATTAAATTAATGAACGTTTATTTATGGTTATAATAATTACGACAAACAGGAATAGCGTTATATTACAATATTTTATCCTGTTTTGTAAATTCTGAAAGTACTCGGCTAAAGTAACGAAGATGTAATGAAAAAGAGAGGTTAAAGGATCTGTTCGGTTTTTATGTCACTTCTTTCATCCGGTAGTACATAGACGACATAAAAATAATGTTACAAAAAAAGAAATAAAAGCCATTATTTAATAATTTTGTAAGTAACACTTGGAATTAAGTTTTTTCGCTTAATATTAATGTCATTAATTAGTATTCTTATAATAACGAGTAATATAAATGAATTAAACGAATAAAGAGAAAAAAACCCACATAAATGGGTCGCTAACCTTTTGGCCAGCGCTACATCTTCCAGGCATATCCATTTCAATTCCGTTTTTTATCTGAACTACTCGATAATTATAATTTCTTCTTTTATCAACTGCAATATATAAAATATGTATCCAAATAAAGTACAATATTTTATTACATATAAATACACTTAAACGAGTGTTACGTTTATATTTTCGTCCGCCTTTCTGGATATTATGCGTATCAGTTATTCTTAAATCCGTTGTAAGATTTTAGTACAAATTTAATTTAAATTTCCATACCTATTTTAAGATATCGTAATAAATTATTAAATTAATTAATAATTAAAATTAAACATACTCGCATTAGTTTAATTAGTATATTTTATTAAGTCGTGATGCAAGTTAATTATAATATTGTTTTCTCGCTTGCTTATAATAATTTTTTTTTTTTACATTTATTTCGCTCCAATTTATACACTCACACAGTTTGGTTTGGAACAAATTTTACGAAAAATTGAAACTATCATGTAGTACCCAATAAAATTATTACTTAATTAATAATATTTATTTTATTCATTTCTGATTTATAATGCTCACCTTCGGATTAAATAATTACTTATAAATGACAAGTGCGAAAACAAAAGTCGCAATAGAATCCAGCGATATAAACCAATAAATATATTTGTAGAACTAGTGTTTGAAATGAGTTGTATCGATGTATCCAATAGCTGTAGTTGTCTCTATACTTACGTAGTTGATTGTGTATTTTTACAAATGTTTTAATGACATTATTAACGATCGCTTTCTGAACATTAGTGCAGCCCATAAGAAATTTTCATAGTCCAAGTTTATATATATATATATATATATATATATATATATATATATATACACAAAACGGTTGTACAATTGGTTGAGTTTTAATCTGTCAAACGTACGTATGTCTAAATATCTTGCAGAATCAGCTTGTATAATTAGTTGATTACGAAAATGTGTATGATAATTGTCTCTGACGTTTCGCATAGTATAAACAGAATGTAAACGGATATCTACGTATTCAGCATAATCTAACATTTTTCTAATCTACTTACACGCTGACTTAACTCTCTGCTAAAGATTATTTGTAACGTTCTTCCGGCTCTGGTCAACAGCTAATTATGCCGCAGTATAATATCATTTAAATATTGCGTATACAGCAGGTACAAAACAGGTATTCCTCTGCGGAATATCCGCTTATAATTATAAAATACAAACTTCACATATTTATAAGGGACTGAATTTCCTATCAGTTAAGCATAATTCAAGTAAACGACAAATATTACTCGACAGTTGATGACAGCTCAAAGAGCAAAACTTTTTTCTTCTTCCGGGCCCTATTTATCACGAGTCGATGAACTCCGTCGATTGTATAATATTTTTTACGGAACCCAAACTGATAAAGCGAGAGCTGTTCTCAACTATCGGCGATAAACGTTTTCAGCATCAGTTTTTCGCCAATCGTGGTACGACATGTACGAGTTAACAAACTTTTAAGCTTGTGTGATTTCTTAGCACGACAATTTATATCATTTTAAAGCACTACTAGGTACGTCACTATTAAATATGTATCGAAAATGATTACGTGACAGTTCAAGCAAATTCGTCGAAATATTATGTGTCGGGTATTTTCTTTAAACTTATGTTTATCAATTTCTACTGCTACTTTCAGACTACCGAAGAGTTGAATCATTTATCAGTTCAATTTGTTCATAGTGGAACACCCATTAGAGGTCTTTTGACACGATGAAACTTCCGTAATCTATAATTTTTATCTGATCTGCAGAAAGAATAAGTTTTTCTAAACCTTTTTCTTGATAAAAACAGCGAATATGTTATGTCAATTCCTACGTGTCTTCTGCAGATAGCTATCGTGTTGCGAATTTTAAGTGGATATACAAGCTCTACGGACTTTTTATGCCTTGATTTTGGAGTACCAAACAATGAAAACGTTAATTAAGTACGGGTTCATCCTCTATTTGTTCAGCGGTATGTTGGTTTTCTTGCAGATGGGGTAAAGTAACATTTAAGATTATTTTCCCGGTTTGCACTATATCAACAGAATTCAATTTTAGTTTATCTCGTTAATCTACACATATTATGAACGCAAAACGTTTCACATTAATTAAAATCGACAAATCTAGAAACATTTTTATTTTATCCGTAAATCGTAAATATTAATAAATTAAATAACACGATAGTTGACTGATGACATTGTCATCAATAGTATTTCGATGAAACTACATACCACCAGTTGTAAGAGTTTCGTCCATTTTAATTTCTATAGAATCGAGATCGTTTCCACAATATATTCGTCTCCATAAATCGCGAGTAATACTATTAATTAGTTGCATGCGCTCTTTGTGAATGTGAATCATCGCCCAATCCATCGCGGAATAATATAGATTTAAATCGTGGATTACTCGAGCGTTCACCTATTTCAAGTAAAAAAAAAACAACAACCAAAATTATATTTTTACACACACACACACACATACATACATACATATATATATATATATATATCAACGTTAAAACCCTTACAAGAGAGAAAAAAAGAAAATATGCAAATACCAGAAGTATATAGCAGAACGAGTACTTGATAAACGCGGAGTCTAGCTTTTCTTCATAATCATGAAGTATCGTTGTCAGTGTAAGTAGCGCATAAGGCAATCATAATATCGTGATAGCGTACATATACACACACACTCGGGAGAACTAACTGTAATCTCTTTGTTGTTATTACACAATGCAGTTCCGCGTGTTTTAGTAATGTACTATATTATTACTTGCGCGCATAAAGTGTTGTGCGTGTTGGTTTGCCTTTGCATTCCACGCGATATTAGGGTTATTTATATTCTTATTTTTTGATAATAATTTTTGCGTCACCGATCGTATTCGAACTCGGTACCTTTCGTATAGAAGTTCTTACGCTAGGCACTAGGTTACCGACGATAGCTTTTCTTCATTAGCGAATAAATCTTTCGCCTTTTACTAAAGTTTCGTAAAGTTGGTTGGAACCTCTCATACTATTCCAAACGTTAACTATCTTCTATTAAACGATATGCAATTCCGTGTCAGATTCAACACTTTTTTTCATGGAGATAACTTCGGACAGTAATATTTGCAATTTGAATTTTGTTTATATTTATATTTATCGTATATCCGATCAAACAATGCCAATAAACTTTGCTCGCATCGTGGCGTAATGTTCTTCAAGATTTCTCCGCTGGTATCTGATCATCGCCTGCAGCTTTATTGATTGCATTTTCTAATTCAAACACATTTCTATCTTTGGCCCCTCCTCTCCTGTTTTATTGTTTATCACCGTTTTTATTTTTAATTTTTGCAATGTGTTTTTTCTTCATCTTTACTTCGTTCATTAAACTTTTTATCTGAGCATGCATTTCTCTTAAATTGTTTTTCTTACGCATTTCTTCTATCTTCCTGCACTTCTCTTCGAGCCATTCAGTTTTGGCTTCCGTGCATTTTTTCAGCATTAGTTTATTTAATATTTTGTATTCGCTCTGAGATGTGTTTTTTACTTCCCTTCTTTTGTTTATCAGGTTAATTATTTCTTGTGTTATTCATGGCTTGCTTTTCCTATTTTGTTGTTTTGGCAAAGTTTTCTGCATTACATTTGTTACCATTTATTTCCACTTTCCCCATTATTGTTCAATGCTGAGCAAATTTATCCGCTTCATTTTCACCATCATTTATTTCTTTTTCAATTTCTGTTTGCAGTTTTATTTTTATTTCTCTATTTTTTAAACTTTGAAAATCACATGCTCTCCTTTTCTTTTCGATTAATTTTCTTTACTTATCTGCCTAACAATATGTGATCTGAGTTACAGTCAATACGTATGACAATTTTTTACTGCGTTTTTATATCTTGCATTCACATGTATGAAATCTATTTGGTTTATACATCGATCTCCAGGACTGATCATGTGCATAATCTCCTCTTGGTGTTGTGTAAACCACGTGTTACATATTTTCAAATCATGTTCTTCTGCAAACTCTAGTATTCGTTCGTCGCGATCATTCCCCTCTCCGAGGCAGTATTTTCCTGCTGCTTCACTTTTATGCCTCGTATTTATTTTTGCGCTTTCTATCTCTTCATAAAATTTCTCTAATTCTTCATCGTTACTGTCGATGGTGGGCGTATATATTTGTATTATTACGACGGGCTTTGGTTTTATATCAAATCTGACTAGAATTACTCTTTCTGAGGTTGGTACGTCTTTAATTGCACCTCATAGCGTTTGCTTCACTGGTACCACTATTCCATGTTCATGCGTGTCTTTTCCAGGATATATAAATTCGTAATCATCGTCTGCTTTGATTTTTTCGTTTCATATCCATTTAGTTTCGATTATTCCTAAGCGTTTAGCTTCAATGCATACATTTGTTAGTTTACCCACCTGGTACAACGTTCTTACATTCTATGTGGCCATGTTAAAACACTTTTCACTCCTCTTTTTTCTTGTATATACTATGCCCTCTTTTATATTATTATTATTACTATTATTTTCCAGACATCCATTTCCGCGCATGACCTGGTACCCATCCCTGCGTGGTCAATCACATATTTCCAATTACCAAACATGGAAATTCGGTAACGCCGAGTGCTAACCGAGTCGCACGGAAAATCAGCTCTATATTGGTTTTTCATTTTCACGTTGATGTTCCAGGGATATTGTAATGACGGTGGTATCCCGTTTGCCTTATATATAACTTGCGAATGAACGTTGAAATAAAATATCCTGATATTAAACACTAAATCACAATTTATGTTCTTATAGCTAGAAATGTCGCTAATGTAAAAGAAATGCTGAAGGAAGTAGAAAAAAAAACACGTATGTATCAAGTGCAGTTACCACTTAGAACTAGAAAAAATTCATGTAAATGCTTACGAAATAACTAATTTACTTCAACATTATAACGTATCTGTTGTCTTTGTTTATAAAGACAACACGTTATACTATGGTGTTAACCCTATTTTTCCTTTTTTTTTTTTTTAATGGTCGCCAATTTATAACGTACTAGTCGTCTTTTTGAATAAAGATAATACGTTACAAATAAAATTGATCTTAAAAAATTTTATTAGTATACTGATATGATCGTATATATATAAAAGATACAACAATGTGTAAATAAACAAAAAAATTGTGGAGTAAATTACGAATAAATAAATATGTAAATAACATACAAGAATATATATATATATATGAAATCTATATAAACAGGTATACATACATATTTATATACATATCACAGGTGCACATATACACATATACTTATCTTAATAGTTGCTATATTTGACGAATCTCGACATTTTAATGAATCTACTTGTTCGCTCCAAGTGTCGTGTCTGCATCAATTTACGATCCAACCTGTAGTTTTGTACGTTTCCCGATATATATATATATTTTTTTTTATAATTTTATTTTGCGCAATATTTACTTTTTAACTTGATAATGTCCGATGATTTTATACGCTAGCTGAACTTTCACCGAGGATTTTCTTTTATACAATCGTTACAAAAGTCCAATTTAAAATATATATGAGTATTAATAACATGAATTCTGGACACAATCGTCTTCCGGCTCACATGTTTCGTATTGGGATTTCCAGTTCCCCATATTGTTCCCATCCAGCTGATTCACAAATTATCGCCGATGAAAACCACATCCTTTTCAATTGCAGTTTTCACATACCTGACCAACTCGCACTCCTGAATTCCTTAATATCCATCGGTTATCGTCCTCCTTTCTCTATCACTTCCTTAATTTTTTCTAATGACTCCCGTGTTTTCCTTCTTCTTTACAAATTCCTAACCAATTGTAATATCAATATATAATAACTATTTATCAACACGTTAGTGGGTTGTGATTGCTCCTCAGCAGTGCCAAAAAAAGTAAATAAATAAATAAATAAATTATTACGAACGAGTTAATTAAAATTAAAATGTTATTGCAAAAGATATAAGAATACGCGCGACTAGTTTCTTCTTATTTTCAATTATTTCTACGATGTACGCGATTATAAAATGAAAAAAGGAAAAAAAAAAATTAATAAAGAAAGTAATCAATCTGATTGCAATATTTAAAAGTATACTTTACAAAACGAAATTTTAACCGACTTGCTCTGTTAATATCGTTCAATATATCGTGAACTTGAAAAGTAAGAGTGTAGATCTCGATTAACGTACAGAGAGCAGTCTGAAAACAAAACTACCATAAGCAACAACAAAAAGTAAAATTCATATACGCTCGAAGCTGCGGCTCACGGCAAAAAAACCCTTATCTTCCAAATACTATTCACAACATCTATCCCTTCTTAGCCGTTCTGGTACCCGTCTGTTTCCTCAAATTCCGGGAACATCGGCAATTGCCACCTGCTTATCGCAATCTTATATATATATACATTATATATATATATATATATATATATATATATATATATATATATATACTTCATTAACATTTATCTGACCGAATGCGTACGAACCTCCTCATGAATATACACATAAAGTTATATTAGCCTATATTAATTATCTTAATATAACGGCGTTTATTCGATTTAACTACGTGCCGATGAAATCTTAACATAACAGAGAGTATAGCCCTCTGTTGGCACACGATAAACTAAAATCAAAATTAGAGTAAGAAAAAACTTCCACAATATAAAACACGCCGACAATTTGCTAATTGGAAAGGATGTCCAACATATAAAGAAAAAAAAAAAATCGCTGGGACAATCAAGCTAATAATAACAGCGGTAGAACGAGTTGAACAAAAAGTAATAGCAAAAATTTACCTAAAAATTATTTCTTCCGATAAAATAAAATGCCTTGAAGATATCGTATCGGTACTCGGTAGAAATAGATAACAATATAAGCTCTGGAAAAATGGTTTATTTTGAAAATCTATATAAGGAAGAAAATCAAACTGCATTAGAACTTGAAATGATGATGAATTCGTTAAGACAATTACGACTACGTGAATTATATCTTTTAGATCGTAATTTCAGAAGATAACTTAAAGTCAGGTTCCAATATATGAGTCAACAATTAAACAATATATCACGCGGCTGATTCAAGGATGGCGCAATAAAGCGATAATCGTTAGAAATAGTATTAAATCTTTCTAGAATAATCACGACAGGATAACGTGCAAGTCAAAATTATTCAGCTAAATAACAATAAAATAAACTTAGCCTCTAGTTACTTTCCATCAAACAAGAGCGGACTCGGAATAATTTTAAAAATATTCAGAAATGTAGGTAACAAATTCATCACAAGGAGTAATTTCAACGATAAGCACCCGATCCGGGGTTTAGAATATATAGTAAGAGGGAACATTTTACTCGAATCTTGTAAATCTCTAACATTAAATATCTGTCAATAGGATGATAACCGGATTACCGACAGACCGATAAGAACAAAATAATTTATTCGACTTCTACAATTCTACACAGTTAAAGGTATCTCACCGAATTAAGTTGAAATAAAAGGTTGAAATGATGTAACCTCCTAACTACTTGTGCTGTTTATCATTAGTGACATGATAATACGAAAACGAGACGACTAAATCTCACTAACAGACATGATTTAAAAGTCAGACTTAAAATAACACAAAAATAGATATGCGGAGATAGCACTCAATGTTACTTGATAAAAAAATTCAATATCTACTCCTGTTCATAATACGATAACTTTGGATAATTTCTATTCCTTTGAAGTCAGACAACCAATCGAAGAAAACAACAGTGAGACGTAATAATCTGAAGGTAACTTTACACTTTAGAAGCTTAAGTTTAATTAAATAATTATTAGTGATTTGTAACTGTAATATCACACTTTTAGAAAGAATTATATATATATGAAAATAAATAATTAAGTCGGCGTCAGTGTTAACCTTCGTAATTCATAAATAAGTAAGCAGATTTCACTCACGGCTACGGCTACAGCATTTTTTCGGTGATTATTTTCCGCGTCCTTATAACATTCTTTCTGCAAATCCTTTTCCATGTCTACGATGTTATTTTGTAATTCGTCTCTTCTTCCTAACAAGCGATCACGCTATGAGTAGTAAATTAAGCATTAGACATAATTTATCGGAAAATTTCTATTTGTATTTCTGAAATACACGGCTTCACTGTTAAAATAACATCTACCATACGCATAAAAATCAACTCGATAAAGTATCACCGAAAACAATTTAAAAGGGTAGAACGAGAATTCGATAAATTTTGAGTAATCATTTATTTTAAAAATGCTTATTAGTTTCTTAGGCGAGAATTTAAACATTAAAAAATGGCATACGAGAAACATTCATAAATTTTATTTCGGCGAAAGTTACGCAATTTACTAATAATATTATTTATATAAGGGTGGTAATCTGAAGTTCACAATTGAATAAGTTTTATATACAAGCACACCATTATAGTAAATAGAACAGTAATTAAAAATAGGAAGTATTTTTATATAAAAGCAAGTTAAACAAAAAGAATTTATGTAAAGGTTATCGATGAAAACACGAATAAGCTAATAAAGCATGTATATATAAAAATTATAGGCAAATTTCAACAATGAGTTTCTTCTGATTTTTATTAAGAAAAATAAAAGCTAATTTTGATTTTTTTACACGCGTGTTTTAAGATTAACATAACGAAGTCCAACATAATAAGTAAAAAAATAAAGTTGGAGTATAACTGCGAGCTGAAGTAAGGAGTATATATATATATATATATTTCAAGTACACAACAATTTGTTGTGTATGCAGATACTTTTACACGTTGTTTTCAGGATAAATAGCTTCGGCATAAATTTAAAATACATATATATTTAAAACAATACTACGTATATTTCTCATAACAATAAAAAATAGAACGAATTTAATTTTTTTATTTTATTTTATTTTTTTAATGTTATTCTCTTTAATGATTTTGTCAATGATGATATCTGATACTTTTTAGAAAATTTCGATTACACTGATTTAACTAAGAACAATTATTTGAAAAATCGAAAATTTAAATTATTTTAAAAGGTACTCTAATGATAAATGCATTTTTTAATAAATATGTTTTTAAATGATGTTTAATTTACGATAAAATTTACTTTTTATGCGATAGTTTATTTGGACCATTTTCCATAAAAATTATTATTTAAGTTGCCGAAATTAATCTAATAAAAAGTGTTTTCAAATGAAAATTACGTTCGAATTAAGTAAGTTAATACAAATAATCGATTAATCGAGTTTTAAGAGAAAAATTAAAAAGTTACGGAATTTTTAAAATTATTCATGTGTCTTAGTCGAACATTAAATTTTTCTGTTAATTATAAAATGTTGAGAATTTTTATCGTAAGCACTTTTAATAATTTCAAGCGGTACAAGTATTTTTTTTTTTAAAGAAATCATTCGCATCGATGTTTAATCAAAAGTGATTTAATTTACATCAATAGGTAATATAGATTAGACCGCACAGAATTCGGGTTTTTACAATTAACTAACTTTTACAGCATATATACGCGATTAAAATAATTTAAATAAATAATCGAAAACTTTTAATTTATTAAACACATTTTAACAGGGAAGATATTACCTTACGATTGCGATCACCCAACTCTTCCGCAACCTCCTGCTTTTTTCGAGATATGTGGTTTAAACTGATGTTTCCGGTACGACCCTTTAATTGTTTTATTTCTTCTTCCAATTTCCGTTTTTCTTCAATTTTCGTAATCAATTTTAAATTATTATCCAAGTTCAATTTGGATAGCTAATATGTAAATAATAATAAAAAATAATAAAAAAAAAAAAACATTCAGATTTGTCGGCATCAATAAATATATATTGAAATATAGTAACATTATTAATACCCTACAAACTAGGCGGTTAAAAATTTGTTTAAACGTTTAATTTTTATGAAATAACTGAATAAATCGAGCATTATATAATTCGAGTAAATTCTCGTTAAACATTAAAAATTCAAAGGTTAATAAGAATAAAATTTCAAGACCGCGAAATTTAATTATTAATAAAAAAATATAAATTTCACGGCGTTTTAATTATAATCGATAGTTATTTTTAATCATTATTCTATTGAACTATCGAAGTCAAGTATAGGTAGTATATATACACACACACGAATGAAAATACTTATTGCAATTGCATTAATTCATAAACACCGATCTCGTATATATTCATTTTTAACACGTATATTTTTTGTTGATAATTAATAAAAATAAATAAAACTACGCGTTATTAAAATTACAAATCAACATTCACATGTAAGTAGATCTAAATGAGCCTGTGATAAGTTTCATCGCTCAATACGGTAGTTTAATTACATTACGCTACAAAATTTAAACCTATTCAAGATAAATTATTAATAACATTCGGATGTGAAATGATTTACAGTTCTGTAACATTGTTTTAGATTCTGATTTAAAGATAACATTTAAAAACAAACGAACATAAAAATATAAACATGCTAACTTTTTGATTACTTATCCATTTATTCGTCGCGTTTATTTCCGCTTGCAAACAATCACGTTTTTCAATCAGAGCGCATTTTCTATCTTCTAGTTGTTTCAAAATTATTCGACTATCCGATAATTTAGTAGAACCAACGCGTTCGTAATCAGCGATGCTAGATAATAAATTTTGAATATCATCGACACGACGTTCGTACTCGGATATCTAAATTTTGAAAAACAGATAAATTTTTAACTATCCAAAAATTCTCTAAATGTCAGTCTTCTCAATAAAATAAATTGTTTGTTTTTATACGTCATCGCGTAAAGAAATTTTAACATGATTTATATGAATTTCTATAATCGCTATTAATTACAACACTTTAAACATAATAATAAACAACAAGAGGAAAAAACGTAATAACGAGTAAATTAAAGACTAGGTCAACGTACTTTTCTTTTGGTTTTCTCCAATTTTATTTTGTGAGCAGATTTAGTTTCAGCTTGTTTCCTGACGATATCGTTAAATTCGCGCGACACCAATGCCAACTCTTTTTTGGTTTCATCTAATTCGACATTCAGTTTATCTTGTTCAATGTTCAATTGATTCAGTCTATCGGTCAGCGATTTACGTTCTTGAACACCACCTTCAATCTAAATTTATTATTACCATCATTAAAAAGTATTTCTGTAGTGGTTGCTTGATGATACGTATTTAATTAAACAAAATAACGTAAACTATTTTTATACCGTATCACAATATAGGTATTTAATAAAAACAATCTTTCATATTAAATAAATATATTGCGATACGGTATAAAAGTACGTTTATTTTGTTAAATTATTTTATATATATATATTATATATAAAATAAATAAAGTATGAAATAATACTACGTAATTATCTCACAGTACAATTTAGAATAACATCTTGTTTTTTTTTATATAAGAGGAGGGGGGGGGGGTACTTCAATGGGATTTAATTTTGAGCGAAAGAAAAAAGTTAATCAAAAATGGACAATTTTTTGCAAAGATACTCTTAAAATGTGTTGTGTGCTCTGATACATTTGCCTGTAGGTACAAAACAAGAAAATAACCATGTCATTTTACACATCCAGTTGACTGAAGTGTAAAATCTCGAAAATTAAAAAAAAAAACCACATGAAAATATAATTATAATTAAATTTTAATTATTTCTTTATTTGCCAAAATTAATTTACTGCGCGCGCGCAGACACACACGTATATATTAAATATGAAATATTTTATGAATAACGTCTGAAAATTAATCAAATCCTTTTTCTATTCGAAACGACTTGGTGACATCGTATGCCTTTTAAGATTTTCTTTCATTTTTTTCGATTAGACGACAAGTGGAATTCTTCCAGCACATTGTATATATACTATTAATGCTTTCACTCGATCCGTCTGTCCCATTGGGAACCTTTTTATTTTATCCTGAATAATATTTCTTTCGACAATGTTTTGTAATATAGAGTGGTTAGGGGATGAAAAATAACGTTATCCCCTAGTAGACCATCAAAATGTGTGTATAAAAAAGACAAATATTACAAACAGATAAAAAATTATATTATACTTGTATAGGTTCGTTATACGTAAGATTATAGATTGTTATCTAATAATGTTTTTCTTTTACATATTAACTTTTCACTATTATTAGTTACTTCCTTTTCAATAATTTCCTCTGCTAACTTTTGCTTTCGTTATTTTTCCTTCTAATTTTAATCATACACATACTTCATCATTTTCTTTCTATAGAACATTCGGAAATAGTTTCCGCAGATTTTTAACTTCATAGTTGCTAAAAATAGTCATTTCTGAAAAAAAAAAATTGCGAAAATCTGGGGTGTACAAGTATTCCAAGAACCGATTGAATTTATCTTCGTTTTACTCCTGCTTTCAACTGAAAATTGTGTGATAGACGTTACAAAAACGAAATAAACTACAATTGAAGTTTAAAAATATACGATATTTTCATTTACAATTCATCGCAGCAACGAGAAGATAAAAAAAAAAACAGAAGTTCGTTTTGCGTGTGGTCAGAAGTCGATTATAACAATTTAAGTCACGATATGCACTGTATGGTGCATGAAATTTTAGTGATAACATCATTTTTTACTTTCTGGTGGACCTGAAATGTGTCAATTTTAAAAATATTTATATAAATACGTTGAAAATTATCGACAGTTCATCTAAGAAGCAGCATTGTATAGTGAACACTCGGTGTATAAAATTTATAATTTTGTATTAAAATATTTTAATCTACGACTGAAAGGGTTAAAATCAAATTGAAATATAAAATTCGTATAAATTATACTACGCGGGGGGAATACTGAAGAGGTAACAGTGGCGAACAGAAAAAAAAATCGTAATTAGGAGAGACAATTTATAAATAATAATCCCAACATACGACGATATTAAAACTTTTCATATTGAAAATTAATTATTATGAAATAAAATAAAAATAATAAAAACGCGCCTTCATTAGCTTGGCCGTTAGTTCGTTTTTCGTCGCATGTAATTTATGCATCCTATCGTTATGATCCGCGAGTTTGCTTTGATCGATTTCGAGCGATTTTCTCAATTTCGATAATTTCGATTTTACTTCATCTTGCTCTGTTAAAGCTTCTTCCAAATTTCTCAGCGAACCTAATTAACGTATAGTAATCGCGTTAAACTAATTTATTATTTGTATAACGTTTTGAGATTTACTTTTTCTATTATTTTCAAAATAGTCTGTACGAAATAATTTTTACGAATCTATCGATATTAGTAAGTACCGTCTCCGTATCGGAGGTTATATTTACCGTAATTTTTTAACTTAGCCTCAATTTTCGTAATAGCTTGATTTAGTTTCAGCAACTCGCTGCGATGTTCATCAATTAGTACAGCGTCAGATTGGATGCTTCTAGCTTTGGATTCGTTATTTTGGAGAACTGTTAAATCATTTTCTTCACGGTCGATTTCAGAGCGCAATTCTGCCAACCGAATATCAGCTTTTGCTATATCATTTCTACCACAAATCAAACAACAATCAATATATTTGCATAAAAGAAAAAAAAATGACACCACTGCGTACGGGGGACACCTTATCGCAATATTAAATAGTATAAAAACGGATATAAAAAGTTCCCTTAAGTTTCTAATGATACATGTTAATATAGGAGATTAAACTTAAACTGCTAAAATAAATAATTTGAGTTTTCAGTTCTTATATTAATACTGTAGGAAAAATATAAAAACGGATGATACATTGTCGGGTTTACTTATTTGGTAAAAGGTACAGTTTGTTACTACAATATGTAATGTTTAAGCTTCCGGTGTTTATATTTTGAGTACATGAATCGCGACATTATTTATGTGCTTGCTGACAGTAAGTCTATTGTCGAAGATCACACCAAGGTAACGAACCTTGTCACACCATTCTAATGTATTTCCCTGTAACGTCAGCTTGTCAGATAAGACTGGTCTCTTACGGGTAAAAAGAATTTAGTTTCGGTTTTAGTCGGGTTTGTACTAATTTGTCATTTGTTGTAGTATTTAAGTAGCCGCGATATTCCGAGCTATAGTCTATTACGGGTCGTGCTAGGTATATAGGAGCTGCAGAATATTGCAATGTCACCAGCGAAGAGTCTAAATTGCGTGTTGGGTGGATTCGGAAAATCGTAAAGATACAGTGTAAACAGAAGTGTTCCATTATACTACCTTGCGGAACACTCGCAGAACAAGTTTTGTAAACACATAAAAAGATCTATTGCCTAAACAACTACTAATTAAATTAAGTAAAATGGAAACTTGCATTTGATCATTTTGTAAACGATGCCCGCCTACCACGTTGTATCGAATGTTTTGACAGCGTCAAATAATACCATATCAGTATGCTTAAGTTGAAATTGTGGTTGATGGAATCAACTATTCTGCATATTTGTTTAGTCGTAGTGTGATGTTAAAAGTTTGGAATTATATAAAATGAGACCACTTTTTCAGCAAAATGTTACATAGTAAGCGAATGGATTATGTTGGAAACCTGCAGAGGGTCCTATCTCTGCGCAGGTATGACAATATTGGCAAGTTCCCAGCTTTGTGGAAAATATCCCAGTTTAATGATACCGTTCATTATGTTCGAGAACACGACGATAGTGGAATGAGGAAGTTATTTTATTACAAGCAGTGATATATTATCGGGGCCTACCGAATACTTTAATTTCGTATTGTTTTATGATATTGGATATTTGGTCCCTATTACGATTAGCGAACATAAATATTTTTCGGGACAGGATTTGCTGCATTTAGTACAACGTTCTGGTCGATTGCAGTTTAGGGACACGTGTTTGAACCGGTGATACATATACAATACATATAATAATCGATTTAAATGACGAACAGAACATTATAAATTAAATGTCGTGTGTAATATAAAGGAGAGAGAGAGATTAGATACGTGTGAGTACTAAGAAATAGTGAAAACAGCAAGCGCAGCAATAAAAATAGGAAAATAATCACGTACTTGATTGCAGGGATTTCTATATTTCGTATGCGCGATATGTCATCGTAAGTAGGTTTCAACTGTAAAAGTTCTGACTGTTTCTTTAATAAACCATCCAATTCTAACTTTGTTTGTTTTAAATTCCTCGGGAAGTCTTGTAATTTTTTTGTCATCTGTAATATACAATCACACACACACACATATATATATATATAAAATGTATTATAAATAAATTTTAAAAAAGCTTGTATAAGTGGTGAAATATACGCAATACATGAGATTAATAAGTATCGAAATGTATATGTAATTAGAATCTTAAATAAGTAATAATAATCCTAAATACGTAATAATAAAAAATGTACATAAATACAAATCGCAGACTACTATTAAGTTTAAAACTTGTTCTATTTACTTCAAAACACATCATAATTTTTAATTTTTACTTACGTTTACTACTACGACAGATTCATCGGTTTAAATTTTATTAAAATGAAAAAAACAAAAAACAAATTAATTAAATTAATGTGTTAAACACGTATAATTTAGCTGGTATATCGTAGGGATTCGCAGTTAAAACGTAACGCATACGCTGACGTTCAACTTAATGAAACAACGCGTGTGATTTCAGTCACGATACGTAGGATGCCGACTAGATGACTTCCAGTTCTTTCTAACATTTCGTCGCCACACGTTCGAAAAATCGATTCATTGAAGAAGACGCTAATAAACTTTTTGAAAAACCATAATAATAATAATTTTTTATTACGAAATTCGTAAACGAAGTTCCGAAATAAAGATTGAAATGTATCCAGCCGTCGTTGGATGGAACCGAATAGAAATTGTTATGGTAATATGGCGTTCTAATTAAAAACTTTACAAAAAAGCTATTCGAGCAGAACTTTGTAGAAAAGTATAAGGATTTTTGTGCTGTATATTCGAACAGATCATGGTAAATGCGGCCATTTCCAGTCAAAATTAGCTATCTCTGATTTTATATGTTGTTGTGGTCATCATCTTCGTCCATTCTTCGCTCCAGGCATTATGTCGAGCGATTTCCGTACTTACTGTTTAACTTTATAGCAGCCATAAAACAGTTGCGAGACTTCAATCTTCCTTCAACTGGTTTATGTCCAAACATCATATATCATCTATCCGTTTCCTGTTTGCTCTTTTCAATGCTGGCAGCTATTTGCGAGAGTTACGTAAGTAACCATCACGCGGTGCTTCTGGTAACGACTTTTGTTTACAAATTTCTTCGGCTAATTCTTACAACACATGAAAAGGAACCCAAGATTATGACGAATATTTAAATTGATTATTCAACTTTCAAGTATGATTCATGAAAAACAAGATGGTTCTTCTGATAACGTGGAACTTCAATATTTAAATTGATTATTCAACTGAAGGCTCGAATTACAGTTCAAATATGATTTATGAAAAACTAGATGGCTCTTCTGATAACTTGGAACTTCCGGTTTAATAATACAACTGTAGCAGTTGAATGTAACTGGGTGTTTCAGCTTTTAATTGAGTACAACATACCAGAATTTAGTGTTTACGCTAAATAGTTTCGTCGATATCCTTACATTCACAGTTTACTTTTAAAGAATATTCAAAATTAGGTGGTGTAATTACTTCATCTTTCAACTTTTATAGTATAATTATCTGTGAAATATTTAGGTTAACATATGAAGTAGATTGTTGAATAGACGGACAATATTCGTCAAAATGATAGTTCATAAAGTACGGTATTCGTGCTTAATATGGTTAGTATGATTTCTTCTTTATAAAACGAAAATAATTTGAGTTTTTACATCAGTGTCACTAGTTTTTTTATTATTATTATTATTCTAACTTATGTGTTATAGAAATATATTTCGAGTTGTACACAAATATAGTATGTTCAAAATAAATAATTCTGTTCTAAAAAACTTTATATACCTCTTGAATTATATTGGATAATAATTCATTGTGGTCATCGAAACCGCGGTGACATACGGGACACAAAGGATCACCTGATTGCAGTTTCATAATATAACGCTTATATAGGAATTCGGATGACGTCAATGTACCCTTTTCATACTGAAATGAGGAACACACAAAATTTATGATAAACTTACTTTAAAACTTTAAATGTTAGGTAATATATTTGAACAGAAGAAAAAATGTTCCGAAAAATTTCTTAAAATACAAATTTTAAAATTTTACATTTAAGAAACAGCTGACCGTTTTAATTAAAATTTTGTTGTTAATCTTATAAAGCATTTTTCCATCCTGTAATTTTCGTTTTCAGTTTTTTTTTTTTTTTTTTTTTAAAAAAGGAATAAATATATTAAAATGTTTATAAACATTTTAATACAGACTTAATCTCTTTTTAGTTATAATAATCATACCTGTTTTTCATCAATAGATGCACTGATTTGCTTTAATACTTTATCGAAATCCTGATCTCTGCACATTTCTTGAATTCTGTCTTCGTCTTGAGACAAAGTCATTTGCCGACTCAACAGTTTTTCATTTAAATTCTTCTTGTTGGCGATTAAAGTAGTCTGTTCTCGTTCTTTATGTGAGATAGTAGTGCGTTTATTCCTAATATCACTGACCTAAACATTTTTATTTTTTTTTACATATATGTCGAACTGAAATATAGAAATACTTATCCACTTTTATTTGTTACATTGCAATTTAAAATTTCATGACAATAACTCGCATATATTCCCTACTTAGTCACAGAGAAGAAAAATAGTTCAATCCAATAGTTTTTTCGATAAAACATTATTAAACATTGAGCTTTGCGATAGCTTTTTTTCATTCAGAATTGGGCTAAAAATGAAAAGACTTCTTTGTGGTCTAATATATTTATTTTTTTCTGGAGTATTTTGGTGACAACTTTAGTGAGCATTCAGAGTTGTTCCTGTTCCATACAAGGTCTAACAAAAAATATCCGTTGATATTATATTTCTCTCTGATATTATTAAAATTTTTCGATATTTTTAACGTGTGGTCAGGTGAATCTTCGGCTATTTTACATTTTCTGCAGAGGCTGTCCTTAATGATACTGAATCTTTTTAAATAACTAACATGACCTATAAGATACTGTGTTAGGAAAAAGTTAGTACTGAAGTTTTTAGTCTTTAATCTTACTTTAATATCAGGTAATAGAGCCTCTGTATGTCTGCCGGTAGTGTCTTCTTAATATTGTTTTTACCAGATCTGTGTCGTTTCCATTTTGAGTTATTATAATTTTCGATAATTTGTTGTTCAGACCATTAATTCTGTTTTCAATGTTTAGTTTTTTAAATTATATTGACTTGTTTCGACTGGAGTTGATCCCTGCTATTACATGTACAGAGCTATAAGAAACAGTTTAACGTTTATGAGAATTAATATTTATAAAGCTTTTAATTTTTTGACATCTAAATTATGTTAACGATTCATATTCTGTGATTAATTTGAAAAAAAGCATTATAAAGTTTACTTGTATAATACCCATATTTATTACAGAAGTTTTTTTTAAAAAAGAAAAAAAAAACATGCAAAAACATGATTTTTAACGTTTTTTTTTTTTATTACAATACAATGATCTCAATTTATTATAAAGTTCCTGATTTTGAGGTTATATGTTGCACATGTTTATTGTAATTAAGATTTAAATCTATTATTATTCCACGGTATTTAAAGATTTTTATTAGTTAATTTACTTTTTTCCTCGATATCCTTTTGGAAAATTTCTTATTACGTTTCTTTGAAGTAGCAACATATGTGTTTTATCAATGTTAAAATTTAGGCCCTTTTGTAATTTTAGAATTTATTGTTTCTATTGTATTGTTAATTATATTAACGTTTCTAATTTCATTGATTCTTGCGATTACTAGAATATCGGTGTATTCATGTTAATAAACTAAAAGATAGCATACTGACCAATGAATTAATGTGCACTTGCAATGTTCCTTTCAAGTTTTCTTTCGGTAATTCTTTTAACAAATGAATTAACGAATCTGCATGTTTATCAATCCTAAAATTAAAAACAACAATAAGAAAGTTGAACAAACAATCTTTTTCTCGGATAAAAAAAAAAAAAAAAAATACAAAACTAATCTCACGAAACTAGTTGCAAAATCCAAATACATATGGAATAAAAATAAATTCACAACATATAAAAAAAAACATACAAATGGAAATAATAATAAAATGAAATAAACGATAATTTATGAATTCACACTACATCCCTACCGACTATATATTCATCCGCGTAACCTATCAGGTTTCCTCTCCAACAGTTCTTCAACTATTCCCACAATTATACAATTCCTTTCCTCTTCTAACTTCATTTACTACATCTAACTGTTAAATCACCAGTGCCGTAATAGCCTCGTTAAACACGGCACTATAAAATAAGAATAAAAATAAAATCATAAAAATAAATAAAATAATAAATTCATAAACAAGTCTTTTAACATGTTTTAAAAATTCTTTGTATATGCGCAACTATTTAGAAAAAAGAATGAGCGCGTTTAGCTTATCGAGGATGCAAGGACAAGCGTTCCAACGAGCGCACTCCCGATAAAAATGTATATTTGGGCGTTCAACTTATCTCGAGGCCAGCGGCGCTTTAATCTTCTGTTGCCTGGTAATTGACGTTCTGCCAAGGCTGATATAAATACATTATTATTGCAGATTAGCTTGTTGTGGCATTTTCTGTATCTAGTATTCACAACCTCTGTTATTATTGATACGTTCAAATCCCGATGGATGATTTTATTTGATACGAACCACCGAGCACTAATTATCTTCCTTCAGATTTTTGACTGCTTAAATTGTATTCTCCTCATATTTGATGGTTTCCACGAACTCCATAATTCTGATCCATACAATCAAATTGGTTTTAATAGAGTACTATGTAGAAGGACTTTGTTCTTGATATTTAATTTAGATCGTTGATCAAAAATAGTCGCACAGTACTATATATCTTCAACATAGCTCTTGATTCTTAACAGTTAAATGGTATCTCCATGTCAAACGGCTATCAAGGTATAAGCCAAGATATCGGACATGGTCAGCGCTGGGAATAACTGTATTATTAATCTATATATATATTGGACTGCACGTTCCTCTTCTGATTGTGAATGTAACATGATGACATTTATTGACATTTAAATAAACTCGTCATTTCGTAAACCATGGTTTAAGTTGGATAACATGTTGCTGCAAGATTGTGGAAGCTTGAACAGGATCTCCGTGTTTTGAGAGTATTGCAATGTCGTCTGGAAAAGTACATCATGTGTCAGGATAACGGGGTATATCTGTCGCGCAGACTACATACAGTGCTGAACCGAATATGCTGCCCTGAGGCACCCCGGCACCAATACTGTAGTAGGTGGAAAAAACACACAGAAATATCATTCCGATAGATGAGACTTAAATAATAAATAAAGGTTATGCGGTAAAAACGTTTTTAACTTAAACAGAAACCTTTCATGCCACACAGGATCAAGACTTAAATAATAAATAAAGGTTATGTGGTAAAAACGTTTTTAACTTAAACAGAAACCTTTCATGCCACACAGGATCAAACGCTTGAGAAACATTCAGAAATATACTACATACAGTGCTGAACCGAATATGCTGCCCTGAGGCACCCCGGCACCAATACTGTAGTGGGTGGAAAAAACACACAGAAATATCATTCCGATAGATGAGACTTAAATAATAAATAAATGTTATGTGATAAAAACGTTTTTAACTTAAACAGAAACCTTTCATGCCACACAGGATCAAACGCTTGAGAAACATTCAGAAATATACTAGTACAGTACTGCCTCTCCTCGAAAGTGGATGACATCATATAAACAACACGGTAACACTGATGAATAGTAGAGTGATCATTTTAGAAACCGAACGGGTAATCGGGAACGAAATTTTGTTCATGTAGTATTGGATAAAGGCGTTTTAATATTAATTTCTCTAATACCTTTCCTAAAATAGGCAGCAAACTGATTTGCCGGTATGATGATACTTCCTGACAAGATTTATTATAAGTACCATTTTAAAGATCGAAAACTTCCGTTCAAGAGGAAAATACATTTCTCGTAATGTCGAATTATATATATATGTAAGTAGGAGAATAGCTCGTTTTGGTAGATTTTTAAAAATTTCAGAAGTGATGTAATCATACCTCGGAGCTTTTTTAGTTTTCAATCCTTGTATTATGTATTTTACATTAGCTGGGCTAAATGATGAGATAGCTGGTGATAATTGAAGTGGTGCATTCAGCTCTTGTGAAATGTGCATAGCATGTTGATTATCAATATTGTTCTGATGAGGTGTAAATACTTGAGATACTTTGCAAAAGTTGCAGATTTCTCTTCAGGTGATTTAGTCCATGAATTATTATCTAACTGCAATGGATGATAACCTTCTTGATAATTAAGCATACTTTTTGCAGCTCGCCATAAACATTTTGTTGATGACAAGGATGCAGTGTAGTTTTGAAACTGTTCATTTCTGAGAGTACGGAGCTACATTTTAAGTTAGAACATAGTTTGTTATACTGGTGTTTAGAAGATGGTTATCTAGTTCGATGCCATTCACGTCTGACAGCTCGTTTATCGCTAATAATCTGCCTAATGTAGATGGGTATATTGTACCTTTGTATAAATTTTGACTTGAAACATTTAACGACACACTCTGATTTAACAGTTCACACGGAACAAGTCCCAGTTAACTCTCGTGTATGTAGAGCCTTGCTGGAGACTTATATGAGGTTGTAGATATACTGTTAACAATAAAGGCGAGTGATCCGAACAGATGTCAAAATAATTATTTATTTCTATAGAATTTTTAAAATGGTTCTTGTTAATAGCTGTTGGCCGGTATGTAGGTTGCCCTGGGGGAAGTAATTATGTAATCATTTTTCAGTGCACAGTTGAGAAATTGATCACTCTACATCTAAACTGTTGGTGTTTTGAATTAAAATCACCTCCTGCAATGAACTGTGGAGCGAGTTGTTTAATCTTTTAACATTTAAATTTCATTTAATTCCACTGTAAGTACCGGCAGTTATGAAAAATGAAAATAGCGAAATTATTTAGACTGATTCATTATATTAAACAAAAAAAAAAAAGAAGTTAAAATAACTGAAAATTTTCTTCATGAAAAATCACAAAGCTTTTCGAGTGAATAACTGTCAGATTGTTTCATTAATACTGTTCTTCATTTTGCCCAGTTTTTGTGAAATGCAATCTTATTATTTTTTCATTCTATATTTTTTATCTTTTTAAATATTCACTTAATTATGGCCTAAAAGCCGAAAAGCTTTGTAATTTTTCATCAAGAAAAATTTTAGTGATTTTAACTTCTTTTTGTATTTGACAGTTCTTATAAAACAAGCACAACTAGTTTATACACAAACGAAGTGTTTTTATACAACAGTTTTATGCAGATAATCTTATTATTCGAATTTAATAAATATAAAGCAGAGGAACTAATAATCTAAAAACATTTACAAAGTAAATTTATCACAGGTTAAAAATAATTTATGAATTTAGTTTTACTTATATACTAATTATATATTAACAACTACTTTTGAAACCTTTTCTTTTTAATATAAGACATTCTAAAGCATAGAATTAAAAAATAAATTTATATATACTTCAGAATATAACAAAATAAGATAGAAATAGTTAGCGCATATTCACGACATAAAAAAAAAAAATACCAAGCAAACAGTAATTCTACAATAGGCGAATAAAATGAATATTTTAAGTATTTAAATTCTTCAAGCACTCGATACTATAAATACTATATTAATTCTTTAAAGAAATAATTAAATCATTCGATACTATAAATACTATACGAATTCTTTAATGAAACGAGAAAAGTTCAATGTTTTCCGTGATTTATTATCATAATTATTAACTTTACAAATACTTACAAACGTTTTATATCACTTTCCTTGCTAATTTTGTCATGATTCAATCTTTTCAATTCGGTTTGATCGAATTTCAATACCTGACATTTTTTCACTTCTTCATCTAATATCGACGACTCAATTTCCAATCTAGACAGCAATATTTTTAAAGTTATTAAATATTTATTATTCGATTTTTTAATAATGAATCAAGATTTAACAAAAGTAAGAGTACCAGAAGAAATACAAATGACGGTATAGTACCTATTTCTTTCGCTAGTATTTTCCTGGATAATAGCTTTTACTTCATCTATATTTAGCGAATGACTAAGTTCTTCTAATTGGCTGGATATACTGTCTATCTTAATCGACAAACTAGCTAGAGTAGAAGCCGATTTATCTACCTAAAATTTATAAATGTTAGTTGTAAAATAATAATTAAAAAAAAATTAAAATATGCCCTTCGAACAAATATAATTTAAATTTTTAAGCATTATAATTATTCTCTAGACAACAAAAGCGATTTTTCACACTGTAGAATGATTTTATTAAAGGAAAAATTAAATCGTTAACAGATATAAGGTTTTTTTACATATTAATAAAAATCGAAATTACAACATTTACAACATCGAATTTTACTCGCGTTTTAACGTAAAAATAAAAAACTTTCTGAAATTATTTTTTCGTTTTATTCACTTTGTAAGATATAAGATAAATTTTTTAAACATTTACATTTAGCGCAATTTACGATATGCTAATAAAATATAAACACGATATTTACTTCATTTTCAAGACATAGATTCATTTAATTTCGGAATGAATGAACGATTCTTACTTTTTCATAAAACATCAAAATAACACTATTTTGATAAAAATTTGTTCGTTTAATCACATACTTCTTCCAAGTCCGTCGTAATTTTTCGTATCTCCAATTTATTTGTCTGTACTTGACTATTCTTCGATTTTATATCATGTTCTAAAGTAACCTTTTTCTCACGACAATCGTCAATTTTAGACTGTAAAAATTTCTCTTCACTTTCTTGATTATCTTGCAGTGTTTCCATTTCCTTCACGTATTCTTGAATTTTTTCCAATATTAAATCGACGGCCTCGCTCTTTGATTCATTCATCTCCGAATGTACTAAAATAATAGGAAATACATTTTAGAAATAAAAACTATAAAACAATAAAGATTGAATCAAAATTTGTTCTAATATAATACGTCGTTTATAGTCTTATCGTACAGAACTTTAAACAAACATGTAAGTTAACATAATTACTAAGTTATTAAATACCTGGCATTTAATGCGAATATAGGACATAGTCTGCGCTTAATAATACATCAACGTGATTTTCACATAAATTCTCGATGTAAACAATTCTTTACATCGGGCAACTTGGTATAAAATTTTGTAAATGTTAGTTCTAAATTAATGAGGACAATACAAATGTGATTGAAACATAACAACACTAACTAAAATAAAGAGAAAGACAGAAATGTACGTCATTAATTGAACGCGTGAAAAACGGGAAGCACTGTCTACACGTGAGTCCATTACAGAATATGGTAATTTGGGGAAAATGTAGGCATTATAAAAACTAAGTAAGCAAGAGAAATATTTTAGAGACTAATTAAATAGGTAATATATCTGTTAGTCGTAAAGTCCGTGTAAAGAATTTACGTTAATGGACCGAAAAATGCCGTGCATATACACGTACTCCATATTTCCTTCCCCTAG
Organism: Coronaproctus castanopsis; assembly: GCA_032883995.1. NCBI lineage: Eukaryota > Metazoa > Arthropoda > Insecta > Hemiptera > Monophlebidae > Coronaproctus > Coronaproctus castanopsis. Next base: position 239,657,767 of record CM065053.1, on the reverse strand, counting down.
AGTCCACGAAGGAGTAATGTTTAGAATTGAGATGTCAGACAGGAAAGCTAATACATGGATAAGATAGTAGATTAAACTGTCAGATGCGGTAGAAGGTATAGTGCAGGTGAAATGAAACTGGGCAGGCAAAGTGGTAAGAAGAAATGATGACAAGTGGACGAAACGAATAACGAAAATGACTGCTAAAGGAAGGATACAGAAGTCTCGATCAAACGAACACAAGATACCAGGATGATATAAAAAGGTCAGCCGGTAATCGCCGTAGACGGAAGAAAAGGAGAAACGCTTACATCCAGCAGTGGATCGACATAAGCGTATCATTATTGTGATATATATATATATATATATATATATATATATATATATATATATATATATATATATATATGTGAGTTAATAAGAATTTATATTAGGCAATACACACACGTTATATTTTTGATTCATTAATAACGATATACTATATTTTGTATATTATCAATTATATATATGAACTATATGACGAGCACTCTCACCGAGTATTACAAGTTCTGTAGCCAGTTCTTTAATCATATCGTTGCTTTTTAATAATCGTTCATTATTTTGTTCTTCATCACGTTGTAATCTTCCTAATTTTTGTCTTTCACTACTTATAGAATCTAGCACTTTCTTTTCATCATTTAATATTTTTTGCACATCCATATTTGACTTATTTAATGATTTTTGACGATCCCTGAAATTATTACCAAAAATAAATTATCATACGTGAACAATATCGTGAGCTATCGGTACATAATGTTCCCTATAGAAATATTTATTTCACAGTAATATGTAAAAATTTAAATAATTCGATATTAATTTTTAATTCAACATTTACGATTAAGTAAAATAATTACTCGAAGCCGCGTTTATAACAAGTATATAAAAAAAAAATAATTCATTACTGCAAATTATTCTCGAAATTTTGAATTGCGTCTTCCAATTCTTCCTTGGTTCCGGTGAATATTTCGGCGATATCTCCTTTTAAATCCTTTTCTATTTGTTTTATCATATCAAGCTTGTCTTCTCGAGATTGGATATCCGTAAAATATTTGCTAATGTCTAGTTCCTTTTTTGTCAACTCATCTAGTTCTCGATGTAATGTTTCTATTTCTTCGTTATATTTGTTAACTTCGTCTCTTACTGCTGATAATTTGGAATTATTTTCATCCAGAGCTCTTTTCTTTACATTCGCTTCGTCTCTCCACAATAAACTGTTTTTAAGATTAATATCCAAGGACTTTTTACCTTAAACAAACCGCAGAAAAAATTAGTATGTAAATATTTTTAAAAAGAATTTACATTTGATTCGTTTAATTTACGTAATATACTTTAATCGTCACTCTTGTTGGTACCATCTTATACGTTTAGCAAACAATTATATTTATAAGCAAAAATTATAAACACGATCTGCAATAATTAATGTACATCATCGAGCAAAATATTACTTCATGACAAATAATTTGTCTGCATTTGTACATTGTCGATTATCAACAGTACGGATCAATACTTATGGGTTGAATTATGATTAGAACGTATTGTATCCTATATAAAGTGAACTGTTATCTACTGAGAAGAATCAAATATCATTTAGGTTTCTAAAAATATTTATATATAGAGATTATTAGTAAGTAGTGTATGAAATGTACAACAAAATTATGATATACTTGAAGAATGAATTTCGGTAAGTCACAAATAATGTTAAAACGGATGCAAAACAACTAAACACGATATATGTAATTCATTGTTAGAATTATAAAAACGAAGGCATAAATTAAGATGATTTATATCAGATTTAAATAAGCTAAAATATTTTTAAAAAATCACCGCAGTAGTGGATAATTGTAGATGCGCTTTAAAAGCAAGGTTATCTTGCAGTTAATTTTGTTTCAGAATAAATTATACGCTCAAATTCCAAGGCTGTTTCAAAATAGCGCAAATCATTATGGTAAAAAAACATAACAAACCAGACGCTGATGTAGGGTCATACAGACCAATTTCATTATTTCTAACTATATCAAAGTTATTCGAGAAATTAATACTCAAACGACTATTGCCTATGGTTGAAGAGTATATACCAGTACATCAGTTTGAGTTTCGACGGAAGCAATCCACAATTGATCAAGTGAACAGGATCACAACGATAATCAATAGAGCATTCGAGGAAAAAAATATTGCCCGGCCGTCTTCTTAGACGTAGTGCAAGCTTTCGACAAGGTATGGCACAATGGGCTGATCTATAAATTAAGCCGAATTCTGCCAGGTAACATCTGCCGTTTGCTCATATCTTATTTATCAGAACAATTTGAAGTACAGCAAGAAAATGCTACTTCCGCATTCTACAACATAGAAGCTGGAGTACCGCAGGGGAGCGTTCTCGAACCCATTTTGTTTCTTCTGTACACAGAAGACTTACCCACGGATGCGCAAACGACGACAGCTACATTCGCCGACGATACAGCTATATTAGCCATTAGCAGTAGTCATTCTGAAGCTGTAAATAAATTGCAAAACTCTCTGAACAAAGTGCATGAATGGGCATCAAACTAGAAAGTTAAAATCAATGAAGAAAAATCAGCGAATATAACTTTCACATACCGACAAACAGATATACATTACCAAGTGCACTTAGGAGGTAAACCTGTTCCACAAGTCGACTCAGTCAAGTACCTTGGTATGGGCCTGGATGAGCGGCTGACCTGGGAAATACATGCCAGAATGAAATGTAAACAGATAAAGAAAAAACTCAACAGTTATATTAGCTTATTGGACGGAAATCGCCTCTAGACGTAAGGTACAAATGTCAACTGTATCGGCAGATCATAAAGCCAATATGAACTTATGGTCTGCAGTTATGGGCTGTACCAGCAGGTCTTCTAGAGCAAAGATCCAAGCTAGACAAAGCTTAATACTAAGAGCAATGGTCGATGCATGCCGTTATTCGAGAAATGATGATATTCATCGAAACTTGCACATCCCGCTTGTAAACGAGATTAGAAAATTCGCTACAGCACACAAGAAGAGGCTACATCAACATGTCAATGTGGAAGCTACCAATTTACTAGATACTAGTCAAGACACCATGCGTCTTAAAAGATGCCGTCCGGCAGACTTATTATTAAATCATTAAATCTATAAGATAAATAAATAGATTAATATAAACTAATTTTCGTAGTTATGGTCAATGGACTACTGACGTCAACCCATAAGCTGGCTAACAGGATGATATCTTGTTAGTAAGTTACACTTTACTAAATTTGATACTTATTTAACTTCAATGAGTTAAGATCGTATCTTTATTTTTTTTTTTAAATAATAATTATTTCAAGATCTTAAAATGAAATTAATTTAAAATTTCACATTTATTATATATATATTTCAACGAACGAATTCTGATTAAACTTACTATTTTTATTATCATTAGTTAGTTGTCGAATGTGCTCTAAACATTTATTGTATTCTGTTATTCCAAATATAGCGTCGAACTTTTCTTTCATTTTCTTACCTTTATCTAGTGGCCTGAAATGAAAATATACTTTCCTACGTATTGAAAATTATAAACTGTAGCATGTGAATTTTTCAATTATAATATACATACCAATCAGAATCTTCTTGATGACAAAAAATTACGTTAGTTAAAATCGACTTTGACACGCCAAGTAAATTACACATTGACGAGTCAATATCCGAACAACGGGTTGAAATACTTTCCTGTAGAAATATAATTATCAGAAATGCAAGCTATATAATAATTTATTTTGAAATATTTTATTAAATAATATAAAATACAATAAAGACATTAAAAACTTACTTTCGTTAAATCATCTGTAATGACCGATTCGATAGTTTTGAACTCTAATCGTTTTAGTTTTTGTGTAACTTGTGGTGCTCTAAAAACTGTATAATTTCTTCCTTTAATATCATTAATACGTAACTTTACCGATGCCCGTGACTGAAAAAGAAGTTATAATTATACCTAGGTTCAATTTGATTACTATTATATACTTCCTTTAATAAGCTAATATGAATTACACAAACCTCAATTAATCCTGATAATTTTGGATCATGTACAAATCCACTACCGTTATCTGTTCCAGCTGGTAATTCACCACATGTTGCATATTTTAAAGCTTCAATTATAGTAGTTTTACCACATCCATTTTGTCCAACTATTAAAGTTAAAGGACTCGAAAAACTTATCGTAGCTTCATCTCTTTCTTCAGTTCCAAAGCTTCGTATACCTTTTATTGATAACTTAACTAATGATGACATTTTACTAATATAAATTTAAACTTCTAAGCTATACGATTCATTAAAATAATACAAAAAATACAAAAGAGTGAACTTGAAATATAACATGAAATCACTTACAAACTTACAAGAATGGAAATGTTCAAATCAAACTAAAAAACGGCGTCGTTACCTATTCGATATTTCGATACGTGATCAAAACAATGTTCAACGAGATAGTAGTTTTATACACAGCTTATGAGGTTGTAGGTTTAAGAAAATTTGTATATCAGCGACATAATAATATATGAATTTTAATTTAGTTAAGAAAATATTTATTGAAACTATAGTGTACCCACATATCGTCATTCCTTACACTTTACATTTTAATTAATTTAAAATTAAACATTAAAATAAGTTACATTTATAAATTATTAAAATAAATTGTTAATTTATTGTAAACACAACATAATTTGATAATTTACGGGTTAAAATTAAACGAACTAGTGTGTAATGTTGATGCACAATTTGAAATGTTGAAAATTTAACACGTGTAAAAAGTCAAACGGCTTCAATACATGATGCAATCAACGCGGCACGAGTGTTACTGGACTATTTGCGTATGCAGCGTGTGCTCATATTGTTGTATTACGTGTAAGTTCTTACAACTTAGGTGTAAGTTAAATTTCGGTTTAAGTATGGTTGCTGGTGTAAGTATGTTTTAAACATTTTTAGTTAGGTATTTTATGTATTTAGAACTTGCTAATTATAATTGACATTATTTTTTAGACATTATATACGTATCCCGAAAATTTTCGAGCTTATAAAATATTGATCGCTGCTAAATATTCCGGTGCTACTGTCAAAGTTGATAAAAACTTTGTTTTTGGGGAAACGAACAAAACGACAGAGTTTTTAAATAAATTTCCTCTTGGAAAGGTAAAAACACATTTATGTACTATTCGTTAACGATTGACGGTTGTAGTCTTTGATGTTATAATTTACATTTATGTTGTGCTAACTGGAACTGTCTAAGCCGTATACGCCATATGTATATAATGTTGCGTGTTGGTATATAGAAGTTTAGTTTGGTAATAAAGAAATTTACGATAGTTTTAACGAATATGTCATTGAACAAATTTCAAATTCGTGTAAAGACAATGTCTTCTAATGCGGGGAGATATTAATTTATATTGTACTTCATTCTTAGTTTCATCTATGAAATAGTTAAATATGATAGCTTACATTTTACTATATATAGTTTCTTATAAATATTTTATTATTCATAAAATGTCATTTAATTTAGGTACCAGCTTTTGAAACTGATGATGGTCATTATTTAACGGAAAGTAATGCAATTGCTTATTATGGTTAGTATCTACATTCTTAATTTTATTCGTAAATACCTTCATTTTATATAAATTTTAACAAACTGATATATTTTTTAATATACCTTAATAATATAGATTTTTTTTATTCGTACTGATATAATCTACGAAATATACTTCTCGTGTTTTATAAAATACTAATATTAATCGACATTATTTCTAATTAATGTTTACTTTTGAAAGTAATGGCTTCATAATTGCAGTGTCAAATAGTCAATTACAAGGAAAAAATGATTTTGAAAAAGCAAGCGTCATACAGTGGATGGATTTCACAGATGGAATCATTTTACCATCCGCCACAAAGTTTTTGTTTCATTTATTAGGTATAATGCCGTACAATAAACAGGTAATATCCAGTGAGCATGCGTATTATAAGTGCAGTATTATATTACTTTATTGCGAAATAAACGAGCAGTTATGAATGTATATATATATAATGTGAAATAGGTTGTCGAAACTTCTAAAGAAGAATTAAAAGAAGCTTTCCGTATCCTCGATCAGTATTTATTTACAAGAACGTACTTAATTGGTGAAAGTATTACACTCGCAGATATCGTACTTACTTGCACCTTACTACAAATATACACGTATTTAATGGAACCGAATTTCAGGTTTATATTTTTAAATGTTATGATTCAAACATTACATACACACGCATATATATCATACATAATGTCTTTTATTAATATAACCACTAATTAAAGTCATGTTTTAAGAATAATAAAAGTAATTTTTCCTTAGTCACACAAAAAGTACAAATTTTTCAACTATGCACCTAATAACATTTAAAAAGAGATTTACATTTCTCTTGCTAAAATGAAGAGGAATTTCGAAATATACACGTTTCTTGTTTATATGTGAAATTTTTATTTTTTCGTGGTTATTGTTACTTAGCAGTTTTCTACATAAGCCTCCTATTAAATAATATTAGAATATAATTTAGTTTTTGTTTATTTTACATGTAAATATTTTCTATAGAAGAGGGACTTGCATATAAAAAGTTGATTATTTATCACAACTAATGGTCAATATCGATATATACATGATATGTTGCGTAAAAAACTACATTTTGTTTTTTTAAAAAAGTGTTTTGAACTTGATGTTCTGATACACTGGATAGAACGAGTCCTTCTTTAATTCCACTGCGATTTTACGCTCTTCCTTTAAGACAATTGAATTTTGCATTTTTCTAGGTAGTATGTAAAACATTAAATTATATTATTGAATTTTTTCGATGTATCTTGTATGTACAATTGTTACTTCGTAGAAAAGTTTACGAAGAATGTCGAATCATTTAAAGTACATTTACATAATTCAAATAACTGAATATTGTTATTTCCCTTAGGAAGCCGTACGTTAACCTTAATAGATGGTTTACAACAATTGTTAATCAACCAGAAGTAAAAGAAGTTATTGGAAATTTCAAATTATGCGAGAAAATGTTAGAGTTTGACCCGAGTATGTTAAATTTCATATTATACCGTTGTTGCTTAATATTACCTGTTATTCACCAAGTGTATGATAGCGTAATCTTATTTATTACATAGTGAACTAGTAAAAACCTTTATAATTATATAATTTGTTCTTATATATGATATATATATATATATATATATATATATATATATATATAATGATTAGTCTACACTTTTCTATATGTATTTTTAAATAGCAAGTTATATTCGTTTTGTTAAAGTGTAGTTTTTTTTTAATACAAAACTTTCTATTCGCTTATTTTCTTATAGGCAAGTTTGGTCATAAAAAAGATCAAAAGAAAGACGAGAAGAAAAAAGGAAAAGAACAAAAAGAACAAGTTAAAAAGGAAACACCCAAAAAGGAAGTGTCGGATGAAGAACAAGATTTAGTAGAAGAGTTGCTAGCTGCTGAACCGAAGTCTAAAGATCCGTTTGATTCGTTAACGAAGGGGTAAAATTTTTTAATGCCTTATTCACAATAATATATTTTCTGTACGTAATGTTATTTCGTTAGTTAAAGCTATAAGTATTAATAACGCTCAGTATGATAATTAGTTAATTTTATTATAGAATTATGAAATTATTTTTAAAATACTTATGTAATGAATCATTTTGCGCACGATTTTCGTTCTATATGTATAATTTATTACACTAGTATCGTTTTTGTATAAAATTGTATTATTGCGTCACATTCAAAAATATTTATTAATGTAAGCTGTAATTCTTAATGATTCATGTGCTTAATAATGATCGAATTTGTATTTTAAAAATAATGCATTAATATTTTTATTGCGCTTTTAAGTTTTGATCTTAAAAAGCATGCCTATACACGTTTCATTTTTAGTCCTATAGGTTTTAAATACATCACACATTGGTGTAAACTATATATTTTTATGGTAACCTTTTAAATTGTTCATCAACTAATTTATTTTCACAGTCGTATAAAATAAAATATGAATATTGTTACATGTGCTTATTAGCATATGGTATCTTTTTTTTTCAATTGTTTTCAAATATATATAATCCACATTTTTCAAGCTAAAATGTAAAATTAAAAAATTATAACAGATTGATTTTAGAAATATTTGTATTTAACTTGTATATTATACCGTTTAGTTTATACTTATGTATTGACAGTTAATCTTTATGTATTAACTGAAAGTATGTAAATGTCAACGATTTCGTTTATAACCGTGTGTAGTGATAGTTTTAATATTTATTTGTTATCGTTCATTTTTAATTAAAACTTTCTATCTAAAATTATGGGGTTCTTTCAGAATTATTTAATTTCAACCGTCCGTCTCGTTCTTTAGAATATTTTATTTATTTTCGTTGTAGGTCAGCTTACTTAATCATTTTTATGTTGATGTATTGGAGAGTAGTGATTTTATGAATTAACAAAATAAAATCGAAGTTAATACTTTGATTTTATTTTGTTTTGTTTAATAAGTCGGTAAGTAAATTGTGAAAAGTTTTATTTATATCGGTTTAAATTTTGCTTTACATCTTGCCTAAAATATTATTTTGCGTCTGATATTCAAGGAATTTGATTTTTTATTTTCAACGCACGTTAATTTGTCTTGATTATTTACGAAATTTAAATAACTCAAAAGTATCAAGTACATGGTTGTCCAGTAAGATATTAATATGTTATTTTATTCTGTTTAATTTATATTTCTCGTTTATGGATATGAACTAATTTCAGCAAATGATTTTATCTGCACGTCTATTATTAATTTATTTTCAGAGATAGACTTGTTTTGATTTGTATTGAAATTATTATCTGGCTAGTTTCATCAGTAGTGTTTTTCTATAGATTTTGGTTTGTTCATTGTAAACTTATATATCATCTCTTTTAACAGCTGTAAATAACTTACATAATTGGAATCTGAGATTGCACCTAATAACTTTCGTATTAACGTTAGTAATAGATCTCGTGAACTTTCATTACTCCTATTCATACACAAAACTCCAATTCATTTTATCCGTTATTTAAATAGATTTCTATGAATTTTAGTTCCTTTTATTTTTTAGTATGTAAAACTTCACGTTCATAACGGAATAAGAGGATAAAATAAATGGATACATTGTTAAATATTAGGCAATTACCTAAATGTTTGATTAAAGATAAAACTGTAAAAATATGTGACTCAACTTCCATTAATTTTTTACATATTTATTAATTTTTATTAATTTATCGTTTCACAACAGCCCTTTATTTGGAACTTGTTTAAGTTAATTTAAAATTTGAACGGATTTTTAAACAGGTTTTTTTTTTAATCATTATTGAATGGTTAAGTGTACTTGCATTTCTTAGTAAAAAATAAAAATGAAGTCTGAAAAAAAAATTTATTTATCGTTAATACTTGAATTATGTTTAAATATTATATTCATATACAAATTTTAAAAGTTATTTATGTTTAAATAAGAAATTTCGATTATTCCGTTTAATACTTAAGAGCATCATCGTTCGTTTATAACTTCATCAAGTCCGAAGAAAATGGAAAACATACACCGCATAACAAGTTTTGCAATTGATGGTTGCATCGAAGAAAGTAGAAGACTTGTCATTTTGTAATATGTCAGTCTTTACCTTTCTTCTATGTAATTATTAATTAGAACTACCAAAGTTGCTGCGCAGAATTCATTTCAGAAATTATTTGCAGCATATTTGTACGTAAAATTTATCATCTTCGGAACTCGCAAGTTTAATAGAAAATACCTATTTTACGTTTAGTTACTAGTCTCGTATATATTAAAGAGTATAGTTAATAATTCAGTTTTAATATTTAAATCGTCGTCGTCATCATATTGTTTGTTGTCGAATGTCGTGAATAAAACTATTGTACGTTTATTTTTATGTACAAAATAAGCTAGCATTCAAGACGCTATATCTTGTACAGATGCGCGTGCGTATGATGTTATACGGAGTGGACTACCTTCTTTGTGATAATTAAGAATTATATAATGTTGAAAAACTTTCTCTCGCGTGTTGGTTTCGAACACTCGACCGTCGAGTTGACAGTGAGCACTTTAGTAACTACGCCAAATATTTAAATAAGGACGAAATATTTAATGGATTATAAGACGTATAGAGTATTAAATGTATATGAGCAGAAAACAAAACAAGAAAAAAGGTATAGAATATTAATATAAAAATACATAATTTAAAAAGGGAAGAATATTATAACGAACGAAGTAAATATTTTTATGGAATTAAAAGTAAAGATACAAACGAAGATAAACACTGCAGAAAAATTCGAGAATTTATAATATAATTATTAGTAGTATGCCAATTGAAAAGTCTGAGAACGCGAGAAAAAAAGTATTGTTCGTTGATAAGTTAAATGTTAAATTAAACGACCGTGATATAAAAGTGACACACCGGTTACTCGCGAGCTAAATACGATTGCAAAAGGATAATGGAATGTGCCAGAATTATGCGACGAAAAAATTTTTGAGTTGAAAAATTTAGAAACAAGTTTGTATAATGGAATGTGAAGTAGAGGATGTGGTAACACAGTTAAAATCAAATATAACTCTAGGTTTTGATAAAATAAGAAATGAACAAATAAAATTTGAAAGTTCGAAGCTAATAGAAAGTTTGTCTATATTACTTAATACGATTTTAAAACGACAAATATGCCCAAGTGAAAAAAAAAAATCGAACATAATCATACATCATAAACAGAGTTAATAAACATGTAATAGAGAACTATAGACCAGTAAGTTTGAATCCTATAATTTTAAATAATTTTTGCAAATATCGAGAATTCAAAATATTATGAGGGGTTATCAATTGATGAACAGGCGAACTTTAGGAAAGGTTTTTTTACTACAGATCATGTAGAAAAAGCGTGGGATGAATTAAATAATTTATTTAGGAATAGAATTAGGAAATATCACTAAAAATGTGCATAGAAGAATATAGCTTGAAAAAAGTATTGATCCGTAAAAAATATATATATATTTAAAGATTCTTTGGAATTAGATCGAAAAGTAAAGTATCCAAGTTTTGATCCATAATGTTGGTCCGCAACTAAATGGAAGAGAATAGTCAGAATGGGGTGTATAGGTCTATTTTAAGTGTTTAACGGAAGAATTGAATCAAAAATACATTTATTAGGTAAAATTTTTTAAAAATACAGTAAAGTATGAATGTAAGAGGAAAAAGTGTGATTGGGTTGGACATGATTGACAGATAATATATATAGAATAAAAAATTGTGTACTTCTAATAAAAGAAGGAAAGGTTTTGATGTGCGAAGCGGGATAATTATATATAATAAACCATACGAGAGGAAACCGCAGGAAATACGCAAGATTTTGGGAAGACTGCTCAGAATATTAGTTTTTAATTATTGTTAATTGTTACAGATAACATTTGTTCAATTAATCGTGATTTAATTGTATCTATTTTGAGTGTCTAGTATATGTAAAAATAGCATAGGCAAACTAAAATAAGCGTTATTTGAATATAATCAATAAATTAAATCTGATTCATTGCTTACTAATTAAAACATATATTTATTATTTACGAATAGGACGTTTAATATGGACGACTTCAAACGCTGTTATTCAAACGAAGATGAGTCAAAATCTATTCCTTATTTTTGGGAAAAATTCGATAAAGAAAATTATTCTATTTGGTTCGGAAAATATAAGTATAACAGTGAACTGCAAAAAGTATTCATGAGCTGCAACTTAATAACGGGTACGTGTAAATTAAGAATAATTGTTAAATTACTAATAAAAAGCAACATAACTGTCGCAACAGATTATAATTGTGTTTGTTTCCATTAATTTTTAAATATTTTTCAGAATTAGCTCATAATTGATCACTACTCGCTATATATTTGTTCTGTTTAAACAATAAATTTGCGACATGTTCATGTATTAAAGTCTAGTCTATAAATATTTGAATATATATATTCCATAATTAAATTTCAACAAAAAGTGCAACATAATCAGATTGCATAGTTAATAGATTAGGTTTATTGATAAATTTAAGTTTAAACGTTATATTATTCAAAAACAAACATTGATATAACTATTTATCCGTGACAACTATTTTGTCCATTCGCATTCTGGACGTATGAGAATTAGTCGAACATTAGTTTTCCGTATTTCTGTTTTCAGTTTGTATAATGCGTATCAAATTTCGAATATGTAAATGTCAAAATTTAGTGAGATGAAACTTGAAAATTATTAAAATAATTTATATTAACCGAAGTTTTATTCCTGATCCTAATTTATAATTTTCTCATTTTTAGGAATGTTTCAACGACTAGATAAGATGCGGAAACAAGCTTTCGCGTCTGTTTGTCTTTTTGGAAAAGATAATAATAGTTCTATATCAGGTGTGTGGGTTTGGAGAGGTCACGAGCTGGCATTTGAGGTAATCTTTTTTATTTTTCGACAATATAACATATTAACTAATTTTGGTTGAGTCATTTATATATTAAGAAGCGTTTATAATAAGTTAGCGAACAGAAAAATTCTGACCATTACTACTACTGTGGTATGTTTTGCATTTGAAATCTGTGATAAAATATTTGCTGGTTTTATGGTTGGTTGTAAGATCATAACTAGGTTTAAAGTATAAAGCGTTTTCTAAATAGGCGGAAAACAGTCTATTATGCATAATGATAAAATTAAATTAAACTAAGGACGTCACAATTAGATTCTTTAGGAACAAAAAAATTAACCTAACGTTTGCTTTAAAATGTAAATAACCTTGATGGGGAGTAGTGGATTACAAACAAAAATATGTTAACAAATTGACAATATTTACGTCAGTGTTAGATATAATTTACTACAAATTCTAAATTATTTCAACTCAAAATCCGCTCGTTCATGTATTTTGATCACCAATTTTTGTAATGCCGTGTTATAAAAATACGATTAGTCAGTAATTATGATGACAACTTTTACTGAAAACTACATGAAGTTCCTGTTTCAAGACGGGACTGAATTACTACTAATCGTGATTTCTGTGGTTAATTTATATAATTTATATTTTACATAATTTACTTGTATAAAATAAAACATCTCTTATTAAAGAACATGTATTTACATCCTCGTATTCAAAGGCAAATTTGTATGTACGTGTAACACTTTTGCAACTGCTCGAGGTAAATATAATGTTCCAGAACATGTTCAATATAGATAGTGTATATGATTACATAAAATATGTTTTGGTACAATATAGAAATCTGCCCTTTAAAATTAGTATTGGTTTATTTTATAGATAACGGAATGATTTTCTTAAAATGACAACATAATTATTTTTAAAATGTTTTTTGCAAATTTCATACATGATATGACGTTTTTAAATTTATCATAACATGAAATTGTGAAATTTAAATCATGCTTGTAAAAGAATTGTCTTACATGAATTAAAATTGTAACAATTACATGTACGATTAAAAATTAATATTCTGTTATTAGAACATTTATTAAATGTAATTCAATGTTTCAGAAATATTTGGAAATTATATTTCACTTATCTAAATTTTTTTTTATTATTTTTGAGTAAAATCACGATTTATTGATAATGCATATCATGAGAGAATATGTACCTAATAATGATAGCAGTTAGTAAACAATAAAAAGGAACGTATATAAACTTTGAATAAATATTCGGAAAGAAATATAAAATCCTGTAAACTTGTAATTCAAATAAAATAAACGACAAACATGAAATACTATATTTCTAGAACAGCAAGTTAATGATTTTTTTTCTGTATTTTTATATGATGTACACGTTTGCTTAGAATGAGATTTCCGCGGCAATACATGAATTAAAAAAATAATTCTGACGTATTTACAATAAAATTTTTGCATACGGTACCACAAAATATTCAAATTCAGTATGAATTAATGATCTATCGGTTTGTTTTATGTTAAGAAAATATTTGTCTTAATTTTTTTTTTTTTTGTTAAAGTTCATTTACTGTCAATCGTAACACCCAAATAGCAATCTTCATATATTTATATTTAATATGTCGTTTATATTTTAGTTGAGCTCAGATTGGAAAACTGATTATGATGTTTATGAGTGGACAAAACTAGATCCCAATTCTGAAAAAACAAAACAGTTGGTGGAACAATATTTTTCTTGGAAAGGTACTGACGAAGAAGGTCGAGAATTTAATCAGGGAAAAATATTTAAATAAATAATTCGCAGTTTTATAATTAAAATATAAAAGTCTTAAAGCTTTAGTGCTCGCTTTTGAATTGATATTTTTATTTCGATTTTTATATCTGTTTTGTTAATAAATGCAGTTAATAGATATAATATTGTTAATACTAGCATGCTTCAATTATGCAAGAGTATAATTTTCAACAACTACAAATAATATACGATTTCAATTGATTTGTTTGATATTTTTTAAAATTTGCATTCATTATATATATATTTTTAAAGTGTTTATCGATATGCTATGCGGTATAATTTATTGCTAATTTAAAAAAAAAACGTTTAGTGTATATACATATAATACAAATGTAACATATTTAATTATATGTAATATAATGTATTAAATCTCAGCAGCTAGTTTTTCATAATTTTCTATGAATTCTGGTTGTTGAGTTTTCAGGTTATAAATTTTTGAAAGTATACATCGCGTATTCTCATGAAACGATGTTTTAACTTAACGCGGTTTTTTAAAACTGCAAAAATGATTTTAAAATTTAGACCTCTATTTTATGTACATATTTCGGTACATTTTTAAATTATTTGTAATTATTTATTTTTATATTCTGTAGTTTCGTTCTCTGAATGTAACAACGCAGCTCTGATTTTTGTTGATGTAAATAAGAGAGAAATAAATTTTCCAATCCCTTCTCAGAGGTGAATATTTCATTATGAAATATTTCATTAGAGAAGAAGGGTATATTAAATTGTTCATTACCGGTGTCATTTCTTAAATGAAGTTTGTCATCACTAGGTGTTCAGACAATAAAATCGCATTATTATTCATAATCAGCACTGTCGAACTAAATAAATTTCGCTCGATATTTAAATCTCATATCTGTAAGGCAAATACATTATGCTCATTTTCTTCTTTCGTGTATTGAATTTTATTTAAAAATTTTGAAAATAATTCATTTTAATCGGATAGCACATAAATTTTTCTAAAATTACTTTTTCAAATATTGAATCTTATTAAAATAATTTACTTCGATTTGTTGTAAAATTTTGTTTTTTCTTAATGCATAATTTTTAACCGTTATGTAACAATGAACTTCTCTTACTGATTCTAAGAGAATATTTTATTAATCTAGTTTGGACACTTTTGTAAACAAAATTTAGAACATATTTTCACATTAAAATTTTTTAGATAATTCCATTACGAATGAAATAGGAATATCGTGGTACTACTATAATTTTTTGGTGTGGAATTTGTGCATCACACATGGATGCAAACTTTAATTTTGCACACACGAGATTTTATTTTAAAATTTAATCGAAACAAATCGTAATCAAATAATGGGATTATGTTCATTCAAATATTTGCTTGTGTATTCCTATATACACATGATTCAAAGATATTAGAGATAATTGTTTTCTTTAAATTCATCTTAGTATACACGTCCTGGATAAATTATTTCTTACGGTATGTTTTAACACGAAGCCACAACATTTATGTGTGTGTACATGTATCCTGTTTCACGTATTCGTTTATCTGCTAAGTGCGAGCTAGAGAAATGTCTTATACTCGTTATCATCGTTGAATAAGTCAGTTTATTCAAGTGGACTAGTATCTAGAGAATCGATTACCAAGCATCGCTGAATAGTAATTTGTAATGTTTGTCGACATTTAAAAATAAAAAGTCATTAAAGGTGGTGTCTGTATATTATGATGTAATTTTAGTTAAAGAGTAGATTTATTTTTTGTAATTGCTCATCATGAGTTTTTAACAAACATTGCATTTTGGTGAACTAGTTTTTGCATGTATGACTGAATTACATTCAAGACATTATTTTTAGGAAGTTAATTCGTCTGGCTCGAAATAATATCTATAAAAGTTTTCTTTATAATTTGTAAAATGTTTGTATTAGCTCTATTATGAAAGAAAATGTATTTTGGTCAGTAAAGACTTACTACAAAAAAAAATCAGTTGTAGTGAATGTAGCATTTTTATTATACTTTATAAACTTTAGAATATTCAAAACAAATTAAAAACATTGTTAATCATTACTAAATTTATTTTATTTTAGTAAAGCTTTTCGACTTTCACGTCATTTTCAAGCCATACAAAAGCATAGGCGTTACATAATTTGATAGAATAAACAACAAGGCATTAAGAGCACAGTCAAGGACAGATGACGTAATGGTGATAGCACGAAAATTCAATGGACATGGTGATGTCATGCGACAAGCAAATAGCTGGACCAGAAAATGTATAGAATGGAAAAAGAAAATTCAAAGACGATGGAAAGACATTGTGACATTGTTAAATATGTTGAGATCAATTGAATGCGGAAAGCAAGAGGTAGAACGATTTGGAAGATATGTTTCTTCAAAGTAAAAAAAAAAAAACGGAAGAAGCCTTTGCTCAATTTGAGCTTTCATTATTAATTTTAATTATTTTATGCATGTATTTTTTGGTGTATTTAAATAAGATTTATTTTATATATGTATATATGTAATTATTTAGCAACCGTCTAGCTGATTCGCCTCCACACAGCCATTAATTAATATTCTTGATAAATGATTTTTTCTTTCTCCTTTAACACGATAATAACATCGGATACATTTTATAATTATTTACACAAATATAAGCGGGCCACACGACGATGGGTGCAAAACTATCATTATGCAATAGATCTTGGGAGGTTGTCGGGAGATTGTTTAAATACTTGGGAAAACTAAAAATAATAAGCATCATATATTACACAGACCAAACATAGCATGGGGGAACTGCAAACTACAATTAAAAATGTGAGAACTCATGGTAAGAAGAAAGAACTGGAACTTTATGGATCGAAGGAAAGGAAAGAACAAAACAAAAGGATGGATTTAGTTTAGGAAGAAGAATGGGGACCAGTTATCAACGTAGTGCATCGGTGACTGATCCGAAATTATATATATATATATATATATATATATATATATATATATATATAGGCTTGAAAATGACGTGAAAGTCAAAAAGCTTTACTAAAATAAAATAAAATAAATTTTATAGTGATTAACATTTTTTTTTGTTAATTCATAAAATCACTACTCTCCAATACATTAACATTTAGAATATTCATTTATGTTTTCTCCTTCTCAGAGGTGAATGTTCTATTATGGACACTTCATTAGAGAAGAAGGATATATTAAATTGTTCAAAACCGGTGCCATTTCATATGTGAAATTTATGCATCGCTAAGTGTTCAAACAAATATATAATAAATGCGTGCGCATATATATATATATAATATAATAGCATATAAAATTTTACGTGTATAGAACTCATTATAATTTACATACAGTATTGATGATTAAGTATCCAAATCTAATGTTTATTCAATCTTTCATCTGTTATAAAAAAAAAATTATTCATATCTACTTAATTGTTACCATTCCTAGAATTTTCTTATTTGCTTAACTAATTCATATCTGTATTTTACATTCATTCAATTTACCTTTTATGACAAAGTCATCTATTTCTTTTACCCAATCTGTTATGATTTTAACAACTTGTAGACCATTATTAACTCAGCAGTTTAGTACTTGAGTTTTATTAGATATTTCAATCTTTTACTTGCTTTCCCTGCATAAATAGGACCCTTTAGTAGCTAAGAGATTGTGAACAGACTAGATCGTGTGAAATCATTTTTTTTGTTTAAATTGAAATCTATTGTTTAAATTTGTTTCTGAAATCAAGTATTTGTTATGATCAAAATGCAGGTTTTTTTTTGTTGGTTAAGGAAAACAGTTTTAGTAATGAGAAAACTCTGAATAATGGATAACTAGACTGTTATATTGTTTTTTTTATTATATTTATTATTAGTAAAGGAACATTATATTTTCTTATAATCACATTTATTTTTAAGTGAATATAATATGAAAAATACCACCACATATGAAACCAAAAAATTAAAACTAATGAAATCCTTTTTCTCAACTGTAGCAGCCCACATATTGGAAATTTTCTATAGGTGGTTCCCGTGTCTGGTATATTTTTCTGGTCTCTTTTCTGACAAATTGTTAATTAAAATGTCCTGAATTTTTTGGCAGATATAGGTGCATTTTGAAGTTGTAACAAGTGATTATTCTCCGTTTCAAACTCAATGTTTTCCTTATTGATAACTACTGAGCTGATGGTTTAAATAGAAATCTCCTGAATCGGGTTAATTTTTTCTTCCTCACTTTTTGCAGGGAAATGACAATCAACATTTGACATTCCTTTTGTAGGCTCATGCCTAATTGTATATTGGAATTTTGACATATAGGAAGCATATTTGAGCAATTATGCAGATGTTATAGATGACAGATTTTTATTAGGATGAAATATGTGAAATAAACGCTTATCTGTTGCCAATACAAATTTCAGGCCATATAAGTATTTGTACAACTTTTTAAATGCCCCAATACTTCTCGATCCAATTGACTATAGAATTTTTCTATGCTGTTTAAGAGAACATGATTTAAAAAGAATTGGTTTTTATTCTCCATTATCTTCTTTATGTGCTAGAATTGCAGCAATGCCCACTGGAGATACATCACAGGATAATATGATTTGTAGCTTAGGATCAAAAGGTCTAAGTACATCACTTGCAATAACATTTTTTACTTGATAAATGCTGCTTCTTGTTGTGATATCCATATGAACTTTGCATTTTCCTTTTCTCCTTTTTTTTTAGTTGTTTTAATGGATGAGTAATTGTGCTTATCTCTGACGAATTTAGAACTGTTCCTGGTGATATGGTATCCCCGGTAACCAATTTCTTGTTTGAAGAATGAACATTTATTTTCATCTACATGTAGGCCAAATTTTTCAATATGTTCTAAACATTTACATAAGTGTTCATGACATTACCACCTACTTTATAATCAATGCACATCCAAATAGTTCCATCTGGCTTTGTAATAAATAATACAGATGAACCCCAAACACTGAATTCAGTTGGAGTCATAATGCTTGAGTTGATTAACTAATCTAGGTCTTTTTCTTGTGAGTGTGAAAGGCAAAGTCCTGTGTTTGATAAATACAGGTTTGGCATCCTTAAGTTCTAAATTACAGATGATGTTTAGAATTTTACCAATTTGCGGTTTAAAAGTATTCTTGAACTTTTCCTTTTATCTTTTTATTTCTGAAGCAAGTGATTCTGTATCTGTTGTATTATTTTTTATCTGATTAATGTTGTTTGAAGTTCAGTATAATGACAATCAAGTAGACTGATATTTAAACCATGTATAAAATTTCCACCTAATAATGGTGTATGATAGTCTCTTACAATGTATACTTTGCCAGTATACCTTTGATTCTTGTAGGTAGTAGTGATTATTGCCTCTTTAAATGAATTATGAGTAAATGAATGACAAATCTTTCCAGATTTTAAAAGCTGTTTGTGTAGGCCTAATGACTTCCTCATTGATAATGGTAATATTATGTAAATTGCTCCAGAATCTACTTCTGTGTAGATTAGTGTTTCATCAAGTTTTACAGTTGTATAAAATTTACATGAACGTCCCTCATCAATCAGGTTATTTATTTCAATGTAGTTGGTAGCAGGTGAATGATTTCTGAGCAATGTGGTAATGCACACTTTTTCTATATGTCTTTGTTTTGAACACCCTTACAGTTTAATTTACTACAATCAATTTTACATTCTCTTGTAGTGTGATTATCCTTGCTACAATGTTTACAAAGTTCTGCTATACCAAGCTGTTTAAAATCTATTATTTCTGTAAGCTGGAACGCTGTTGATTATATTTTATTTTTTTTTGGTCTGATAATGGTTTCTGTTGTATCTTTTGGTATGATCTTTGATGAGAGTGATGATGGTTCACACGGTGAACTTAAAAGGATTCCTTTTTAGATAATGTTTTGCTGTCTAATATTGAAGCTTCAAGCAAAAGTGTAAGTTGTAAAAGACCAGAAAAATCTTTTTTACAACTTTGTAATAATCGTTCTCTGATGTGTTCATTTTAATATTCCTTGAATGAACTGGGGTTGTAACAATAATTCTGGGTTTTCTGCTTCACAATCTACAACATAATTCACATGTCTACATATTGCTTTAATTCTGTAATGTAACTTGAAATTGATTATGATTGTTTCTGCGTTGTAGATAGCAATTTATGCCTTGAAACAATAGGATTTGGTTTTGGACATAAATGTACAGTTAGCAAATCTATTATTTCTTTATATTTTATTTCACTCACCAATTTTGTGCTACCAAGCACGATAAACTATAATGTTTAGCGCCAATAAAATTGAAAAGTATTTTTGATTTTTTCTCTTCTGTTCTAATATTGATTAGTTAGATAATTTTCCAACTGCTCGATATACTGAATACTGTCGCATCAGATTGATTAAACACATAATTATTGTTAGGATTCCTAGCTATGGATTTCACTGTTGTACAATCTGCATTTGATGCAGAAGTTGGAAATTGTGATTTTAATTCCTTAATAGTATCACTCATTTGCATTGCAAATATTATTTGCTCTCCAAATTCGCTGAAGTATTCCTTTAACTTAGGATCCATTTTGATTATAATTGCTCCTGGTTACTGGTAAAATTTCTGATTTTCCGCACATAAAAAAAATATACACATTTAAAACTAAGATAATTGATGATTATTCTGAACAGACTTGAATTCGAACAGTCTGCGTTGCCACTGATGTCTTTTTTTATTTATCTGCAAATTAAGTGAATGTAATATGAAGAAATACCACCACATAATATGTATCTCGATAAAACCAAAAAATAAAACAATCCTTTTTCTCAACTAAAGCTGCCCACACAGTGTAATATAAGTACACACATGATACAAAAAAACATGATGATTTGGATAATTTTCATCTGGTACTACATACTATCTATTTTATAAAACGTGTATTGACGTTGATGTTTCTTGTATATATATATTTTTTCGTATTTCATAATTAAATTTTTATTTCAGATATTTTTTATGCCTTTAATAATTTTTACTAAATTTTTAAAATTATGTGGGGTAAATATACTAAATGTGAAACGAATTTTGAAGTATTTTTGTCATATGTTAATAAAAAACAACACTTTTAAATTCATTTTATAAATATTGGTTAATACAATGAAATTAATTTGAATTATTTTATTTTGAATCTGTAAACCCACTACTTAAATAATGAATAATCTGAATCAAATTATTCAAATACATACATATTTAATAATTGCGTCAAAATTGGGTATACAACTTCATAAGAATTTTGACACAATTCTAAATCTAAATAAAAATGTAAAAATGTGGTAATAACAAGTGCAATTACCTAAAATAAAAAAAAAAGTAAACAGGACGTATAGAAACCAGTATGTGAACGTTCGTTTCATGTGATACATTCGATATTCCATAGTTATCTGTTTTACATAATTCATCGAAGTTATTCGTTATCTGTTTATAATCATCGAATGCTGATTAGAGATAGTTTTTCAAAAACCGAATATTCGGTTATTTTTCAATCCTATCATTAGTTTTATATAAGGAAATAAATATGCTTAGGTAATAATTTTCTTTATAACAATACAATGAAATTTTGCTATTTAATACAAAACAAGTGTCTTTAAGATTTGTTCTCTTTACAAGTAACATTACTTAGCAAATTATTAAAGTCCATTTTCCAAAATATGGAACGCTGCTCCTAATGCCCAGCTGATTTCATGGTCGTTAATTGTATCTAGTAGCTGTAAATATAAATTAAAAAAAAATCACGGTTTACTTTAAACGGTAGAATAAACTAGTAGTGTGAAACTTGTACATTTTTGCACATCGATTTTGTAATAGAATTAAACGATATACACCTTTACTTATTATTATTACTTATTAATTTTAAATGTAAACATAACCAATTAGTTATGAGAAAAGAGATATTCGTAATTTTAGCTTTTTTAAAAATTATATGTTTAATTATTACAGTTTGTCATGAAACTTTAGAAAAGCAATAAAACCATTACAATGCATTTGCTATAATCTAAGTGGTTATTGTAATGTAGAAATCATTTTACCTGTAACTGTTTATTAACATTCAATCCAAATCCATACTGTAGCAAATATGTTATAAATAATAGGTCCGTACAAATAAACGGCTTTAATACACTTGATTTATTGCAATCTGTAAAATATGAAATAATTATCCTTGAATAATGGTGAATATATATATATGTTTACATTGTTTTTTTTTTTAATATATAACACCGTCTGGTAAAGAGTGAGTTTTAAGAATATATGGTTTTAATTTACCCGCGTGTTGAATTACGTAAATATTATTTTAAGTACAAGACAATATGAAAGAGACTAATTTCCAGATTTGAAAAGTTTAAAAGCTGGGAATTGAAAACTTACTAGTAATTGCAGCTCTATTGAAATCTTTTATGGTAACTATTCCGCCAGCTTTAGAATCTAAAGAAAACAAACAAAAAACATTTTTATACAATTATAATGTTAGCGTAAGATAAAATTAATTTTATGCCTATATATGAAACAATCGAATATATAAATCAAAACTATATAATACAAAACAGAATATATTTTGTACGTTTGTGAAGATTAAAGAATTTGCATATGCATTAAATATTTTAAATGTCCAGTGAGAATTCCATCAATACATTCTAAATGTACGATTGTACGTCTCGAACTACCACTACAACTAATACAGCTTACATTACTATAATTTTATCGGCATAATTCACGTCATTTTCATTTTGGTATGACCATATTGCTGGCAACGGGCGCATTGTACGACTTCGTTTTTTAACGTGCGACGCCTCGACGTTTACTTTCATATTTAAAAGATTGTATTTTGTAAATTTCTTTGTTATTTTCTCTTTGTTCAAGATCGACAAAAAAGAAAGGTAGTGGCAGTTTTGTTAATCGATGCTTAATTATGTTAATAATATTTCTAATCGCGTGTCTTTTTTCCTCTAAAGCCACATCTATGTCCTTTAATTCTAGACTATGATGTAAATTTCCGATGGCGTCACATAAGCTTCCGCAAATATCGAATAAAACCTTGCAAAGTGCAGTTAATGAAATTGACAATTGGCCGAGCAAATGGAAATTGACAATAAATATGAATCCAAGAGTACCTACATTATATTTACTAAAAGGAGAATTGTTCGCGATAGATATAATATCTTTATCAAAGGTAGGAAAATTGAACAAGATTGAACGGTAAAATATCTTGTAGTTCCCCTAGACTAATGGGCTCAGCGTATTAGAGTGAAGAAAATGGAACTAAACATAAAAACTAAACAGCTGTACTGGTTGCTTGGTTCATATTCACGACATCATACTATAAACAAATTATTACAATAAAACGTCGTATTAAAGCCTGTATGGGTAATGCAGCGGAACTATGGGGCTGTGCGTCTAAAAGCAATTTTAACGGAATTCAGGCTTATGAATTTAATATGACACGGAGGAATTGAAGATATAAAATGACGATTAACATTACAGAAGAAACTATTTGACTGTAAATCATTCGTGGATAAACAGAAAGAAGTAGCATTTTGCGGACCAAAGGAAGGAAAAACACCCAGCGAGAGGATGAAATCTAGACCATCAGTATACGATTCGAAATAATAATATTTGGTTCTGCATGAAAATTTTTGAATTTAATTCTGACTAGTTAATTCTGCGTTTATTTTTATATACATTAAGCTCCATTATATTACATAAATAAATTAACGCTTCTATTTCATTAGCGTTGTGTACGATAAAAAATAAACGAATTAGAATCATTCGTTTATATTTTTTTTTTTTGGCATGTTCATAACTATAAAATAAATATGTCGTTTGTTAATTATTTAATTTTGCCGCATGTTACATAATTGTATCACATTTTATATTCATGATTTTCATCAGTGTAAGCCATGTTCGTCAATTTGTTTATTACATCACGTTTCGAAAACAATTGACATGGTTTACACCCGTGAGGAAAAGGGGGGAATCGTCGATGTTCAAAAGTGTATTTATTCGAATTTTATTTACGCAAAGGTTGTCAATATTTTATATTTTAAAATATGGTCGTTATTATTATTTACAATTACATGTTTTTAAAAAAAAATACGTCTACGAGTAATTTATAATTTCTTACCTACTAAGCCAAATGCAGCGGCTCTGTCAAAAAAGTATGAAAATGCTACTACGTTGTATTTATCTATGTCAACTGGTTTGTGTACGCCACCGTTTTGTACAATTTTTTTAATGATATCTGAACATTTAGCAAAATCAACTTCTGCGCTAGTAGTATTATATTCGATCGGAGGACCTCTAAATATATTTAAACAAAAATTACATTAAAAGGAAAACAGTCTAAATGGAATTAAATTACGTACGCGAAAATAAAAAAACGTTCTCCGATCTTTGTGCAATAAAGATTGTATTCGATGTGAAGAGTTACAACTTTTCAACGGATATTTCTCGAAATGTTACAAATAGTAATTCGTATACAGTAATTGATATGGGAAGGCGAGAGAGAGAATGGTTTATTAAAAGAAAATTATTTGTGCAGTTTTATCAGTAGTTTGATTTTCTTTCGTTATATGTCAACCATGGTTTGCAATACGCAATTTCAGTCTACATACGATACAGTAACACGTGACAAGTTGAAAAATAACAAAATTCATATTTTATATATATATATATATAAATTCATTACTGGGGTACCTGACTATATATTTTTTTCCGCCATACAGCCATGTATGATTCGTTACCTGCGGGCTAATACACGAACTAGTAAAGGTTGTTTGTTGTGGATCATTTTCTGCTACAAACATACTATATCGTCCAGACATTAGTCCCAAACCGAGATAGCTATATTTAAAACATAATAAGCATCATGTATATTACATATTTTTTTATAACATTATATACATATACGCTCGTTATCTGCGAATTTGCACGATTTTAACCGTTACAATTAAAATTGATATATCAGGATTATATTACGAAGGAAATATATATATATATATAAAATGGCACGATAAACAAACAAACGTCTCGATCATTAAGCGTCTTAATATAAATAAACGATTGTCACAAGACATACGCGATAAAATGCACAAATTTTTCGGTCATATAATGCGTGCACGAGACTTAGACAGGACAGTCACACTAGGAAGAATGAACGGACATAGAAGAAAAGGTCGGCCAATGACCGGATGGACGAAACAAATATGCCGACATGTTAAACTGTCAATATCAGATTTGGTACACTCGGCAGATGATCGACAACTGTGGAGGAATTTGATTGCTACATAATGGTCACGACGGTCAATTATGATCAATATACGACTGTAGATATATATATATATATATATATATATATATATATATATATATATATATATACAGACAAATATGAAGAACAAAATTCGAACATTTTAATCTATAACAAAGATAAAACATATATTAAATAAATAAATAGACGTTTATATATTATTATGTTTTGTGGAAAAAAATGTCACTAACCTATATGAATATATATCGATTTTTTTATTGAATATGTTAACCGGATAGACGTATTTACTTTCTTTGAGCGTTTCACTTTTTTTGTCTGGTATAAATGTAATTTGTACTGATCCACCTCCAAGGTCTAAAGTTAATACAGTTTTCGATACATCATCCTGTAATTTACCTAATAAAATGATACAACGTTCATTTTTTAATAGGATAAAAAATTTTTACATTTTGAAACGTTTGAAAATCGGGTGCTTAAAAACTATGCGAAGAAAATAAATGAAAAACTGTAAAATGTTAAAAACATTCAAATTAAAAAGACGGAAAGTTAAACGAATTACTCGCAGGCAACCTAATGTGTTAATTAGTATAGTTGTCGCGCAGTACATTATTGAAAAGTAACGAAAATTCGAATAAAATTTTATGTTACTAAAACAATGACTATTACTACATTATTTTGATTTTTTAGGTAAATATTTGCTATACCATCCTTCTAAAGATAATTCGGGTAAATAAAATTTAATATAAATTCTTAACTGATTTTCAAATTTAACTGCCATATTTAAACTTTTACGCAAAAGAATTACAATTTATCATCGTAAAAACACGTATGTAATTGTTTAAATATTACCATTAAATAATCAAGATGTGTAGCGATATTTTAAATTCATACCGAGTAAAAAGTTAACTGTGAACCAAGAAAAAAGACCTTCATCTTTACCGTCCATTATGGCAACCGATTTATGATTGGATAAAAAAGCTGATTGGTTAATTACATTTCCAACCTACGATATAAGGCGAGAAAATTCATTTATAATCATAACACTCGACAAATATTAATTAAATAGTTTTTAAAAAATTCGCAGTTCATTACAGTTTCGAGAAAAACAATGTAAACTTTTTCATTTAATAACGATCCGAAAATAATCGCAATTATTCTTTAAAAACATCGAGAATTGAAATTACGATTATTTTCAAAACGTTAAAATTTGATGTTGATGTATCGGAGAGTAGTGATTTTATGAATTGACAAAACAAAATCGAAGTTAATCACTAAAATTTTTTTTTTATTATATAAGCAAAGCTTTTCGACTATAAAGAAAAATTTTTTAGCGATTAACTTCGATTTTATTTTGTTTTGTTAATTAAAATTTGACATCATTTCTACTGAAAATACTAAATGTATACATTAAATCCTTATAATCGCAGAGTACCAGAAAGGACAAAAGTCCTGGGAGAAGACATTTGTTCCATGCAGACAACATAGAATTCAATTATTAACAATAAAATACCATACGGCCCCATAAAAATAAAGAACAATAACTTTCCCAATCGCATAATACCACATTTTTACGCATTTATCATTCATAGATGTTAAACGCATTTCTCGTTAAAAAAATGCACTTACTGCTTCCAAAATGTTGTCAGCTTTATTGGCGGGTAATAGTCTGAGACCCGCTGTTGCTCTGAGAGCTATTGGAGTTGATTTCCATTGTTTGCTAGGGATATATTTTTCAGCCCTTTCCAATAATTCGGCGATTTTTTTTGCACCCTGTTCAAAAAATATATATACTTATATATAAACGTATATATATATATATATAAATGTATAACAAACTGGATAATATTTTCCCGTCGATAGGCGCCAAGTTTTATAAAGTTTTTATAGTGGCAGGGATTGTACAAGTTTATTTAAAATTAATATATTTGATTCCCTGTCGTGGTTGCTCAGTTTATAACATGTTATAGAATGAATATGGTTTTGGTTTTTATTCCCTCCCGAGAATTATCTATGATTTTATATTTATAGCCTTGGTCGTGACTGCCTCTTTGTAGAGGATTTTTTTATTATTTTTCCTTTAAATTGGATTTACCTCTCGACAATTTAAAATTTGCATTGATGAGTATTCAAATACCCAGAAATAAAAAATGTGGTGCAGCCAACCTATACAATTGTTTTACGTGTAAATTAAAATTTTATACTAGTTGGCCACACTTTATTAACATGAATTAAATGTAAAAAAAAAAAACGCTATAAAACATATAAAGAATGGATAGATATACAAAATCCACACAAAATTATTAAACATATATATTAAAAAAATAAGCAAATATGAGTAAGACCTGACGGTATACCGTAGGGAGAATTCATTGCGATGTGGGAGATGGAGACGTATCGATCCACCAAATATCCGTTCCTTTATCGGTAGGATATCCGTACTATTTCGACGATATTACGTGATTAGCAAAAAAATTGATCCTCCTTATTATTATTTTATTTTATTATTATTATTATTTCAAAGTCTTATGTTATCGATAAGACGTAAGTGGGAAAACCCGGATTTTGTTAAAAATAATATTCAACGAAACTTTCTCCGACAGTTGTTACGTTACGATGTTTATCAGTAATTCTTTAACTAACTCGACTAAGAGTTAAGGTTGACCGCTACACGCATCTGTTCTAGTATCTGTACAAAATTCCCCAGGTATTCGTTATTGATACAGCGTGTGGCTAAAGTTCATTCAAATGCCATTATATGTTCTCGTGTATTATTATTATTTATGTTCTGTCGGGGAATTTTGTAACTCCAGCCTTATATATTTCGGCGATTAAATACCATACTATATGAGAAATATCTTTAACGTATCAGACCCTATATATTTTCTACGTATTATATTATTTTATGAATATATTAAATTTTATCGTTTATTATTAAAATCGTTATATATATATATATATATATATATATATATATATATATATATATACATATAAGTTCGTGCTGTATATTTGTGTGTTCGTACATATTTAAAGTATTCAGTTTTAATTTTTTTATATATTTCCATAACATAACTATTTAAAATATATATGCCATTGCTCATATTAACGCAGAATAAAAATTATATGATCATGTCACTGGACAGAAGTGATATGATATTCACACTTTGCTACGGCTTTTCATTTATAGCTGTTAATACAATAAAACAGTTCCATTCGATCAGCAATCGAGTAATGGTATATTAAATGAATATATTTAGTTCGCATTTTAATAATGGCATGATGATGCGATGTAGCCGGGAATATTTCTAGTCGTTCCTAGAGTGAATGACCATTCTAGAACGACTGTGTTAGACGAGTTATTTCACAGTTTTAAAAACGATCAAATTAATACAGGAACACATGAAGGTACAATGAACATAAAAAGAATACAAGAATCAGAACTAATTAAAGCAATCAAGAATTTAAAAACTGCCAGATGGCATACATGGAGAAATATTGAAACTATTTGGTACAAATGATTGGTCAATGATGGGATTTCTAATAAAAATTTTCAATGACACGTATAAATCAGGTAAATTAGTAACAGGCTGGTTATGTGTTTGTACCTATATCAAAGAACCCCAGTGCAGCAGACTGTGAAAGGTACCGGACGATCATTCTTATGTCCCATGTCTTAAAGATATTTCTCAAGATCATACAGTAAAGAATATTTGATAAATGCGAGAATTCCGAAGAACGGTAATTTGGACTTAAAAATCAATTTGATACACGTGAGACATTATGCATATTAAATGTGCTTCATATATCACAAGAAGGCTTTTGACTGCGTTAATCACGAATTACTTATACGAACTTTGAAAGAAATCGAAATAGATGAAGAAATTATTAAAATTATACAAGACCTATATTGGAATCAGACAGCTATAGCTCATTACGAAACGCCTTTACAGATGAAATCAAAATCAAAAGAGGAGTAAGACAAGGTTGTGTATTGTCACCTATAATATTTAACGTCTATTCAAAGGATATTTTTCGGAAGGCTATTACATCGAAAGACGGAACCACGGTTGGAGGAAAACGAATATCCAATATCAGCTATACGGATGATTCAGTATTGGTGTCAGAAAGTCCTTCTAGTTTACAAGACACGCTTACGCACATTTATAAAGTTAATCTTAGTTATGTGCCGGATATAAATGCGGCTACAACAAAATGGATGTAGGTTGATAAACAGGCGAGGCATGAACACATCTGCAGGCAGCATTTACATTAGTTCAAATGAAATCGAAAGGGTAACAAAAGTTCAATATTTGGACACTTGGTTGTGTGAACAAGTCGATCAGAATATAGAAATTAGAACCAGAATAGAAAAAGCTAGATCAACTTTTATCTCCATGAAGAAGTTATTTACAAGAAAAGATTAAGTTTGCATTTGCGGATGAGGTTAGCCAGAAATTATGTATTACCAGTCTTATTGTACGGAGTAGAAAGTTAGACAATTATAGTAGCATTAAAAAATAAAATACAGGACCTTCGAGATGTATATATATCGACGAATGTTAAAAATTCCGCGGACAGATAGACAAGATGTCAAAATTATTACGGTCATATCCATCGAAATGAAAAATATCATCCTTTGCAATTGGTATTACATGCAGAAATTGTCGGCAAAAGAAGCGTAGGCAGAAGAAAACTTTAATGCGGGCTGATCTCTAACGATAGTTTCGATATACACAAGCGGAATTAAACAATGCAGCTACGGATAAAGTAAAAATGGCATTACTGATCAACAAACTCAGATCCAAGACGGTGTAGATAAGAAGTGAATAGTGATATATATATATATATATAGAACGGTATCAAAAAATTACAACAGAAGATTCCAGGATTATAGACATAGAATTTAAATCTCAATTTTTCGTACTTATAGAAAAATTAGATAAAAAAAATCGTTATGATAATTTATAAGAACCACTTACCTGATAATAATTTCTCACATGTTTATAAGTGATAGTTCGTAATACATATAAATTCAATTGTCACCTATTTCATACATTCAAATTAATGCTCAATTAAACCGTTTCTGTAACTAATCGCCGGTCCATACCGTCTGACATCGTAATTATTTAAAATATGTTAAAATACTTGAAAATTAAAAATTAATTCAAACACTTCAAATAATAAATTTAGTAATAATTAAAAATTGACAAAAAATTACTTCATTAGGTTCGTCCACGAAACTGGATAAACCGGGTTTATTATAAACAAATAAATCGTCTTCTAATTTTAATTGACCACCTAAAACATGTAGTGAGCGATAAAATGTTCATTACTAATATTAATAGTAACAAAATTAAATGATTATAGAAGTAAAATTTAACTATAATTTATATAAAACAGTATTGCGGTCGAAATCGTGTTTAGATACGGTATTATAATTTTCTTTCCGATATGTACAATTTCCAGTAATTGTAGAACAAACTCATGGATTAGAAACATATCATATAAATTTACACTTAAATGTAGTAATAGTGTGTGTATGGAATTCTTGAACGAAAAAAATATATACAATTTTTTTACAATTTCCTAATAACTTTTTGGTATAAAAAATTTTCTCGCGAATAATCAGATGTATAAGAACGAAGTCGATCAACGTTAAAATATTATTATTATTATCATCCTCATCGTCGTCGTACATTACTGAACACGTTTCACGTTATTTTTGCATACAAAATGTCCTGGCATTCAAAGCACTAATTACATGCAAGGTACGTGCGTGTGCTTATATTAAACGGATTGGGATGCCACTATTACAAATTATACGATGATGAAGCACTTCGTGCAGTGAGCTGGAATCGAAACCCTCGACCATCGGATTGACAATTGAACGTTTTAGCAATTATGCCATTTGCAGTACATTGGTTAAAATACAAAAGGTTAATTCACCAGCTCAGTCCCACTTTTTCCTCTTACATTCATGAACAAAGTTTACCACATTTTTAAATTTTCCTGTGATAAATGTATTTCTGATTCTACTTTTTCGTCGAAAACTTAACATAGACATCCCATTCTGACTACTCTCTATTTTCTTCTCTTCAATTTTAGCTGTGGACCACGTTGGAACTAGACAACTATTGAATACTTCACTTTTCGCTCTAATTCTAAATGAACTATTTTTACCTTTTCCGAGCTAATGATATTCTTTTATGTACTTTTCCTTTAGTCATATTTTTCAAATCTAGTATTTGCCCTAAAACTATTTCATCTACATATTCAATTTTTGTGGCCGTCCACTTCAATTATTTTTTCGCGTATGTTCATCATGTTTTTTCTATATTCATATGTAAACCAGCTTCTTTCTCCGCTGCATCTAGTTCCGCAATCATTTCTTTTAGCTTAACGAAATTTTCCCCTACCAACATCCGCAAAACGTAGATTCAAAAATTCTCCAATCAATTTAATGCCTTTGTTCCCAATCCAATTTCCTAAATACTTCTTCCAGAGCACAGATATAAATAATAATGGTGATGTCGGATCATCTTGCCTTTATCCTTTTCTGATATAAAAGTACCTCCTTGTTCTTTCTGTGAATATTCGCGCTTCTACGTTTGTGTACATGTCTGCTCTATTATCTTCCAATAAATACCCAGAACCACCTGATTTCGAAGTGCTCTTAACATAAATTTATGTTTTAGGGAATCAAACGCCTTAGAGCAGTATACAAAAGCTAAATATACTACTGTCTGGTATTCCCTCGATTTTTCTATGACTTGATTTATAATAAATAAGTGAACCGTAGTAGAGAAATTAAGTGCAATTACAACATTCGCATAAGAAGTAACTTACTTAAAAATGACTTCGAAAACTTCGGCACAAAAACTCTACTGCCGGTACTTCCTGCATCTATGATCACAACATATTCATATTTTGAAAAAGCAAAAGATATTTCCGGATATTGAAAAACATATATTTGACAACCTACGATTAAAAAAAAAAATATGAAAAAATGTCTATTATTTTTTTGGAAACAATTTTTAAATCATAATCATACACACACACACACACACAACACAATATCTCTACGTTTGTTTGACAGCTTACGCTTGACAAAGACAGTATTCATTTATCAATTACTAATGTAACAGAATCATATAATCGTCAATGTTTGCCTAAAAATTTTATCGCAAACAACTTATTTATTTTATATATGACATTATTCTAATCTAAGTTAGTTCGTGATTTACATTATATATTTGGTAGTTCTTGCTTTCTCGATATACCAAAATAAACTTTACACATTCGCGTAATTTATTCAAACTATATAATTTTTTTAGCAGTGTTACGTATTTACTTTAGTCTATTGTGTGGTGGAAATTATAACGATTTATTTAAAACAAAGTATCGTGAACTAATGCATTTAAAAACTTTCACGAGATAACATACGAATCTAAACGAGGAACATTGGTCGTAATTTGTCAGACGTAACTGTACCAAACATTTTGTATACCATGAATTATGAAATTATTCATTTATAAATACGAGGTGTGACTAGAAAATAACGAGACTTACGCTGTAAAACATGTTACATTGATTTTATAAATATTTAGCTTGTCTTTAGTATATGTAAAAAAATGTAAAAACGCGTATATTTGACATTATATTTAATAAACGTACCGGAACAAATGCCCTCTCCATTTATGAAAGTAAAAATTCTAATATAGATTGATAAATAATAAATGTACAAGGTATAAATAGTATTGATGAAAAAACAGACAAAAAAAACCATCACAAATGAAATGCAGTAATTTAAAAAATAATAAATATAAGTTCAATTATATAACGAATATGTAATATCATTTATAAGTACTGGAAACAAAAATAAACAAATTGTAACATTATGAGAATAATAAATTATGTTTAATGCGTCGATGCTTATACTTAGTATATCTAATACTCAGTTCCCTCGAATCGTAATTTCCTATTGCTGGAAGTAAATTATTACGGCGCGCACTACATCTGAAAAATTTTGTGATAGTTTGAGGATATATTTTACACATGGTACCTGCAGAGCACTATGCATATATGAAATTTTAGTGTATACAGGGACATTGAGGATACATCTAAGACATTGCAGTCTATTAAAACTAGCATTTGAGACTGAAGACCAAACTGGCAAGAATATGTTAAAATAGGCTAATGATTGACTTGTAGATTATTAGTTTATTATGAATATTTAAGCGAGATTTACGGTTGAAAATAGGGTAGATTGAACAGATTCCTCTGTCTTCATTGATGCATAGTCAATATGCTTGGAAAAGGTTAGCCACTTGTCTAAAATTACACCAAGGTAGTATATCTATATCAACGCCACTGACGTGAAATCTGGTCAGTAAAAACGGTCTTCGACGAGTGAAGAAAACTGCTTTCGTTTTGGAAGTATTAAGAGCAATTTGCCATTTCGAAAAATACTTAATTACTCCATCAACACCGGATTGTAACCTATTGGTAATAGCACTTGGCCCGTAAGAGCTGCAGAACAACGCAGTGTCATCAGCGTATAAGGCAACCTCAATGTTATTTATATACGGGAAATCATGCATGAAAAATGTAAAGAATGTTCCCAATACGATACCTTGAGGTACGCTGGCAGAACAAGATTTGTTACTTGATTTCGCATTATTTATAATGGTATAAAATGATCTATTACTGAAGTAACTATTAATCAGTTTAATTAGATAATTGGGAAACCTGGTAGCAATAATTTTGTAGATAATACCGTCGTGCCAGGTTGTGTTGAAAGCTTTTGCCACATCAAATAACACCATCCCAGTATGTATATTGAAGTTACAATTATCTATGATAGAGTCAGCAACTCTTGCTAACTGCTGTGTTGTGGAATGTTTTGGTTGAAATCCAAACTGACCACTAGGTATTATATTATTATAATTAGTAAAGTCACTTAATCTTTTCAGAATATTTTTTCAGCGATTTCGCTAAGATTGGAATATAATCCCTTTATCATGTATGCAATTTTTTTATTGTTTGGAACAGTGGTGTAAGCCTTTTTCTATCAGTCTCTTTAGGACGCATACCGCCTTTAGTTTCGAACAACAAATATGTTTCTTTTAATGCATATTTTACCATGGCGAATACGACGGATGGCGTAACAGTGTGACGATCTACTTGGCTAGAAACCTCCAAAATGCGAAATCTTTGTGCGGAACCCGTGACTTATTCTTGTACAATTTGGATCGTATTTTTTTATTCTTTTACGAAATTCAGCGAGAACGTGAAGATAGTAGTACTGATTAATGGTCTGGCCTTCAAGAGCCCAATAAAGGTACAGAATCCCATGAATATTGAAAAAATAATCATCACTGCTTCGTATTTTGCTTTGCTCATTAGAGATTGTTTGGTTATTGGTCAAGAGGAACTCTTCCCGTGCATGAATCAGCGCTTTGTTTCCGGATCATAAGTAAAAAACACGATTATCGCATTATATTTTCCAATAAGTTTAGGTAATTTTCGATGACATTCAACGTGTCAGTACAAACATTTTTGTGCGCTGATCAAATGTGCGAACTTTAGATCATTTTTATATATATCTTGTTTGTAAAAATTGTTATACAGATTTTTGTCAACTGTTACAGTTTCAGCAATCGTAAAAATATTTAACCGATGGCGAATCAGATTATCGACTTTTTCGATATTATAATCCGCATTTGACGTGTAAGGAAGACCACGAACGTAAATTATCTTAAATTCAAGATACGTGCACGCGATAAACATCATTGCCGTACACTTCGTTTGATAAATAATAAGTATTAGTAGCGGTTTTTTCAAGTTCCATGTGACACTGCAATTGAAAGAAAAATCTTCATGTGTCATTATTTTTTTGGTGCATGGGCACTTTTTATGCAACAGTGTTAGTCTCATTATTTTACGGACACATCTCGGATAATTAAAATATCTTTATTTCTAAGCTTTCACAATTGATTTCTATACGTTCAGATTTTTTTTCGGTGTAAACCATGTCCATTTTTTCACTTTGTAATATTTCGAAAGCACTTGCAATTTAGTGTTTTCGAAACGTCACAAAGTGAAAAAATGGACATGGTTTACACCAGGAAACATCTGAATAGTCTGGTTAATTTTTCTAGTTGATCTTTTAATAGGTTAATTGAATAGAAAAACACACATATTCTACTCAATGACGAACAAACGATAGTAACAATCAGTCAAGAAGAAATTGTTTACGTAAGTAATTTAAGATCAAATATAAATGTTCCATTACCTATTAACAATACAGTAAAAATTATCAAACAACCAAAAAATACTGGTATTCTTGAAGAATTTAATGATTCTTTCTTTGAGTTTATGAAAGCATTATTACTATGATCACTGTTCTTGTCTTGTGAAATCTGTAAAAGAATTAATATGAGAATTCGTATTAATATATGAAACAAAATTTGTTGAAAAGTTATGCAAACAGAAAAAAACGAAACATGTTAAATTTCTTTTACATTATAATTAACAATGTCACTGGAATTTTCATAGGCTAAGAGGTATAATATTTGAATTCTCCCTTTTTGCCTAAATTTATTTTCAAAGTCCTTTTAAAAAAAAAAAATACGATTTTCGAAACTTTTTGTACAATGTCTTATTTACTTATTATTACTACATATTTGTCATAAAGTTACTCGCTGTTCGAATTCCTCTAAGATCGATGAATAAAGCCATTTATTATGTATAACGTACATATTAGCGATCACATTATTATTTTGTCCACTGAGATTCATTAAAGAAGTCATGAATATCTCATTAAAATTATCTTTTCTCGAACTTTATATTATACCGTATAAAAATTACTACATAGATAAAATATTACTGCTTTAATGTCACTTTATTACATAATGTTAGGAAAAATTCATATGAGAACGATCAACGATACTATATGAGATATATTAACGATTTTTTTTTTTACAACGGTGTGGTTTATATTGTGGTGTGATGTTGAAGATGATCCAAACTTTCGTCCAATTAACAATAGAAAATGAAATAATTATTTGTAATGATGTTATAATTTTAAAAATCTTAAAATTTATATAAAGTTAAAAATATTACGCTCTGTGTTACTTTTTCATATTTTTAAAAATAGTAGCACCAAAATTTTGGTTGTTGTTAACAAACAAATTTGCAATGCACGGATATACACATATATGCATAAACATAAATTACAACGCTTTGATACATACTAAAGAACTGATTGTATATATGTACGCAGTACATAACATACTAACACATTTTAATGATTATTTTAAAATGTAATGTCGTTCGTTGGTTTTTGGACTCGCTTTATAACGTAGACGAATAAACCTACGGAAACTCAAAAATATGAATAATATCTGCTAAAACAAATTTAAAACACTATATCAATCATAAATTACACAACCATATAACCGATGATTAACCGCTTAAAGTAAATATTAAAAACTTAATGATTAAAGGAAGAATGGCCCCTCTATGTCATGAAATATACGAATATACCAACCCTATTAAACAAATATACCTAACAAGTATTAAACATCACTGTTTTGTTGAGATAATGTAATATTTTATCCAAAACAATTTTTTTTTTCATTCTTTATACTTTCCTTGTGAAATGTTGAGTTCATAATTGAAATCGTGTATATATTTATTTAATAAAAACAAATTAAATTATATAAATAAAATTATCAACAATTTACCATTGAGGAATAAATATTTTAAAGGTTATTTACAATATAGTAGAAATTTTGTTTCTCAAAATTAATTCGAAAGGTCAATTTTTAAAAGATGAGTAACTTTAAATAAATAAGTAACTACATTTAGAATATTTTAAAAATATCTACAATAAATAATAACTTTACAAAATCAAAGTCAAAAATTTTAAGACACAAGATACATTAATGTCTTTATTCCAAATCAATCATTTACAATTAACCAGAAAGCTATTTTTTTGGTTCTGAAAATAATTAAATGACATTGATTTACTTTTAAAAATTGTAAATGACAATATAACATGATCATTTAAAAAATTACGTTAAAATGCGTCTTGTTCTATAAACCGCAATGATTTGCTTCTTTTAAAGGATAATATAAAAGTAAAAATAAATAAATAAATTTGAATAATTTTTTTAATCACAAATGTCAAACTATTCGATTTGCATAGATTGTAGTCTAAAAATTTATTGCTAAAAAAATTCATAACAGGAAATCGACACATTTCAATCATATAAAACATTACATTGCAAATACACACATCATTGTTACATTTAGATATTTTTTCACCCCCTCTCTCACACACACATATGTATATATATTTGAATGACCACGATAAACAATATATTAATCCAAGAAAATATCTGATTTTATTTTTCCATGATGTAATAATAGATATAGAGGGAAGCAATCATCATAGATAATACAATTTTCAAGCACGTGTTATCTATGGTAATTGCTACCCCTCCATACCTAGAACGAAATCTTCAAATCCAATGTTGTCCGTCTTCATGTTTTATTTTAAAAAAAACTTAAATTATTTTCTTATATATACACAATTCTAAATATAATGTCCAAATAAGCATTTGCACAATATTATAAATTATTAATTAAAATTCAGTAGTTAAATATTTATTGGGTACCTAATTGAATAAATCAAATTATATGTACACAAAAACTTAATATTGTTGTTTGAAACTTGCTAAAATGTTGGAACAATAAGGTTGTAATATATATAACAAATTAACAAAATAAAACCAATGTTAATCACTATAAAATTTATTTTATGTATGCAAATCTTTTCGACTACAAAGTCATTTTCAAGCAAATACAAGGTAAAATAAATTTTGTGATTAACACTGGTTTTATTTTGTTTTGTTAATTCATAAAATCACTAATCCCCGATACATCAACATTAGATAACAAATGATTTATATATTACTGAAAAAATTGCAAAAACTGATAATAAATTAAAACTACGTGGGAGATAAATATAGTTAACTGTAGTTTTTTTCGCACAAAATCTGTGTTAACTAAAGAAGAACGGCCTAGTATATCATTTTCCATATCAAAATTACGTTTCCTTGAAATAAAATAATCTACATATAAAAATACTTCTATTCCAAAACAGAAAATATTAACGAACTATTTTATAAAAACGAGCTGGTATTTTTAACAAAATATGAATAAATAATATGGAAATTAATGATAAATTGAATAAGTGAGAAAAACACGTTAGAAATATTTTAAATTATTTAGGTGTTTTTTCTTATGATGGATACTGAATTCCACAACAATGAATGGAACAAATAATTTTTAAAATTTCTAGAATAAATATTTTTACAGGTTGAATAGGTTCGATACCCAATGGATTTAAGATCATTAATTTTATATAAACTGTTTCACTTTTTAATCGATAATCGAAAACAAAGGTAAATAGTATGTTCCACACAAATATACATCAAAAGTATTAATATACACGACAGGAAAATTATATTTATTATTCAAATGCCTTATTATTATACTGGTATCTCCCATTATAGAACGTATAATAGGAAACACATTACGTAATAAATTATACCATACAAGAGGCAGAAATTATTTCATGCAAATATAAACTCATTTTATATCAAAAATTGTAATACATCTCTACAGAAATTTTATAAAATAAATAACATATAATACAAGAGGCAGAAATAAAATCATGCAAATAAACTTCTAATTTTATGCAAAACTTTTTACACATATTTACTGAATTTTTTTTTTGTTCAAATTTTCATAAATTTTGTAGAACATAGGATATTACAATAATTGAACACAGAAGATTTATAATAATATGGATTTCTTCTTGGTGAACAGTAAATATAGTTTAAAAAAATGTTAACTAGTAAAATTTATTTCTTACTTCGTCAATGTATTCATACAGAACATTGTAAATATTACACATTAATTCATCGACAAATATCTCGGCTTATAATGAAAATAAATGTCCATAAATTAAAATTAAGGTCTCATTCCTATAAGCCGGTTTTTTATTATGAATTCACAATTTACATAACACAACATAAATTCATTCTTTCGTGGTAAAATACATACTCTTTGTTTTTAAATTTTAAATCACGTATAAGTTTTAAGTTACGTTAATTTAACAATGTACTAGAAATAATTCTTTCGTAAAAACTTAACAGAATGCAAATTATATTTTACAATTTAAAATTACCTTACATTTTCTTATAAAGCTTGTATTACAAAAATTCATTAGCTTGAACTACTAATTATGTTATACTTATAATTATCATCTAATAAAACGTAGGTATTATAAATTTTCAAAATAAAATTAACACAGTACTAATGTACAACACCCATTCATTTATTCATTTCATTAGTGAACACATGGTTGGTAAAATCAGTTATATAATCCTATGTGATTGTGATGCTGATTGCTAATTGATGTTAACCAATTACGCGTCATCAATTTAATGAGTAATGTTACCATTGTAAGATGTCCGTTAATTTGTGATGTATATGATTCATTATATCAAATATAATAATGTTCAGTTATTATACATTTTTTTAAAAATTATATATTGTTTTTTAGATACATACAATAAAAATATGTTATAAAACTTACTTGTTTGTATTTTTTTGAGGGACGCTCCATTTTTTCCGTATAAACTAAAAACGCACATAAAAAAATTATACCGTAACTTAGCGGATAAAATAGTAAATCGTGTTCTACGGCAGCATATCGTAAGTTTAGAACAAGGTTATATTTGTTAAGATAATCATTTATATATTACGATTACGACACGATGATAATGAAGTAATACATAGTTTTTTGTTATCTGTTGTCTGTTACGTAAAAAAATTGTGAGTTATTGTTGATAACATCTAAATAAATATTACCTTATTATTTTCGACTGTTTAGGTTACAATAATTTTACACTTATAATACGAGTAATTTTACTATATTTTTTGCAGAGTAAAATGTTCAACGTTTCAAATATTTATTTTGATACAGCTAACTTAAACTGGTTTTGAACATGGACTTGAATTTTGTATGCGTATTGTAAGAAAGTATAAATACCCTTACAAATAAATTATTAATTCTATTTTTGGGAGTTGAATATACTTTAAAAATAAACATATTGATTACACGTGGTATCAATAGTATATAATTAACATATATGTATACAAATAAAATATATGATGGAAAAATTTATAGAATCTAGAATGCAGATAAATAGAATTTGATAATACTGGCTCCAGTTTGTTGTATACTTGACGATTTGCAAAATGTAATGTAAATATTCTTGGAATTTTTAGGATTTAAACTGAGATGGACGAAAAAATCAAAAATTATTTTAAACAGGCACTGTGTCAAGTTACAGCCGGTGGATCAGCAGGTATATTTTAAGAGTTCTGGATTTACTTTCCTTTTATTTGCTTGTTTATATATAATGTTTGTAAAAATGTTGATAGTACGCAATATATTCTACATCTATTCTCATATACAGAATTGTATAATATGTCTTTTGTACATGAATATCTCGGAATTTATTTAAATTTATATATAATAAAATAAATTATTTTTAAACACAGCTGCTTTTAATAATTTGTTGTATATAATAAAATTGTAAAAAACAACCTGTTTGAAAAAAATAATTGGTAAAAGTTATTTTCATACCGTTAAACTTGAAATTGTGAAAGTAACATTCACAGTAACATGGAAATAACTGGTATTGATTATTGTATTATTTTAAACATAACATTACAATAATTTAAACATGATTTTTATTCTTTATTGCCCGTGTGTATATCTAAATGATGCGAGTAATATGTACTTATATTGCAGGGTTCATAGAAGTTTGCATAATGCAACCATTGGATCTTGTAAAAACTAGATTACAACTACAACGGACATCAGTGAATGTTCCCTCATCTCAACTATATTCTGGTGTTTTTGATTGCTTTGCCAAAATGTATAAATATGAAGGATTTTTGTCATTTTATAAAGGAATTATTCCGCCAGTATTAGCTGAAACACCTAAACGTGCAGTCAAGGTATTTAGTACACCATTTATCAATATTTATTTTCTGTTTTATAGTTAAAACATATTTTACTAATGTAACAGTAATAAGTATAAATTTGCAAATAGTGTTATGAAAGCTTGATATTTTATGAAAACAACTTCATGGGATTAATATTTCTTAATAGTAACGACAGTAATTTTTGTAATTTGCCTTTTACAAACAACTAGAAAAGTTATTTAGTAAATTGCAGGAAGTTAGTGGTCAGCTGAGAATTCACCAACAATTTTTATAATCTTATCGTATTGGTCATGTTATATGTCTTTTTTTCTCCAATATTTTACAATCTGAACTGTCTCATTCGAGATTCCATTTATTCTGGTCATAACTTCCATCCTGCATTGTATTGGCAACAATGAGCAAGTTAATAGGTGCTCTGAATCTTGTATCATCCCACATTCACATCTGTCGTCATCTTTAATTTTTCATGTTTTTGCTGCATGGCTTATTTTTTAATTGCATATTTATGTTGCAAAAAATAATCCAGATATATTAACAATCATATTTTATCCAGAGATCAATGTTAAACTTATTTCCCATAATGAAATTAATATGTCGTCAATAAATTATTTATTAGGTTATTATAAATAAGTGTGCTTATTTGAAATTATATATTACAACATTATGAATATATATGTTTAAACGGTAGGTTTTTTTTTTACGAGTGATTATATAAAATTTCAGTTTTATTTATTACATTTATTATATTTACATTAATACCTCTTGTACAATATATAGTGTTAATTATTATATACTGATTTCGAATGATTTGATTTTTTTTAGTTTCTAACGTTCGAACAATATAAACAGTTTTTTATGTTCGGATCTCAAGAGCCAACGCCCTTGGTACAGTAAATAAGATAAGAATCATTATTTTGCAAACTTTAGGTGATTAAATGTTTGTAATTAACAATGATCATAATTTTTTGTTTTTATTTCATTATTAACAACATGATAATTTTTATAATTATCTGCAGTAATATTAGTAATTTTACTAATGTTTAATGAACTGTATTTTACCAAAACTACGTGGAATGTTTCTGGTTAACCTTATATAACTGTAGATTATCACTAATAATAGTTTACTTATATGGGATGTGTTTCATTGCTAATTTGGTTTACTAAAACGGAAATACTTGCATGTAATTTTATCATACCCTGACAACTTGATTTTGTTTAAAACTTGTTTAAATATTTGGCATGCTTCAAACATATTTAAGAAAACTTATTTTCGGGGTTTAATATAAAGGATGTTGAAATAAAGTTGTGTTCTTTTAATACAGATGAAAAAAAAACTGAATTTGGCCATAATCAAGTTATATAAACCTTTTAGAAAGTTTCTCACGCTTGTGAGGTCACATAAAAATCTTAAAATTTTTTTTGTGAAAATTTGGAAAAGATAACTTTTAACAAATGTCAAGGTTTGTTGTAGTTTTAATATTTTGTGTAATTGACTTATTATTGGTAACATTTTGTGAAATCTATGATGTAGCGTAATTCATTACAATGCTCTAGATTGTTTATTTAATTTTCCAGATCGATAGAATTACCTCAAACTTGTAAATATAATTCTGCTGTTGTGCTATTCACGGATTATCATTGTTGATTGAAACTCTAGTAAATATCTGACCATTTTTTACAAATCAATCACGTGATTTTATGTCACCTATAATTGGGATGCCTATAGCGTATTATCAAAATGTAAAAAAATTATAATTTTCTGAACTTACATAATATTTATTAATTTTTTTTTTAAAGCAAACGATCTTTGAAAAGTCAATATAAAGTCACTCTCTCTTGTATTTTTTCATTTATCCCCACACTTGAACATTTATACAACATAGAACACGTACACAAACCCGAGTTAGTTAGCTATATTTATATTATTGCGACAATATAGATGAAATTGCACGTGTACTCTGCCCTTATTTCTACCTATGCAAATACATATTGACTGGAAGGTAAAAGACGGGATGACCAACGTACATAGTAAGTTACCGTAAAAGTGCCTCTTAAAACGATTTGGGTATTCGGAAGAGCATAACATATATACAATAGTTATAATAATAACGTCCTATATCACACTAATTCCAACTACTTGATTCCATGATTACATTCTTATAAGAAAACACATAGTCATTATTATTATTATTATTATTATTTAATTTAAAAAAATAATTAGTCAAAGTTACTACAATATTGCTTTGTTTGATCATAATTATACTCGAAATTATAATACCGCATTTTTACGAAGAGGTGTTATGTGAAGCTTTAAAAATAATTATATTTAATTTAATTTAGGATGTATCGTATTGTATCTATTCCATGATTTTGAATTCGTTATAATAGTTTTTAAAGTTAAATAGCCAAATTATATTCATATAATCTTTGTATAGTTGTGTTAAAAAATTACATTTTTTGAATTGTGCCGTAATTCTATTTTTTTTTTTATTTTATTTTTTTAGATTTTGGC
The DNA here is from genome assembly GCA_032883995.1 of Coronaproctus castanopsis. Taxonomy (NCBI): domain Eukaryota; kingdom Metazoa; phylum Arthropoda; class Insecta; order Hemiptera; family Monophlebidae; genus Coronaproctus; species Coronaproctus castanopsis. The sequence continues at coordinate 239,613,610 of CM065053.1, read as the reverse complement.
CAACTATGGACCACGTAAAAACAATGATCATGAGATTTTCTTTTTCCTTCTCCAATATTCTTTCATCTTCAAGCTGTGCTGCGCTTTTCTTTCTTCTGTCCACACGTTACTACTGGTGTTCTTCTTCACGTTTTCGGCAAGACCTTTAAATGCGTTGATTTTCTCTCCGAATTTATTTCTATCACTTTTTATGTTCATATCTGATATCTCTTTTTTGGTTTTTATAAACCACCTAAGTTTATTCTTTGGATTGCTTTCAAAATATTCAAATATGGCTTTAGTTTGTCCATGTGGTTCGATTCTTTTTAGGTGACCGTAAAATCTTCTTCTTTTTCTCATTGTGTCCGATATCTTTTCAATTTTATCATATATTTTCTTGTTGCTTTTTAATACCCGTTGTCCATCTTAATGTTTGGTCCCAGAACTTTTCTCATAATTTTTCGTTCCTTCTTCTCTAAGAATTCGATTTATTTTCTTGTGTTCATATTCAGACATTCTGCCGCATATAGAGTATTATAATGCCGTATATCTTCGTATTTATAGATAATGACTTATTTTTATATATTTCTCTGGTTACATTGAATGCTTCTTCCATCTTGTGTACTCTGGTCAGATTCGCTTCTTTATCTAAACCATTTGGTTGGATTATTTCACCTAGATATTTAAATTTGGTGACTTTTTTAACCTTTCCGTATTTAGTTGATAAATAACATGGTGCCGAAGGTTCATTAGTTATATAAACGGTTTTTTCATATGAAATTTGCAGGCCAGCTTTTTCAGCTACTTCTTTCAATGAATTTAACTGAATCACTGCATCTTCCAAATTATCAGCTAAAATTGCAATATCATCCGCAAATGAAAGACATGAAATCTCGATCCCAGATTTTTTTCTTCCTAATCTGATTGGTTCAATTCCGCAATTTTCCAGCACGTATAGCTTTCTCCAGAACACAGTTAAAAAGTACAGGGGATAGACAATTTCCCTGTCTTACTCCTGTTTTAATTTCAAAAGCCTCGGATATTTCTCCTCGAAACTAAACTCCGGATGTTTAGTTTGTTAAGGTTTGTTTTATTAATCTAATAGTCTTATTATCCACGTGGAATTCTTGCAAAGTGTTGAGTAGTGTCTTCCTATCAACAGAATCGTATGCCTCTTTTTAAAGTCTACGAACGTGATGATTACGATCTTTCCTCTTATTCTTTTAAATTATCGATTTAAGATTCATAATTTGTTCAACGCAAGATCGATCTTTCCGGAACCCAGCTTGATATTCACCTATTTATTTTTCTGTTTGCCTTTCTAACCGGTTTAAAAGTGCTTTGGACAAGATTTTATATGTCACAGGCAATAGTGAAATGCCTCTATAGTTATTGATATTATCTTTTTTTTCTTTCTTATGCAGTGGTTGAATTAATTCTATTTTCCACTCACCTGGCACCTTTTCTTCTTTCCAAATTTTTTTTATTACACTTTGCAGTTTTCCGATCATTTCTGAGCCCGCGTTCTTCCACATTTCAGCAATTATTCCATCTTCACCAGGAGCCTTATTGTTACTTAATTGTTTCACATTATCTTCAATTTCTTGATAATTAGGGGCTACAGATTCTTCATGTTTGGACGTTGTTAATTATCTTTGAAATTTTCCTTTTGCTCTTCACAATTAAAGAGCTTATTAAAATATGTTGCTAAAATACTACAGTTTTCTTTGTCATTAAGAGCTAATTTACCTTCCTCATTTTTAAAACATAAATTGGGATTGAATATAGTCGTCTTTATTCTTCGTGGAATACCATTTTTTCCATGTTTTGTTCCTTGCCTCCACAGCTTCATCACATTGTTGGTTCCACCATCTGTGTTTTATTTAGTTTTTCAGTGGGGGCGATATTTCAATTAATTTCGTTTTAATTTCTTCCCAGCTATCCGGCTTTATTTTTGTATTCAGTTTGTTTTGAAATTCATTTTGCTTATACATTTACATATTTGTGTCAACTTTAAGAAGTTTAATATTCATTCTTAGATGAATTTTTTTCGTAGGAATGAAATTCATTTTGATAGTGGTTAAATAATGATCTGTTTCCACATTTGTCCCTTTTTTAACTTTGACATTCATAATTTTCCTCCGATTATTGTATGTTATAGCTACGTGATCAATTTGAAACTCTCCCAACCATGGGTTAGGTGATCTCCATGTCATTCGTCTCTTAGACAATCTTTTATTGCCAGAAAATTCTGGACGCGTGGAATCGGTCGTTCCACTCTCGGCCGAGTATACTTGGAAATATAAAGAAGGATTTAACAACCTGGCCATCAAAGATTGGTAAAATTTGTTCACCGAGGTTGGAAACAGCCGTCAACCGAGTGTATATTGGTCACACGCTGAGTACGCACTCCTATCTACTGAGTGCCCAACCACCACCAATATGCGAATTGTGCTGTACTTCATTAACAGTCTACAATATCGTGGTTATCTGCCCGAAATTTGCTCAATATCGGTGCAATCAGCTGAAGAAAAATGTACCGAATGTAAACAACCTCCTCCTTCTCACCAACTTCATAATAAATTCGAAATTGTGTAATAATATATAATTAATTAAGCCGTTGACATTAGTTTTAAATTAAACGCATTATATATTTCCAAGAATCTTTTGCCATTTTTATTAGTTCTTTTATGGGCTGGGAACTTTCCCACCATTTTTTAGAACTTTTTCTCCTTACCCAGTTGAGCGTTAAAATCACCTAATAATATTTTCAAATTTTTAACCTGAATTTTAGTCATCTTTTGATCTAAAATTTCCCAAACATTTTCTACTTATGATGGATTTTTTCTATTGTCTTCATTTATAGTGCATGGAAATTTATTAATGTATATGTTTTATTTGCACAGCAGAAAGTTAAAATTGATAGTTTCTCATTAACCGAGTAAAAATCTTTTATTGAATCAAGAATTCCTCGGTGAACAATGAAAACTGTTCCGAGATGAGGTGTATTCCTTTATTCATTGGATTTTTCCCCTTTTTACCTTTAAAGATTCTATAACCTTCTGCATCTATTATGTCTTCATCCGTAAATCTTGTTTCTTTTACAGGCAGTATTTGAATTTTCTTCCCTAACGTTAATTAATTGTTTTAATCTTCCTATTTTTAACAACAAATTCACATTCAACGTACCAAAGAAATATTTCCTCTTAGTTTTTAATTTTTTTGCTATTCCTAACACTGCATGTTTGTCCATGCTCTCAAGAATATGATTGCCCGGTAACACTGTTATTCACAGTGGAGGATTTTGCTTTCGGAGTACCTCCTGGAGTATGTATATGAGAAGAATTTGCCATCATGCATTGTTTAATAATATAGAGGGAATAAGTACTTGATTATTAAGGAAATACCAATTCAGCGTTAAAACTGAGATTGTAAGTCCCAGAGTTTAAATTCAGCCGCTTCTAACCTAGAGAACAGACGTTGACCAGATAGCCGCTCCACAGGAGCCAGACGCTTCTGGATTTAAGTTTTGTTTTCTGTCAGGGTTTACTCTCTTAGCCTTTGGATAAATATCCTAACCGCAAGGCAGCGGTTTGTTACTGAGGAGGTAACGGTTTAGGGTTTTTACGACGATCAAAACTCGCCGAGGGGGTGACACTCATAAGATTTATTGCAGACTTTTAGTGGATTGGTCCTCAAGCTGTCCATCTGCATCCTCGTGTCTCCTTACCCTGTCACTTCTGCTAGAGACTTTCCGCCAGTAGCCGCTCTTGGTTCGTGACTGCTTATTGGTTATTCGCAGGTGGCCGGTATATCTACTGGTCGTTCCACTATCCACCACCCGTGGACTCGCCCCGTTTCGATTAAAGCTCATGATCCCAGGAGGTATCCCTGGGGGGAATTTTTGTTATTATTAATCTTTCCAATAAATTTACTTAACATTTTATTTTAATGCTAAGACTTTAACATTTGAATTCTCTTAATCATTATTATTAATCTAACTTGCTTCTCTTCAAACTTGGTGGAGAAAATTTTAGAATAATAAAGTAATCTAGAGCATTCTAAAAATTCCTTGATCTTTAATAGTTAACAACGAAACATAAAGTTTTAGAAATATATTAAATATTGATTTTTTAACACTCTGATAGAAGAACCAACGGGATAGATTGTAGCTGCATGTTGTAGATGAAATAAAATTCACTCTGCGGAAGGTAAAAAAGAATATCGAACATTCCTTTACCTTTAATGAGAGATACCGAGTCCCCATTTTAGGTATAGACATTTGAATTATCAGCATCTTCAAAAACAACGTATCTTGTGTATTAATGAATATTAATTTGTTCAATATTGGTTTTCGGTTATTTCAGTTATGTACAATATATGGCAATGTTTAATTTTAGATCAAGCTCTATTTAAATTATATAATGAGAATATTAAAATTAAATTCATCGTTTTGTTTATCGCTTAAAAATTTAATCATCGCAACATAATTTTTAATTGTATGTAGTTCGTAACTATTATTCACTTTTTTCAGACATTTTCTTTAGCTGGATTGAGTGCTGGTGTCACCGAATCGATTTTAGTTAATCCTTTTGAAGTTGTTAAGGTTACACAACAATCCAACAGGAGTAAAATGAAAGAAGCACCTAGTACGTGGACCGTTACTAAAGAAATAGTTAAAAACGATGTATGTAGAGTGATAATTTTTAAACGTTTTGAACAGTTTAAATGTTTTCAGATTTTTTTATCAAAATGTTTTTTAAAATGTTCATTGGCCTCATCCGTGTTTTTTATTTTCGTTTATCATTCAATTAATTTAATTAATAGATAAAATATATGAATAATATGTGTAATTTTTTGAAAATATTTATATATATATCGAGTATAATAGAATGAACAAAGTACAACTACTGGTGTATCTAAATTGTCATTACGTTTCTTAAACTATCTACAGCTCTCACTTTATTAAAAACATGATCTATAAACGAGCCTTTCAGTACATACAACGATTTAATTTATGCATATAATTAATTGAGCGAACCTGTAGTAGCTGCGAAATTTGTAAAGAAATAATTATACCTGCCATTGTTATTAAAATCGCGCTACATCATGAAAATTTATGAGGCTGCATTTTAGTAATATTTAAGATAATGTACATACAAGTTATACTTATTACTACTACTATTAAAATGAGTAATAAAATTATATTAAACAGCTGAAGAATAAATTATTATCAGGTTTTAAGCAGTTTAATGTACGAGAAATTTAACGTTGTAAACTCCACATATTTTTTTTGTATTGCACTAAAATGATAATTTACGTGTTTTATTATCATGCCGTTTATACAGGGTTTAGGTTTACGGGGCCTAAATAAAGGATTATCGGCAACTATTTGTCGAAATGGAACTTTTAATGCTGTTTATTTCGGCTTTTATCATTCAGTTAAAGGTTTACTTCCAGAGCAAAAGGTATGAATAAAATAGCTGTCCTCATTCATCTTTTTGATACAACACACTTATGATCTGGTTGTTTTCAAATACAGTGATTGTTCGTCTATCAATTTATAACTTAGTTAAAATTGAATTATTTGATTTTATTATTATCACATCATGAATGACGGGTTGATATTTTCTTTTCGTTATTTATGTTGGACCATTAAAACAAGAAGCCTGAAGTGCCAGTTGCAGCACTACAGAAAAGCTCGGACACTTCTACAGTGGGCTCAATCCTAGAAACTAGAGGTGAATCCTGATAAATGCACCCACATTTCATTTACCAATAGAACTGATCATCATAATTATCTATCACTAGTTAAAGATATTATACCAAGAAGCAACAGCATCAGATATCTAGGAGTAAATTTAGATCGTACTCTAAACTGGAAAATACATATACAGAAAACCCAGAAAACAACTAGATATTAAATTAAGATCTCTCTCCTTAGTCAATAGAGTATTAATATATAATAAAATAATAAAGAAAATATTGATTTATGCTGCACCAATATGGGGGATATGCCAAAAAAAAGACAAATGAAAATATAATACAATGCTTTCAAAATAAAACTTAATGCCATGGTACGTTACCATTGAAGCTATTCATCGCGAAATTAGAGTCTGTATGGCCGGCAAAGCAATAGAGCAGCGGGTTCGAAATCATGCAATGCCCATACGCGAACACTGCAGTGAGCTAGAGTAGCTGCCTTTCCTGACGTCATGCCAACCAGACGATTGATAAAAATTGAATTCGCGACCTAGTTTAATAGAATCGATGCACATATTCCCAATACAAGAGAAGACAATGACACCCTTCATGGATAGCATACTTGGCTAGGAATGAGTTGGCAGGAGTAGAAAAAAAATCAGGAAATATTTGGCCCGCTATATATTTACGAAATATAGATTCTACTTTATATATGAGAAGAGCTACTTCTTTTATTGATTATGTTAAATTTTATTTGTTTTATATTACATATAATGCGTGCATTTTCAAAAAAGTAGTATAATTTGAAATGTATAAGTCTAACGAATTATGAAATATCACCTACAGTAATATGTGTAATCAAAGAGTTAAGAAAAATATTTAATTGAAAACCGGTGTCACTTGTTTTTTATTATTTTTATATAAAAAACAGGTGTATTAAAATATTTGTATTACTATATTATGAAGTCCGTTATTTGATTATATTTTTACAGGACCATGTACTGGAATTTATTAGAAAAATTAGTATTGGTTTTATATCTGGGACGCTAGCTTCTTGTTTAAATATACCATTCGATGTTGCAAAAAGTCGAATTCAAGGTCCACAACCACAAGCTGGTGTTATAAAGTATAAAAGTACTATTCCAACAATAATATGCGTTTATAATGAAGAAGGGTGAGTTTATATTTTGATTTATTTTTTAGTAGGTAAAAAATAGTGTCCCGTTTCTAATAAAACTGGAATTATTTGTGTTTATTACTTCAGTTTGTATGAATTATTTGTTACAAAGTATTATTATATTGTTAACGCTATAATCCCTTGTTCTAAAACATATTAAAAATATTACAGTACTTATAGAAAACAATTTTTGCTTAGTGAAACACATAGTTTATGCTGTAGTTGACAAAGTACAAAAATTAATTATTCGTATTCGTTATTGTCACATTATACGTCAGTTTACGTATCTAGAATAAAAATAACTTATTCTATACGATATTTACTATCGTAACACTTCTACAATTCTGTTAACAAAAATAAATATACATAAGATCGTTACAGATAACAATGTATCACAGTAAAAGCAATAATATTGATCTAATTTCCTTACTGTTTAAAATTGGAAACTGCTGCGAACTGAACGAGAAAATTAAGAAAACCGAACGAATATAAATATTCACATATGATTATTTTTTCTAAAAGTTTTATGAGTTTTAGGCAATTTCAGTCACACATTATACATTTTTCCTGCAAAATTACAGTAATAATGTCTAAAAATTAGACGAAATAATAAAGTGGTGTTTTGTGTACAATGTTTTATGGATGACTTGATAATTTTTAATATTAATAATATCCCTTAATATGAAAATAGATAATTTATTTACCATTAAAAATTCATGTACACTAGAGATTGACTGAAAGGTTAAAATTAAGATCGTGGAAAGTATATATCTGTTTATTAAATGTATTGATAAAAATATAATGGAATTTTATATTATAAATATTTTCAGATACTGATACAACTTTTTTGAAAATTATTTTACAACTTAATACATCATATATAACACATTTATTTTAAATAATTGCAAAAATCTCAAATAATTGATTCCATTTAATAATTATTATTCATGTGTAGAGCTATATGAATTTATAGTTCTTTCCGGTGTAAACGATATTCTATAATTTTTAGATAAAAACATCGAATGATTAATAGTAATAATAAAAAGATATCGTCTTGATTTTAGATGGAGAGCATTGTACAAAGGACTTCTTCCAAAAGTAATGAGGCTTGGACCCGGTGGTGCCATTATGTTAGTTGTGTATGAATATGTATATCAGTTTTTAAAAGGACATTATTTATAGCGCCTCTATCAGTTAATTTTAACGAACAGCTGGATTTATTTCAATGTTACGGGTATACGCGGTTATAAATATTTATTGTTTGTTCATATTTATTTTGTTAATATTTTATTTTTATTTCTCTGTAAAAATCATCGCATTGTGGTTTGTGCTTAACTTTTATAAAGTGTGGAATAAAGTTTTTCAAAGATTTGTTAATGTACAAGTTATTTTTAAATAAAATTAGATTCAAACTTTAACTACCTATCCAAAAATATTGTATATCTTATCGTTATCTAGTGACACAGGGAGAATTACGAATATTTATTGTAATTTTTGTATTAGTATAAAAGTTCAAATTTTGATACAATAATGAATTTTTATGTAACGAAACATTTAATATTACAAGGTATATAAGTTCGAAATATAAAATAATATATTAAACTAAGCAAAATTCCTGTGTCCGAAATTAATTTTAGGATAGATTAAATTAAACAAGTCTCTTTCTAAACATGGGTTTATTGAATTCAATCTTCAGTAAGCTACTTTAGTCGGGTAGAATTTGTGATAATCCGCATGTCTTCATCATTTATACCAATAATCTGGATTAAATTTCTGGTATCAAATGGTTTCTGATAGCTGATAAAATATATACATGCATACATATATAGATTATAAAAATATATACTTATGTATATTACAGTTAACTTTCCCAAATTTGTGAAACAACACCTGTATCTGGAACGATGTTTCTCTTGTTCCTACAGCGTTTCAGAATTATAACTTGGTTTTGAACGTATGTTATAAGTTTTACAATTGATGTTCTTTTTTAAAAAAGATGACTCAAAGCTTGTGTCAAATACCTAATTTATTAGAATTGATTTAGGTTTCATTAGGAAGTATATTCTTGCAAGAATCGTATGTTATTAGACATGTTTAGTTGAATTTATCAGTGTAACAATTTTAATAGGTACACAGCACCCGCTGTTAATTTTAAAAAAGTTATATAAAAAGGTGGATCAAAAATTATGTTTCGATAAACTACAACATTTTTTAGTTATATTATTTATACTCTTTATATAACACAAACAAATGAAACAACATATCTATAGAATGAATTTTTTAGGGTGTACACAGATTATAAAGGCATATATGTAAAAAGGTTAATGAAATATTGATAAGGATTACTTTTAATGCTAAACCGAACAACCTTCATATAATTAGCTCATATGCTCACATCTACATAAAAATATGAAGAAATTGAGAACATATATAGAGACATGGAAGATATTGTACATAATATTTCTAAAAAAGATTTCACACTCGTCATAGACAATTGGAACATCAAAATAGGAACAGTAGATATAGAAGGAGATTTAGACGGGATAATAGATAAATATAGACTTGGCAATCGAAATAATAGAGAACGACTGTTTGTCGATAATGAATTCTCTGTGGTGAATACTATGTTTAAGCGTCGCCCAAGACAACTATTAACGTTGGTGTCGCCAGGGGACAAGTATCGTTACCAATTCAATTATACATTAATCAATAGATATTGTTCCAGTAAGCTTTGGGGGAAACTTGACAGAAATAGAGTTAAAACAAATAACTGGATTTCCCAGACAAAATATGGAAAAATACTAAGAAACGGATTAGCAATGCTATAAATAAGTCAACATTTACAAACACAAATAAGAATAAAAATCATTGGATAACTGATGAAAGCTTAAATCTGTTCGAAGAAAGGCGAATGCTGAAAAAAATGCAACAAAATTCCGACCAAGTAAATAAAAAGGAGCGCAATTGAATAAAAGTATTCATTTAGACGAGATAATCTCAAATCTAATTGAAGAACATGCTAACCATCACATTCACAAGGATCTTTTCAGAATAGTGAAGTACCTCCCAAAGAATTTAAAACTGGAACACAAATTATAAAAGATAACATGGGAATATTGTTACAGAACCAATGTCAATTTTCATATTTTAATGAAAGTATTACAAGACATTGTATAAACAATCACAACATGAAGTAAACTATAGGATTACAGAAGAGAACGAACCAAATATCCTGGAATCGGAATAAGAACTATTATAAAATTTAAAAAACAGCTGTCGGGGAGGATCAAATCAGAACCAATTTTGTTAGCACAATTTTAGATACAACAATTTGAAAAACGGTCAAATTTAGATGGCAAACAATGAATCTTCAAGAATTGCATAGAACAAATGCTTTTGATAATGTGTATAAAATATTTTGCTTTTGAAGATTATGACAGATAAAAAATGTTACTCAGATTAAATAATTGGAGGGGAAGAATTTTAAATATTGCACGCAAAATATGTAGAAATATGGAAAACAAGAAAGTGGCCAAAAGATTAGTGTAAAGCAGTTTTTATTCCATTTAAAAAAAAAAAAGAGGAATTTTTTACTGTGTTCTAACTACATAATTATGTCGCCCGGTTATCATATTCTAGTAATGTACTACTACAAATCAAGCGGATTTGAGATTTTTATAAAACAACGCTATTTAAGATGGTCATGTTTGTTAGATATTTTTGATTTGGTGAAAATTGTATCTAAAATCACATAACAGAAAAATCATTTTAATACATTATTTTTTAAAAACAATAAAACTCAAAATTATTTTTTACATATTCAATAAAAAATTTTTAAATTAATATTTTGGAATAAACAAAAATAATGTTATAAATTTCATATGACATTCAATGATTATATATTTAAAAAATTTGATGTCGAAAGTAAATCAGGCTTATATATTATATAGTTGTTAGAATCAGATTTATTATGATATTAGGAAATTAATAACTAAACTTATCTGTGAAAAGTAAGGTTTTGGTCGTTTGTCGTTAGGTATATAATTAACAAAGTATTTCTACAATACGTTATTTTGGTTTTCCTTTGTTTACGTGTTGACATAGGGCGTATCGTATTTGTTGACATTATGATTTATGTAAAATGTCAGTGTAAATAATTTTTAGGAAAGTTGGTTGCATTGTACTATTTACGAAATAGTTGATATGTGATCGGAAAGCATTATTTTATGTAAGTTAATTAGTGCATTGTAATCGTAATGCTGTTTTTGTTCTTTATCGTGTAAAAATATAATAAATGTGTTAAAAATGCGGTAAATATCAACTGAAATATAAAATTTAATTTCAGTAACACTTCTTCATCTGTCATAATCTTCAAAAGTAAATGCACAAACAAAATATTTTGAAGATTCATTATTTACCATGTAAATTACACCGTTTTTTAAATTGTTGTGTCTAAAATTGTGCTAACGAAATTGAATGTGAGTAATGTTACATTACGGTAAACAGTAAATGAAATGTAAAAATTGATATGTTTATTACTTTGTGATTTCAAATAAATGATATTACACGTGAGTTTTTTTAAATTCCGTTGTCTGTATTATTTGCGAACTAGATTTTATTTAAAAAATTGTTTTATACATTTATATTTTTATCTGATGTAAAATTATTTATTTTGAAGGTGTATATATATATATATATATATAATACACATGTGTGTATAAATTTATTTATTAAACTACTAACAATGTTTCTGTAAATATATTTAGGAGGAATGTTTATCAATAAAAAGAAAAAGAAACCAGTTATATCGCCTCCAACAAATTTTGAACATCGAGTACATACTGGTTTTGATAAAAGAGAGGGTAAATTTGTTGGTTTACCTTTGCAATGGGCTGGTATTGTTGGAAATAATCAAATTTTACGTAGCTCAAATCGACCTTTACCTTTAGTGGACCCATCGGAAATTACCCAAACAGAAATTTTAGATCTAAAAGTCAGTGTGAATAATTTGTTTATTTTTGGAGAAAAATAAAAATACTTTTTTATTTACTCATTAAAAAATTAACTTCTGAAAGTTTATAAAACATTTTTTATTGTCATTATCAAAACATATAGCTTATTAGAATTGTAATTTCATGTACTATAAATATGATTAATGACTGTGTTTATTTCTAACATAGGTCACTTTAAACTTAATAGATATATTTGTTTCTTTCTCACCTCTTTAAACGTTATGTTTGAATAAAAACTTAAGTGCACAACTTTACAATTGTAATCTATGAAAAAAATTGGAGTACAAATGATAAATTGATCAATCTATTATAATTGTATAACTTACACACTGTGTACTTTTGCAACATAAAAAAATATACTCGCGTAATGTATTGCAGATATTTTGCCAATTTTTAAATTAACGTTAGTATTTATTTGTGAAATTGAATATGTGCAGACAATCGTTCGCGGAGAAACAAAATTGCGTTCATGCGAGAATAATGGAATCCCCAAAACTTCAAACGTTGCAAGGTCTAATTCGCTGCGATCTTCCAGTCCACCTCGGCTTCGTAAAGCACATTTAAATGTCCCTCCAGCTTTACCTGAAGGAGAAGTTCTAGTCATGCCTCCAACATCACATAATACTCATAATCATGTTTCGCAGTATTCTAATACAAATCGCCGTGTAACAGAACAGCATAATCAGTTTGTAAGTAATGTTTATTAATATAAAATTAACAACTATTTGTTTTATTTCTTTCTTTGTTTATAAAAATTATTGGAAGATCGAGACTACGAAACGTTTTATATAAGAATTTATGTTTTTTTGGATTGAATTAATTTTATTTATATTAAGTTACAGCTCGAATATATAACCTATTTGTATATGTACATGTATTGCTTATATTATAATTCATGATAATGTTGCCGTTATTAATTCTGACTTTAGGCAAAACAATCATATAATAATGACTGGTCCAACCAAGAAAATATACGTTACTCTCCTCAAAATAATATACCTGCTTCTGACATAACGGAATATAGGTCTTTAGCGCCGCAATCGTATCATTCATCTGGATATAATCATAATGGCAGTCCTCAACAAGTACGTAAAATCCGAATTACATCTTTTGAAATTTCAACAAATCTTAACTACATTCCAGCCCTCACTTAAGATGTACATTTATATAAATCTTTATGGAAGTTTACCTCTGGTTGCTGTCACGATTCTTGTTTAAATTTATGTCCTTGGTTCCTACATTCATCCTTTTTTAAAACAACAATCTATGATAAATACACAGTTTTATTTATTTATGTGTTGATGTATGATGCTTCATTAAATTAATTAAAAGTGCTTTCATACCATATGTTTTTCTATTATTATTAATTTTATTTTTAAAAAATGAGGTTCGATTCAAAATAAGAATTTGAGTAATTTTTATGTAAACTATAAAATATACTATATATATATATATATATTAAAAATTTGTGGGATAGACAATTAAAATATTTAATACTAATTTATATGTAAACGCAAAATAATTTGCCCAAATCGAATCGTTTCTTTCCGACAACGTTTATTATATAATATGCGTGTAATACATATTTTTAGGTATTGATTAATATTCTTCAATGCGTTATATTGACATAGGTGCCTGTTAATCCTGATCAAATGGGGACAAATTATACCTTAGGTGGATATCGACCACCACAAAATCACATCCAGGCTAATACGTTATCATCTTCAGCATCTGCTACTGTTCCTAGACCAATGCAGCAAGCTAATATTACACATACTGCAAATATAAATAAAGTGAGTATAATTTTAAATGAATGTTGTGTATATATACATATATATATATATATATATATATATATATAAAGTCTGTATGTTTCTGCGAATGACATATAAATACAAAAATACCCATATTCGAATTTACCGGGAATTTTCAACTTTTTATTTCGCTAACAAATACTAAATATAACGTCTACAATTTTTCACTATTGTTGATTATATAGGTCATCTTTGTATACGTATATAAGTGTTTTATGTTACACAGTTAACTTCCTATAAATATTTATAAAATCAAGAAAAACTTATATTTAGTTTGTTATAATCGTAATTCTGTAGGGTATGCAATGGAAGATAAAAGAAATATTTCATCATATATTGCAACGTAATTTAGTAATTGAGTAAACTTCTATCTGAACTCGAGTAGTGCCCATTCATTAGGTTTCAGCGGTTTATTAATAAACATATTACGTCCTGTCATACAGCTTTTGGTGTAATATATTCGATTTACAACTTCTCCCTATTAATCAGTTCACTTTTATTTTAATACATCTGTCATTTACTTATTTTCATCTGAATATTACGTCGGTATGTTAAACGTTTATCTAAGTGTATACCATTCACACGTGTTTTTAATAGAATTTTTCTGTTATTAATTATAACGGAAAGAACTGTAATCATGCTGACTTGTTCTCGTTTATGTTTCAGTTGAACCATATAGTCTTTTCTTTTCTAAACTTGTTAAATCCGAATAATCACTTTGCACATTTATTTCAACCACTTTATAAGCAACTGCTTCAGCATAGTAATCAATTTTATTGACAATGGTTACAATTTTTCCCCATTTTCCGATAATTTCGTACTCCATAGACCAATATAGAGAATAGTTTGAGATTTTTTAAGGATGTACTTTGAAATGAGTTGATTACTCCGAATCATGCTTAGAGCCATTTTGAGAGATCTATAATTATCGCTATTAGGAGTAGAATAACGTTTTTGTTTGTCATTTGCTTACGTATAATGCAAGTTTTTTGTAGTAACAGGAAGAAGTGCTCAGTAAAGTTTTGATATCAGACTGCTCCGTTGTTATAAGAATGACTAGTGACCCGGATTTCTTATAAGGATTCTGTAACACACACGAAGTTATTCGCGTTTACGTATGTTGTTTTTGTTCAGTTATACCTGCTTAACTTTCATAAACTGATGTAGTAATCGTTTCCCCGTGACAAAAAGAGCGAAAGCATACTCTAATGTAATTTAAGAGAGCAGGAAAAAACAAAATAATCAAGTATAATGATAGAGGTAAAATTAGGATTGTTTTATTAATTTGCTACAATAAATAAAACTAGGTAACGAAAATATAGTATATGTGATAATAACGAACTCACAACATGATAACAGCGAGTTTTAGTAGGAAAACCTGTATTATATGCCGTTCAGTTCGTTTCACTTATTTTGAAAATAAGTTGAAAACGATGAATAACTTGCTGGTAACTGGCACCGTATTTGTAAAGTTAGGCAAGCGGATAGAGAAATTGAAAAATTATTGTATAAGGTCTTAAAATTTTAGTTGCTATTGACATGATAAATATTCAATTTTGTGACCTAATATTTCATGGTATTACATATATTAAGAAAATATTAGCTTATAAATATTTGAAAATGGCGCTTATAAGCAAGAAGTGTATGCTTTAAACGTAGACTTAAACTAGAAATGACCACTGAACATGATGATATATCACGCATTTATATTTTATAGAGGATTATTTTTTTCGTTGGGAATGATAAGGTTTGACGACTCTTGTCAACTGAACAAATTAATTAGAAATATGTGTAAAAATTGTAACATGCTCTATGATCTTAAATCAACACGCAAAATTTACATTTATATGTAAAATTAACATTCAAATGTGATATTTACAAAAAACAAACATCAAAGTATTTATCAATTTCCGCCGCGATTTCTGTAATTTCTGAGGCGCATATTGCTTTTAAAAATTTTTCAAATCACAAAAAATTAATCCTTTATACGGAGTAAATTAAATGCATCCTGCGTTTTCAGTTTCATTTCAAACAAAGTAATCTTCAACACAGATTATTAACACGGAAAATAAAAGTCGTTGAGTCAACGGTGTAATATAAATGTTTCGAATATACTGATGACATAATTTAGTTACTTTATGGACATGCATTTATTATATATTTCAACGCGTAATTGTTTATGTATTTCGGAAATGGCTTTAACGATTTGGATGAAATTTTGTACATATAATGTATTAATTGAAAATGACTTGTATGAAAAGTGCAAATTTTGAAATTTTGGTCCAATATATTTTATTCATCTTTTTCTTAATATTTATCAAAATATATACGTTCAAAATTTCCGTTCGATTTTAATGAGATTATAAATTTGTTTTTTATTACGTATGTGTTGATAAATTTGTCAAAAACTGACATTTTTGGTTCTGGTTCCAGGAACTTATGAAACGAAATCCTACACAATTAAAGTAGTTATACTTATGTATGTAATAGTTTTTAATAGTGTGTGATTTGTACTTGTATTCTCCGAAAATCACGTTTTTACAAAAAAAAAAGTAATACCGAGTAAAGCTCAATCGCCTAGATATTGTACACTAATCAAACATATTATACATAAGACAGTAGTGAAATGAATTGTAGAAATGCAAGTACGATAATAGGGGACACTGAAAAATTTAATTCAGAATTCATTACTCACGAGATCAGAGAGAATGAAGCGTTCAGAAAAGAGAGGAAATGATAACTTCAATCTTAGTTATGCGGTCTAAAAGCTAGAGATTAGGATATAATTTGTACTCTAATTCCTGAACAGGATATTCCACCAATTTTTTATTGACAAATTAAAAATCGTAATATTTTATATTCTACTATATTTACCTTCTTCCAGGATAAATTATAAACTTAATGATATTCAGAGTTTAGATGAAATCGTGCAACATTTGAGCCAGGTTGTGTTGGTTCAAAATAATTTCTTGAATATTTTTCGCAAGTAAAAAATCACTTTCTTTATCACGCATGTGTTTTGTCAGGTAAATTACTAACTGTGTTTAAGCGTAATTGAATGTCAGTTCCATGCTTATCTATAAGGGTTTAATAATTCGTCATCTGATCTATTTTTTAAAATTGCATGCATCTTACTCTGGAATATTTATTTGTAATGATTACAAAAAATTATTTTTTACTCGATATTTAAATTATATTATTTACACACACACACACATATATATATATATATACATATATATATATATATATATATATATATATATATATATATATATATATATATATATATAATTAGAGAAATGACAAATCTGTTTAATATTATATTAAAGAAAGAGATAACACCACGTCAATGGTTGCTCACCGAATTGCATAAAAAAAGGTAAAAAAGAGGATATAAGAAATTACAGACCAATAAGTCTTCAGCAGACGTTATACAAAATATTTATGAAATTAATTTATATAAGGATACGAGTGCAATTAGATGAACAACAACAACCAGATCAAGCAGGTTTCAAATTTGGATTTTCTACAATTGATACACACAATACATCAGCTAATGGAAAAGGCTGATGAATTTAATATAAAAATGTATTTTGTATTTGTTGATTTCCAAAAAGCCTTTGACTCGGTTTATCATGACAGTTTGTATCAAACTATGAACCCAGAATATACACCCTAAATATAAAAGTATCATAAAGAACATATACGATAATGGATACGGAAAATTATGTTCGATAAAGAAGGAGAAAAGTTTCCCTTGAAAAGAGAAGTGCGATAAGGTGACCTATTAGCACCAGTTTTATTTAATGCTGTAAGAAATATTTAAAAACCTGAATTGGAGAAAAAAGGGAATAAACAAATGGCACTTATATATCGAACCTTAGATTTGCAGATGATGTAACTATAATTTCAGCTTCCCCGAAACAATTAAAAACAATGTTAATTGAATTACACGAAGAGTCAAAAGTAAGGGTTCTGAAAATAAATTATGAAAAAACGAATTTACTAACAAACGGAGAAAAAATAAAAATAGAAATGAACGCAAAAACGATACACTGGGTAGAAGATGTTACATATTTAGGCCAGATAATATCCTTCAAAGATCCAATAGAAAAAGAAGTAAATCACCGAATAGCGATAGAGTGGAAAAAATTCTGGGCATTACAAGAAATATTTAAACGAAATATTAATCGCACAAGAAAAGCACAGATTTACAATACATGCGTCCTTCCTGCCATGGCATACGATGCGCAAACATGGTCACTGATAGTTAGACAAAGTAGAAAAATATTAATAGCTCAATGAGCTATGGAAAGGAAAATGATCGGGATAACAAGGATGAGCAAAATCAGTAATAAAGTATTACGAGATAAGTCAAAAAGAGAATATGCTCTCCGCAAAATACTGGAAGTGAATTGAAATTGGGCTGGACATGTAGTTCGAAGGGACACAAGCAGGGCCAAGAAATACTGAATGGTTATCAATCAATAGGAAAAGATTGAGGCGAAGACCAAAAATGAGATGAAGGGATGATATTGTCAAATACGCAAGTGCAGCATGGATGCGTAAAGCACTTAATCGGATGGACTGGAAACAGCTAAAAGAAAAATATGTAAACGTTCAATAAATTCGAAGAGGCAAATTCTCGATTACGGGCATGATTTCTCTAATACAGTTTTAAATATATTAATATCAGTTTAGCATTAAGGAAAGCTATACATAGTAATATTAGTTTAGTATTAAGAAAAGTTATACATACTAATATTAGTTTAGCATTAAGAAAATAGTATTTGTAAATTTTAATTTAAAATTGGAAATACAGGATATTGTAATTGTTATATATATATATATATATATATATATCTATATATATATATATATATATATATATATATATATATATATATATATATATATATATATATATATATATTTGGGTTAGTAAATATGTAATGTATTATATACAGCGTGGTGTACTAGTCATAATGAAAATTTCATAAGCATTTGATATTTATTTGGGACCTTTTATTCGGATTATTTTTTAAATTTACATTTACGAGTGGTGATTAAGATTATTATTATTATGTATTCTAGCTAAATAACAGTCCAGATTCATCATCGATAAAATCGATAGATTCAGTTCCAAGCGTAAATAAATTCCAAACTTCTATTTCAAATGGCACTTCGTCTTCGACTATTAAACATGAGCAGCCACGTACCTCTAATGAACAGGTAGAGTATTGTCTTAATTTATCGAATTTTTCGGTTTTTTTTTTTTTTTTTTTTTGTATTTTAATGGTTTTAGTTTGTATACTAACTTTTTAATATATAAATTAATTAAAAAAATTAATTTAGAAATATGCTTTCATGCAACTGCTTATAAAGAAATACCATGTAATACTTGTAGTGCATTTCGGAGTATACAGGTTATACACTATTTGTCGGAGTTCCGTAGCCATTTTTTTTTATTTATATTGCTAGATGTGATTAAACATTTTTGAAAATATTAAGTTGTTTCACTTTATTAAATTTTATATGTTGAAATATGTAAAGGACGTTTGTTTTTTATTCAGGTTTCAGCGAGCAATATAAAACATCACGAACAACAACGTATTACTCATGAACAGGTATTTGTTATTAATTTATTTTTCTTCATTTTACATTTAATACTTCATAAAAATATGAAATATTTCATATTGAATGTTATATGTACGTTAAATTTTCATGGACTTAGATTGAACGTGTACTTCCAGTACTTTCGTCCATCTATATAAAATTTATTCACCCCCCCAAAAAAATTTATTCGTTGAGGAATAAATTAAATTGTGTTTTATTTTAAAAAAAAAAGTACTATCCTCTTCTGCAATATCGTAATTTTAATGCTATTGATTTGTTTGTATCCGTTAATTTATTTTTATATACGTTTTTTTATAATAATTTTAAAATAATTTATCTCGTTTTAGATTTTATCTTTTTAAATTTAAATGAAAAATATTCTATGTACAATCGATCGTTTGTTAAGGCGAAATTAAAAGGAAAATGCGGAATAATTTCGGTCACGTTATCACGGTGGTGGAAGATTTTAAAGGAGAAATTGCTGATAAAACATTTTTAAATTTGGTAATCGAGGATATTAGCGTTTCTATTCACTTCTGCCGATATATTAGAGTGATTTTTGCTTTTCTTAATAGGCATTTTAAAACTAGCTGTCGTGTAATCTTAATGATTTTTAAATTTTTTAAAAGTCAAAATAAAATGCGTGAAAACTAACACAGCTTGCATCGTTTTAATTAATTTTCCGTATTAAAAAAAAAAAAACAAAAAACAAAAAAACTGCATTCGTACTTATTTATATATAGTGTTAATCTGGCATTTTGAATAAATTTTATAACCGATGTAAAATGCAAAAAAAAGCATGCTTACTAAACCATTCTTTATTCGGTTTATTTAAACTGTCTTTTAGCAACCTTCGTGTTTTATATCGTTTGCTAGTGTTTTGACTCTTTAACTTGTATAAGCTATAAGCTTATATCTTTTCTGTTTAGTGTGCTTTTATTTGTTTATAATTTTGTGAATACGGTTTTTTTTGTGCCTGTTTATTTAACGTATTAATCATCGGTTGCGATTTAATAGTTTAGAGCTGCTTTACAAATGGTGGTGAGTCCAGGTGATCCGCGTGAAAATCTAGATAATTTTGTTAAAATTGGTCAAGGATCCACGGGAACGGTATGGACCGCAGTTGATAAAACAACTGGTAGAAAAGTAGCTGTAAAAAAGATGGATTTGTTTAAACAGCAAAGAAGAGAATTACTTTTTAACGAGGTGAGTTCTGATCGACGTAACTATATCTATAATATGGCGATATACGTGCGCAATTCGTTAAATTTGATAAATCTTTCGAAAATTACAGGTAGTAATTATGAGAGACTATCACCATCCGAATATAGTTGAAATGTACGACAGTTTTTTAGTTGGCGACGTTTTATGGGTGGTAATGGAATTTTTAGAAGGCGGCGCCTTAACTGATATCGTTACCCACGCTAGAATGGACGAAGAACAGATAGCAACAGTTTGTAAACAATGTTTGAAAGCATTGGCATACCTACATTCACAAGGTGTCATCCATAGAGACATCAAAAGTGATTCGATTCTACTAGCAGCGGATGGCCGTGTAAGTACAACGTTATTATTAAAATTATAATAAACAAATTGAGAAAATAAATACTTTTTTTTTTTTTTAATAAAAAGTAATATCACAAAAGTGATATTGAAATGCGATTCTGATCTGTTCGGGAACATTTAGCTTTACTGTGTGCTCGTAATAAAATCATCTTCCCAACAGAAGTTAATTTTCGTCGGTACCTTCATAGTATCGCGTTGTTTAAGGGTATCTCTCAACCTTGATTTCGGCGCAGGTTTGTTCCCTCCTTTAGCGTACCAACGAGGGTGCGGAGGAACTCGAGTCAACCCGTATTGCTACTGGTGATCACCCATTGTCTGATACACTAGAAGTGTATGCCATGAGTACAACATTTTTAATGGATGATGAATAGGATACGGCAGAAATGTATTTAATATTCTAGAACGGATACTTAAAGATAGAAAACTGTGTCCATACGATTAAAAATGAGAATCCTTCAATGCTTTATATGGTCCACAATGAGATATACTTCGGATGGACAATTTCAGAGACCAACAAAAAGAAAATAAACGCCTTTCGAAATGCGGTGCTATGGAAGAATGCACAGAATATCATGGAAGGAAAAGACAACCAATACGGATGTATCGAATAAAATCGGTAAATTAATACTACTAAGTAGAATTAACGAAGCAAAAAAAAAATATATATTTTGTACATAAAATCCGAGAGGAAGATTTGGTTACAATAGCGATACAGAGAAAAATCCTGGGAAAAAGGCTAAAAGGAAGACGAAGGATGGAGTATATACACGGGATCGATAGAAGAAGATCAATATCGGGAATAATACAGATGGCGAGGCAGAGGCAACTATAAGAAACTATAACGTACCGCACCAACCTCCTGAATGGGAGATGGAAATTAATGATGATGATGATCTTCATAGGCTAATTCATGCGATTTTGTTCGTTTTAATCTCCAGATATCAAGTTTATGATCATTCAGCTTAATTTCCATATTTACACGCGTTTATAATTTTTGATGTTATTTTCTAGCCATTATTTCGATCACTTCCGGTATCGCTAAAACTCTCGCGACGAATAACTGAATCCCTTTTATACCATGTAGCACCCGCTATTTTTCTAGGAATATTATTCTGCATTCGTTGCATACTTTGTATGTTGCTCGGTTTAGCACAACCCCACGGTTGACATTCGTAGCTCCGTATAGGTTGTGGATTACTTGATTAGAAAGTATAAGTTTATTACTTAAGAAAGCGTGCTTTTTTTTAGTTTAATGCATTTCAGACATTTTAATTTTTATAGCCTTCTTTTTCTTGGCGATGTGAATTATCCACGTCAGCTTTTCATTCAAGTACTATGTGTCAGTGGGTACCTTTATCGATTGATAACTTATTTTCCCGTTGGTAAAATTGATATGGACCGATTTACTTTTATCTTAATTCCCCACTCCCTAGTCTATTTTAAGACTAAATCTAGATTTAGTATATATAATCAAACTACGATTCTGATTGTGCTCCAGTGGTGAAATATATCTATTTACAAATTGTCCCGAAGTAATTACTCTATATTTATCGAATATTTTATTTTCTTATTTCGCGTAAAACTTTCAAGCTATCGCTAAGAATAAAAGAAAAAAAAACCCGGAAAATATTGTGTGAGACATATTTTAGTATAGTAAGTTGAATTTTTGTATAAAGGAACTGTTTCAACCGGAATTAAAATTTGCTCCTAGTTCTAGTGTTATTTTTTTCTACACCGAATTTATACAAGTATTTACGCTGAACTGAGTTTTGTACAGCATCCTGTCCCGTTTAAATAAATTGTTGTGCAATAAATTGTGTTGCTGTTAAAAAGTTATAATTGTTTTTTTTTTTTTTAACATATAATGTTTTACAAACTGGGTGCATTGTTATCGTATTATTTTTATTATGCGTCATTTGTTATGTATATTTTCTATCGGTGGAACTATCGAATGTTTTCAAATAATTATAATATAAACTACGAATTTTGTTATAATCAAAAGATTGTTTTTTTCTTATGTTTACTTTATGCTTAGATCTAGAGCTGTTTGTTTTATCTAAATTCCCCTTTAATAATTGTATTTTCTTTAATCACACATTGTATTGTAAGAAATATCACTGTATTTCCAATGTAGCGATGTATCCATGTCCGTATTCGTTCTTATCAAAGTTTTAATATTTCTTTTTATAGAGCGTGTTCCCTAGTTGCGCAATACAAGATAATCCATTTCTTTGACGTGGCTTGTTGATACCACTCACTGTGTACGGACTATTGCTATTAATTATAACATCGTGTTATCATAAAGTTAGTTTACCAAAAAAAAAAAAAAAATAGATATATATATATCTAATATTAAATAGTTTTCGTTATTAATGTACTGGTTCAATCATTGAAACTAATGAGTAAACTTGTAGTATGCGCGCATTTAAAACTTATTATAAGATTAATATTAATTTGTAATTAAACTAAATTTAAAAGTGAAGTAAATGAAATATATATTTTATAAATAAATACGATCAATTAGTTTCACTTTATACTTAGTCCCTGAGGATATTGTAGCCAGCGTTACTAGACCTGATGGTGATATAGCCAACGAAACTATTCGACTGAGTTTATAAAAAATATATTTTGCGACACGTGTGTGAGGAGTATTTTTATTTTATTCACTCCAGTTTCAAGATTCATCACCAAGAAAACATTACAAATTTAATTATTATTGATGGGCATAGTTACTGAATTTACTTTTTAATAAGGAATTTTATTATTTTTATCGATTATTATTTCCATAATTTACTTAGTGATGCTTCATATTTGACGTAGTGATTTATTAATTTAAAATTAATATACCAGACTTACGTGTAATTTTAATAGGTTAAATTGTCAGATTTTGGATTTTGTGCTCAAGTATCACAAGAATTACCGAAAAGAAAATCATTAGTTGGAACTCCATATTGGATGTCGCCGGAAGTCATTTCAAGGCTTCCATATGGACCCGAAGTAGATATTTGGTCTTTAGGTAATTTTGATTATTCGCAGAAAATAAAGGCAACGCATTTCTGTAACAAGTGTATAAATTACTACACAGCTCACAATATGTTTAAGTCGATTGTTCGAGAAATAATTCAAATTTTGAACTAAAAAATCTAATGTATCAATGTTAAGATTTTAATTTACTATAAAAATTGTTTAGTATATTTAAATATGATTTTAAATAAGTTAGGTTTAAATCCCTAACTGTGTTTTTTAATCGAATCTTGTTCGTATCATGTTTGATATAAATATAATGTTTCAGATGTATTGTTTAAAATATATATTAAATAATTGTTATTTATGCTGTAATATTATTTCAAAAGTTCGAAGTAGGAATTTTCTACATTTAAAATGGCACATTGATTTTTTACAATGTATTTCAAATTATATGATTTATTAATCTAATTTTAAAAACTATAATTTACGAATAAATTCTATATTAGATATTTAAAAAACCTTTAAAGTATATTACGGATATAAAATGTTTTAGAAAAGGATTACGTTGTATTTTTTTGGACAGTTGTATATTTTTAAAAACACACTAATATAACTTTACCAAATTTATGACGTGAATTCAAAGATAAAATTTTATAATTACCGTATTACTTCGAATTTAAGACGCACTTTTTTTTTCACAATTCAAGGTTTAAAATCAAGGGTGCGTCTTAAATTCGAGATACTTTCTAAATTGACCACATGTAACCTATTATACGTACTAAAATCTCCTATTATACGTGGAATAGTGGTAGTAGTCCTATTGTATTTGCTACATTAATGCTATCGATATATTACACTAGCTGTAGCAGTTGATTAATTATGTTTATAAAAGTGACTTGTAAACCTATTCCCATTTCCGGTCACAGTCGTTGCTCGTCAGTCAGTGTCGCTCTCCCAAACATTGCAGTTACTAACCCATCGTTGTTTTGTTAATACGGTACTTTTTCTTTTTATTATGGAAAAGCGTTTTACATACGAAGCGGAATTTAAGCGTAAAGTTATTTTATGCGCAGAAAATATCGGAAATCGTGCCGCCGGTAAACAGTTCTCGATTAACGAAGTGAATGTTCGCCGTTGGAGTGAAATGAAAAATAAGTTATTCGCGTGTAAACGAACAAAAAAATCATTTTCGGGACCAAAACATGGAAGATATCCGGAAATCGATGCTGCCGTTTTAAATTATTTTAAAGAACTTCGCACGAAAGGTCTTCCAGTAACGCGAGAAGCATTAATGTTAAAAGCCAGAGAAATTGCCAGCGATAAAACACTTCAATTTAAAGCTAGTCGTAGATGGTGTGAAAAATTCATGAAAAGACAATGTCTATCATTACGTCGTAGAACCACAATTTGCCAGAAACTACCATCTGATTATGAAGATAAATTGGTGCAATATCAACGTCATGTAATACAACTAAGGTTAAAGAAACAATACCATTTTAGTCATCGGTAATGCTGATGAAACTGCTGTTTTCTTTGACATGCCAAGAAATTACACGTTCAGTGAGAAGGGGCAAAAACAAGTAACAGTGAAAACAACCGGCTACGAAAAATTAAGAGTAACTGTTATGCTCAGTGCTACTGCGGATGGCAATAATGTAATCCTGAACAGAAAAACTGTGCCAAAGGAAATCTTCTCGGATGGGTTATTGTTCGAGCCCAACAAAATGCATGGATGACAAGTAAACTTATGCAAGATTGGTTGGAGTGCGTATGGGAGCGAAGACCAGGTAGACTTCTCAAACGAGACGGCATGTTAGTGATGGATGCGTTTCGCGGTCATTTATCTGACGACATTAAAACCAGATTGTCAAATGGAAAATGCGATTTAGTAGTCATTCCTGGAGGTATGACAAGTCAGTTACAACCTCTTGATGTCGATGTTAATAAAGCCTTTAAAGATCGTATTCGTGCGCAATACAATCAATGGTTGACTGAAAATAATCATCCTCTCACACCAACTGGCAAAATCAAACGAGCTTCAGCAGGTACGATTGTAGGATGGATTTCAAAAGCTTGGAAAGATTTAACGTCCTGTATAATCATCAAATCCTTTTTGAAGTGATGTATATCGAATGCATTGGATGGCTCTGAAGATGATTGTGCATGGAATCATAGTGACGAAGATGACGCAAACGATTCTACTTCAACGTCCGGCAATGACGACGATTCAACAACCGACGATAGCAATTAAAAACATAATTAGAAAAAGCAATAAATAGGTAATTTAGTCATAAAAATTACTGTTTTTTCCTGTTTTTTTTTTATTGCAAATGAAATTGCGCTAAGTAAGCATATGTACCTATAAGTTTATAATATTTCGTATTATGTTGAAGAAGTATAATTGACTATTAGTATCTTAATTATTTCTATTTCTTCTAAAACTTCCTTTCCTAAAACCTTGTAATTTTAAAGCGTCTTAAATTCGATGAATTTTTTTTTCTTCACGTTGAAAACCAAAAACCAGGGTGCGTCTTAAATTCGAGAGCGTCTTAAATTCGAAGTAATACGGTAATTTATGTTCTAAATTAATTACGTTCTGTTGCTTTATTATATATGAGTCACATTGTTACAGGTATAATGGTTATAGAAATGGTTGATGGGGAACCGCCATTTTTCAACGAACCACCGTTACACGCTATGAGAAGGATACGCGATATGCTTCCTCCGAAATTAAAAAATACTCATAAGGTATGTAATATAATTTTAGAAAAATTAAACTTCTTTTAAGTATATAAAACATTATGATTTATTTGTAAAAATGACTTCACTTTTGTGAGCGTTTGTAATTATATTATTTTAATAATATGAAAACATCATCGAGTAAATCATTTTTGTATAGTTGTCTACTTCGTTCTCTTTCGACGTGGTCGTCGACATCAACTTGGTCATCATATAGTCGTCATCGTTATTGATATTTGCGTCGACGAAATTACAAAACACGATAAATTTGGTAATATTACCGATTACGATGTCGGCCATCTTATAACAAGCGATTATTTCGACCGTTTTCGCTACGCAAACGGTGGATAAATTTAAAATTATCGCCTGAAAAATGAATTAGTTTCCAAATATGTATCTACTCCGATACCAACCGAAAAATCTGATTACAATTTTTAGAAAGCGGCAAAAAACATGAACAGCCCGGTGAAACAAAACTTACCATTGAAACAGAATGATGGACAGTGTGTTAGAAATGAAAAGTAAAAGTCTAAATATCTAATATCATTAAAACAAATTATATAACCACTAGTTCATTACTTTCCGATATACAGCCAAAATAAAAATGTTCACTCCTGCAGAGGTAAAAAAAAAAAAATACATTAAACTTTTAAATAATAGAAAATATCCCGAATTTGATATGATAATTACTGGGATGCTGAAAGAATTGTCAAAAAATCAATAATCATGTTGACATATACATTTAACGCTACTCGTATTGTCGATCTCAATGGAAGTTCTCACAAATGATATTATGATTCTAAAGCCCGGAAATGATAGTGCACAACACCTTTTTCTACCGTCCAATCTCGCTGCTATCTCTTTTCGCAGAACTATTTAATAAGTTAGTATCAGTCGGACTAACTAATATAATGCTAGAAAAGAAAGTATCAACTTTTGAAATCATATCTAACAGACGATTTCGTGTTAAATGCTGTGATGACTACTATGAACCAGTAGAGAACGAAATAGACAAATCTGAACGAAGATCCTCCGAATCGGACGTTATCGAGAAGGCCCACGTCGTCGATAACGTTATCAGCAGCGATTGCGATCGTTTAAAGAAAACCTCCGGGAATAATAAAAAACTAAACATTAAAAAGATGATAGTAATTACCAATAATAAACATCGTACGTATTGCGTTTACGGTAGCGACAGTAAGGTCATCCGATACGATACTCCGCCGATACATCGAACTAAAGTCTTAAATTTTCGTTTTTAGTCGGTTTTACGTTAGCGTTCGTTCAACGTAGATCACTTTACTTGTTTAGCGAAGGGTACAGATAGCGCGCAAAATCATATACAAAAAACCTAGTTACACGGTAGAATTCAAAAATAGATTAAAAAACATCCAACAATATAAAATTTTTAACATAAACAAAAACACAGTAATCAGTAAAATATAGGCGAGAAAAATAATTTTAAATAGTTGTCCAATATATAAATTAAATTTACAATATACTTCTTGGAACTGATTCTTAATAAAAATTTATCATTGAATTTAATAAATTTCTTATCTCTTTCCTTTTATTATTTCAATTTTCCCGGTAGTTTTCTTTTTGTTTTCAAATGTTTTTCTGCGTGTAAAATTTTATAATTTTGGTTAATATTATTCATTTTGTGTTATAAAATTATAATCGAAAGTTTCAGTTTTGAAGAATTTCAGAGGGAGACCACTTTTCGATTATTAATTTTTTTCTCCTAAAATAATCATTCGTACATTAAAAAATATTTCAGAAAGATTTGATACTTTAAATCGAAACGGTACCAAATTTTTAATAAAAAGCAAATTTCTAAACTAATAATATACGTACGGTTATGGAATTTTAACGTATATTTTAGATAATTATCAAGATAAAGACGACGAAAAAACATCGAAATCACCAAAATTTTAAGGGGTGAAAGGGTGTTACTCGGGGCCCAAAATTTAAATATTTGTAATTTTCATACAGACTGTTTTTAAATTAATAAATGACAGATATCTACAAAATGATTAGAGACGTTTCCGAAATAGCCGTGTATATATATATATATATATATATATATATATATATATATATATAATATAGGTATATAAGAATTGGATCGTTTAATCTTATAAGATTAATTCTTACTTACTCGATATTATATAGTTTCAAACTTTTATATCATTGATTCAGTTTGTTTTTATTTTTTACGATTACTGTTAATCGTGCTGTATGTTATTAATTTATGCTATAGAAACGTTAATGATGATGGTTGCGCACGAGTACATATTTAATATAAAAAAAAATGCCTGATACAATTTTTAGAACTTTTAACGCACGACATTTTGAATTGCAGTTCTTGTAATAATGATAAATCGTAATTCGACTAATCAAATATTTTGTTAACATGTTGTTAGCGCAAACATACTGTTTTCTTTTTTGCAAATGGTTAAATCAATTTATAGGTGTCGCCACGATTACAAGGATTTCTAGAACGATTATTAGTTCGAGATCCTGCACAAAGAGCAACTGCTGCCGAATTATTGCAACACCCTTTCTTACGTCAAGCTGGACCGCCTGCTCTTTTGGTACCATTAATGAGAAGTTCCAGACACAGTAATTGTTAGTATTTTTATTTTTTATCTTTGAATGCAGCTTTGTTTATCTTTTAACAAACGTTCTATTATTATCTCATAAAACCAAAGTTTTCTTTAGACAAATTTTGATAATTTGCTCTAGATATTTAGTTTGGCGGAAATAAATATAAATATGTACCGATTAGTTTCTGTTCTGAAACAAAATAAGGTGTTAAATAATTTAATTACAAGTTCTCGGGTGACTTTAGTCTAATAAATAAAATAACGTTTACGAATTTTTAAAGAAACGAAGGAAAAAAGAAATAGAAAATTTACTAATTTATTTCGAGTTTTACTTTTAGTTAGCTGTTAACAAATTAAATGAGTGCAATTGGATAATATTTCGTACATATAACGGATTTGAAGTGCGGATTCTAATAATAATAATAATAATAATAATGATCGATGAACGTAATGCGGAGAATGTAAAGCGCGAAAAAAAGTACTTGAAGAACTAATAATAAGTTGTAAAATTCTTGCGTTCACTTTCAAGTTTTCACGCTATTATTCAATTGCAACAAATTAAATACGATTTCAATTATATTTTTAAAATATTTATTAAAATTATTTTAAGAGAAAATATTTTAATTTTTTTACATATTTTTTCGTTATATAACTTACTTTCTAATAATTATGTTATTATAGCTAGCTGAAATATATGACCTTACGGATTTTTTATTTTATATCCGATCACAACTTGTAATGCTGAAGAAGTAAAAGTTTTAATGAATGATCTGCGTGTTTGTAAATATTTTCACAATATATGTTTCGTATTATTATAGTTTAATTGTATAAAAAAAATTGTTTATTTTTCATCGGCATCGTTGTTTAATTGCAAATTATAAGTTGTTTTTTCGTTCGTAACTTATTGTATATTCAGTTGATTCCAACCAAATGTATAGATAATTTTAGATTAAATCTATAAATGTTATACTGTTTTATTTAAATTACCACATTTTTATTTTTATAAAGTGATATTTACATATAAATGATTGTTTTTGTTTACATGTGTATATATATATATATATATATATATATATATATATATATATATATATATAATATATGTATTATACGTTGCTTAATTTTTGTGACTTAGAATATAATTGTGGTATCTAGGCACATTAAACAATTGTTTTATATAAAGTTGTGAAATAGTGAAGAGTTGCATAATTTTATAATTGTGGTATCTAGGCACATTAAACAATTGTTTTATATAAAGTTGTGAAATAGTGAAGAGTTGCATAATTTTTACGGATTCTATCGACGTACTTCTATTTTGAATTCTATTATTATTATTGTGGCGACATCTCCTTGGCAAGAGCTAGCCTACATCATAATAATATAAACTGTATTCAGATTTGTAGTTAAATTATCATATTTTGATGTTTAGTAAATTGAATTTAAAAAATGCAGGGAAAAAAACAATTTTCAGCGTCTTCCAAACAATCGAACGAATAACCTGTTAAATTCACATTATTGCGTTTGAGATAAATTGAAAAAAAAATTGGTTGTCATTTAGTGTCGATGATCTGCGATGAATAGAAAAGAATAAATTTAGTAATGTGAATCTATAGTAAAATTTATTAAATTGTTATAAAAAGTTTTTTCTGGCCATTGTAATACGTTACTTTTCGTAAATAAATTTTTAAACCGATTACTTAACTTTTACTAAGATGGTTTTTCAAATAAGTGAATAAACTGTTAATTTATATTGTGATTAGTTTTTTTTAAAAATTATATACATCAGTTATACAAAATCCCAGTTACCGAACTATTCCACTATTCATTTAACAATTATTTAGGATAAAGTATGGTATAAATAAGTCGTGTGTTTATGTGTGTGTACGCATATTTTAGTTTTACAACAAATAAACAACATTTAAAAAATTAATACTCTTATTGTATTAACCGTGATCGATATTGTGTTTTGCATTATTCATTATTTTTTTAAACTAAATCGTAGTTATTTTTTTAACGCATAAGCTTATTCATGTTCGAGCTAGTTCATGGCAAAGTCAAACCTTCTTACGTGTTTTATTTTTATTACATTTTAAATATTAATCGTACCATATTTATTACACGATAAAGTCGTATTTATTTTAATATGTGTAAATTATAAAAGATTTATATCAGTATTTTACTAACATTACATGTTATTGATAACACTATATTTCAATTTAGCGTCAATGTTCATAATTTTTTTAGTATCGAGTACATGTATATGTGACGATTTGTTTGTAGTCACCGTGATCATCAATATACAATATTGTGTTCAATTATATTAATTTATATAAACCGATTATAAATTAATTTGTTTGTAATTTTATATTTATATATTTTGATGGAAAACAGGAACTAATATATTTAAGTAATATGACGAGTAAATTGTATCCATTAAACTATAATTTAAAAAAATACGTAAAGAAAGATGTTTATAAACATTAAGTACTTTTATTTCTTAGAAGAATTTTATATAAAAAACAACTCTCAAACAAAATATTGGAAAAATTTGTTTTGTAATTTAGAGGTATATAATGCGTCTAATTTAAATGTATATAATGTGTCTAATTCATAGGTATATAATGTGTTTCATTTGCAGGTATATAATGTATCTAATTTAAAAGTATATAATGTGTTTAATTTAAAAATGTACTACATTTTTAGAGCAGTTGGTGTGTCACACAGCCTTTATATAAATTATATATTGTGTATTAGATTAATTAGAGCGGTCACAATATAACACATTTAAAACTGAACGTTCCGGGATTATAAAAAATGTTATTAAAGTAGCAATAAAAGATACAAAATGGTATACATAGATGATAGCACGCGATTAAGTTCTACAAAATAATGTTAATGATATAAACAAAAATAGTAATAATCAATTAACGGATTCTTAGGTAGAATTCAAAGAAATGTTTAATCAGCTAATGCAACAAAATACAATGATTATTAATATGCTGTCAACAGTAACAAATAAAGTGTTTTTAAAATGAAACACTCCCTACGGATTGCAATTTGGAATGTCAGTGGACTTCCGCAATATTGACATGAAGCTGAGGCATATTTGATGACTAATTGTATATTAATGTTATCGGAAACACATTTCACTGACAAAAGTTGCGAAAGAGATTAAAATAGTCATAGAAAAGCTTACCAAGTGTGTACAAAGGTCTACATATTTAGCTAGGCCTGATGTGGCGGACAAACCTGAAGTAAAGAAGTAATTGCAACTTTTGCATGAAGACATTTTCATAAAAAAAACCGCGTTAATCCGTTTGTTGAAGCGGCTTAGCCAGATTGAACTAGAATTCCGTCTGTAAACACTAATTTGTAAAACTCAATATACTATAATAGATAATAATAATATGCAAATAAGGAATTGCAGCTATTGGTTCAACATTAATTTATAATATGTATGCATTTGGATGCTCGACTGAGCTAGTAAAACGCATGTATAGATGAAAAAATAACAAATTACTCATAAATGGCTACAAATGTAGACTTCTGTATATGCAAATAATTAGTTTGGACGTATGGAGTCTATTTGTGAGGCTGCGCGAAAAACCGAATAGGTTAATTATCCAACGGATACAAAACAAATGTCTTCGGTCCATAACTGGTGCACAATGGTACCACAGAAATGAAGATATTCATTCGGATTTGGAAATCCCTCCTATTAATGAAACAATATGGCACTTCGTTAACACACATCACAAACGACTCCGTCTTCACTTAAATGAGAAGGCACGAAATCTGTTAATCACTGAAAACGACGTCAGACGTCTAGCGTACGAAACCATATCAACTAGCCAAATAGTGCTACGTATTCTTTACATAAACAAGTTGTGTAGATGTACACATCTTTCGTCTACCAAGTTTATGACTACTGCTAATTTATGTATGAAGTATAATATTATACTTAAAAAAATAGCATTGATTTTTAATTTGAAACAATGCGAATTTTTACTAATCATCGTTATGTTGGTAGCTTCATTAATTTATAATCCATATTTTCTTATATTATTTATAGACTGGATAATTTTCTGGAGTACATTTGAAGACCCTGTAATTGTAGCTTGGCCATCTGCAAACTTAATAGTTTGAAGTCGAAGTACGACTTCCACATATATGGCGACAAAAACCAGCTTTGTCGTACTTTGCTTATTTTTGCTGGTTCTGGCATATCCGCGTCTAACCTGATAATTGCTAACTGATTACTATATAAGTTGTATATCAATCTTAATATTTTCTGAGGACACCTAATTTTTTCTAATAGATGAACAAGCTTGTACCAAGAGATTCCGTCGAATGCTTTGACATAATCAATGAAACATATATACAAATTTCGATTCATTTTCACTATGCGTTTCCTAATATTTAACAATACCTCAATTGCATCGCTAGTAGACCTATTTTTCCAAATACCAAACTGCGTTTAATCCAAGAATTATTCCGTACATCGTTCCATTAGCTTGTTAATTATTTGAAGTAATATTTTCGATGCGTGAGGGATAAGGATATTCACTGCATCTTATTGCAGCTGATTTTTTTGGAATTGAAACAATTATGGAACAGCAATGTTCTTTTGACAATGAACCTTCCCGATATATATTTAAAACTAATTCGAAAAGTCTGTCATGAACTTCCTGTCATATTTTTATTATTTCTGCAGAATGTTACCAATGGCTGGCGTTTTGTTATCAAACTCTTCTCTCATTATACTATCATCTAATTGCTTTCCTGTTTGGATATATCTTATTAGAGGTGTTCATTTTATTGGTTCAAGTCGACGAATGTGCAAAAAAACCATGCTAAAATAAATCGATTTTCTATTATAACATCTAATAATTCTTGCGTAATTAATTTATTGGTATCATCGTCACACCATCTCAACAATTTATGCTACTTCCATGTACTACTTTGTATTCTACACGAAGTTCACCTTCACCTTTCCATCGTGTTTCTGCTAATCCAATGTCTAGTTTATTTTTTTCATTTCTCTTTTTATAAATTACAGTTTTTCAACTTGTAATATGGTACGGACATTCCATGTTAATATTTTTAGACAGGGATTTCGCTTGACCGAACAAGCTCTGTAACTTTTTTTGACTAGACATAGTATCAGAAAATTATTTCCTGCTACCGGAGTTTGCTGGTCTATATTTTAACTCATCATATTTTTCAGAAAGTAATGCTGTGCTTTCTCCTTGCCTTTCGCATGGTTTGGACTTGTTCTTCTCTTTATTTCGGTCGGCCCTTACATGGAGAACAGACGTCGACCAATGAGCCGCTATTTTAGGATTTGACGCTTCTGGATTTATAATGGGATTCAGCAGGCCATTTCACTATCCATCACCTGTGCAAACGTTCCATTCCCTGAGCTCAAGGTCTGTTGGTTACCCATATCTGGGTGGTCGAGGGAGGAAGAATGAATGATAGTTGTGCATATTAATTTTTTTTATTTGTTACCGAGAAGTGGGATCTATGATTAATTTGATTAGATTCACGATAAGTTTTCGAGTTAGTCGTTTAACTACAATTCTGATAATTTCATCCTTACCAGATTTTTAAATGATTTCATATAATTTTTAACTTCTGAAATTAAGCTCTTCCTGCGAACCTTTTGATTAGATACACTTTTAACGTCGTTATTTAATTTATACTCATGTTCATGTGTTCTCGATAAGTCGATACTGATGTAAGATCTTATTCTTTTTCTTTACCAAAAAAAGTTTTTCAGCTTACACAAAATTTTTCAATATTCTATTTAAATTAATGGATTATTCACTTCTACAAAAAATGTAAAAATTAAGCTCTAATTTTCGATAATTTGAAATGACAGATTATTTAATTTTATTTGTTTTGAAATAAAAAATTTTTTATTTTAAATAATTTTCACCGTTATCAAGTAAAAAGCATGTTCTTAGTGTTTATTTACAATTCTGTGCTACTGATAAGGAATAAATTTCTATACCGTTCATTTTGAGAACCAAAATAATGATAATTGTTTTGTTTGTTGTAGTTTTTGTTCATGTTAATAATTTTTCGAATTCAGGCATGTTGGGACAATATATGAAGTCGCAGTATATGTTTTTAGTTTTTCTAAAAAATGATCTAAGCGCCCTTCGCGTACCACTTTGAGTTCATCAAAATGGGTTCTTTAATGATAGATATAATAAGGCAAGGAATGTTAGCATCCCTTACTGGTGGATGGTATTATGATCCTCATCATGGTACTTTTATTAACACTGTCCACTTGTATGTTTTCTTATTTTTTCTGTGTTTTCCATTAACAGTTGCATTGGTGAGTTCTTGTACCCTTTAAAATATATGCGAACATTTATATTTAAACTTGTGTATATATATTATATATGTTTGTATGTGTATGTGTACAGATAATTTATCTATAAGATAAATGAACGACTTAAATAAGCAATCAGTATATTAATTGCAGTTATTCATACTTTTTTCTAATAAAAGTTATATAATTTTGAAAATCCCCTTACTATAGGAATTTAATATTTGAAAATAATTAATGAAACGTGATGGAATTTATTTGCTTTGTTGTTAATAAAAATATGTTTGAATTCTATTTACGACTAAACAGTTTCTTATACATATTGTGCGCAATAATTATTTTAAAGTGATTTTTGAAGATTAAAGCGTTGATATTGAGCGTTTGTTTTCATATGATCTTGTTAATAATATTCGATTTTAAATTATATATCTTAATGTGAATGATGATCTACAATTATCTGAAAGTATCCTTAACAGTAATCGTAAATGTACATATGTCAAAAAATTGATGTCATAAATATACATAATACTGATGTTAAAAATTTCAAATTTGCAAAAACTTTTAAATTTTATAGTAGTCTGTTGTGAGTGATAAAAAATTTATTTCTATTATTTGATCATTAGAGTTGTAATGTTAATATTTCAACTTAATCAGAATATGAAGAATTGAAAGGCGATTGAAAAATAAAAATGAAAAACAATTATTTAAAAATTATGTAATATATTAATACATGTTTTTGTTTTGGGTTTTGTAAGATGAGTGTTTTTGAAAAGAGTACTGGAAGCTATAATTTTATTTTATGACTGTTTTTTTTTTTAACATAAAGTATTTTAAATTATTTTTTTCCCCAGTATTTTCCGGATAATGTTTGGTCATGGTTATTTTACGTCGTGGCAACTGGTATTCTGTTTACTATACTCAAAATAGTTAATTGTGTTTTACATCGTATGTATGATACTACTGAAGGGCAGTATGAATGTAATGAGGAAACTAATATTTTTGGTCCAGAAAAAAGGAAACTTAGTCAGAAATCAGAATCGCGGTAAGAATGTTCTATAACGCGTTTTTATGTTTATAATTTGAAATGAACTAATTACTTATATGATGAGTTAAATTTTACTAATATATATTTCTTCAATAATTTAAACTGGAAATAATACGTTATTTGAATTCAAGTTATATATAAAAGACACTTATCAACAGCATTGCATATTAATCGTTTAAAAAATGTTCGTGTATTGTTTTAAAGTATTACGTCGACAAATTTTTTTATTAAGTCTTCATATAGCTAGAGTGAATTATTTGTTCAGTAAGATTCACTTTACGCCGACGACAAACAGCAATTTCTCTATTTTAATATGATTTACGTATGCTAATGGTTTATGCAGTCAGTTATAAATTATGGTACAATATTCTCCGTTGTGGCGCATATGTTATTTAAAAAATTAATTTGAAAAAGTTCTTAAGAATATGAAACACAAACAATGATGAGTATTAATTAAAGTTAGTGAGTAATTATGTATTTTTTCAGACCTGATGAAGAAGAAGGTATAGAAATGCATGTGCTTAGTAGTTCTGATTCGCGAAGAGCTATAATTAATGGAGAACTTTCACCTTCTAACAGTGATATTAGTATTTACCTTCCTATGATGACTGATCCAGAGGTTCCAGTTACAGGTACTACACGTTGTGTTTGTTCTGTTGTTATTTCATATTTCACATGCAGTTAAAAATTTTTTGTGATTTTTGTTTAAATTATTATGTGTGTTATCATCATTTTTTAATTAATATTAAGTTCTATAGTTAAAATTTTTATGGTTTTTGTTTAAATTATTATGTGTGTTACCATCATTTTTTAATTAATATTAAGTTCTATAGAGTGACCCAAAGAAGTTGGAAGTTTTTTTTTTGAATAGCGCAGTTGGTAACAGTGCTACAATCTAAACTTCATGTTCCACGTTTAGTGTACGAAAGATTCGTTTTTGTTTAGTTTCAGTCATTATAATATATGACATCCTATAATGAGAAGGAGTGCGCGTTTTGCGTGGAACGTTATTTTCGGCATAAATCGGTCACGATGCAAGAGAGTTTCGAAAAGAATCCAAAGTTATGCAACTTTTTTGTGGGGATATCTTAAGACCCGCGTTTACAAAACACGTTTACGACATCTGGGAGACTTAAAGAATCGTATTTCTGAAGAAATTCAAAAATTCAGCGACATATGTTCGAAAAAGTCTTTGAAAACTTTGAAAAGACTGAATGAATGTATTGTTGCAAATGGAGCACAAATCTCTCGTTTTCTTATTTTTAAATAAAATTTCATTCGAAAATTTTGGTCGAGTAGTTTTTGAGTTATTAAAAAACCAACAAACCTGTCCGTGTTCTCTGGGTCGCCGCCCTATATTTGGTTAATATTCCTTTTTGATAATTTCATTGAATCTAAATGTTGTATTTTTTAATTATTTATGAAATTATTCATTTTCTCTAGATATTCATTTTTATTCATGATTATAACTTTATTACTCTTGTCACCTTTAAATATTATTAGATTATTAATTTTCAGTTTTTGTTTTAATTCTATAATATCTTTTTTATTATCCCCTTAATGGAAATAATAAAAGAAAAGGATAAGAATAATTTATTAAATTCAATAAATTTTAATGAAGAATAATTCTGAGTATATTGTAGCGTTAATACAAGTGTTTTATAATTATTTATTATTTTACTAGTTATTGTGTAATTGTTTATGTACAAATTTTATATTGCTGATTGTTATTGGGTTTACCACATTTACAATTTGTTATTATGTTTACCACATTCACAATAGATTATTTCATAAGTACTGTTTTTTCACGTTACTAATCTAAATTAATATTTTTTACATTTTATATTTTCGTGAATTGTATATATTTTTATATTTAATTAGTACTAGTGACAAATTAGTGTAAGCGACGAATGATGTGTATATTTACACAACTATCAGCGGATTATACATAGAACACAGGAAACTAATTAACCTGTTGATACAACTAAGCGGACGAAACGAAATATAAAAATAAATAACTTTCGCTTTGATGTGTACATATTTCATTAGTTCAATTTTTGGTGAAAATTTGCTTATAACATTATTTTAACTATACTTTTTTTGAATATGTTCTGATATTTTAAAATTTTAATATTTTATAAAAAAAAAATAATTTCATTATTTATGTAGTGTATATAATTTTTGAAATTCTTTGTCGATATGAAAAACAAATTTACAATGATTTTTTAAATTCTAAAGTTAATTAATCAAATTTGTATTTACTAATAATTATTTGAAGAATGTGGAATGTATAAGCTTTGTGATTTTTCATAAAGAAAAAACTTTTAGTAATTTTAACTTCTTTTTTGTTGTTTATACTAATAATTAGTTCTATAGTTCGAAGAAATTTTTTCAGTGAACATTTATATGAACGACACATGCGTATAATTTTTATTTAATTATTATTTTTTTTTTTAATTTTAAAGTTGACGTGCACCGAAGAAATAGTTCAGGAAGCAGTCAAGGAAGTGTAAAAGTTTCAACTTCTGTTAACGAAACTAATCGGTCTTCGTCAGTAATGCAACCATACGAAGGAGAATTATGTGCTTGGTGTCAAGAAAGTAAGAACTAATTATATATATATATACACACACACACATATATATATATATATATATATATATATATATATATAGTTATTCATGTTTTAACATGTCTTAATTATTACGTAACAATTCTATGAAAATAGAGGTTGTTTTCATCGTCGTCTGTAATAAACAATGATGAGGAAAAATGGGATAGTGTATGTTAAGACATATGCAAAGCACGAGTTACATTATCATTAAATATTCTGTAGTGAATTTGTCGGAAAGACATGAAAGCAACATAGCTCTAAAGATAAGGATTGAAAATATGCGTGCACTAGTTATGGATAAAAAAGACGGAAAAATAATTTTGCCTTTAGGTTAAAAGAGCGAACCGGTTACAAGTTAAAAACATGTTCGAAATATTTGGTCTCAATATGAGAGAGATACATGATTTGAAAATAATTGGTTTCGTTTTTGCTATCGAAAAATAATATTATACGTAAATATTAATTATCTTTCTCCAGTCTAAATCGAAAAAAAAGTTACATGTAGATGAAAAAAATTTGCTTTCCATCTTCGGTAGTTGAATATCAGACACAGATCGTTCTAGTGTAATTTTCCATTGCTTCGAGGTTTATTTATTATTTATTTATTTTATTTCTTTTGAGGCAAGACTTTCGTGATATATAAAGTTATTTTTGTTAATCGTACTGTTTTAAAAATTATAAATTGTTGTTCAGCAAAATGTTGTTGAAATAAATTATCATTTGATTGTAAATGATTTTCAACGAGTGTATTTAAAAAAACCTCCTTTTTGTGATTTATTATACAACTTGTTTATAACTTTCTTCATTCACTACTTAATAAACAATGTAAAAGGAAATTATCACGTTCTTCCAATAAGAAATATTTGCTAACATTAATATCCGATTTAAAAAAAAAAAATGCGT
Organism: Coronaproctus castanopsis; assembly: GCA_032883995.1. NCBI lineage: Eukaryota > Metazoa > Arthropoda > Insecta > Hemiptera > Monophlebidae > Coronaproctus > Coronaproctus castanopsis. Next base: position 239,573,526 of record CM065053.1, on the reverse strand, counting down.
CTTAAAATCGTCACAACGATCCCCGAACACGTGTTATACAATTCCGGATCGTGTAATTCGAAAGCCAAACTGTTAAAATTAAATACGTACGGTGTGGGTCGATCGGTTACGTTCAACTAACTGTTCAAGATACCATTTTACTGTTGATACTTTAACTTCATAATATAAATATGACCTATAGTGGGTTAAAAAAAAAAAGGTAAATGGAATGTAATATTGTATGTAATCGAGTATGTATTATTTTTTCTGTTTTCGGACGAGAATACTTAATATGCGAGTTTCGTTATTTTAATTTGAACGGCGTATTAATATATTTTAACACTTTTTTTTTTTGGTTATCGTTAATTTTTCATAAAATACGTTAATTAGGAAATAATAATAATAATATCGTCTTCGTCTGTTAAATAGTCGACCATGATCATCATTACATTACGGTCGGCGTTGATGCTAACTTGGACGATAAGTCTATTTCGCCGGAAAATAATGAGTGCCAACGTGAAGTTTCTGTTTCAGATGTAAGTTTATTATATATTTATATTATTTATTTATTTATTTATTTATATACGGTTCGCATAATAGCTTATGCCAATTACAACGTTAACACTGATAAATAAATAATCGAATAAAAGTATACAACTTAATTAAACAACAAAAATTAAAACAAAATTAATGATATTAAATTATTAAAATTATATACAAAAAAAAACCATTTATACAATTGCATATATAACACAGTCACTCACACACGACGGAAAAAAATTGTCTATGCATGTACATACATACGCACATTCGTTACACTGGAAATAGCTTACGTAATCCTACGCATGATCAGACAAGTGTTTCACATTGTTACTATACCTGTTTTATTAATTTTTATACCAATTTCATCCCACAAGCTTTGCTTTAATTGAGTTTTCCAATAATCTTTACTTTTTATATCATATAAAACATCATGATTTCTTACAAAATCAATAAGTATTTCGTCGTCAACGTTACTCCAAATAATTTCATTAATCTTATTTGAAGTTTTGAATACAAATAAAACTAAAATATTTGCCGATTATATCACTGTACAATGATAAAACGTTGATAACAATGTTCATCACCGTAATGACGACCGCTTTAAAAGCAACGTTGCCGCGATTTCACCGTTTTTTTTTCACAACGGTAACAGTTGCCGCTTCCTAAGAAAACACCATCCTTTGTTTCCATTGTGAACGTTCTCCTGACGTGATTCAACGTATTATTACCGTCGCATGAAAACGGCACCGTACTCCTAACAAACCATAGCTTAACGCTCTCAGTGTACATTAGTTCCTATTGATGCCTATGCTCTAGCTGAATAAAGTAAATGATATCTTTGTGAGAGACTAAGGAGAGCTCTATACCACTAGACGATGCGCCTTTAGCCAATGAGTCAACAAATTCGTTGTCTGGTATACCTCTATGACCCGGCACTCACAAAAAGGAAACACATGTTTCAAATTATTAAACTTTAGCAAAACTAAACCAATTAATGTATCTGACACGTTACGTTTATTATCTATAGTGGTATCCACGCTTTTTGAATCGGTAATAATAAGGTAACTTCCGCGAAAATTTAAGTACAGTAGAATTGACAAGGCGCATAGTACTGCTATATATTCTGTACTAAATACTGAACATTCTTGGCATAATTTGTACATGTTACTAATATTGAAAGTTGGAATGAACATTTCTGATCCCGTTACTCGAGTTGACTTTGATCCATCCGTGTAAACAAGGGTGTATAATGAAAACATTTCGGAGATAAAACTATTGAAAGTGGCAAGGATTAGTGTAGAAGGATACAGACTACAATTTTCAGGGAAAAAGGATAAATTTTGTTTGTTGAAGAAGCAAAAATATGGTACCATAAATTGAAAAGGAGCTTGCATGCACGTGAGACGTACACGAAACTCCTCCAACCTTGTCATATATAACGGAAGAGAGCAGAGACATTGCAATAATAGCGCGATTGATAGTTGTTATTAGTTTATTAATATGTGGGCGCCATGTTAACCGTGAATCCACAATAATTTCTAAATATCGGAATGATGAGCAGAAAGGAATAACGCCCTTTCAGTTGTAATAAAAAGGTCATTCATATCATGTCGGCGATATGAAAAAACTACTGCTGCACACTTTTTAACACTAAGGTTTAACTTTAAGTCAGAAAGACAATGTTTTATTGTAGCAACATTAGCATTAATATTGGACATGGCAACAGAAAAACTTGAATTTGATAAAAACACAGCGATATCATCTGCATAGAGTAAAATCCTAGATCGCATGTGAAGCTGGGATAAGATCAATATATATATAGATCAAAAAAGATCGGGCTTAGAGAAGACCCCGGGGGTGGTAAACATTTGTATACTGTACGTTGATAATTAACTGACCTTGTACTTAATGATATACAACGCTGTAGAAATAATCTACAAATAAAGTGGCAACAGTGCGGAAAAAACCCAGAAAACAAATAAATTAAGCATAATATTAGATAACGTTGAAACTAACAGGTAAATATGAAAATAATTAATCTAACATTGCACTAGGTAATTATTAGCGAGTGACTTATTACAATAAATTATGTTTAATACGTCTACGCTTATATTTTGTATACATAAACATTTGTAATTACCTATTAACGAGATAAACTCATTATCATATATATACGGCAATCATCGAAAAATTTACTCCATATGTTAAGATCTTCTACACGAGCTAATTTCAAAATATTATGCACATAATCTAGTATAACGAGGAGTATTTAGTGTGCATCTAAGGCACTGTTCGGAATGAGCTACAATTTATTATAATTAGCGTTCGATGTTGAACATCAAACAGATTTAGCGTAAATAATCAGTTTATTGAATTAAACAAAAATACCAATTGTAATCCGTGATGCGTTTTATAATAGGAAAATTTTTCATATGAAAAGCGTATACGAATATGTAAATGTATATATTCGTATACATTGTGATACCTTTATGAATTTCTATCGACAGAAATCTACGTTGACCATCGATAATAGCGGGATTACCGTTTATATTCCGGTTTCGTTAACTAGAGAAGTTACTGCCGCAGATAACGCTATCGTGACTTCGCGTACGATTATCGAAACTAACGTGACTCGTTCGATTCCGACTAACGTTATATCATCAATCGCTTCTGTCGGCACAGATACCGCAGACGATAATGTCGTCGCTGATACGCGTGTCACTTCTTCCATTTTAAATACGATTCTTAATTCTACTTTTCCAGTTCCCGAGGCGAATTCGCCCCTTGTTATTATTTCTAGAATTCCGCTTCATACTCTTATTCCGGATACGCCGATAACGAATCGCTCCTCGACCGATTTTCCGGCTATTATGCTTTCCGATAATTTGATCACATCTACTAGTTCTTCTAGTTTTACTTATTCCGATATTTGTAATACGAGTACTCTTACCACTGTCGCTCCTTCGGTTGTAGCTATTCCATTAACGGTTTCTTCTAACGCTGTTATTACCGCCGGTTCTTCGGGACGATTATCTGAAAAAAGTAGACGATTTTCAGTTAGCGCTACCCTCGGCGGTACGCAACAGTCTGTTATTTCCGATACCGGACCTTCGCTTTCGCTACAATTAGGCGAGGATAAAATCCAAGAAGAAGAAAAAGGTAATTTATATTTAAATCGACGGTTAAAAAATAAATATAAGTGATCTACGGTGTTATGTAAATATGCGTGTACCGAAAAGAATGTCCGACGTAGTAAAATTTTCTTTTCTAATAGTGTGATTGTAAGAAGTTTTTGGTAAATGTAAACAAATCTCGTAAAGTAAATATTTATTGACAAATACATCTCCATTGTGTTAGGTCCTTAATTGTACCCGGTCGATTTTTTATGGTGCGTCTATCCATCGTAATGGTGATCGTCCTTTTCTTCTCTTGTTTGGCATTTTTCCTAACAATACCGTCTTTTCTATTCTGTTATCTCCATCTCTTGCGATGCGTCTAAACAATTGAAGGACTCGTTTCTCACAAGTCGCACTGAGCCTGTTTGGTTCCTTTATCTCGTCTATTATTGCGGCATTAGTTACGCGCGCTGTCTATGGTATTTTCAGGGCTCTCCTCCACGTCCATAATTCGAAAGCATTGATGCGCCTTTTATCAGTTTCTTTCATTGTCCATGTGTCTGCGGCATATAATACAATTGGGAAAACCAACGTCTTCAGTAATTTTTTTCTTTTATCCAAGGGTATTTCTGTGCTAGCTAAGATCGGTTTCAATCGCACCACGGCGTGGGCTATTCGTCGCTTTATTTCCTCCGATGATCCTCCTTGTGACTCGATTATTGAACCCAAATATGTATAGTGATCTACCACTTCAAACTTTTTGAGAAAGTCGTTATTGTTTTCTTCGCCAGATCCGTTCATTATCATTATTTTTTTTTCTCCATATTTATGTGTAACCCATATTTTTTACTGATCACTTTTACTTCCTGTATGATTTTGACCGTTTCAGTCGCTGATGTTGCTAGCAGAGTAGTGTCATCAGCATATCTCAGGTTTAATATTTTGCGTCCGCCTACAGTAATACCACCGTTCCAACTTTCTAATACGATTCTCATTATATACTCCGTATAGATGTTAAATAATTGTGGTGATATGATGCAGCCCTGTCTCACGCCTCTCTCTGGTGCAAAGGTTGCTGTTAATTCTCCATTTATCTGCCGTTTTTATATAGGTCCGCAATTGTTTCCGTTAAATGATTTGGTACACACGTTGTTCTTCATATTTTAAACAACATTTCTTTCCAATTTACACAGTCTAAAGCTTTTCTCGTCAACTATCAAAATTATGCTATATTATAAATAAGTATTCGGCGAAACTTAAGAATTTATTAATTATTTCATCGTGTGTTTTCAAGTACAATAATTACGGCGTATAGGTTTTGAAGTGAATAATTCTAATAAAATTATTTCGACATTTTGGTAAAATTAGAATATATAGGGTGATCCAGAGAAGATGGACGGTTTTGCTGTTTTTTGAATAATTCAAAAACTACCAAACCAAAATCTACCAAACCAAAATTTTTGAATGAAATTTCGGTTTAATGTCTAATTAATTTTCTTGTTTTTGTGTTGCAGTTGCCTCATCACTGTTGATTACTGAGAGAGAGAATTTTAATCTATTCAACTTCAATCCACACTCATTACTAATAACTTCGATTTTGTTCGATAATTGGTTCATTTCCTCACCCGATTTCGCAATAAGAGTCAAATCATCGGCAAATCTCAAATTTAATATTTTTTTCTTTCTTTAGAAATTCCACCTTTCTTCATCATCCTTGCGTTTCTTTATTTACAATATATTCTCCGTATATATTGAAGCATTATTGACTTACGCGTCCTGGTGCACCTGAAATTGATCCGATAGTTCATTTTCTATTTTAATGTGTTATTTATTATTTTTTTAAACGTTTATTTACCTACTTATATTTTATTTCGTTTTTAATCGTGTTGATTTTAATAGGTTTATACCGATTTTTGATCAGTAAATGAAATATCCTGCTCGTAATTTTTATAACATGAATCGAAATTGTTCTGTAATATTATAGGTTTGTTATTTTGGAAACAAAAATGGGAAAATACAACGGAACATTCGAAGTCGGATAGTATTATATCTCCGAGTGAGGCACCATCTATGTACAAAAGCGATACAGTCTATTCTATAGAAGAACGAAGTAGCGAATGCAATAAATCGTCCGGCTCCGGCGAAAAACCAGAATCAATTTCCAGTGAAGATGACGATGAACAAGAACAGAACAGAGGTTACAACGGTACCGATATTAGATTGGACAATGAGGATGCCGAGTATGGCGACGTCGAAGACGATGACGATAACAGTCGATCTCCTCTATTGGTTTCGAAACGTAGACTGAAGAAAACATCCTCTTCAGAAGTGGTCAAAAATTGTAATCATCCATTGGCGAATAGTGGCAGTACGGACAAACGTAGAGACTTTTTCGAAGGAAATCCTTCGATAAGTACCACGCGAAGAATGCGATATCTAACAGAAATTATACAAGAAAGAGTACGCGATAATAGAGAAAATAATTTTCTACAGTCCGTGACGTCGAAACATCGAATGAGTCAAAGTTCACCGAATTTAAGAATTCAGCCGAGTACTCTGTCGATCGGGAAAGATGTTCCTTTAGAAATATTAGAAGGTACGACGTTAGTAATTCATTTTATATCGATATATATATATATATATATATATATATATATATATATATATATATATATATATATATATATATATATTACCGAAAGCCTAGTGTATAATCAAGGTATCCCATGCTAAAAGCATTGTCGACAAAAATTTAAAATCGAAAATCAAATTAAAAACTCGCAATTTTTCGTTACCGGTTAATTTCGGTAAAATGTATATTATTACATAAATAATATATCTCTACGTCTACTTTCATCTAACGTCAGTTCGAACCCTCTATCTATCATAGGGGCCTTTAAAATAGATCATAACCCCTAAATCCTTTAAAACCAATTTCTCGATGGGCATTTCGTGTAAAAATACGAATGTACTATTATTAGACGCATATTTTAGTGCTGCGTAACTTTCGTTTAAACAATTTTCTCAATTTTCGAATCGTTCGCGAATTATTGCGAAAGAAGTGAAATTTGAAAAAAAAATGGGGAGGTTCACTTTCGGCTTATTTTTCTCGTTTTTTTTTTTCACTTTATACGATAGATCTTATATAGAAACTGCTATTTCAAATCGTTTAAAAATATTTACTTCGTGCGTTGTGTCCTGCCGAAGGTGGAAAAGTCGGAAATTTTTAAAAATTCGTAGCAATAAACAATTTTAATTGGACCGAATTGTGAATCTAAACCATTCCAGAGACTCACAAAATTTTTTATTAAAATCGGTCCAGCCGTTTAGGAGGAGTAGTGACATATACACGCACAGAAGAATTATATATATAAGATATATATCGAAAATGAATAATTTTAATTTCAAGCTTTACTAATAATGTTAAGCTGTAATCCGTTAATGAATAATATTAATAATATAAACAAAAATAATTTAAAATCGCTAAAATTTTTTCTTTATGAAAAATCACAAAGTTTTTATGCTGTTAAGCCATTAATAAGTGAATATTAAAAAAATATATAAAAATGTAAATGTAAAAAATATTATTTAGATACATAATTTACAAAAATTATATTTTCGGATGTTTTTATTTATTTTCATTTGAATTATTATTGTGTTATTGTTTATGTATAAGATTTATATTGCTGATTGTTGTTTGTGTTGTTCATCACATTCGTTGTTAGATTATTTAAAATTACATTTTTATCACTATAATTGGTGTAAATTATATATCTAAGTGATATTTTTTACATTTATATATATTTTTATAATTTATTTTTTTATATTCACTTGATTAATAGCTTAACAACCGAAAGGTTTAGTAATTTTTCATAAAGAAAAAAATTATTAATTTTAATTCCTTTTTGTTGTTTCTTTTTTGTTTTTAATCACTACATTTTAAACTTTTCAAATAACTAATAATCGTAAATTAAATATATTAAAACTCGACGCGTAAGTCGACTTTGGAAAATACAATTACATTTTATTTAATTTCTTTTTAAAATGATGATTCTACAAGTAGATGCAAATCGGCCGCATGTTGTTGATAACGGTTTTCGAGATTGTACAACTCAAACAAGCGTATCTGCTGAACGGTTTGAAACTAATATAAATGTTGGAAGTAAGTGATATATATATTTTAATTCGTAAACCTGTTGAGTTTTATATATGATTTGTTTTTTTTTTATCGTTTAAAATAACGCTGCATACAATTTAGATTTAATTGGAATTTATTTCATTCATACGAATTACATCAACGTATGCTATTATTTCAGGTGGCATTTATACATATATATATTTTTTTAAAAGAAATAAATGTATTTAAAATATTTCTGCCGAATTCTCGCTTCATATTTTGCTAGTGTAGAACGTGACTTTTCGAAATATGAACAGAAATAATGTTCGTAAAAATTAATATTTGCATCTTTTAGTTTAGATCCGGCATAGATGTTAGAAAAAACTGATTTCTCGCCTAGATTACTATAAGAATATTTTTGACAACAGTTTTAACTAAACTTATCGAGAAGATACCGTAATTATGAAATCAAAACTTTCATTAGCTGATGTTTTTAATTACGTTCGGTGATGTTAGATTTAATCACGAATAAATCGTAAGGGCTACAATATTACCAATAACGTTAGACGACTGATGTGGATATATAATAAAACTCCGATATTGAATTTTTTTATAAAAAAAAAATTTCAAAATTTGTGAACTTATTTTAGGAAAGATAATAAAGATATATAAATTCAAGAATTACATGCATAAAAGCACTCGATATGTATAGAGCGGCACGCATTCTCTCTCTTGACCTCATATTTCGTTCCAGCCTTTCAAATTTTTATACATCGCATATTCCGTTTGTAAATAATTAACGTCACAATAGTATCATTTACGAGTATACGAAGATGTACAGTAGGTTTATCGGAGATAATTTTGAGATTTTTTATAAATTCACATTTAGTAATAGAAAGTCTCGAATTGCGTATTAGAATGATAAAATGCTACGTCTTCTCAATCCTCCTTTACGGAAGTGAAAGTTGGGCACTCGATGCTACCTTGGAAAAAAGGATAAAGGCCTTTGAATTATATTCGTACCGACTCATGCTAAAAATTTCGTGGATACAGAAAATTACAAACAAAAAAGTTCTGGATACAATGAAATTGAAGCGCTCGGAATTATTAAATTTGATAAATGAAAGAAAAACAAGATATTTTGGCCACATCATGAGAGGGCATAAATACGAAATTTTGTGTCTCATGGAAGGAAAACTTCCAGGCAGAAGATTAACCGTTCTCAAAATTCGTGGTCACAAGATTTTTATCGTTGGTTTTATCATTCGCCAGTTAAAATGTTTAGGTCTGCCATGTCAAGAAAAGACATCGCCATGTTGATCGCCAACCTTCGTGACGGAAACGGTGTATAAAGAAGAAGAAGAATAGAAAATTTAAAGTCAAATGCAGTTATAAAATTAAAAAATTAATTGCAAATTAGTTTTATTTGAGAATAATTGGTGTATTTATAAACACCATTATCACACGACATAACTTATAATATAATATATTCTAAAGCGCGACCTCGGACGATATCATATATCGGATGATTATGACCTGATTCGCCGTTAATAATCGATGAAATGATCGATTTATTACTGAAATAACTCCGATAATTAGATTAACAAGAAATACACTGAATTTACGTTTAAATTTAGACGATTGAGAACCACCGATAATAGCTAAATGCATCTTTAATATCGTACGAATGATAACCGCTAAAGAGTCTACTTGTACTTAGAGGTAAATAAATAACGTCTAAAGTCTGAGGCGGAAAATAAATTTTTCCTTAATCGCATCTAAAATAAATGTATAATTATTTCAACGTAAACTTAACCAAAAGAGTTTAACGGAGAAACAGGTCCGTACACAGATGTATTAGAAGGTTATTAATTTCGATAGAAGATTTACTCCGACGATGTTTAATGTAATCTAGACGAAATATAAGTAAAAAATTGTTTTTTAATGTTTTATTTTTCGCGCGTGATTTTAATTTTTACATTTTTAAGTGTCTTAAAAATTTTTCATTTATTTTCTTGGGTTCATTCTAAAAAATTTTTTCTTTCGGTGTTTCGTTTATTTAGTTTAAATATGCATCGGAGCTGATTACGTTACGTTTAATATTAGTAATTTCCCGACGAGTTAATTGTTAACATTTACTAAATAAAGATTTGTATTAAAAGAAATATTAAGTCTTTCCTTAAACATTATTAATAAATTCGTTCTGTTTGTCTTCGTTTTCTACAGCCGAGACTATGACAATATAGCAAGCGTTAAAATACGTTGATCAACATAACTTCATCAGTTCTTACCGATTCAAAAATCTATTTAACCGCTCTAAAATCTCTTTTAATCCCCGTGCATCGTTTTATTTATATAAAATCCGAATTTTGGTTTCCTCGCTGTTAGAATCTGGTATTTCCGTTAGGTTCTTCTAGATTCCTGGACATTCTGGTATATTTTTGACAATGGCTGATGCAGAAGCCAGGTCCGCTTCGAGTAGTGCTCATTATACATCTTTAACAGATCTTTTGTGTCCCATTAAATTTGCTCAGAATATTGGAATAACATTTGGTCTAATCCTTATCTAGCTCCATATTACAGATCGATTCAACCTCTAATACCCATAAAATCGTGCATAAAAATACCAAATAACGTACTTCGATATTTCATTACTACTTTATGTCGATTAAGATTTGGAAAAATTCGCCTTCCATCGTCCCTATACCGATATAATCTTATAACTTCTCCTTGTTGTCCTTATTCTAACCGATTACAACAAAATAGCAAATGCAGATCATGTATTTTTAGAATGTACTTACTACAGCTCTCAACAATCTAACCATATTTCTCAAAGTACCATTGCCAAATATGTCTTACCTACTTACTATTAAACACATTCGTGTATATTTAGCTATTTATAGTTACATTGCATCAATTAATATTAATGTTTAATATATCCGTTTTTATACCAACCTGGGTGAAAAAATCCTGTGCCAATTAAAAAAAAAAATAATTTAAAAAATTCGCAATTTTATCTCTATTTTCTATTTTATTAAGTTGTTTATAATAAATTTAAAATTAGTGTAGATTATGACTTTAATTCAGACTTATCCCTTTTCTCTATAATTATATATGTTTTTCGTGTTTGTTAGTGTTTAAGTTCAATTTCATCGCCAGTTTTCGTATACGCGTAATTAGCGAGAGAGAATATCTCGTGTTTTGGTTTACGGCTAAGTTTATATTTTTCTTCTCGAAAACAGTACATTATGATAATCGAATATTTTTTCGATTTATGATATTACATGATTATAATTCATAATCACTGTTACAGCTTGCGAATTTGTGAACGAAATCAACGATATTTCGACTGTTGCAATAAATAACGAAGATGATAATGTAACGAACGATATTGACGATCGCGTTTCCGACGAAAAGGATGATAATAATAAAATTAACGAAATTAACGAACCGTCATCCTCGGGCTCGAATAACGAATTAAGTTCATTATTGCCGGCTTCGACAACAACATCGCTACAAACCGCCGCTACAGCTACGGTTACTACTAGTACAGTAACCGATACGATGAAGAAATCACCAACGTTTGTCATTGTTCCAACTACCGGCACCGATGATGATCCCTCACTATCTTCATCACCCGTATCGTTGGCGACGTCTACTAGTTCGCCACCGTTGTTACGTCTCTCACGTCGCATGGCGGTCAGATTTAATCCGCCCGATCGTCTGCGACCTAGAAGGACTAGACGACAACGACCCAGGTATTTACGGATATTATTTTATTTTCCCCCATATGATTAAGTTACGGAAAGAACGTTCTTAAGGATTTCTAATTAAAATATTTTTAACCGTTACACGGTGCAATTGAAAATTACTAAACAAAAGTAATCTAATATATATATATATATATATAAATATGTATCATCATCTTTCATATTGTCTGTTGCCGACATCTTTCATATTGTCTGTTGCCGAACGTCGTGACTAGCCATTGTACGTTTTTTTTTTTTTTTACATACAAAATACGCTAATATTCAAAGAACTAATTATATACGATGCAGATGAGCGCCATATGATGTTATACGGAGTGGGGTGCTACGGCCTTTTCCCTGATAATTAAGAGTTGTGACGAAAAAACTTTATAAACTTTTATGTCGCGAATTGGTTTCGAACTTTCGATGGTCGAGTAGTTTTCAGTTGAGCACTTTAGCAATTACGCCACCGCGAATATATATATATATAATAAATCACAATAGCAAATAAAAAAACAATCACCACGTTATATAGTTAAGAATTTACAAAAAGCCAAAATACAAAATCATTGCTCAGTAAGGTTGGCCACCGAGGGCAATAATGGCCACAACTTTCCGTATACTAAATGGAATATAAAAAACAAAGAAATGATAAAAATAGGTACATTAAATGTAAGAACAAGAACATTAAACTCAGAAGATCGAATTTTAGAATTAGAGAACGTTCTGAAACATAAAGACATAGACCTATTGGGATTAACAGAAGTGAGAAGATTAGGTGAAGAAATTACAAAAAAAATAAATGGAACGCTTTTCACCTATAAAGAGGAAATTAAAGGACAAAGAGGAGTTGGATCAATAATATCAAATCGTTTTAAAGATAAAGTCAGTCAGGGAAGTGAAGGGAGTTTCGGATAGAATTTTCGAGATTACATTTGAAACTTCTTACAGGATACAAATATATGCCCCAACTTCTGATTCATCAGAAGAGGAAAGTGATGATTTCTACCAAGAATTGCAGGATACAATAGAAAAAGCTAAAAGTAACGTTCCTGGGAAAATACTAATATTAGGAGATTTTAACAGTAGAATTGGTTTTAGACAGAAAGGAGAAGAAGAAATTATGGGTCCTTATGGATATGGAAAACGGAATCAGAGGTCAAAGCTGTTGGAATTTTGCCAATGTGAAAGTTTTAAAGTTAATTAATATTTTAAAAGGAGAGGGGAAAAGTGGACCTGGATGTCACCAAACGAAGATTATAAAAACGAAATTGACTTCGTTTTAATAGAGGATATTAGATACGTACAAAACAGATATCAGTACACTAGAATTCCAGATCATAGATTAGTCACAATAACTTTAAAAGTAGAAAAAGGTAAAAGAAAATTAGCGAGAAAGGAAAGAAATAAGAATAATGGACAGCCAACAGACCGGGGAATTTATTGAAAATTTAAAAAATTATATGAATTCCAATAAGATAGAAGAAACAAGTTAAGATATATAATATTATTATAATATGTTGGTTAAAAGTATTAAGAAATCAACAGCATCAGTTATAAAAAAGACACAAAAAAAGAAGAGGAGTTTTCTGGAAGATCTAAAGTTGGATATTAAAAAGTTCGAACAGCTCAGACAAATAAAAAATAAAACATCAAATGAAAAACTAAAATTTAACGTCATGTGTAAAGCAGTGAGATACAAAATCAGACATTTTATAGATAAACATAATAAAGATATAATAATCAATATACTAGAAAACTCTAACCTCGGTAAGAAAAATAAGTTATGTCACAGGAAAAGCTAATTATAGGGGCGATGGACAAGAAGAACATTATACAACATGAAAGGAAGAAAATTGTTATGCTAGCTACGGAATATTACACAAATCTTTACGCAAAATTAATGAATTTAAGTGTTCGAAAAGTTTGGGAAGATTATAATGGTAGCTGAGACGACATAAATGTTCCGCCATTTTTAAATATTGAAATAGGAAACGCCATAAATCAATTGAAGAAGGATAAAACCCCAGGGAGTGATGGGATTACAAATGAATTAATAATCGTTGCGAAAGATATATTAATTAATAAAATTACAAGTTTATTCAATAGGATATTGTTTACGGAAAAATTACCTGAACAATGAAATGTGACGACAATAATATTGTTACATAAAAAAAGGAAATAAAGAGGATATGAATAACTATAGACCAATAAGTGTTCTACAAACTTTTTACAAAATATTTGCTAAAGTATTGTACACACGTTAAGTAAATCAATTCAACAGCCCCAGAACAAGCAGATTTCCGCAAACTACTCCACTATAGATAGTTGACAGATAATACAGCAGTTAATCGAAAAAGCTGATGAATATGAAATAGAAATATTTTTGCATTTGTTGACTTCAAGAAAGCCTTCGATTCAGTAGATCGTGATTTCCTCTATGCTTCTTTGCAGAATCAAGGGATACATAAGGAATATATAAGATTATTAAAGAATAGCTACGGTAATACTCAGGGAAAGATAATATTGAATCAGGAAGGAGAAAGCTTTCCATTGAAAAAAGGAGTTAGACAAGGAGACCCCTTGTCACCAGTCTTATTTAACGCGGTTTTGGAACAACTATTTAGGAATCTATCATAGAACCAATATAGAATAAACATCAATGGTACACATTTAACAAATTTACGTTTCGCAGATGATGTGACACTTATCAGACGATGCTTAACGAACTAGAAGAAATATCAAAAAAACAGGACTGAGTATAAATGACAAAAAAACCGAATTATTAACTAACAGCACATGGCAAAATGTGGCCATTAACTCAAACAAATTAAAATGTGTTGAAGAAGTAATATATCTTGGACAACTAATTTCATTTAAAGACAAAACAGACAAGGAAATAAATAGAAGAATAGCAATCGGATGGAAAAAGTATTGGGCTTTGAAGGAAATTTTTAATAAGAAAATGAGACCATCATTAAAAGCACAAGTATTTAATACGTGTATCATACGGGCGATTACTTATGGATCACAAACATGGTCGTATAATATTAAGCAAATAAAAAACTTACAAATTGTGTAGCGAGCGATGGAAAGGAAAATGTTAGGGGGTTACAAAATTTGATAGAATAAATAAGGCATTAAGAGAACAGTCAAGGACAAATGACCTAAGGGAGATAGCAAGAAAACTCAAATGGACATGGTCATGTCATGCGGAAACAAGCAGATAGCTCGACTAGAAAATGTATAGAATGGATTATGCTGGATAGGAGAAGGAAAATTCGTAGACCAAAAAGACGATGGAAAGACGACATTTTTAAATATGTTGGGATCAATTGGATGCGGAAAGCAACAGATAGAACGATTTGGAAGAAAATGGGTGTAAAAAAAAACCAACGGAAATGGGCTTTGCTCAATTTGGGCTTTCATTATTATTATTATTAATTTTAATTATTTTATGCATGTATTTTTTGATGTATTTAAATGAAATAACGGTTTTATTATTATTATATACATATATAATATTTTCTAACAAAAATTTTATTACGATTCTTTTAATAAAAAAAACGTTAATGATAATGTAACGATAAAATGTATATATATATATATACGAAGCGGCGAAACTAGTTTACACTAGTACAAGAACTAGTTCCTAATAAAGTGTATTGTGGCGAATAGCAGTAATAATAGAATTGTACAGTCCTAGGGCATATTTGCAACCATGATAATCCTTTTCTAGCTTCCTGCAGTCCTCTTTAATTCTGCGTACCTGCTAAGTCCTGTATCCTGCAATAACATCGTACAAACGAATTACGTGCTCTTTCGCGTCCTCGTCCAGTGTAATTTGACTTCCAGCATGATTTGGATGCTCCATCTAGGTTAAAAGTTTTTCGTATTCGGTCTATTCTATTTATTACTTCCTGGTTTTTTAATTTTTGTCTATTCAGAGATGCTATAATATCATTTAAGGGACTATTTGCGGATTGGATTTAGAAAACACGTGTTTCTCTCGCGGTTAATTGTATTGGTAAACCATATAGTCTATATAGATATTAGCGAGACAGGTTAACTATAAGTATCGTACACTGAATAGCGTTTAATTAAATTTCGATAGTTATAATTTAAAAAATATAATCGTTAACAGTTTGAAAAAACCCAAACTTTCTATATCTCATTTATATGTATAATTATTATACGTTATCGTATAATTTAAACAGTATAATTATTTACAGTTAATAAACAACCTTCCTCTATATCTTATTCGTATACGTTATCAATTAAAAATATGGCTACTAGTTATTTGTTACTTATTACACTTAAGGATGAAATTGAGATAAAATATAGAATTAAAAAATCGTCTTAATTTGCTCTTTTATTTCTAAATATCGGTAATAAATGTATTACTATCATTTAAATGTATAGTAATTAAATTGCGTCGAACAATTTAGTATAATATTCATTTATTGTGTTTTATAACTGACGACGAGCTACACAGCAACGTGTGGTCGTGTCAGATATATATATATATATATATATATATATATATATATATATATATATATATATATATATATATATGTATGTCGTCGGAATAAGCCGAGTGGCTAGAGCAAGGGAGCTTCTATACGGAAGGTACAGAGTTTGACGCAAAAATATCATATTAGAAAATAAAATATAAATAATCCTAATATTCACATATTCGCGCTAGTAACAATATAGTACACTACAAGAACACGCGAGGCTGCATTGTGTCTTGATAACAAAACGATTCAGATTCTGCTGGGTATGTGTGTTTAACGCCATATGATTTGTATGCTACTCACACTGTAAAACAAAATTATGTACAAATTGCTCACCAACTTAGTATTTAAAAGTAATTAATTTTTTTTTTTAATACTTCGTAGTTTAATCAGCGGTGGCAGCAGTCATCAGACTGTATTTCGTTATGAAGGCGACGGTTCGACCGTTTTAGACGTTTCCCGACAATTTAACATACCGATTACTAACTACGGTCGTCATCATCACGTGGCCACTAGTCACGACGATACGGCGGATGGCGCCGTACATTTGTTTCGCGACGAAAACGGCCAGTGGATGTCGTATACGTTCGATTCGGCCGGCGACAGTAACGTAGCCGTGACCGTTGACGCCATTATTAAACAGATGTCGTCTACGATAGATGGCACCGATGACGATAAACTCAGCTCGACGACTACGACCGTCGTTACGACTACAACGGCGACTTGTTCGTTTTCGCATTCGAACGCCGGTTTCGATAATTGTACGATGTTCGTAAATTCCGGTTTAAGATCTTGTTTCGGAGACGATTATTATCCGATGATGTGCGAATCGCCTGTGAGGACGTCAATTCGATCTCATCTTTATCAAATACGCGAACACGAAATCAGCTTTAATAATGATAATAATAGTATTAATACTAATAATAATAATAATAATAATAATAATGACGATGATAACAATACCGTTGCCATTACTACTATAAATAATAGTAATAATAATAATAATAATAATAATAATTTATTATCGCCGTCGATGATCGTCGGTCTGCAACAGTCCGGTTTGTTTTTATCGCGTACCGTCCCGGCAACGACTATCAGCGACTGTATCGGCTCTCGTATACCAACTACCACCACTAGCGCTACTACACAAACAGGTACTAATACGTCTCGCGAAATACAAGTCGATTTAGACGTTATCGGTCGTAATACTATCGATAACAATAATAATAATAATAATAACGGTAATAATAGTAATAATAATCAACATCATCATCGTCGTCATCGTCATCGTCATCGACATCATCATCGTCAGAATAGATACGGTTTCTTAGAATGTTCGGATATGCGAGCCGAACAACAACAACAACAAAACCACGAACAACGAAACAGTAGTAGTAATAAGTGTTACTATTATAAATTGCGCGTACTGAGCGATTTTCGCGTGAAAATTTATTTCAATCGTTTACAACTGTTAACGCTGTTCGATTACGATCGTCACGAGTACGAACTTTTACTCAGTCTGGCGCTTTCGTCGTTAGTTTCTTGTTTAGGCGGTCTAATCATATCGTTCGGTTTTTATCGCGATATCGGTCTGTTCGTATTTTGTTTCGTTACGGCCGGTTCGCAATATTCATTATTGAAAAGCGTTCAACCGGACGTTTCGTCTCCGACGCACGGTTATAATCGTATAGTCGCTTATAGTCGTCCGGTGTATTACGTCGTTTGTACGTCGGCCATATTGATCTTACACTACGTATTACGTACGCATTTGGAAGAAGAAGAAGAAGTTATGCCGTTCGTATACGGCGTACGTTGTTATCCGAAAGAAATTATTCGTTTCGTTCACGATTTTCTGGTTACGTTCGTATTATATACGCCGTTAATTTTCGCTTTAGGTATGTTTCCGCAAATTAGCACGTTCGCTATGTACGTTTGCGAACAGATGGACGTGCATGCGTTCGGCGGTAACGCTGTTGTATCGTTAAAAGCCGGCGTCTATTGTTTATTTCGTAGCGTTTTAGCCGTATTAACGTTATTCGGTTTCGCTTACGCCGGTCTAAACGAATCGAAATCCACTCAACACGTTCTATTTTCGATATTTATCTCTTTATTAACGTTAACGGCTTATCATTTAAGTCGCAGTACGTCCGATCCGGAACCGATGTGGAATTTGTTAAAGCGACATTTTTGGCCGCCGGAACACGTTAACGGTAACGATGATGATAATAATAATAATAATAATAGTAACGATAGTAGTTATCAGATTAAACGAAATAACGACGGAATCGTTCCGACGAAGAATAAATCGCCTAAGAAAAAACGATCGAATAGACGGCGATCGAATAATAATAATAATAATAACGACGAAAACGGCGCTACTAACGGCGTTATCATTGTTTCAGCCGGTACGTATATATTTATTATTATTGTTCTCGTAATTTACCGATACGATTATGATTATTGATTATTGATTATTGATTATTGATGATTGTTTATTGTTTATTGTTTATTGTTTATTGTTATCGTCATTATTATTATTATTATGACTTTCGTGTACGTTATACATCTTATTTTTATAGCGCAGAATTCAGTGTTGGCAACCACGTACTTTTGCCGACGGTATAATCTTATTCCCGTGTGATACAGTTCTAATAATCATCCTGCAAAAAACGCTAAATAAAGCGGGTAACGTTTTCGAAATATGGAGAATGAGCGTTAACGTGATATTGTGAACGTTTAGTAGTAGGAAAGTTATAGTTCTATACTGGTTAAAATCAACAATGTAGTAATGTTAATTCAGTTTAGTATTAGATATTGATTGATACGGCATCGTCGTATAGGTAAAAAAAAAAAGTAATGAACTGGTTCGTAGATGGAAACAGCGACTCTTAAACAATAAGCGGTTGATATATATATATATATATATATATATATATATATATATATATATATATATATTATATATATATATATATACAGCTGTCGATCGACCAATCTGGACCTAAAAAATTAAACTAAAGATACAAATATTAGAATAATACAAACGACTCAAAATAAAATCTTAAAGAAAACTTGGTACATAACCGACGCAACTTTACGATCTAAATATTTCGTAAGTTACTTATTTGATATTATGAAGTAATCTGCTCAGAGACACGCGGGTAGACTGGAAGGTCATTCTAACAGCTTGTCTAAACACATGTTTTGGACACACTTCCAATGATGCGAGAAGATTAAAGTGCAGTAAGGCATCTAGTTTAAGGTCATAACTATCGGATGAGCACCATTGGGGGTGCTTTTAATTCTCATGACAGTGAACTAACGCCGAAAATATCGTTAACCACGCCTGCTCAGATTGTGAAAAAAATGAAACAGAAAAAGAAATTATGTAAACGGTTGTGTGACGTTAAGTAGATATTAAACATCTTCTCGGATGTCCACGGGAATACTGAATTTAATCGGAAGACAAATTAGATTATATTAACTTTTTAACAAATGAAAATTAATAACGTTCGTACGTTAATTAAATTTCGAGAGGCTTGTGAACCGACGCTGAAGGAAGTAAGAGTTGCGAAATATACTTATTATTCGTACGTTTTGAATAAATGCAATAAGAAGAATTACCGAGAAGTCATCGAGGAGGTTATAGGCAAACAAGGTTTAGTAATGTCGTAGAGAACTTGATAGTTTCATCAGAATGTGCGCTGAACGGGATAACGAGTAATGCAATTATTTCAACTATTCTTTTTAATTTAGTATAAAAATCTTCGCCGAGGGTATTGATAATAGAAACGAATAATTAAAATTCGAAAACCTGTATTGATTTTAATATGTCGTTTAGAATAACTTTAAAATTAGACATTATAACCTCTGTGTTCGAGTCTTTTGTTTTAATTATCACATGTATAATTTCAAACAGTACCTACAGATGAAGACGGTAAAAGTGATACTTTGGAAGATCCGTTACCGGCTAAACTTCGTAAAACGATTGATATACGTTTACAGTCGGACATAATCGTTTCGTTAGTGGTCGGCGTTATTCTGTTTGCGATACACAGAAGTATGATATTTTCTGCTTTGCAACCCGAGTTAAATCCGGTACGTAGGTTCATCTTTATTTTAATAGGAATCACCGATAATTCCTACATTTTCCTGACATACACAGTATATAATCGATTTATTATTATTATTTTTTAAAATCTAATTGCAGATCATGTGGTGTACGGTGATAATTTTGGGGTTTATTTTGCATTATTTAATTCCGCAAATGAGAAAACAGTTACCGTGGATGTGTATTGCTAAACCAATGCTCGTGCCGATTGGTATGGATCAATTCGAACCGCGAGAACCTTCTCAAGTTACCAATTTTGAAAAGGTTATATATATATATATATATATATATATATATATGTATATATATAAAGTTTTCAGCTATGCATCTTTCAGATAGTACACTGATATTTTTATTTGACTCAGATGACTATAATTGTCTGTTCATAAAGTACTTTTATTCTTAGAATCTAAAATTGTAGTATGAGAAAAGCACGTATAAAATCAAATCGAGAAACGTAAATTTTTTTGAGCTCATAATGTATCACGAGAACTACCGATCGCAGTAAAAATTCGAGGTAAAAGGAAGTCCGGTAGGTGAAAAATCGATTGAATGGAAAATATTAAAGAGTGGACTCGGTTAACTCTTTCAGTCGTAACGTCCTCTTTTTAACACGTATTTCTATAATAAGGCACATTTCGTTGATAAGAAAAGTTTCAATTCTTTCCAATACTTGAACTCGGTAATCGATTGCAGATTAGATTGTAAAGAAGAAAAGACCTAATCAGAGGACGAAGGCAAGCGAAGCTGGCGTGAAGATAACCGTAAATTGATAACCCTGCCAGACGCTGCGGTAAATGGTTTTGACCTTCCAAGGAAGGTTTGGGTGCAATTAAATCGAATACGCACTGAAAACGGGCGGTGCAACGACATGCTAACCCGGTGACAGTTTAAAAATGACGCTGCCTGTGACTGCGGTTACCAACGCCAAACCATCGAGCACATCGTCTGTGATTGTCCAGACAGAGCTTTTACAGGAACTTTTGAAGATATCCACAAAGCATCAGCGGCAGCGCTAACATGGATTCGAAATCTAGATATTGTCCTATAACGAGTTCAACTCCGCATCAGCCATACGGAAGAAGAAGAAGAATCCGATGTGAAATAGTTAAAGATGTATTCAGAAAACTCAACAATGTGTTTTTGTAACAAAAGTTCCCTATAAGGTTAAAAGTCATTAATCGCTATATGTGCCCGGTAATACGGTGTGGAGACAAGGTCGATAAAGAAGATACAGTGGCTAATGACATTGGAAATGTGGTTCCTGAGACGTCTGTTGAAGATACCTCGGACGGAAAAAGTAACAAATGAAGTCTTTGAAAAAAACATCGGTTAGCAGAGTACTGTGGAATATTGTACGGAAAATAAAACACTGTATATTTCTGTCACGTAATTCGCGGAGACGAATACCGTATATTAAAACTATATTACAAGGTAGAATGGAGGTACCATAGAGGTAGAAGGAAGTTCGGATGGATAATGAACATAAAGGAGACCGAACGGGAATAAAGGGAATTGGAGAGTTGATGGAAGCAGTGAGAAATAATAGAACACTAAAATTAGCCAATGCGTCAATGACGTAGAACACAAGAAGAAGAAGAAGAAGAAGAAGAAGAATATGGATATCAATCGTGAAAGTTTAAAAGTGTATTTATTGCCATTAACTTAGCCGACTCCAATATTTACGTTATTACGATTACCTTAAAAAAAAGTTCCTTTTTAAATTCGGTCAATTGCCCCAATTTTTCCAATAAAATAATGCGGATAATCCAAATCATCGGGAAATTGAAAACAAAGCTTTTTGCTTCGAAATAGAAACATTTCTAAGTAACACGTAAGAAGTAAAAACGCGAAAAAATAATAAAATGCTCCAAATCGTGCACTTCACGATTATTTAGTCTATGAAGTTGAAAGGGATTACGTTATTTCAATAGAGATAATCTAGAAATGTGCCGTCTTTTTTTTTTCTCGTAAAGCGTTTATATTCGACCCCTTGTTGGACGATGATGTTAATAAAAAATTATTTATATTATATTTTTAAAAGATTTTCACATCGTTGTAAAATATCGACGAATTTAATCATTTTTCTTTTAAGCGGTATAAAATAATTTTCAATTTTCAATTTTCAGGTTTATATATATTTCGGTTTTATAGAGAGAAATATCATTTATCCGGTAATGTTTATCGGTTGTATGACCGCCGATGGGCCAAAATTAACGGAAAAATTCGGTCCGTTACTTAGTTCTTTATTAATTACTTTGTGCGGATTGAAATGTTTACGTTTGTCATTTTCTAATCCGTCTTATCAGTATATAGTCGTAATTTTTACGGTGTTACTATTTCAAAAACAATATCTACCGTCTGAAACGTTCGTCATCGATTACTTTGTAACCGCGATTATGTTCATGAAAATATACGATCTTATACTAAAGGTAAGACCGCTTTTTTATTATCATTTTTTTTTTGACTTTATGATATTTTCGCATTATTATTATTTAAAAAATCAATTGAAAATTAGTTAAATCACTAATATTTATTTTCTTATAGAAAACATAAAGCTTTTCGGCATTTACACCATTATCAAGTGAAACATCTTTAACAAATCATAATTTTAAAAATATAAATTAAATATAATTACTTAAAAATATTTGATGGTGATTGTGAAAATATACTCCAAAAATGCTGTTCTGCTTCTGTTCTGTCTATTTTTTGAATTGTTGAAATTTAACATCAATATATTTGTTTATTAATTTTGTTTTTTTATATTAATTTTTTCTTCAATATTATTTTCACGGATTCTGTAAAAGTTGTATACTGGTGGAATTTTAAATTTTTCATTTACTGTTGCGATGTATGATGTCCAAAAGTAAAATATAAAGTATAAAAATATACGAACACAAAATTTTTTTTAAAAACAAAATATGTTTCACTTGATAATGGCGTAAATGCCGAAAAAGCTTTGTGTTTTCTATAAGAAAATAAATATTAGTGATTTAACTAATTTTCAATTGATTTTTTGTAAAAAATCATTACATTCCACATTATATAAAAAGTTATTATTATTTCTTTGAAAAATATTGAGTATCTATAAAAATCAATCATCATCATCATCATTAGTGCGCCATGTCCGTTATCTCGAATGTCGGCTAACATTTTACCAATTCTTTTTTAGAAGCAGTTCGACTGTACGTTTATGATTTTTTTTTTTTTTCGGTGTAAACCATCCGTGAAAGTTTAAAAGTGTAAAGTTCAACTATAAAGTTATACCACTGCGTTAAATTCTGTATCCATTTTATTGCTTTTTCTTCCTGGCGGTCTCTTCCGCGAACTCACTTTGTATAAGAATACGAAGTGCATTCTATATCGCATTATTATATGTCCGAAGTGCTTTAAATTTCTGCGCTTAACTTCTTTTTTTTTACTATTTCTGTACGTTTTTTAATCGATTCACTTGGCAGTTTCGTATTTATTTGAAGTATTCTCTACCTAATAGTCATATTTCCACGGAGGCCAACTTATTTTTTACATCCAAACTAAATGAATACGAAATAAAAATGATCTAATAAATTGAAAAAATATTTTAGCGGTATCGTTCGAAATGAAATTCTATATTATCTAATTAATTGAAAAATCTGTCACTTGGTTGATTGAAAATAAAATATTATCCAGTTATTTAATCGTTCGTCATTATCCTATTATAGAGATTTGTTCTTATTATTAGTTGATGGACTGGCTTAAAACACAAAATTTAAAGTATACGAATATTTACGCTGGTTTTTATATATATTATTTCGAAAGAAAAATTAAATTATTTATGGACGTAATTTTTAAATCTCGCGTGTTTATCGATTCTAGATTAAATTTGTGATGACGTATATCGCACCTTGGCAAATAACATGGGGCTCGGCATTTCACGCATTTGCCCAACCATTTTCGTTACCGCATACTGGAATGTTATTTTCTCAAGTTATTTTGTCCGGTTTACTCTCTTCTCCGTTATATCCGTTTTTAGGTAAGGACGTATTATTGAGATTTATAAAAGATATGAGAAAAAAAAATTATTTAGAACGGTTTAAAAATTTCCTAAATAACAGGTAAAATGTAGTAAAAATTCGTGATAACATTAAGGTAGTATATATCGTCACCGTTATTATATTTGTTATATATATATATATATATATATATATATATATATATATATATATATATATACACAAATAAATTATATAAAGTACTTAAATATTCAACAGTCTTTGGATATGAAGATGATATGTAGCTATTAACCGATATAATGGAAGCTGCTAACTTATTAGAAAACGATATAAACGAATGAAATTAATAAGTGGGCCACGCTAGAGGACTAAAAATTAATACAGGAAAGAAAATTTTTATGCGGATAAAAATGAGAAATAACAAGAATATAAAAAGGAGCCGGAGGTGATAATACGTACTGAAAAATGTATACGTAAAATGGAAAGTTGTAAATGCGTAAAGATTGAAAGAGTAGAAACGTTCAAATGTCTCGAAATAATAATAGACGAAAAATTTTAGGTGGAATGAACGTATACTTCACATATCAAAAAAATTATAGATTTGTTATCCCTATAATGTATAAGTTAAAACGTTATTTGAGTGAACAAACACTGAAAGTAGCGTATAATAATCACACGTTGAATATGGTATATGTTAGTTTGGGGCCAAGCGGACAAAAGCAAGTTTAAAGGAATAAACTATTTAGAAAAAAGATGCTTGAATATTATATGTAATAAAAATAACAAGAATGAATAACAAATCTACTGGTAAAGTTAGATACATTATTACCAAAACTGTTATATTTTTTACAGGAAACTATTGTATTGTAAAGTTAAAGAAATATAAATAAATAAGAAACAGAAGAACTACAATATCAGAAAAAACAGAAAATACGAAGAAGAATGCTGGACAAAGGGGAGTAATAACTTTATATATGGAACATAAGGAGAACATATTGCCTATATTATATAATCAAATACCAGCCGAAATCATAAACGAAAGGAAACTAGTAGTTTGGAAATACCATAAGACGAAGAAGAATTTTAGTAAAAAAAAAAAAAAAAGGAAAGAATTAAAATTGCCGAATGAGGAGAAAGGAAAAAGAAATAGAAAGAGAACACAGATAGCCGTTTGAAACTTTTATTTCTTTAATTTTTTTTTTGGAATGGAGAATTACAAGATAGGAGAACGGGCGATTAGATATCGGATTAAAGAGATGTATGGAGGAAAGAGAAAAGAGAAGAAACAAGAAAACGTAGTAATTAAAACAATATAAACTCTGGAGGGATATTATTAGCTGTATTATAAAGAATACGCGTTATTTTATTTCTATTTATTTAAGTTATTAGCGTCATATAAACATCAACACACTCATAACAGGCAAATGAATTCCAGTAGTTGAGTATTAATAATAATAATGATCTTAACAACATAACAGATTTTACACACACACACACACCATGGTAGTACGTACACACACGAAGAGGGAAAAATAATCTTTGTTAAATCGTACGTATGGAGCATAATGATGTATGGATCAGAAACTTGAACGATCAATCGCCAAATGTATAAAAAGAAATCCAAACTCGGTACTGGCGTAGATTACAGAAAATTAGTCGGAGAGAAAAAGTGACAAACGAAAAAGTTTTTAAAAAAATAATCGAATAGAGAAGCTTAGTTAAGAAGTTAAAAAGTAGAAGAAGTAAATAGATAGGTCACTTTTATCGACATAACCCAAGTTCCGTACAAGTAATTGAAGGGAAAATAGAAGAAAAACGATACAGAAGAAGACCAAGGATTAAATAATAGACGAAATAATGAAAGACACGGGAGCAACAACAAGTTAAGCAAACTTTAAAAGAAGAACAGAAAGACAATTTTAGTTGAATTCACTAGGATCGTGAGTCATAATCCACCAATCTACTGATTCGGTAAAAGAAGAATCTACAAAATCTGCTTTCATTACTAGACACCTTTATGCTCGTATTTTGTCTAAAACTATCGAAGTGATTAATTTCGAAGTTTACATAATTTGGCGTAGGTTCGTAATCTTCGAGGTTGTCCATTGTGATTTATAAATTTAATTTTTATCATCACGACATAAAGTCGTCAAAGTGATTATTATTTTTTATCAATTATATGTTTCATTGTTTCTTTGGGATGGTCGCAACAATAATACGTCGAATCAGACATACCCCACTTTTGCAGAGGGGCCGTATCTACCGTAGCCTGTTCGAATTCTGTTTTAAAAGTCGCCGTAGGGTTTTCGACAACAACACCGTTAATAAGAATTTACGTAAAGACGACCATTCGTTAGTCTATCGTTTCTTCCGACTAGATGCATATAGTGTTTGATATTCGTGAAGATTTTTAGAAAGAACCGGAAGTTATGAAGTAGATGTAAATAATCAAGATTGATATAATATCTTTAATTTTATTCGTTTTAAATCCACCGATTATTTTTATTTATAGTATTTAACAAAATGTTTTAAATTATTATATTTTCGATAATTAAATTTTTAATTATTTATTTTTATAAAAACCTAAGAAATGATTACGTATTTTATCCTAATTAACACTATTTTGTATTTATCCGTTAAATCGTTTTATCATAGGAAGCGCTATATTTTTAACATCTTATCCACGCCCCGTAAAGTTTTGGGAAAGAGATTATAATACGCGTCGGGCTGATCATTCGAACACAAAATTATCATCTCACTTGGAAAGAAACTTAGGAGCCGATGATAACAACTTAAATTCCATCTTTTACGAGCATCTGACAAGATCCTTGCAACATTCTTTATACGGTGATTTATTATTAGGTTGGTATTTACAAGTTTTTAAATTCGTGTCAAGCTATTATTTGTAATTAACGATATCGATTTTAGATTGTATATACTTAACGATGTCTAGTATTAATGTTCGAATTAACACAAATGAAACTATTATTTTTATGTGACATTTCAATCTTGGATACATACGTTACGAACAAACAATACATATTATATATATATATATATATATACATATATATATATATATATATATATATATATATATATATATATATATATATATAAATTAACGTAACATAAAATACTGAAGAAAAATTTTGTATAGTATCCGAGACCCCAGCCGTGCTACGCTCCTCATTCGACGAGTAATATTTTTTTTTTAAGTCGGGGATTTATCTTTATTTCAGGAGAAAATAAATTTTTTACATATATCCCTTCTGAATGTGTCTTATCGAAATTTTTTATTATTTTCACGAACGTATACACTCGAGTTAAGAAATAAGTATACACATCAAAATTAAAAATATTAGTTAATTTTACGTAATTTTTGACTTATAATTTTGTTCGAAAAAATCCACAGTTTTACCCGGAATTATTGTTTAAAATAAATCGCGTATAATAATTAGATAATTACTATCATTTCATCGCTTATAAGTCACCTGGATTCGAAGATTTATCGTGTAATTATTAGTGTAATAATTCAGATAATTTCATCGTTAAAAAAAGAAACTGTAGTCAATTCCATGGAGAAGGCCTTTCATATCGTTTGACACAATGGTCTTATTTATAAAATGATCCGAATAAACTTTGATCCTGTATCAATACTACTTATAAAAAGCTATTTAGATCACCGTAACTTTCGTGTTAACCGCTATATATCCTTTGTTGAAACTACGGTTGTATCTCAGGGCAGTAATGGTCCGTTTTTATTCATTATATATATATATTATATATAGATCAGGTACTACTCGGTACGGATACATAATCTTCACTTATGTATATGTATTTAATTCTTTGATTTATATATACAAATATACGTTCTTGTAGATTTGTTTATTCTCTCGATGCGGATGGATGTAATCTTACATTTATTATCGTCGACTAAATATTGTTTATTACGAATTTAAGGTCGTTGGGGTGAGATTTCATCTGGCGATTGTTTCGTACTGGCATCCGATTACTTAAATTGCATGATACATATAGTGGAATATGGAAACGGGTTTGTTACGTTTCAAATGCGAGGATTAGAATTTCGTGGAACTTACTGTCAACAGCGTGAAGTCGAGGCAATTACAGAAGGAGTTGGTGATGATGACGGTAACTATAACGAAACTCGTATCGTTAGTCTATTATTAAAATTGGAATTTATTTATTTTATTTATTTTTAATAATTTACGGTGCGTATGTTTAGGAATGGGAAACCGTATAAGTTTAAATTTCGTGTACTTCGGTAAACTGATTTGAGTGTATTTTCGTTTAATATAATGAATTTAACGTATATTGTAAAGTTTATACAAGTTAAAATACTCTCCGTCTCCTTCCGTGAAAATTTAAACGAACGATGGTGATCAAAATTTAATATTATTTATAAAAATTTATTAAAATTAGAATTTTATATAAAATCAATTTATTATTTTTTAATGATTTGAACACTGTGTATGTTTCGTTACTTTTTTATTTTTTTCGTATTAAGTAAATTAATCGTCTCGTGTCTTATATTAAAGTTTAGAATGTCTACAAAACTATGATATGTAATTACAGATGACGAAATCTGTTGTAGGTTGTTGTTGCTGTAATCCGGGTCATTTACCGAATATGCTAGCTTTAAATGTGGCTTTCAATCAAAGATGGCTAGCTTGGGAAGTGATTGCTGCGCGCTACGTTGTAGAAGGCTTCAGTATTTCCGATAATAGCGCTTCTTCGATTTTGCAAGTATTTGATTTTCGAAAAATGCTGATCATTTATTACGTTAAAGTAAGTATAATTAATTTGTTAGCATCGTTTTATATTAAAAACACAATATTACTTATAACAACGTTGTTATTTTTACCTTTCATGCACACACACAGACCTAGAGCAAAGAGAAATATTTTTTGGAGTTCTAGATGATCAAAAGTGTTTCAATTAAAATATTTTTGATTCTTTTTTTTTTTTTTTTTAAATCGAATACGCAAAAAGATAAATTATGGTGTATCCTAAAGTATACAATGAACATGTGCGATTAGTTGATTACGAAGAAATTATTTATAAAAACAATTTTAATCGACAAAAAAAAAATGGACATATAGTTTGTAAAAACGATCAAGCTAGAAAATTTAGAGTATCCAAAAGTATACGTTGAGTATTAAAGGGTTAAATCGAACGCGTATTTCCAATTTTTAGAGCTATTTCTTCGACTGGTTCTGAAAAAATTTGATTCTTACGTTTAATATCTCGTTATTTAAAATATTAATTTACTGACTTTTTAATATTTTTTATTAAGCTATTTATTTTTTTATTTTTATATTTTTGTTATCTGTTTCTGTTATTTATTTTTTATTTTATATTTTTTAATGTCATCGAGCTATATTGAAACACACTATTTGAAAAATGTAAACGATAAAGTAGTAGTTAATATAGTTAAATTTTGAATACGTTAAAAGTCCATAAAGCTTTCCGGCTATTATTAAGTAATTTTCAAGCGGACGAAAAAATAAAAAGTATAAAAACAATCGAAATAACGTTTAGAAATAAAACGCAAGAAAATAATTCATTTAGGTACGCAATTAACGGTTCTAGTTTATCACATTTAACACCAGGTTAATTTATTGATACAGTTCGGTCTTTAATCGAAGCTGTTAATGTAATCCTGTATGTAGATTAAAAGTATTATTTCCTTATATTTTATTTCTTATAATTATTTTTTTTTTTGGGCTTCCAAAATGTTTACCCAAAGAATAATGGCTTATAAGCTTTTGCGGTTTTTAACGTATAGAATTTAGCGATTTTTCAACTATCGTTTATATTCAAAAAATCGTTACCTTCCACACCGGTTCGCATATATTTGAAGAAATGGTTACGATTAAAATGATCGTATAAATGACAAACTGTAAATATAAACAATAAAGTTCTTTACCTACGCTAATAACAACGCGCGTAACTGATACGTTAATATCTTTTTCCGAAATTTAAGGAAAAAAAAACATATAATTTTTAAGATACACTTTTATGGAATTATATTACGCGCTGTTTAGTACGATCTTATAAAAATGAAATCTTAAAGGAAAATTAGGAAAACCGACGCAACTCTATACGAAGATCTAAATATTCCGTTCGTATCTGATATTAATATGACTGAAGACATGCGAGTCTAACAGCTTGGCTAATCACATGTTGGATACTTAAAATGAAGTGTGAGAACATTAAAGCGAAGTAAACTACTGGACCTAGTTTAGGGCCATAGTGAACGGATGAACATCACCGGTTGCTTCTTCCACATGATAGATAACAAGCACAGCTAAATTGCCACACTTGGGTAGATTGTTAATAAACTAAAACGTTAAAAATATTTGTTGTAGCGTACTGTGTTTCATTTAAGTTTTATTAACGACAGAAATATACGGAAAACTTTATTATGATTTTTTATTATGTAACATTTGAAAGCGGAAAAAACGTTATCAAAAATAAAACTAATTTGAAAAGTTTTAAACGTAGTACTTCTTTTAAATAAAGAAACAGAAATGACTATTTTTCTCTTTATGAAAAATTACAAAGCTTTTATAAAAAATATAAATTATAATATACGAATTTATAAAAATGTAAAAAAAATGTTACTTAGATATTTACCAAAATTATCAAAGCGATAAAACTGTATTTTTAAATAATCGAGCACGGGTTTGAAAAGGAACTAAAAACAGCGGCTGCTTTCATCTTCTGCTATTACATTGTTTGGCGGGTTGGCTTACTCACTAAATTGCTGGATAGGAAAATACATTCGTTACTTCGCAATTATTAAAGAACGGACGAAGTATGCAAATGATCGAAATCTATGTACCAAGATGTAGAAGGGCCAGAGAGAGACTAAAATCGAGAAAGCCAGCTCACAGATTAGCTACGAAGCTCTTAGCAGAGGATTTTGATGGCGGTCCGAGCCTGGAAGGAAGAATGGAACCGAAATAACTCAGACAGAAACAGAACGATAGGCACACCGGATATCAGGCCATTAACGTTTGACCTAGAGCGAAAAAGTTTACGGGCCCGGACATAGTGGTCATAACTAGAAAACCAAATGGACCATAGCCCTTCGCGGTGGATGGGAGGATATTCGAGCAGTATTAAGCACGGCTATAGCATATAGCATGCTTGCCGAATTTGGATGTGGACATTTAAGCTACTCGTCGACATACGACATCATCATCATCATCATCGTTGCTGGTTGTTGATTGTGTTGTTTCCCACATTCACTATCACATTATTTAAAAATACTGCTTTATAACTTTGAATAATTTTAGTAAATTGCGTATCTAAGTAATATTTTTTACATTTTTATTTTCTATAAATTTCTATATATTTTATATTTTTTATATTCACTTTATAATACGGCTAAAAAGGTTTGTGATTTTTCAATAACGACTTAATTTCGTTTTCACAGAGTACTATTTATTATACGTTTACATCGCCGAAATTGGAAAGTTGGTTATCGAATTCGTCGATAATGGACGCTTTACAACCGTTGAAAGATAAAAATTTTATAGATGTCGATCCGGTGTTCAATGTAAATATCGACGAAGATTACGATTATCGTATGTCCGGTATTTCGAGGGGTAGCTTTTATAACATCTACGGTCCTTGGATACGATTTTGTAATAACAACAAAGAAGTGGTATGTATAGCAGTAGCAGCGGTAATATTAAATATTAAGTAAAAACGTTCCATAAATATACGGATAAAATTTGAAAATAAACTTAAAAACGGTTTTAAATTAAACCGTATACCAAATAAAAACGTGTTTTTTACGTCGTTAACTACGACGAAATTTAAATAATTAATTAATAGTGTGAACGGAATGACGTTTTCAAACGGAATAATCTTATATTTACGCGGTAGTATTGAAGGCTTCGAGTAGTTGAACGTGGAAAGACGGTTAAAACAAAAAATCAATAAAATTTGTTTAAAATAAAAAATCGCAAGTTACGACTGTTAAGCCATTATCAAGCGAATATAAACAAAACTAAATTATAAAAAATACGTACGAATTTATAAAAATATAAAATGTAAATATATTCCTTAGCGATTTATAAAAATTATCAAAGTGAAAAAACAGTGTTTTTAAGATAATTTTTGTAAAAATTATGCGTATCTCAGTAATATTTTTACATTTCATATTTTTATAAATTTGTACGTATTTTTATAATTTAGTTTGGTTATATTCACTTGATAATTTTTGTTTGTTGTCTAATTCAATGCTCTTGCGATCTCGGAGTATTCTGCACCGTTTGCGTTTTTCTAATTCGTCTAATTATTTGTTTTGTAAAATTCCACGCTTCAGTTCCGTATGTTAGAACTGGCAGCACACACTGGTTGCACACTTTACTTTTTAAACTATTCGGTATTTTTTTATTTTTAAATACACTGCTTAGTTTTCCGAATGCAACCCAGGCTAGAGATGTTCTTAGCTTCCAGTTGCATGCTTATTTTCTTTTCCACCGTAATTTCTTGGCCAAAATACACATATATTCCTACAGTTTCTATTTTTTCACCACTTATAGATATAGTTGCACTTTCCGTTCTATTCGCCATTATCTTTGCTCTGCCTAAATTTATTTTTAGTCCTATATTTTCAGACTGCGCATTTAGATCTGCCAGCTTTAACTGTATTTCCTCGCTACACCACATCATCAGCGAAGCGCATTCCATTTATTTGGATGGCCATTGAGTTACAATTCATTGAGTTACAATTTTCTAACGACACTTTCTAAAGCTTCGATAAATAGTTTTGGTGATATGCTATCACCTTGTCTTACGCCTCGTTTCAATGGTATGTCATCCGTAGTATTCCAAAATTTAACCTTCATTGATACCGATTCGTACATTTTTTCTGACGATATTAATGTAATAGCCATCGATTCCCGAGTCTTATAGTGAATTTAGCACTGTCCATATTTCCACCGAGTCGAAGGCTTTTTCGTAATCAACAAAGATCATACATAGGTCCATATTATACTCTTCACAATTTTGTATTAACCGTTCCTAATTACCAAAACATGGTCGTTTGTACTGAGCCCCGATCGAAATCAGGCTTGTTCTGTTAGTTGATGGAGGTCTATTGATTTTGTTAACAGATTTGTTCTAATCCGAGTAAACACTTTATACATCTGGATAACGTACCGATAGGTCTGTAATTCCGTAGTGCGAGTGTATCTTCTTTTTTATGGATCAGAATAACTTCCGGGCATTTCCACGTATTCGGTATCATATTTTCTTTTAGACACATATTAAACGAATCACATAACATGTCTACCATTACTGAGCCTCCGTATTGTACCATAGCTGGGTTGCGATAGACATAACGTAATAATGTAATATGTACGATTAACGCAAAATGACTTTTAACAAAACAACTCGATAATTTCCAAAATTTCTATTTCCAATTTTCTCAGTACAATTATCTTTTCGTTTATGGTATTAGTCAGCTGTGCAATTAACAAATCAGCGTTTTCGGATAATGAAAATATTTAGCGATGATAAATACGTTCATGTTAAAAAAGATAATTATTATTCTAGCAAATAAACGCAATTAATTTAAAAAGAACCGTGCTATTTTGTATAAATACTTGTAACAGACATTATTCTGTTTGAACATACATATATATATATATATATATATTTTAAATATACTTTTAGCCGTTAGCAGATGTTGGAAAAGATTCTGACATCACTACGTTGTGTTACGCATTAAGCTTGTTGGGAAGAAGAGCTCTTGGAACTGCTTCTCACAATACAGCAGCTTCGTAAGTCGTGTCCTGATTAATTTAGTTTTTAATTAATAAATACAAATGCACGATTATTATTTAGTTAGCGCGTTATCAAAATAGATTATTTTATTTTATAAAATAATAAATTTTATATATTGCAATATTAGAAACGGATTCATTATTGTAGAATCTTCTATTTTTAACACAATTTGAGGCGATGTTTTTTTTTTATGTAATAGAATCATTAGCATTTTTAAAAATTATTATTTTGAAGAAAATATACAGTAATATTACGATACTTCTTCAATATTTTATACAAAAATATATACCCGAAATATAAATGTTCTGTACACATTGAAATGCTCCGTTCTTTTAGTCATTCTATGCAATGAATTCGTATCATTATATGTAGGAGATAAGGTGAAATTTTATTTAAAAAAAAAAAACTACTGACTACATCACTATTATCTTGTAGGGTCGAGTTTTTCTTGTACGGTTTGCATGCTCTATTCAAAGGCGATTTTCGTATCGCTTCTGCCCGAGATGAATGGGTATTTTCAGATATGGATCTACTGCACAAAGTAGTGGCTCCTGCCATACGAATGGCTCTAAAGTTGCATCAGGTGTGTATTTTTAAGAAATACGGGGGTGGGTATTTCTAAGTGTATATACCTCAGCAATATTTTTTTAGCGCTGCAATTATTTATTTTCGTTTGCGCATTTTTAGCGCCGTTAATAATAATTTTAAATTATTTTACGAATTTATCACCAAAATTTAACTAATTTAATTTGATATTGATCTTTTTACTATAAATCGTTAAATAATTTAACTGTTACGAAACAATTATCTGCGCTTATTTGCTTATTTGAGTTTTAACAAATTCTTGTTGGAAGGATCATTTTATGGCACCCGATGAGTTTGAATCCCCGCCGGCTTTATACGCGGCAATTACTTCTCATCGGATGAATTTAATTATATCTCACGAAGGCGATCCTATTTGGAGGAAGGCTGTTTTATCGGGTATGCCATCGTTACTTGCGCTGAGGTAAGTTTGATTGAATTTCATATGAATTATATATATATATATAAAGCACATTTGTTTCTACTCTTTGTAATTTTATTCTAAGCACTTTTCTACATATACTATATTATATACATATATGTTTTGTTCTGGTCTCCTGGTAGACGATTTCTTATTTTGATATTTTTACGGGATTAAGGTTATCATTTTTCGCTCATGAACAATATTTTAAATTTCTTTATATATTTTATAATATATATATATATATATATCATTACCATCATCGTCGATTGTTCGTTTAGATCATCGGGATACCATGAATCATCTTTACAAACGAGCGTGTCCAGTCGTCTCGTAAGGTCTGATTTATTGATCGCTTATTGGTGTTTAAATTATCGATATATGATTCGTAATTAAACACGTGCAGAATATTTAGTTCGTTAAATTATTCGTATACATAAATATTATTTACGTAACATCTCGTACGGTTTTAATCGATTAAGACGTCTATGTCTCGTCTAAGCATTGAAATGTATAAATTCGCGTCGTTATTATTATAATCCATATAATTTCAACTGTTGTTTACTTGAATGACGAATTATCAAATTTTATATATTGCTTTTTATTATTTGAAAAATTATTAAATTTTTTTATGAGTTGTATACGCGTAATAAGTATATTCATTCGAACGAATAGATATTCCAAACATTTGATTCAATTACGAAATTAAAATCGTGCCCAGAAATTCAGTTTTTTTTTTTTTTTTTTAAACAATTTTTATTCAATTTCAAATTTTATAAAGCATGTTTTTGACGTCCGCTGTATGATATATGAAATTTTTATGCTAATAAACATTTTTATTTTCTGGTTGACGCGAAATGTCTCACTTTAAAAAATATTTATATAAATACATTGAAAATTATCTATAGTTCACTTAGGAAGCGGTATTGTAAAATAAACATACGTATAAAATTTATAATTTTGTGTCAAAATTTTATAATGTATGACTGAAAGTGTTAATTTATAAAGGCCAGTTAATCAATTAATTAATGAATTAATTAACGACGACGATAATTGTATGTTTTCGTGCGTAGATGAATAAAATTTCAACATTTTGTTAATAGGCGCGTACTGGACGATGGTAATGACGAATATAAAGTGATAATGTTGAATAAAAGATATCTTAGTTTCCGGTTGATTAAACTTAATCGAGAGTGTGTTCGTGGGTTGTGGGCTGGTCAGCAGCAAGAATTGGTTTATTTAAGAAATAGAAATCCAGAAAGAGGAAGCATTCAAAATGCGAAACAGGTATATATATATATATATATATATATATATATATATGTACAGTATAATACGTGGGTGTGCATGGTTTTGGTACGTCTTTATATACGAATTGATGACCTGACGATATAATCGCGATATACTTCTTTAAAGTTGTACATTTAAATTTATATTATAATGTATGTCAAATAATACATATCATCGTTATATAGCAGTGTAAATCGTAAGCTTTGTATATTTTTTTCTTTTAAAAAAGTAAATAATTGTCTGTAATTAATAAAAATTATCTGAAAATTCTTCTTCTTCTTTCTTCTTTTAATGTCATACATTATGCAGTGCCTAGGCTATTCCCAATAATTTCTATTCCTTGTTTCCTTAAAAAGTCTACAGATATCTTTAATGTTACCCTGTTCCTCGATGTTTTTTATCCATGAATTTCTTATTCTACCATTTGTCTTTTATCATGATTGCGATATTCCTCAAAATATGACCTAGATATGTCATTTTTCTTTTTTTTTTAAACATTTTTTATAAGCTTTCTTTGTATACGAGCACTTTTTAATACATTATTATTTGAAACTTTTTCGGTCCATAAAAATTCTTGATAGTCAGATATTTGTATCTGATAACTATCTAGATTGAAGTATTGTTTTACGGTTAGATGACTTTGATCACCTCTTGATCACCGTGAATTTAGTCTTTGATGTATTAATTTGACTTACAGCAGAGAGTTTCGTCTAACAAACATTGTAACTCCTGGTGCTTTCCGTTACAATTGCTGAATTTTCTGCATATTTAAAGTTATCGATTCTTTTCCCATTTACTTTTATTCCTTAATCCTAGTTGAAAAATCTTCTCTATATACATGTTAAAAAAGGGGCGAGACTATACAGCCCTGTATTTTTTATAATCTTGAAGGTTTCTGTCTTCAGATCTTGATTTATTTTTACCTTCGCCTCTTGTTGTCTATACAAGTTCTGTATTATTCGGGTATCTTTTCCAATAAGTCCAGTTTCTATTAGGATTCTGACAAGCGGATTGTGTTTTACTGTATCGGATGTTTTTTCAAAATCATCGTAGCATTGCTGTAGTAGTTGTCTCGTACAAAAAATATCCTCGCGTAAACCTTTTCTAAATCCAAATTTAGTGTTCCCACAGTGTTGAAATTTGCTATAAATTCTTTCGTTTATTACCCTCAGAAATGTTTTCAATAAAATAATTACAGTAAAAAAAAAAATAGGCTCAAAAGTTAAACAAGTGAATCAAAAAATGATGTGTGATATATATATATATATATTGCCAATTAATTTTCAAATTTGAAGAATGTGGAACGTAGTGATTTTTTATTAAAATAAACGACAAAAAAAGAAGTTAAAATCACTAATTTTTGTTTCTTTTTCTTTATGAAAAATCATATTTTTGGCTATTAGGCTATTATCAAGTGAATATTTAAAAAGATAAAAATATAAAATGAAAAAAATATTAATTTAAGATTACAATTCACAAAAATCAGTAAAATGAAAAACAGTATTGATAAAATTAATTACATAAAAAAATTAGTGATTTTAACTTCTTTTTTGTTGTTTATTTTAATTTTAAAATGTAAACTATTTAAATTATTTCAGTTTTTACTCTCAGTGGAAATGAAACCACATATGTTAGAATTGCAAACTCTCTGAATTCGATATAACCGTTTACTTTATTTGACAAATGTTTGATTTACAGATTACATTACTTCTATTTCTCTATGTAAAAATTCTACCCGGTATTTCATTTTTCAGTCACTATTATCTAAATTAATAATATCCATAGAACTAGCTGCTTTATGTTGAAAATCACCTGGAATGTTTCTGGAAGTTCCAATGAGTACGTTATTTTAATAAATGATCCGTAAACTAACGGACGGAAATTTATTATTTACACCTATTAAGAAATATAATAAAATCACGTCGTTAAATTTCATCTATAGGTACTAAGGAATATAATAAACTCTTCTTGCGATCAACCGATCGGTTATCCGATATTTGTTTCACCTTTGACAACGTCCTATGTAGAAACGAATGAACAAATTAGAGAATATTTCGGCGGACCATTAAATCTTCGAACGATGAAAAATGTAGCTCTTAATGTATGGAAAAGGTAAACGAAACTTATTTAAACAGAAAAAAAAATTAACGAAAAGTCATAATTTTATTATTACGATTTAATTTTACTATCGTACATATTAAATGCTTTTATTTAATGCGTATATGTGTTATTTGTTTGTTAGTGTGACGGCGAACGCATTACATAATCGCACTTATTTACGTAACAGTTGTTTAATAATTAGCCAGGCAAACTGCAGTAACAGGATTAATGTTCGATAATGGTACTTTACGTAATCTTTTCTAATAACGTACATTATATATGTACGACTGCTAGACGAAGGCTCTCCAATTTTTTCCAAACGTCGCAATCTCGAACTTTTTCTCGCCCATTTGCCCTGAACTTTTAAATCTCATCTGTCCATCATATTATTGGGTGAGTTCTGTATGCAAAGTGATGATTTCTTATTGGTGGGCTAGCGCTGATCATCATTATCATCATCGGTACAGTCTTAAAACTGGTTCGTCACCACGATAGTAGTTTCCGTCTTTCCCGGTCTTCTGCAACTCTTTAATTCGGCGCAGTTCTTTAATCCGGTGCCTTTTAACAGGGCTGAAATGTTTTTCTCGGTTTTCCGGGATTTTTATCGTCAAGAATATTTCGAAGTAATCCTCCATGCCGAAGTACACACGGCCCATCCAAATTAATCGTGTTTTTCTTATCCGATTTAATAACGACCTTTTCTCTTCAATTTGTCGTAGTGCCAGTTCATTTTTAATTTTTTCTACCCAGCTTATCCGTTCCATTTTCCTCCATTGTAACTGATATTCACTTTATTTAATGTCCAGGTTTCAGCAAGAGCTAAGAAGTACATCTTCAATATTCTTTTTCGGAGCTTTGAAGGTATTGACTTTTGTAGGCAAGCTAAATCGGAACTGATCGCTGATAGGGAAACGGAGAAGTAAGATGTTCGTTTTGTTAAATATTGTTATAACTTTCTACTCAGCAAACTGTCGAAAACTCGTTCGTGACACACTTTCCCTTGTTGTCCTTTCGGCTAATGGAGCCAACCAGACAGAAAATCAGAAGACAGGATACTATAATTTTACTACCATGCTTCTACATATTATACACGCGGAAAATATCCATATGAAACTGTAAAAATCACAATATCCTAATATCTATAAGATGAATTAAATTATTACGTATAGTGAAATGTGATTATACCGTAGAATATTTCGCATAAACTGGACAGATAAAGTACGCAACAAGGAAGTATTGCAACGTAGGAATAAATGCGAGAAAATTGTACAAGATGTCAAGTATCGTAAACTGAAACATTTTGGTCATGTAATGCGACGGCAGACGATGCATCCTGCTCCATGTGTTAATGCGAAGAAAAATTACAGAAAGAATATCACGTGGATGAAAAAAGACGACCTGGTTACAGAATGAGTCGAATTGATACAATTTACCAATGATAAGTATGTTCCGAGCAGCTCTGGATCGACGTAAGACTTTCAACATCTTACCCAACGTTCGATAACGGACACGGGGACACGGCACTGTAATGAAATGAATATATATTATATAATGTCCCGCGGTGGCATAGTTTACTCGGTTGTCATTCGAAGGTGATGGTTCGTTTCCAGCTAGTGGGTTTTTTATCATTACATAACTCTCAGTTATTATGTTGGAGGCAGTTGCACCTCACTCTTTATGACACGATATAAATGAAGAAATATTTTATTAAAAAAATTTATACACAATATACATTGCTAACAATTAGTTAATTGTGTGCCAGGTGCATTCTTACCGCAATAAATAAAATTATCTTATTATAACTAGAAGTTAATGGCGAAATAAATATAGAGTGACCCAGAGAAGACGGACGGTTTTGTTGTTTTTTTAATACTCCAAAACTACTTGACCAAAATTTTTGATGAAATTTTATTTAAAGATAGGAATACAAAAGATTAGCTTGCAATCATCTGTGGAACATAATATCGTTCAGATGATCGCCATTTGCAACAATACATTCATTCAGTCTTTGCAAAATTTTCGAAGACATTTTCGAGCATAGGTCGCTGAAATTTTGAAATTTCTTCAGAAGAGTTTTTAGCTGTTACAGATCTCGTGGACGTGTTTCGTAAACGTGGATAAGGTATCCCCATAAAAAAAATCGCGTAACTTTGAATTCTTTTCGAAACTCTTTTGCACTGTCGTGATCGGTTCACGCCGAAAATAACGTTTCACGCCCAACGCGCGCTCCTCATTATAGGATGCCATGATGACTGAAACTAGACAAAAACGAATATTTCATGTGTACACTAAACGTGGAGGATGCGGTGTTGTAGCAGTGTTACCAACTGCGCTATTCAAAAAATAAAACAGTCTGTCTTCTCTAGGTCACCCAATACTCGTATTATACAAACCATGGTATAGGTGAGCTCTTACGTTGTACATAATTAGTACCTTGAATGCTAGCTAATTTTGTACGCGAAAATAACGTGTAATGGAGTAGTCACGATCGAAATATTTGTTAATTCCATTTCTAGGATAAGAAATCGTTGTATCGCGGGATGTTCAAGCGGCAGCTCAGTTCCTTCTCAAGATGATGGTGGTTTCGGTAATGACGGTGTATACGCTATGACCACGTTCAACGCTCATAGCGGTAATTATTTACTTTATATGTATTGGTCGATTGTATTACATATTAACCTTTCCATAATGTCCACTCTGCGGGACATGAAATATTAATGCTAACAAAAATTTTTATACGTGAAATGTCTCAATTTTAAATATATTTATACGAATACATTGAAAATTAGCTACTGTTCATCTGAGACGCACTATTTGTATAATAAACTTAATTAAGTATCGATTAAATATTAGTATGGAAAAACCGAATTTCGATCTTCGCTATTAGTTATGAATGTAGTGTCGAGTTATTTTAATATCTTCGAAACGTGGGTTTTATATTTTCATTAGGTTATAATACCGCTTCACAATTAGAGACGTCCATAGCCAGTAGCGGAGGCACTATAACGCGTGTTAGTCGTGCTAGTATCCTACCTAGTAGCGCTAGTAAACCGGGAAGTACTAGTCTGGTAAGTTTAGCCGGATTTCTTTCACCAGCCGGAACTAGTCCTAATACGGATACATCGAAAAGTGTCGAAAAGAAGACGACAACGGTCGACAAAGACGAAGAAGAAGAAAAAG
Source organism: Coronaproctus castanopsis (assembly GCA_032883995.1). Lineage (NCBI taxonomy): Eukaryota > Metazoa > Arthropoda > Insecta > Hemiptera > Monophlebidae > Coronaproctus > Coronaproctus castanopsis. The sequence continues at coordinate 239,531,998 of CM065053.1, read as the reverse complement.
AAACCGTTCTACATCGAGTGAGAGTAAGAGTTATTTTTATATTTTTTTAAAATAAATAAATGTGTATATATAAATATATATATGTTATATTTAAATAATTGGAGAGACAATCTCCGGACCAGAGGTATTTACGAGATTGTGTAAATGAATTAAACCAAATGATATTAATAAATAAATACAAACTTTACGTCTTGATTAGATTTATGACGAAGCTAATTTCCTTCGCTAACTAATAATTTGTATAATTTTAAGCGAATAAATATATTAAAGGTTTATTAAAAATAATTAAGTAATTAATGATTAAAATTGCAAGTAAATACGGATGCGACAGCTGTGATTTACGCAGCCTTAGCCGTTACTGAAATTGTTAAATTAAATCAATTAAAATTTTAAATAGGTTAAAGTAAAAAAAAAAAAGTAAAAGTTAAAGGCAAAATTAAACTAGAGAATTTAAAATTATATTCATCGTAATTATAATTTTATAATTAAGTAATATTTTATTTTTGAAAACCTATGGTAAAGAAATAAAATTTAGTCCAAATTTATAAAAATATATGAACAATCAAATACTTAAACAGTACATTAGAACCACGTGACCCAATTATAAATATACATACACACTACACACTATTTCTGTATTTGAACACGTACACACACGTACACACTCACACACACACACATATATATACTTTTTATTTTTATTTATTTATTTTTTATTTATTTATTTTTTATTTAAGTTTAATTTTAATTTATATTCCCAATTGCACCACAAGAATTCCACACAATAACGGTACACAAGAAATATTAATAATTCGGATATATATACAGTAGACACGTTGCCTATTAACATATACACAAATTACTAAGATTTTTTTTTCTCTTTCAAATTGCTTGCAATCTGTCCTGTAGAACAATAAGCAGCACTGCTGACAATAAGTTGTCAAATGAACGCTGTACAGTTACAGCTATTCATAGCTTCTCTGGGTATAATTTATAAAATCAGGATCTGTAGTGCAGTTCAGTTTGGCAGATTCTCTTCAAACGTCTGAACCGCATACCATTATTTATTAGATTTCCAGCTAGTGGATTAGCGTGATGGTCAAGTCGTTGCTTATAATTTTGGCTAAGTGATCTGATGATTTAACCGTAGGAATTTGTAAGTCTCTATACAGGTCGTCATTTCTGATAAACCAAGGTGCACACACTATACTAACACCTTCGCCTGGAATCGTTCGATGATCTTAAGGTTAGAATTACTGGTTGTTCTATAGATGTGGATGCCACAAGTCCAAATAGGTTTTAAGACTACATTATATAACAGCCTTTTATTTTCTACTGATAATGTAGAACGTTTATTCATCAGCCAATTCATTTCTCGATATTTCATATCAAGCTGTTTCCTTTTCACCAGTAATGTGATTCCTCCAAGTTAATCTTTGATTTAAATGTAATCCAAGGTATTTAACCTTGTGTCTGGGAGGAATCATTTGTCCGTTAAGATGAATATGTACATCCTTTCCTTTATGTGAATAATACACATGCTTACTCTAAATCGTTTACTTTGATCTTCTACATTTTGAACTACTTGTCTAAGTCAGTTAAGTGTTGTTGAAGATGTTTAGTTGCCATTGCAAGATCACTATTTGTCGACAATATGGCTGTATCGTCAGCGAACATGGCCGTTGTTGTATTGACGTTAACTGGGAAATCAGAAGTATAGATGCTACATAAGATCGGGCCAAGCACGCTACCTTGCGGTACACCTGTTTGTACAGGATAAATTCGCGAATGTGCATCATTTACGACAACTTGAAAGCCCCTGTCAGTTAGATACGACTTGAATATTGAGTAATATGGGAGAGGTAATTTAACTTAATTCAATAGATCAAACAAGCATGTAAAATAAAAAGTTTAATTATATCGAATAATAATGAACCTATGATCTGAAGTATTCGTTACGTTACATTCCAATAAAATACTTTACCACAACGATAGTATGTATCAGAGTTCTTCATCTTAAATTTATGCAAATATTCTATTAATTTTCCACGCGATTTTAATGTTTGAGTTAAATTAAAATTAGGTTTTAAAAATTTAATGGAAAATCGCTGAGTTCAATTTGTGACTAGTTCGTATAATAAGGAATTATTTAAATTCCACCGTAGTTGGAATTATTTGAGCAATGCGTTAAATAAATGTTTACTATATCGTTTGCGACATACAAACTCATTATTTAAATTAAATTTCTTAGTAATATAATTATTGGACACTAAGCACCGTGTAATAACTTTTAATGCGAGCTTAACAATAAATTGATAACCAATTGTAATTTTATTACAAAATAATTTCAAAGATACACTATGAGCAAATATAGAACAGCATGGACATACATAAGATGATGTCACATAGTTTATTAAACGTAATATTCTTTATTATATATATATATATATATATATATATATATATATGGCTCAAATACTTATAATATAGAATTTCAGAATAACACCACCGCGATGTTTAATATAATTAAAAAACTTAAGTTTAATATTACAAAATTTTAAGTGTATATCAGGTTTTGCTAATTTCTTAGCAAATTAAATATGTTCTATCCGGGTTAACCATAGAGTTAAGATTCTTTAATTTTAAATTCAGCAAATGGACAGTTTTATTTATTCTATTCTGTAAAAATAAAGAACCAATATTATCATAACTAGCAACAGGTAAAAAATATCATTTACATAAGATATTAAAATTCTATAGTTAAAACTTATGAGTGGGCTTTTTATATACAAATTAATGGAAATTACGTTAATTACATGTGTGTCACATTATACCCTTTTATTCGCTTATGTAAAAATGTAAGATCATATATATATTTTTCTAATTTATTTTTTTAGCTGGTCTTGAACTTCACTTCGAGTTATATTTTGAAATATCATTCATAATATTAGGTAATTTAATTTCCGTTAATAATGTTTCGGAAATTAAATTTTTTGAAAAATGATGTATTCAGGATGAAAAATAATCTAGTGATTTTCTATTTGTCTGTTTGATCGCGGAGTCGTGACTTTCTGTAAATATGTGTACAGTGTTCACGGTTATTCTCTAGGACAACCGCACTAGAAGCTGTCATCGCATTTACTATTGATACTGTTGGGCCTGTTGCCGCGTTAACATGTTTTCTGTTAGTATTTACTCCCTCTGGGCTTTTTATTGCGAGGTACTGGTTGCTAGGAAAATAGCATTTAGGACCTAATTATGCAGGCGATCTGAACTTGCTCAGGGTTAAATGAGACATTGCAAGAGTTTAGAGTTATATAGATAATTTCTAAACCCCTCCTTCTGCCCTTCATGTTAATCATCCTGGTACTACTCGAATCGTCCATTTGGCACTTTACATCACAAGTCGCTGTTATGTTCGCGATTGTTTATCGTTTTATTCGCACCTATCTTGCAATAAAGTGATGCAGAAAATGGAAAACTGGCCAGTAGATTGTTGGAAAGCGTTTTTCATTCCAATTTTTAAAAACGAAACTCCCTGTGGAGCGTTCTAACTGTAGGACAATATCGTTTTTATCACATTTCAGTAGTTCTACTATAAATCATAAAAACACACTCATTTATATTTTTACAAATCACTGAAGAGCCAGTGGTATTTATTCTCGGGAAAAGTATTAATGATTCTAAAAAATAACGAGAATTTAACCTGAAGATATATAAGTATGTTTCGTTGACTATGTAAAAGTTCCGTACAGTTAGTAACACTGTGTAAAAACCCGTCATTAAATTTGACTTGTATTTGCTTTTCGCAATTTAGGATCTTTTAGCGATATTTATGATTGAGAACTATTATGAAAGGAGAAAAACTCAATGGCGCTCACCTGTTAGGTACGACTCTAAGCAAGGTCTAATAGTTTACCGCGTTTTAATTTCCGCTGTTCTATGGTAGTATCTAGTATTTTTCAGCCAACTTACTTGACTTGCCTTTCGCGGATTTATTTTGGGATCATCCGAAATATTTCAGTTTTTATGCAATTATGCCTACTTAGAATTAAAGTTTTGCTTTTATATACTATTTTTATCTATGAGTCAATTAATTTTTTTTTTTTGTAATTAAGTTCCTTTTTTTATCTTATCCGTGTTGTGTCATTATGGTAATCGACTATCTAAGAGCATAGTTAAGTATCTTAACGCGTGACAGAATTGGTGTTATTATAGACGTTAACCGGTGGATTGCACCTCCTTATGAACATTGAACTCTCGTTGACATACTTTTTAAACGATCGTTTTACTGTTTAATTATGAAAGTTAAATTTTCTTTTTTCTTTTTTTTTTTCTTCGTTTGTAGATTGTGGATCCTATCCAAATACACGATGGTATTAACCAAGGGCGTCTAATTGATGTCATCTGGCCCGATGAAATCATGCGACAAAGAGGTGGTAGAAATTTCTGGAAAGACTGGGTCCCCGAAGTCGGCATGGAAGGACAGGTTATTAATCTAAATAATAAAATTTTTCTTTTTCTTTCTTTATTTTCTTCGAAATTCGTGTTTGTTTTGAGCGTATGTATAGGATAATGTGAAAAATGTTCTATCTCGAAATTTGTTAGTGAAATCGTGCAATTCATCTCTTAGAATTTATTTATGCGTTTATTTTTCTATCGACAGGTTGTGCATAAATGGGTACCGAATCATCCAAATCCTAATAAACGGTCCACGTTTGACAGAACGATTCTGTTGGTGAAAATTGACGATAAATATGTTCCTATTTCGGAAAGTGGCGTTCAAGATTTAGGAGCCGAAGTATGAATTTTTCTTCGTAAGTATATAAGTAAAATGTATTTACGTGTCAGTGTGTTTGTGTGTGTGTGCGTACGTGTCTCGTATAAGTGAAAACATATCGAAGTTTGAAGGTAACAACTTTGTTCAAAATGTCATCAGGAAAAAGAAAATATCAACAAAGTGGCGCTCAGAAAAGATTATCGGTGCAAATTAAAAATATGAAATTAGAGTCTTTACCAAAAATATCGCAGTTTTGCGTGAAACGTGAAAAAAACCCCTGCAAATTGACGAAGCTGAACAGAGCAGTATCGACACGATCGACAGTATTGTAATTAAAATTTGAAAAATGAAGTGAGAAGCACAATGTTAAATGATCGATTAATTTATTTGTAATAATGTGCATTGAATCGGATATTTTAGATAAAATTTCTTCGTGTACAATTTAATACAAAGCCTAAATATTTATGAAACATAGAATAAGAAACATAATAGTCATCAATAATCAATCTATTTATGGATAAATAAAACGCCTGTAAATGAATATAAAGGAAACACATTTGTAAGGACAAAGGGAAAGATCTATTTTGTTTAGTAGCATGTTAAGTGAAACTATAGTACTATTTACTGATTGAAGAATTAATTCCATAAAGTACATCCGTGTAAAATGAAATGTTAGTATTATTAAGCAAGGGTGTGTGAAAAAGTTTAAGTATATAAATATTGAGTAAGACAGGACTTAAGGCTGACCCTTGTGGTAAGCTTAAATGTACCAGTCTAGCGATAGTATTGTAGGTGGATGAATGTCTGAAAATTAAGAATAGGTTTGTGAATAATTTACATACGGAATTAAGTCAAAAAGCATGGCTTGCTTTATTTATGTCTAAAAAGTAAGCAATTAAATATTTGTTTGATATGAAGGACTACTTATAAATTTCTGCTACCAGATAAGACACACAGTTCAGGGAACTGATGTTGTTACGGAAACCAAACATGCCTAAAGGAAACAATTTATTATTTTCTAACCATCAAGCAATTCTATAGTATTCTTTCATATGTTTTACATATGCATGAGGCTAAGGATATGGTACAACATTATGTATTACAACGACTAGAATTTGATTTATTAATCCAAACCACAAGAAATTGAGACCAGCTTTCAAGATAAGAGCCGGTCTTAAGAAAATAATTTAAACAATTCAAGATAATTGTAACGGTAGAAGGCGGGATATTATTTAGGATTTTGTAAGTGATGCCGACAGAACCAGGTGAAGATTTTAAGGAGAGAGAATGTAGGTGGAAAATTGAAAATTAAGATCGGGAGATGGACAGGGTTTGAAGGAAAAGCTGAAATGGAAAAGAAAGGTCTAAAAAATTAGAAACGCATGAGGGAGTTATAGTGTCTACAAAACCCAAAATGAGTCATTGGAGGGATCAGAATAATAGTTAAGAGAGTTTTTGTCGGCAAAAGCCCTGCCTTTGTTCCACGTGTAGAAGGAAGGTTGAGTACGATTTATGGAAGAAACAAGCTTCTCCCAAGCTACTCTTTTTTTAGTTGACAAGAAGGTAATGGCTTCCTGGTTTTTATACAAAAGGTAATCTCTAATTGAGCGACTACGGCGAAATTGTTTAAAATAATTACTTAAAAGGTTTTGCTAATTATAATTAAAAATGTCCCTTCAGGGAGTAGAATTGAACTTTCGGTTAGAGGACTTAATTTGGAACGTAAATTGGTTGGGTGCTACATTGAGATAATGCAAAAATGTATTGCAGAAAGGGATGTCAAAAGATGCAGCAGAATGTAAAGGAGAGCATAAATTATCTAAGAATGAGGAAAAATTATAACTATTATGATGAGGAAGCAACCATGGATAAGAATATAGATTATTATCTTGATAGGATAGAGAAGAGGAGAACTGAATATAAAGAATAATAGCGGGGGAAGATAATCACTACCCAAAGATATGGATTGAATAGCCCAATCGGTTTAGACACTAAATTGCCAGAAATTATGGATAAATCAAGAACGTTTGAGGGTCTCCGGATGGAGGGAATGGTAGTAAGACGCCATCTTTAACAACAGTTAAATCTGTTGTATTAATGATGTCCAACATAAGTCCGGAATTGTTATTTAGTAATACTACCTCAACCGAAATGCTTGGATGAAGTGAATAAAATTGTCCGTATTAAACAATTTCAATTACTATTGATTATAGGATCAATGGAAATCAAGGAGCGAGGAATATTATTGTGAACTAAAATAGCGGCTCCCCGTATCCATCAGCTCTGTTATCACGGAAACATTGATAACCGGGAATTGAGAAATTAGTTTCGGATAACAAGATAATATGGGAAATGTCGATGGCGAAAAAGGATCCCAGACTTGCTTTATTTGTGGAGATGCTGCGACAATTCCATTGCAACAGTCTTAGATTAGTTTTGGAATTATGGGGATGCATTAGGCGAAAAAACTGAGCAACAACTGTAGATGACTAAACTACTCTTCACTTATGATATTAAACATATTATAATGCATTATCTACATGGGCCGGAACAATCTTTAATCAATACCGATTATAATGATGTAAGATTAAGCTTTATCTAATTGTATTATTATTATTATTAATCAATCGGAATGTTTTTTATTCGTTACACACAGGGGCGCATGGGCTCGTAATCAGTTAACCGGGCAAAGCGCATACGGCGCCAGTTTTCGGGAAGTATTTTAAAAATTTACGGGGGGGGTTCGTGATTTTTTTTCTAAAATGACGGATAAGTTCGGATTTTAGGTCAAAATTAAAAAATTAAAACAAAACAACAAAAAATCGTGGGCTTGTACCCCCATACCCATTTCTTTTTAATGTATTGAATGAATTAGATACCAAAAATTACTTAAAAATACAAACGGTACTTGAAAAAAGAACGTCAACTGTTTAGTTTAAAATTAAAGAGCAAACAAAGAATAAAAATAATTATTTTTAAAAAATTCCGTCGAAAGTTTCGATTTTTCTGCAGTTAAATCAATCATTTGATCGTTGCTGATTTTTTCAAGAATGTCTTTCTCGATAGACATAAGCATAAAGGTAGAAAGTAACTCCTGCGATAATCGGTTCTTGATAAACCGAAGTTTTGAAAAGCTCTTTTTACAAGCAACTTGGGTAACAGATTGTGTAGCGAAATATTTATACGTCAAACCTACTGTCTACTGATAATAAGCTGCTTTTGTATAACCAAGTTTTGAAACCAGTTTGGCGATACGGCTGCCAATTATGGGGTTGTGCCAAGAAAAGTAATACTGAGCAACTTGGGTAACGGATTGTACTAAACTGGACTGTTGGCGCGGCGGCGTCGGTTGAGCCGGTTTTACTTCTAATTTGTTATACGCAATACTACATAAATCACATCGTCAGCAGAACTTGGAATGTTTTTTCTTGATTCATGACGAGTGTTTTACACGATGAACCCGTATTGCCCATCCGCCCCTGGTTACACAAATTAAAAAAATTGCCTCCTTTCAAATAATAACGGACATTTTTGTGGAACGTTTCAATTTAAAAATATTTCTATAATATCGCGTTCATAAATTATCTATAGTTATCGAAAAATCGATAATATGCACAAAATATTACTTTATATTTCCACCTCCTCGAGTCATTTTCTTTAATATTTTGTTCGCCATAACGGATAATTTTGTCTAAAGAAATTGGTATACCACCTAAAGAGTTTAAACAAATTTTAAGACATTTATTGGTAAAATACATCTACTGTACGGCTGCTACACATTACTGCGCCGTACGATATTTATATTAAATCGCGATTTGTTTTTTTTTTTTGCATATTGTTTTCAGTTGTCCTAAGTTCGACGCTGTTATTTGCGTGCCGTTACAATATTCAACTCTGCGAATTCGCGTTCATCGGCGCGATTTTATTTATTTCGTTTAGCATTTTTTGATTTCGATTGTGAATATTTTATAATACTTCAGTCGATGTAATTGTAAAGTTATGATACTGTGCCATATATTTTAAAATTATTTTAAGTTGAATGCATAATCTGAAAGATATGATATATTTTACATTATGCATATATTTTATGGACCCTAATAATGTTTAATTTGTTATTGAATCATTTGCTTAAAATAAAATTAGCGTACGTGTATAACCCGTTCATTTTTTAGAGCAAACTATTGATGATGATAATATATATTAGTGATGGGCATAACCGACTAATTAGTAACAGCGTTTCCAAAAAACCGACTAATTATTCGTTTTTTTTTCTTTTATTTAGTCAGATTTACTTTAATTCTTTATTAGTACGATGTAAACACAGCATAGCAAATGAAAATATCATTAAATGATAAGTTATATAACGAATAACAGGTATAAAATAAACCCAGTGTTTTTAAAATAAAGTTAAAAAATATATTTCAGTTGAACAGTAACTAACAGATAACCTAGAATTGTATGAACTTTGTAAAGTAAATCACGTAATCATACAGATTTTTGAATTACATAAATAAATTGAATATATTTTCATACAACATGAGTATATATATATATATATAATCGGTGTTTTACAAAAATTAATAATTTATTGTAGTGAAAATATAACCAAATCACTGTTTTAAAATCCGATTAATTTTCAATCGATTCTCGCGAAACCTATTAATATCGATGTACATCCGAATACTTTTTAATCGGTTCTAACAAAATGTCAATATTTTCCGAATTTCATATCCTTAAATTACTTAAATCAATTTACAATTACTTACTGTTAACCTATTATTATTAAATCCGAAGTAAACTTTGATAAACACAGAAAAAAACCCGCAATAGAATATTTCAGTCGAAATGTGATTACTTCATTTCAATCGAACCGAAATAACCGAATAATAGAACCTACTAAATGCAACTAAATTCAATCGGATTTACGTCATCCGATTTAAAAGTAGCCGTGTTTTTAATTCTAAAGCACATCGACACTTTGTACCATGTCATATACAAATTAAATAAAACATTATTTTTTTACGTATATAGGCAAAATAACATCTTTACAGGATTTATAAATATACGTAAACATGATATATATATATATATATATATATATATATATATAAATAAGTAATATTTAATCAATTGCTTAAATTAATAAAAAATGTTTAAAAAATATTTTCAGAAACCGACGGATTTTTTCGGTTATTTTGGGAAAACCCAATATACCTCAATGTAAAAACGGTCAAGCTTTCTGGCACAAAGGATTATTGCTTTAAAGCTGTCATATGTGTAAAATGAGTGGAAATCACAAAAATTAAAATTGTCCAAAATTATTAACATCAAATTCGAAATGTGCAAACTGTGGTGAAGAGCATAATGCAAATTGGAAGGGGATGTGTTGCCTACAAAAAAAACTGTCTACATAGGCATAAGGCAAGAAAACATCGGTAGTTAAAAGAATCCAGCAGAAACCAATGACTGAAGTGACGAAAGATGTTACAGATGAGCAACACTGCTATATTATCAACATCATCAACACACACTAAGTCAAAACAAAATGATAGCTCTGATCTACTATGTGTGTATTAGATTAATTAAATCAAACGTTAATCAAAATCATTGCTAGGCTGCATAGACTGGAATCCATCATATTCCGCATTAAAAGTTCAAAATAATCAATAATAAATACAACATTAAGGATAATGACATGGGATGTTAATAGACTAATCCAGCGCAAAAATGAACTTGAGTATCTTCTGCTTGAGAAAAAAAAATTGATATAGCCCTAGCTGGCGGTGATTATAATTAAAAAAAAACCAAAAAAGTAGAGCTCTGTTAAAATTGTTACAAAAAATGGGTGCAGACGTTGCCTCATCAAGGAAACCAACATACTGGCCAACCGATCACAAAAAGATTCCAGATTTACTCGACTTCTTTGTTGTGATAGGAATATCCTTCAGCTATATGGAAGTTGAAGGGTTCACAGATTTGTCATCAGATCATACCCTAGAATTAATCGCACTGAGTTCATTTATTATAACGAAACAGAGAATGTTAACCTTGCAAATAAATACACAGACTGAGATGAATTTAGTTACATCCTAAATGATTCAGAAAAATCAGTAAGACTAAAGTCAAGGTCAGACATAGAATCTGCAGTCGAGGAATTTACCAAGGATATTACATAAACTGCCGAATTGGCAACACTTCCAGTAGCGTCAGACAAATGTGGAGGACAATATACCTTATGGCAATTAGATATTTGGTCCAACAGAAAAAAGCGAAGAAACGGTGGCACAGAACAAGACACTCAACAGATAAGTCGAAATGGAACCGTATTAGCAAGATACTACATGAAAAAATTGAAGATGTTAAAAATCAAACCTTTCATTCATACTTAAGTAACCTTTCTGATTCATATGATTCTGATTATTCTCTATGGAAAAGAAAAATGAGTAACTACCGAGAAATGCGATTATTCTTACATACATATTATTGACTCATTTTATAAGTCCCTTTTATTTATAGAGGGAGATGTGGTTTTTAGTGGTTAGAAATCCCACACACTGATTTTGGCTCCTCTGCAGTACATGTTTGCATGTGCTGCATTAATAAAAACCAAAATTTATTTATTATATCGTGTCAGTGTCTTTTAAAGATTTTCCCACTCCGCTTAAAAAAACCGTTTGATTAAAAGTGATTTTTTTTTTTATTAACAAGGATGTTTACTACAAAAGTAGTTTATTTGTGATGTAAAAAAATATATGACTCTGTTGTAAAAGATTTTTTGGTTTCTAATTATTGTAAAATAATTTTGAGTGCATGGAATGGTTAATACTGAATAATAAAAGTTTCAGATGAAAACTTTATACTTTCAAATATAAACATATCTGTGATAAACAATGTATCAGTCCTAAGTTGAAATAGAAAAATTTTGTTAACCACACCGGTTTGAAAGTGATATTTATTAATATGGAATAAAAATTAAAAGTTAGCATGTTATCACATTCATACAAAAAATTCACATAGGTTAGCTAGCGGTCGTCAGTCACATACGACTGACACGGGGCTTAGTGTTAAGTGTTTATCTATGTACGCGTATATCGAAATAAATTATTTTGTGTTTTACTTTACGTTACGAATGTTTTTAATCTTGATAACTCGTTACTTCAGTATTGTTGCAACATATTTTTTAAATTTTATATCCGGACTTACGTTTTGAATACAAGTACTTTTTTTATCTAACCTATTTATATATATATATATATATATATATATATATATATATATATATATATATATATATATATAATATTATTATGACAGAAAATACTCCATTTGTTTTTTCAATTTATTTGTTATAACTTTTTTTTTTATTTTCAACTTTACGGTAGTCCTAACGCGATTTAAAAATTCGTGTGGATTTGTATGCTCAAACATCCCCCCCCAAAAAACAAACTAATAAAAATGAATAAAATATACACAACCGAATGTGTAACAAAATTTGACAGACAAAACAAACTATAAACTATCACGAACAACAGCGGAACAAGTAATAACAACAATAACAACAAAAAACCACTGGTCAACTTGGGTCAGATTCGAATGCCGAACGACCCAACCAACGACCACTTTTTTTCTTTGTGTTACACAGTCAATTTTCAATGTCATTAGCAGACAGAATGTAACAAATATTTTCTAACAGTACTTTTTGCAATTTAGGCTGCTTTGCACACTCTTTAAGATGAGGTGTTATTAGTGATAGCGCATCTACATTAGGCAGCTGATTAGCGATAAACGAGCTGCCAGACGTGAATGACATCGAACTAGGGAGGATTCGATATTAATTAAAGTATGCCTTAAAGTAATGAAGTAGAAAAACCAGACGGAACAGGTATTTTTATTTTGAATTCTCTATGAATATTGTATATAGAATTACTAGTACAAATGAGAAAATGTTGATATAGTTAAAATATTTTTAGAGTATAAAGTATTTAGTCAGCCGTCGATTAAATCAACATCAAACGGTTACAGGGCTAGTAATAAGTTTTGAGAAAACAACAGTTTTTGCCGAAGCAGATAATTTGGGTGAAAGAATTTTAGGGAAGCCCGATTGAATAATTAAAGAACTTCAACAGAGAGTATGGCTTCCGACTTGATCCAGCGTGGAGAACGGTGATTGGTCAATTGAGAATCAATCAGATATGTAGTTTTCTCTATATAGTTAAGGTAGTATCTTGTTATGTCAGGGTTAGTTTAGTTTGATTCTGGTTTATTAATTGTATATATCTTTTTATTAATAAATCCTTTTTTTTCTACGCGGTTATTCCGAAATTATTGTATCTATGAATATCGACCGCGAAAAGAAGTTTAAAAGTTATATAAAAACTAAAATATAAACGTTGCAATTTGAATATTGTCGAATGTAGCGATTTAAAAAAAAATAAAATAAAAAAAAATTAGTTATATGCGAACAACAACGATGAAAAATCATTATTTGGAAAAACATTGTAATGAATTAAAACGCAAAATCGATAATATTAATCGAAATTACAAAATTTTACAAATATTATAAAAAAAGTTCAACTACCAGAAAAAAAAAAAGGATATAATTAAAATAATTTATTCAAATTCGACGATAGATTTTTGACGAAGGATCAGTTTTAAGAAGTATATTAAGAAATTTAATCAATTTCCGCATTAGAATGTTTTTATTTTTCCAGGCCATTTACTACAATTGTTTATTCATAAATTTTATACCGCTAATTTCTCGAATGTGTTCTTTACCACATTCGATATCGGATTATTTTATAAATAAATATTTATATACAAATAATTCGAAAATTATCTACACAGTTCCCACCTAAGAAGCGGTATTATTATAGTAAACGCTTGTAAAAAATGTTGTCTGTCTGAAAGGGTTAATTCAAGTTTAAACGATAAATTGCGGGAAATATAACGAATATTATAATCTACTAACTAGTTCGCGAGTAACCGTTTCAATAGTAGGTGTCGTTAGAATTACGATATTTTAAAAATGACCTGTTTATTCGCTATATAGGTACGTGTTCTTCTACGTGGTAGTCGTTTTCGGGGTTATCTTTGCGATATTTCATTCGAGTCAGCTTTTAAGTCGATAGCTAAGGTATAATGGCGGTATACGAAATACCTCGAGTAAAATACTATTTACTATTTCGCGTATGCTAAACGACGTGTAGGAATTTCGTTCTTATAACTATGCCGTCCGTTATTCGGGTTTTAGGTATTTTAGCTTTCATATTCATCGAAACAGGTACAATATTTATTCGTTTATTAATTAATTAATTTATTTACTTATATAATGACAATCAAACTATGGCAGAAATGAAAAAACCTAACCGTCTGCTCAGGACAGGAACAAAAAACACCGGCGCCTTTAAATGTAGCGCTTTGCAGCAAGCAATGTGCTAATCCGGTCTACTTAGTCACCTCGGGACACATTAGTAGCGGATGGTACTCCGTACTCGGACACAAGTGGAGATAAATAAATGATATATATCTTTTTCTTCATTTCCTCAATCCGTAGATTGGTGGATAACCTTTATGATTCACAATGCTAGTGACTAAACTGAACTTTGAACTAAAATTGTCTTCGTTCTGCCCTTCTTTTTAGGTTTGCATAACTTGTTGCTGCTCCCGTGTCATTTATTAATTGATCATTATATCTATTCCGTGGTCTTCCTCTGTATCGTTTTCCTTCCATTTTTCCTTCAATTATACGAAACTCGGATTATGTCGATATATCCTATCCATTTAAGCCTTCTTATTTTTAACTTTAGACTTCTCGATTCGTGTATATTTTTGAAAACGTTTTCATTCTTTATTTTTTCTGTATTTTCTGTAGTCTACGCCAACACCAAAGTTTCGAAAGCTTCCATTCTTTTATACATTTGGCGGTTGATCGTCCAAGTTTCCGACCCGTACAGCAGTACGCTCTATATGTATGTCTTAACAAAGTACTTTCTGGTTTCTAATAACGATTTCTTCTTATTAAAAACCGTTTTTGCTAAACTAATTCTAATTGATATTTCTTTGTCCACTCCTTCCATCTCGGGTGATTAGGCTTCCTATGTTAAGACTTCGCTTGTTTTAATCGTTTTCCGTTATTTTTTATATTTACTGTGCCTTATTTTTTATCGCATTTCACGACTACCGCTTTCTTCAGTTATTGCCATATTATACTTTTTTGCTGAGTTTGCCAGCTGTTTTACCGATTCTTCAAGTTCTTTTTCATTTTTTCCTAGGATCGCTATGCCATCTGCAAAGCGGAACATCAGTTTTTTTGATCCTCCCACTTTAATTCCCCAGTTACCTTTCTCTTTACAGTGTTGCATTATTTATATATATATATATTAAAACGTCCTGGAAACAAACAAAATAAAATTTCGAGTTGCAAAGGCTCGAATAATTTATTATTCTATACGTCATTGGTGGTACTAACATTATTTTAGATCAATTTAGTCTTATTTAAAAGTGAGCTCGAATACGATTGTTCTGATCAATATTTCATAATTACGGCTCCAATTTGCCATTTAGGGGTTAATTTTTTTTTTTTTTGTAGATGTATATGTATTTCGTCTTTATCTACAGCAATTATGTAAAAATATATTTATGTATTTTTAGGTCTGATAATAAAGGGGTTAAGAAGATATGAATAACAAAAAATTGAAACAGACCGTAAACTGCAATACGTGTTCGCACCGAATTGACTGTACAACATAAAATGTATCGCAAAAAAATCTTATAGCAGATTTGATATAAAATCCATTTTAAGTAGCACTACTCGAAGTTGATTCTTGAACAAACTTATCCAATGGTGATTCAATTATAATTTTTTCGTTTCTTTGCTTTTCAAAAATCATTGAGATTGGAGCTGCTTCTTTTCTCGTTTCTTATCATATCATGCGCTTTTCAGAGGCATCGCTGCATCATTTATGGAACGAGTCACGTTAACGATGCGTTCTAAATTCGGATCGTATTGTTTTATTTTTTCATTCAACACAGGCTGTACGAAATATTTCACCGACTTTTCGAAAGACCATCACGGTGTCTTCATTATTTTAATTATTCGGTCGTTTTTGTCTTCATCATCCTCTGCGGAGGAACAGATTAATTCTTTATTAGTTAACTCATCAATGTGCTCTTGCATCAGTTCCTCAATACCTTTAACCATAATATCTAAAAACCCTTTAACTCTTAGTTGTTTGTCTGCCTCAATAGATTTTTCGATGTTTCCTTCAGTCTGAAAGCTAGCCGTAACATGTTGAACAATTTCTTTTCTTAAAATACTTCTAGTATTAGGGTCGGTGCTTTCAACAGTGATTTTCAATACTTCAAACTGAAATATTTGAAGCTCCGCTCATTGTCGCCAAAAACATCTCAAAAATTTGACAAGTGTATGAGGACCTGATACATTTAATTTTGTAATAATGAGGTTGTTAAAAACACTAACATTCTTATCGATGTTCGTAATTTTTTGAAGATGGCGAGCAGCATTATCGATTATCAAAACCAGGATTAAACCATTCGGTAAACGAAACGCCTGAGACCCATGCTTTTCTATTGTACTGCCAGGAAACAGGCAAGAAGGATTTATTTTCGAAAGTGCGCGGATTTTTTACTTTGCAAAAACAAGACCATGTTTAATCATATGACCAGCTGCAACTGCAATATAACACAATCGTAACTCGGTCTTTGATGAAACCTGGTGCTTGTCTGGCATATTTATGAATGTACATAGACATATTTTTCCAGAATAAACTTCATCGTAATTTAAAATTTGTTTCGCACCGTGCGGGCTATTGTCGATTAATACATTTTTTTTTTTCAATTCATCAAGAAATGAAACAGCATCTTCTTGATCATTTGAAGCAGATTCCCCAGTAAGCTTTATATTTTAGAGGTTATTAATAAATCGTTTACGAAATGTACACAACCATCCTTTGCTTACTTTAATTGGTTTTTAAGCCTTTTGACAGAAAACACTTCTATTTATTGGTACCTTTTATTCAAACACTTAACGCTTTTTCAACTATTACCAGTCGTATTGGTCGTCCGTGATGGTGGTATAAACTTTTTTTGGGGTAATTATTAAAAGATTTCGGAATGGATTCCAAGAAGTGTAAGAAACTAGCAATAATACACATGGCTTATAATATTTTTGTGTAAAAAAAAAAACTCGAGCTATAGCAGAAAGGGAAAAATGTAACCGCCTAACAAGAGCAAACTTTAGCAACACCGGAGTCTTTAAATGTGGCGTATGAAACAAAGAGTGTGCTGCAAGCATTGGACTAGTTAGTCACTTCAGGGCGCATCTGTTGTGGATGGTACTCCATACTCCAATAACCAGTGGACAAATGATTATTTGTTTCCAAATTGAACACCGCGACTAGCACGTTGTATATATATATATATTTTTTTTTTTTTTGGGGGGGGGTAAAAAGTCGTCTGGCGTTTAAGGTGTTAGTTGTATGCAACGCGGGTGGCGTGCATATAATGTTATATAAAAATCGGGTGCTATGTCTTCTCCATGATAATGAACAATTATGAGTTTTTTTTTAATACCCTATAACTAGCTTCTTACAAGCTATCTGGTAGATCTTTATATGAGATGTGTGAAAGAGGAGAGTTGAAGAGAAGGAATGGGAGAAGGAGAAGGAAAGGAGGAGCAAACGTGATAGAAATTCAACCATCCACTGATGATGGACAATTCCTGCTGCTTATAAAATTAAGAATTTTTCACGTGGTTAAATCGAAGACTTTTCTTCTCTGTAGCCGTCTGACTTCTTCGGAGTTATTCATCAATGCAATCGCTAAAGTCTATGAAGGTACTTCGTCGCCTCATCCGATATTACTTCTGGGACATATCTCACGTTGAGATCGGTATGTAATGATTTGTTCGAAATCGTTCGTTATTGTACGCAATACTTTGTTTTGAAAGCGTTGTACGATGAGAATGTTACTTTCTTTTGAGCATCCCCATAGCAGTGCCCCGTACCGCCAAATCGGCTTCAACAGCATATTATAAAGCAGAATTTTTTATTTAATTTATGAATCAACCCTGCATGCCACACACTGTCGAAGGCTTTTTCTACATTGAGAAACACAGCAGTGCAGACTTCTTGTTTTTCTGAACAGTCTTCAATTTTACGAACAATACGATGTACTTGTTCAATAGTGCAATGTTTCTGTCTGAAGCCAAACTGGTTTTTCAACTATTTCCATCAATCTTTTGTGTAGCAACTTTTCGAATATTTTTGAAAAAGCAGGTTATATCGGTCAATATCCGGTGGTTTACTTGCTTTAAGTGCCACAATAATTTAGGCAAACTTCCACTGTGATGGGAAATATGATAGTCTCAGCATTGCGTTATATATATATATATATATATATATATATATATATATATATATATATATATATATGTTAATAATACTACTGCTTTATGAGGTAATTGTTTTACTACTTTGGGTGTGATTAGATCGTATCCCGGGAGCCTTCCTCGGGTTTTTGACGTCTCCCAGAGACTGAAGAGTTCACTCTTTTCTATGACCGATAAGTTGGATTATTGCCATCATTTATAGTATATAAATGGAATACTTCTCCAAATGATCAGCAAATTCTTCATATTTTTCTTCGTCTTTTTTTAGCCCGTTCTCCGTTTGTTTTCAGTATGGGAGATTCGCTTTGTTTTAGGCCGTTTCATTTGCTTTGTAGCCTTCCATAAGCTGTAATCGTTTTTTCCCCCCAAAGGCGACAGACGTTTAACGTTATCCCTAGAGGTTTTATTTCTTAACTATTGCAGCATAGTCTTTATTCGTTTAGTAGCACGATTTAGCTTATTTTTCATTTGCGGATCTCTGTTTTTCTACCATATTTGCCTCAGTTTCCTTTTATTTTGTACATCTCTTATGTATTTAGGATGTACTGTTGATGCTCGTGTGAATAAATGTTGGTAACAACGATATATTCGATAGCATTTTCTATATCCAGTGATGATTTTAACGGAATCTTTAAGTTTTCTTCCAATACGTTAGAATACTGAGACCAATTTTGTGTACTTATTTGTAAGCAGCGCTAATAGTCAAGTTTACAGAAGTATGATCTGAGCCTAACGATACTTCGTCATCTATAGCCGTATAATTTTTCTCTGATAATAAAAAAAAAGGTCCGGACTTTACTTTCTATCACTGGACCAATATGCTGGTCTTCCTGTTGATATAAAGTCGCATTTAAAAATTGTAATTGCGTTCATTAATTCTCGTCCGCTGAGAACACCGCGAAACCATAAAATGTATTTTCGGAGTTATAGTCTCCTCCTATTATATATCTACTTCCTAATGTTTTGAAGAATTTTATAAATTCTGCACTCTTAATTTTATGTTTAGGAGGACAATGTGTACTGCAGATATTGCACCTTCGATATTATCAGTCGCCATTACTTATGATGCCTGTAGATGTTCCGATTGATATTTATTTAGTTCGTAGTGCTTTATATTGTACAGCTGTACCGCCGTGCGCTCTGTTGTCTGCATGCACTGTGTAGTGAACAGTGTAGTTTGGAACTCTCGTTTGATGTCTATTTTCTCATTATTTTATTTCTCGTATACGTCTTAATAATCCGTTTACGTTGAGCAAACCTATTCTAAAGTCTTTCATTTTTGAGCCAGTATAGAAACAATTGTGTTCAATATGTTTGTTATCATTTTGTTACTTCGTCATTTCCATCATCATATTTTTTATTTCATTCAACATGCACGATATCGTGTTTTCAACGTCACTCAAGGTACATTCTTTTGCTCTCTTTACGTATTTCTGTTTCTTTGTGTGCCTGCCATTTGGCGCAAAGGATACACCTTATTTACTTGATTAGGTACTACATTTACTTGTGGTGATAGTTTGAATAATCGCGGGTGGGTAATTTTGATTATTTATAACCGGAGGCGTCATATTAGTACTAATTTTCTATATTCCTCTATTTCTGCGACTTTAACTTCTATTTTTTGATCACTCATCGATCGGCATTTGATTTGATTTTACGTGTTTCGTTAAGTCCGTGAACATTTTACGGAAGTCCGTTATTCCGTACACTTTCATAGTTCTTCGTTTCGTTTATTATCGGCACTGTTATTACGATCATCATCGTCGGCAAAATTACTTTCCCTATTATTATGATCGTGATCGTTGTCGATGAATCGATTTCTCATTCTTATCACGTCCGCTGCTGCTGCTGCTGCAGGGGAACAAAGTTTTTTCTTCACTACGTTGCCGCCGCTAAATTCGGCTCATGTGCCGCTGCATCTGTTTTTGTTTACATTTCTTTCTAGCCTCTTCTTAGTTCTAACATTTTTCCGTTCGCGTAGATGATTTATTCGCCGTGGTTTATATTATCGCCGATTGTAATGTCACCACCACCACCACTACTACTACTATCATCTTGCTGGGGAGTAAATGATTACATACTTCGACGAAGTTTTCGCTTGTGCCTTCTACTATATGCTTCTTTACGGTGATGTGTTTTCAAACGTTTGTGTGTCGCTTCTAAACGACTCCTATACGAGAGATCGAGAACACATACCCCGGAGTTTCGTTAATAACTTCCTTTCTTACAATACTAATAATAAATATTATTCAGAAACGATCGTTTGTGTAGAACAACCGATAGTATAAACGCAATAAAATTGAATATAGATTTATACAACCTGTTGTACACTATCTTATACACGAACAGTACGCACATATAATTTCATATATCACGCGTTATGAGATGATGATAAATTTTGTACCGCAGATTGCCGCGGTAGCAGTCGAGTATTCTAGCAACTATCTCGTGGCATATATATTGATTTACCGCGTATAGTCTGTGATTATTAATAAACATGTACAATCTATAATTTTACTGAATGCTGTAGTAGGTGTTCAATAAGAAATTTTCGCCACATCTGGGAGAGGCGAGTGTGAAATTTTTTCAATCAACGTATTGCATGAAACTAAGGATATTTTTTTACGTCTGTAATTTTTGTAATAATTTTCCACGTGTGCTCTTTTAACAAAAATGAACTTCATTTTAAGGTATTTCATCTTTAGGGCGTTACATTTTAAACTATTTCATTTTAAGGTATTTCAGAGGAAACCGCTTCGAATGCAAAACCTAAAATAGTATGTTATTTTACAAATTGGGCCGGTGGTAGAAAAGATCGCGGATCGTTTACACCGAAAAATGTGGATCCAAATTTGTGTACGCATATTAATTACGCTTTTGCTGTGCTAGATGCAAAAAACTATGCAATCGTACCGTACAATGAAAATGTCGATAAAGGTAACTTTTTGCGTGTGAATAGAAAATCATAATCTCTTTTTTTGTTGATGTATTTTTTTTTTAAACTTTTGTTACTTAATTGGGTTGGTTGATTGTTAAATTATCACGTTATAGTTCAATCTGGGTATAGTATGAGATTATATTATTTGAAAGTGCGTTTGGAATTGCCTATGTAAATATGTACATAGATTATAATATCTGTGCATAGTGGTTCTACATCGGAGTTTGCACATAGGGATACGCCATATATATCATCTCGTCATCCGGCTGATTTAATTAATCAGGAAAAATCGAAGTAATTCATTCCAATTACTTCGGATGCGTTTGCTCGAATTTCATCGTATGCGCTAATAAGTTAAAACGCTCTTCCAGTGTATTACGAACGATATGTTTATTCATTTCTTTTTTTTCGTATCCACCATTAACTTACGCGTGTGTCGGTCGCCTTAATATAGTCAAATTTCAACGATTCATCTTGGTTGAATCGATATTTGCAAAAAAAGACAAAAAACGTTCAACATTGCTGACGGTATTTAATTAAACTTCAACGTCAGTACGAAGACACTAGTATAACATAAATAAGATCAGTTAATAAATCTTCGTAATATTAGTTCGGATAGCAGCACGTCGCGCCGTCTGAAGTTAAAAAAAACCATACTATTAAAAAATAACACACCAGGTGAAAATGACGAAACCGCCGCAGCACCGATTAAAAACTTACGGCGAAAAGCTATCATTTACCGTACGAATTTAATTAATAATATGTTTAGGATTTTCCATCAAAATGGAAAATAGCTAAAGTTATTACCGGGGAAAGAAAGTAGTAACGTTAATAATGTAAGACCAATTATATGTAATCTACCTATAATGAGTCTGTCCGAGTAAAGAAAAGGTGCAAGTTACCTTTTATAAAAACTAAATAGTAACACCGCAATAATTAATAGAGCGACGAAGTCGTGTGCAGCAAGAAAAGCTGCTAGACCCTTCAATTGTAGTCTTCCGAACATATTAATTTGTAGAGGAAGATTTCAATAATTATTTTATCGACACATTTGGCCACCAGTCTCTGTTACGAGAAAAATCTTAATACGTTATACATCTTCGAAAAATAGTATTATTGACAATGAGCAGTTTAGATTTAGAGACTACAGTGCGTCGGAGTTATGAGAAATTTTAACTGGACGTTTTCGGTATTGTGTAGCGTAATAGTATATAAAGTGATCAGATTTCAATTCTCATTATTATTATATAATTCTAAGTTATTTATTTTATAAATACTATTTTTTCACTTTACCAATTTTTGTAAATTGTATATCTTAGTATTTTTTGCATTTTATATTTTTATAAAGTGTTTATATTTTTAAATTTATTCACAATCACACTTAACATCTGAAAAATTTTACGACTTTTCATAAGGAAAATTTTACGACTTTTCATAAGGAAAATTTTACGACTTTTCATAAGGAAAATTTTAGAAATTTTAATTGCTTTTTTCGTTTATTATTCAATAATTAAAATACGATAATATTCGTATCGTATTTTGTGTTGTATGAGCGAAAATTTATGTTTTATCGTTGTACGAATTAAATTTAACGAACTCGGGTGTGTTTTTATTTTTATATTTGCGTCGTCAGAATATTATAAGCAGATGACGACGTTAAAAAGTAAGAGTGACGTAAAGGTGTTATTAAGTTTAGGAGGAGTTACCGACTCTTCAACCGATAAATATAGTAAATTGGTAAGCAGTAAATCAAATCGGGATAAGTTTATCAAACAAGCAATTGACTACATCATCGAAAATAATTTTGACGGAATTGATTTGGATTGGGAATTCCCTAAATGTTGGAACGTAAGTATAAAAATACATCAATTATTATTTCGAATGGTCGTATTAACTCGAAATTTTTTTACCAAATTATATATATATATATATATATATTCCTTTATCCCTCTAGAGGGCGCAGTGATGTTAAGAAACGTTCGCACATGTTATTGATATCCATGTTGATCTGAGCAACCGGCAGTGCTTCGTGCATGTTTAAGCCAATTAACGATTGTAACTGATCAGTCCAGCGCGTTCTTGGTCTTACTTTATTCACTTTTCCGGTGATTATTAGACGTTGTAGAGAATTCATATCTCTCGCACCGAAGAAGCCAATAAATCTTTTCCTCATTCTGCTTGGTATTGTTCATTGCCGAAGGTCGTGCTTAGTCATTCGTTTATTTTTGCGTACAAAATGAGCCAACGTTCAAGGCACTATTTATATGCAACGCAGATGCTCGTACAGGTGTGAAACGTTCTGGCAACATCTATCTTGTAATCTTTCTCACTAACATAGGTGTGTGTGTGTGTGTGTGATCACTGTCTTCTCACGATGAAATACTTGCAACTCGCTAGCTAGTTGTAGAGAAGAAATTACTAGATCCGGAGTAATTAAACGATTTCCGTTTAAAAAATTGATTGGCTATTATATGCTTCATGGATCGATGATAACCTTAAGCTCAGTATTCCTCTTCAGAATGGTGACAAAATTGACGAGACGATAGAATACCTAAATCGTACCCTGCAACCAGTTGTTTGGCTAACTACCCCATAATAGCGCGCCATAATCAAAGCTACCCCTCCACTATACGAGATGCTATTACAGCCAAATGGCAAGCACGTAAACAGTGGCAAAATTCTTAACTACCGGTTTTACAAAGCAGAATTAAACAGACGTAATAGATAATTAAATTTCCTTCCGAAAAAGCATGAAAATATACACACATTTAGGTCATTTGTACTTTGTCCAGTACGCACTGGGAGTATTCGCTGCGGAGGACAATTATAAACATTTTAGAAGACCTCAAATAGCATGCTCTCAGAAACTTGAACGGAGGTTAGGTTCGTAGTGATAGGGAAAAAGCAGCCATCTTTGGCGACTACTCGGAGGAAACATTTAAATCGCACAAGCCAGATTTTCAATTAAACGCCTCCTATGAAGAAGTAGAGTATGAATTAACTGCTCCTTTACAGATGTCTCCTCTAATAAAACCCCGTTTAAACCGTCGGAAGTTAAAATCAAGTTGGACGATCAGAAAGCCACCGGCCACGACTTGATCACAGGTGAAATGCTTAAGTGTATTCCAAGAACATCGTACTACTCTCGACCATTCGCTCCAGTTACTTTCCATCCCAGTGGAAGCTGCTTGAGGTAGTAATGATCCCTAAACCGAGTAAATGAATTATTTTGGAAAGATTATTACTGTCAGTCGTTCCGATAATTAAAAACTCCAACATAATACCTGATTATCAGTTTGAATTCGGTTAAAATCACGTCACAATAAAACAAGTACATCGTGTCCGGAAATATATCATCGACTGTTTTCAAAATCGCCACTTTTTCGGCAGCTTTTATATACATCAGCCAGACGGTTGATCGTATATAGCACGCTCTTACTGTTTAAGATTAAACGCACATTAGCGCATACATACATTTTTTCGGTCATGTCTCGCGGATAGGTATTTTCAAATAAGATATGGCGAATAAACATCAAACTTTCACTAATGCAGGTGTGCCACAGGGATCTGTATTAGGCCCGCTATACGTCCACGACATGCCACTTCAGGAAGATGTTGAGGTAGCCATCAGCTTTCTCAATTAAAAAGCCTGTTCGCAGCTGAAGCATCCGATAAGTTGCAATCTAGCTTGGACGCTTTCAAGAACTGGACCCGCAAATGGAGAACTAGACGTGACACCTGTCTCCCTGCATACTTTGATGGACTTTACCACAAGACACAAGAGTTAAGTAGCTTGTGTTGCAAAGATCATATTCTGAATAAAAGTAACTAAGACTCAGTTCAACAAGATGTATTGGCTTTGAAGAAGGAAATCTGAATTTTCTTTAGAGATCTGAAAGTGCGAAAGGTTAAATATGAAATATAAACGTACAGCGCTCGGTACCTGGAAGGGCTAGATAGGCACTCTAATCCGCTGGCTATTAATTTGCTTGATAATAGTGATGAAGCCGGGGGAATCAAACTCCCCTCGATCTCCCACACCGTATTCGTTGACTAGTAGTGATAAGTACGGAATGTTGCCAATTGACGATCATTCCATACCCGTTATTTTATTGTTCCTCGCATCTCATTGCGGCTTCGCTTATAAGTCATAACAGAATTTTAATCTTCCTAAACTGGCAAACAACCGTCGAGTTTATAAAGTCTCATCTACCCCATATCTTTATATTTTAATCGTCATCTTCCGTATATCCATCTTATAGAACCCTATACAGAATATTTTTCGGTACGCGTTCTGAATTCATGAGTAGAAAATATTCTATCCGTTTTAAACGTTTCTTGAGGGGAGTACTTGATATATGGAGGAACATCTTAACAGCACTTCTACGTTCGATATATAATCCGGAGAATTCTTCGAAGGAAATAATGTTTAGTCTCCTAATCTGTTTCTCCATGAGGTGCCGCGTTAATAACATCGAAGGAACCATTGATTCCGACATTCTAGTCTAGATCTCAATTATTGAATACTCTTTTTACGATACGCATAGTTGTATTTTTTGTTAATCGCTATGAAATCTCATCATGAAAAGTTGTGTTCTTATGATATTTTTTAGGCAGTTAATTTATTTTTCGAATCTCGTTTAGATGAACATTCTTTTCATCGATGTTAACTTGCAAATTTTTGTTTTATTCAAGTTTAACGCGAAATAAATATCTTTGTATAGTTTCTAAACATTACACGGCATCTTGTAGATCATTTCATTAACTAGAACATCGTCAACATATTACAAAACACTAAAGGTTTAGCCTTTATTGCTGCATATTTCGTTAGATTTTATAAGCCGTCATCATATAGGAATTTTACCAATTCGCGTCGCACGTTCCTAAAATTTCGGTGCACCGTATTTATGTAAGAGTGATGCTTGTTTTACTCCGATGGTTTGTTTGGTTATGTAGTTGTTTTAATAGCATCTTTGGTGAATATCTAGAAACTTTAAGAAACATCCTCCTCTATTAAGAGAGAGTCGTTTTTTGTGTACATTAATACAAAAGCAAAGCATAGATTAGACGACTGTTTTTTTCGACCAATTTTCGTCTCGTAAAAATCATAAAATCATATCTACCACTTTGCACTCACATCCGAATTTACAGTGATCTTTTTAAGTAAGCGTGTATTTTTGTAAAAATCTTACTCCTAGTGCGCATGTAATTTGCGCATTTTACGTTGACTTATTCATTTTTGTAGATGGAAATTATAGCTGCTCGTTTAAAATCTTGATCAGGCTTTCCTCAAGCCATGTTTTATTAATATATATATATATATATAGCCAAAGAACCATTTGCCATCATGCAGCTTAGAGAAAGTCCCTTCTGTCCCCTCCATTCGGGACAGGCAGTCTGCAACCTCGATCGTGTCTTTTTTGAATGCTCTGCTGTAGCGCCGTTGCGTTCGGAGCTTTACCTTATCTTGTTACGTTCTTTGAGTATTACAGCTCCGTATAATGTATCGTCCCTTCTACATCTAGATAATCTACAATTATTCCACCATATATCGACGTTTCTAGAGAGAAGTCAGCATGTTTGATTAAGATGTAGATAGTTCTATCACGTTGGGTAAGCTGTAAAGGCACCCCATTAAAAAAAACAACGTCTCCTATTTAAGTTTTTTTTTTCTTTTTCTGTCATTCAAGTGATCAACGCTTGTTTCGTTTTATACAAAAATATAAACCAGTCTTATTTAAATTTCAGTATGCCTGAAGATCCTTAAAATTATTGTTAATTTTTCGCATTTGAGCGTCTTGTTGGTATTCCTTTTTTTTAGCGAGTTCGCAATTTTTTCTTTGGACTTTTCAGCCCATAATTAATTTTTTTAAAGCGAAACTATACACATCACAATAAAAATTTATATATATATTTTATATATATTTTTAATTTATTCTTTAATCTAGTATTAAATTAAACAAAATTGTTGTAGTCTGCAAATTTAACGATTATTTATACATATACGCTTAATTTTCATAATTCCGAGATAAAAATCGGAAATTGGTTCGACAAAATAATTTTACTCAATTTAAGTGTACAGACACAATTCTATAAAACTGCCATGGGTGAACAATGATCATATTTGTTACGCTTATGTTAGAATATTTTTAATTTCACTACTTTCGCAGTTGCGCAACATTTATTATTATGTCTAATTCATATTTAATTTATTTAAATAGTATCCGATGGAACCGTGATCAGAAAATATGTGTAGAAATTAATTATAATATTTTTATTTTTAAAACGATTTGTTACGTTAGAAAAGAATTTATTTATTAATTTATCTTTTGTTAATATTAATGTATATATTACACGTTGTTAAATTCATTTAAAAGTTGTATATCGAACGGTTTGAGAGCTACTTTACTCGCGATAGCATTATTCTTTTTAGCATTAAAGATTAAAGATATTTTTTTAAATATAAATATCAATATGGTTTATAACGCTATATTAGAAACAGTAACGTATACGAATGAAAATCAATCAGGAATTTTCGACGGTTGCAGACTATATTGTAGACACCAGCGTAATATGTATATAGCGACTTTGCTAAACCTTTATACAGAATTACCTTAACTCAAAAATAAAAAAAGATTGAAAAGAAAAATCCTGGCGAAATAAATATTTAGATTATTTCAAACTTCTCGTTCGAATACTTAATAATATTGAATATAAAAATTCTTACAAATAAATTAATATATAACGTAACATTAAAAATGAACCAAAATCAGATATTTCAAACAACAGGGTTGGAGAACTTTTTATAGCTCATCCAAGACCTGCGTGAAACCTTATGAAATATTAACGAACATTCTGATAAAATTAATGTTTATCGAAAACTTAGAGCGATTGTACTAAAGGACCAGATTCTGATAAACCAAATTTCGTTAAATTACTTTCCGAACTTAGAACAGCACTTGACGAAAAGAGAAAAGGATTATTATTGACGTTGGCAACATCGGGAAATAAAAAAGTAATCGATCAAGGTATATTAATGATTTAAACGTTTAATTTTTTATATATGTAACTATTTTAATCCGGAAGTATATATCACTAAGACGTCGTTGTAAAATGAGCATTAAAGCCACATGTCACAAAGCGTTTTGTATCGACAAACACAAGATCCTCGCGCACCTATATATATATATTATATAATATATATATTATATATAATATATATATTATATATATATATATATATATATATATATATATATATGTATATATATGTATATGTATATGTATGTCGTCGGGATAGCATAGAGGCTAGAACATGGACTTCTACACAGAATGCATCGAGTTCGAATACGATCGGTGACGCAAAAATTATCACCAGAAAATAAAAATATAAATAAACCTAATTTTCTTATCGCGTGAAAGGTAATGGCAAACCATTATGTACAACACTATATGTGTGCTAGTAAACAGGAAAGTAAAGAGCTAATGTTGAAAAAGCGTTTATATAAATTTTATTTTTCCATATAACCTTCTTCACTGTGATAAAACGTTGCTAAGTATTGTTTCCATAACCTACACCAGTCTTCGCTGGTAGGCATGTACTTTTATGCCAATATAACTTTCACCATTGTTTTACTTGTTCCGTATAACTAAACCTTGTTCTGCTTTCACTTGGTCTTCCCCACCGTCATTCCTTTCATTACTGAAGCTATTATATATTCCGTATATCAGAATATGTAACTTTTCATATAAATTATTGTAATTTTAGTTACAATAATTATAACACGTTCAATTAATTTGCTCATAGTAATTTTGTCAGAAAGGATATAAGACAAAGGAGGAAGGAAAGTTAAGTGATAATCTAAGGGGATTAAATTGAGGCGATTATTTGCGGATAAAGATTTAAATTCTGTATGTTGTAGAATGGAGCCGGTGTCTCTTTTGCATTAGCAGCCACACCTGAGTTGCGTATACCCCAAAGTAAGTCTCGTAATGATTATGTCACCTTTCCTTTGGATTAATCGGCGAAGTTTATTCGTACACGTGATTGATAGTGATCATTGGTTCCACAGTGAGTTCAAAGTCAATTTTAATATCTTAACCGTTTGGAAGACTTGGCGTATAACCTTTAACCCGATTAAATGCCAGCACACTACATTTACAAAAACATATTTATACCGTGTTCTAAGCTAATATAACCTGGCGAGTTCATCTAAATAATGTAAGAAGATCAATTGCAACTCGTCCTAGACTATTATCGCAGTTGCTTGGAAGAAAATTAGCGACAAGATTTACCAGTCATTTCTAGTTTCTGTGTGGAGATGTGATATAGAAGTATACGGTGAAACATGTTGAACAAACTCGCAAAACATGTAGCATTCGAATATACTACGCACTATTTGCATCGAAACCATACTACATACCGAACTATGGATTACACACAATGACTTATGCCGTATGTAAACGATATCTATGTTATAAAATGTTCTTCGATAAATTACAGACCAATATGAGTCCTCTAGTGTGCAGAATGTTTTTTGTCGAACATCCAGTCAGCTATAAGAGACGACTGAAAAGAAGGAAATGGTGTCGTGATGCTCTTGCGATCACCTAAGCAGTCAGATGGTTCACTGTGACGTTGCACCGTACGTTGGAAGAAGAATTTTTTTTACCGCGATAACAATCTAGCCTTCCGTTGGGACAGTTTTTTTGCAACGTTGTTTGTGTGGTTATAGCCGGTACGACAATTAAGTAAACAAAGTCGGAGGCTGCAACTGGAATATCTGTAACAGAAAGAATCATTTCAACTTCCTTGGCTGTATCGTTGGCCAACTCATTTCTAGGAATGCCGAGTGATCCCGAGTGATTTGAGATTCTGACAAAGACGCTCGGCTACTTTCATCGCGACGAGGTATAGTTTATCACTGAAAACATCGGATATGGAATTTAGGATTGCAAGAAAGTTAAAACAGATTACCGCAGATTTTTCTATTTTTGGAGGGGTCAAGAAGAACTGAAGGGCTAATAGTATTGTGTATAACTCAGCCGAGAGGATGGAAAAGATTTAAGGAAGAGAGTATCGTATTAGGACGATATTTCCTTCTACTAACGGAACGTACCGCAAAACTTTCAAAGACAGATGCGTTAGTAAAGAAACTATATTATGTTTAACTTCCTCGAAGTTAGAATTTATGTTTTATCAGTCAGCAGTTTAATAATCCAAAATTCATGTTGAATGTATTGTGGCTCAATGTAGTTTTGTGAAGAATGATAGTAGTGTTAATTGATAGAATCTACTGAAAATGTGATGAGATTGTTTCAGCTGTTTCCATTCCAGTACGATGAAATCACATTTGGAGGTGTGAACTTTGAGGCAATGCATTGAGTATAGTAGATAATTGTAATATTTGTTGAATATATGGAAGCCAGTCGGGCGTCTGCGCGCAGACTATCAATTAGAATAGTGCAGAATGATCCCATAGAAAACTGAGAATCTGTGGAATGGATGGTGTTTAAAAATTGTAATTGATTTACGTCAGATTTCCAAGATAGTGTTTGATCAAAGAGAACTCTCCGGTATAGAGAAAGCCGCGACAAGTTGATGGTCATCTAAATAAATATCTTATGGTTGTATTTCCGAATTGGACAAAAATGAATAGTTGTTGTCTTAGCAATGGAAATTTGGAGGTCATTTTGGTAGCATCATTTGGAAATTCTTCGTGTACTTTTCTTCTGTAATATTTTTTCTCCGCAATTTTTATGTTATTGACGAAAATGACAAGGCAGTTCGAAAACAATAAGCACTGCACTACTGGTGGTAGAACAACAGTGGGAAGATTACTGGTAGCAGTATTAAATAGAGCGACGGAACGAAGAAGAATATTTCTCGAATGAAGAACTCGGATAAGAAATTATTGATAAGTAACGCCAAATTACCTCTGAAGTTTCATTTGCAAGGTTGCGCCATAATTTTTGACCTATGAATTCTATTAAACGCCCGAGTGAGGTGCAAAAAAGATAACAAGTGACTCTATTACGGAAGTATTCGCCTTATCAGTTGACGTGTGTTCTGCATTTCGTTTATTACTTTAAACCAGTTTTGTCTGATTTCGTTCCTGTACGTAATTTACTCGGCTGAGATAATGGATTTTTTATCCTCTACTTCATCGATAACAGCTGGCTCGTGTGATAATTCTGATAATTTTAATTATTCTAATCGTTCATTTCGTAATTGTTATTTTTTTTTTTTAAATAAAATCTAACGCTAAAATACCTCCATTAAATTAATTTACATGTCCTAATGAAGATCAAGATTTATAAATTCCCGTACGTTCAAGGTGCCGCTTTCAAGGACTACTTTGCGTCTTTAAAACCATTAATCGGATCCGCCAAAAAACATTACGTTTACTTCGCGAGCATAAGCGATAATAAAATTTTAATCTTCTCCAGTTCGAAAGTAACTCCGAATTTATGAATTACATCAACACGTTGACAACAACAATAAAATTAATGCGCGTGGAAATTTTTTACGTCTGCTAAGAAAATCAACTAAAAACAAACAAATGAGTTGGTCAAGATTTTTTACCGACGTATTGAAAAGAGAATAATATTATTTAGAATATATAAAAGATAAATATGGTAATAAGATGTTTTGACTATATAATAATAACAGCGGAAACCAAGAAAAGATTACGCGAGTTCTTAAATATGTAAAATTAAGCGCCGCATTTAAGTACTTGGATTACATATAATCGTATTTAATAAACTATCCGAATGTATCTCGATCCACCGAGTTTAATTGTCGCGCTCAACTTTACATATTTACCGCTGAAATCTCTTCTTGATTTCCACTTTTATTATAAAAATCTTATTACAATTTATCTTTATATTAATACTATTCTTTTTTTTTAAATAATATTTCCATGTTTTTTTTTTTTTTCGATATAGGGTATCGGTAAAAAGTCAAAATTTTGACAAACTCCTCTATTTTCGATTTTTGTTCGCATACAATCGCTTATTGGTCGTCCCCATATAGATGAAAAAGTAGCCGATCTCTGGCTTATTTTCGCGCAGAACTGAATAGTAATGTACACGTGTAGTAATATATAAAATTGTAGCGTCTGTGATTTTTGCGAATATTTTCATTATAATCACCGCATTGGACTATCACACATAGACAGAAAATCGATTTTTAGACATTCTTATCTGTCCCGATTTAATTCGAAAACTATTAAAGCGACTATGATCAGCTTATATATCTAGGATTCGTTCTAAGCTTTGTTTCACAATGATATCGGAAATAGGGCAGAAATTACAATAATTGAAAGTTTTAAAAAAAGCAGGACACAGCGATAACTCTGTCGAATCCTATAAAATTTAACAGCCACCTAAAATCGGGGCAAATATTTACATCTATTAGCCGGTAAAACATCGCATCATGCACCCGTTCTGGATCTTTCGCTTTAGCGTAGTAAAAAAAAAGAGACAGCACGATATCTCAAAGACCATTTGTAAAATATCTCATCATCGACCCTTTGTGGAATTTATTTCCCACGTTCACTGTAAAAAGTTCTTACGTCTTCAAATTTCTGAATAAATCTATTTTTTTTTTTTTTTTTTTTTTTGGTATTATATCGTGCACGATTTTAAGTCTGAATATAAACGAACATCTTCCGTTATTACGTTTTGCGATTTTTACAATTTGACTAAAAAGAGTAACAGCACACCTGATATATTTCAAATCTGGGCGAAATTAGTTTCAATAGATTTTCGACATTTCGTCGCAAAATTTTATGAATATAATTAATTTTAGAGATGTGGTTTTTCACACGCTGAAAATATTCGTTTAAGTTATCTTAATTTTATTCGTTAATTTTACATCAATGGTATAAAATAATTTAATAATGCGTACGTGCCGTGATGATTTTCATAGCGTATTTTTTTTTTTTTAATGTAGCTTACGATTTACCCAGTATCGCGAAATATTGCGATTTTATTAATGTTATGACTTACGATTACCACGGAGGTTGGTGTCCGACCACTGGTATCACAGCGCCATTAAACGACGTGGTAATTCCCACGATTATTATTACGTTTTATTTTATTTTCATTTGAAAAGTACAATTAAGTCTATAAACTTTAAACTGTAATAAATTCCGTTACTCGTACAACGAACTTCGCCAAAAAATTACCCTATTAAGGGTCTCGTAAAACTTACTGTAATAATTAATTCTACGCTACTACTCTTCCCTAGTCTCTGGAAACTATCAAAAGTAGTATGCATAAAAATATCTCAGACCCAACGAATTTACGTCCTATATCATTATCGAATAATATCGGTAAAATTGCTGAAAGTATTATCCCGAGCAGATTGAGAAATTTTACAGAAAATAATAATATTTTACTAGATCAACAATTCGGTTTTAGAATATGTCCACGACTATGCAGATAGCAAAGAATTGCCGATCTGGTTACCGATATAAAAGTATGCGTATTACTTTTATTATAGAAAAAGCGTTCGATACTACCTGGCATCTTGGTTTAATTTATAAACTAATTCAAATGAAATTTCCTAACTATATCAGGCATTTTTTTAGTTTACATAAACAAAGCAAATTCCAGAAAAAAAAACTATTCTGGCTGGTTTACCACAGGGAAGTATTCTCGGGCCCTATTTATTCTTACTATTCAATAAACGACATCCCAAAAAATAATAATTCAGAAATTGTTTTGTATGCAGATGACACTGCCGTATATTTTACATCTTACACAATAGATACTATCCAAAGAAGATTAACTGATGGTTTTCAAAAATTAAACTCTTATCATAAGAAATGGAAAATTAGAATAAACGTAAGCAAAACGCAATATTATTTACTAATACAATAATACCTTTCTCACCAGAGCCTCTCGTAATAAATAACATACCCTTACACCGGGAAAAACGATATTAAATATCTAGGTGTAATTTTGGATAAAAGACTTATTTTTTCTAAGCATATTGACTACTTGACCGATAGGATACATGGGTCCCTTTTTAAACTTTGAGTTCAGTAAAAAATCGTCCGTTAACACGCTCGACAAATTAATAATATATAACACGATTATAAGGCCGGTACTTTTATACGCGTGCCCTGTATGGTCGTATGTACTTCTAACCTTTCCAAGTTACAGCGACTTCAGAATCAGTGTTGCAGAATAATACTTAAATTACCGATATATGCTAGGATAGATCTTACGCATACGACTCCAAATTTACCGTATCTAAAGTAAAATATTCAATAATCGGTCAAATAGGGGACTATAACAGAACTACTTTACAGTTAAAATATAAGAAATATAAGCGCAAGAGGATCGAACATATATCATTCTAATGTACGGCATCTATCATATTTATAACGTATATAATATGTATTTCATTCTATCTTGAACATATGTAGTCGTGTAATTAGTATACAGGTTTTGGTTGTGATTTTTCCTGTAATCTATTTTATCGTATTATTGTATATGCACTCGTGCTATACGCAGTAACAAGTCTGTTTTCGGGGTGTTTTTTTTGTTTTATTTTGTACTTTTATGTTAACGGTTAATTCAGTTTTTCGAAATACACTTTTTATTTATTTTTTATTATAAAAAAGCGGGATATACATGAAAAAAGACGACGAATTGATCAAACTAATAAAAATTCGTAAACTGGAATTGCGAAAGAAACGCATTTGGTTTTGTAATATCAAATCTCGAACAATGGACAGGACTAGATATAGAGTTGTGTTTGTACACTCTGTAAGAGAACGCTACCAAGATATAGCCATAACTTTGCTAGACGGCTATCCGTGATCGATGTCGGTTGGGTCAGCAAGTAGAAGATACGCATTTATTAAGACTCACATATATAAAATATAACTGTAGTGAAATTTTTGTCTGTCTGTCTATTCCGATTTAACTTAAAGTAGTAAAGCAATAATGATGAAATTTGAACGACTTATAGCCTATGTTATCGGATTAGTTCTAAACTTTGCTTCACATTGATATCACAAAGAGGAGAGAAATTACAACAATTTAAAGTTTATAAAGTAGGAGACAGCGATATCTCTGTCAAATAATGTACCTCCACTACCAACATCCACCCTTAAAACCACATTTTGTTGCGTTAGGGCCGTCGACGAAATAACGGACGGATATATATATATATACATATACTACACTAATATATAAAACTGTTACAAGAAAGAGACAGAAATATTGTATTAAAAAATAATAATTACACAGGCGAAGCCATGGGTAAGTATCTTCTTCTTCTTCGTCGATCACTCGATCCGAGCATCGTGAGTGTTATGAACCGATCTGCTGAACAATCCTGCGCCATTTTGGTCTGTCTTCGACCAATCTTATTCACTGACATAGTGGTATTTCGACCAGTTGCTTTATTTGATCAGTGTATCTTAACGGTGTTCTCCCACGTTTCCTGGTACCTTCTATCTTACCTTGTATAATCTTTTTTTCAAGACCATTATTTCTGAAAATATGTCCTACATAACTAACAATCCTTTGCCGTACCATGTCTTTCAACCGTATATTTATTCTCAGTTCCTGCAATATTGAGATGTTAGATCGCTTTGCCGTCCATGGTATTCTCATCATTCGCCTCCAGCAATACATTTCAAACGCCTCTACGGTGCGAACGTTTTTTTTTTCTTGAGAGTCCAACATTCCGAAGCATAGAGGAAGATTGACATCACTAATGTATTCATTATACGTATTTTCGTCAGCATAGTTACGTCCTGAGTCTTCCAATAAAACAAAAATGATATTAACACTTCCAGTAACGATTGTCGGCCCCTATATTGTAGACGAAATTCTACTGTCAAAACGAAATTTTATTGTCTATTTTCTTGTTGACGTGAAATATCTAAAGTAATCTAATAAACAGTATATTGTATAAAAAATATCGTATATAAAATTTATTATTTTGCATCAACTGAAATGAATAAGAAATCATATTGAAAAAAAAAGCGCTTATTTAATAAACTCATTTCCCCTACAAATTTCACAAAGAAAAATAATATATATATATATATATCTATATATATATACAAAGAGAGAGATATATGCCGATGTATACACACACTTACACATGTCTCTCATGATTTCTGTACGTGTTTTAACTGAATATACACATATATGAGTACAACATGCGGAAACTGTGAAAATAGGCCTGCGTCTGTGCCTATGTGTATAAGATCTCGGTTCGCTCGCTTGTTTTACGGGTTAACTTCCCATATACAACGCGCCAATAGAAGTTCTACTCTAAAACGTCAGTGTGTGCATATTATTCCGTAATACGTTATGTATGATGCTGTGGTGGCATAGTTGCTCCAGCGCTCGACCGTCAACTTGGCGGTCAACCTGCATTGTACATAATGCTAATCCATTTCCAAGTAATGAACAATATAACAATATGATGATATATATATATATATATATATATATATATATATATATATATATATGTATATATATATGTATATAAGAACTTTTCGTGAATACGATAAATATTCACATGTATACTGCTACATCACGTACACACTAAAAAACGTAGACATATAAAGAAATTATCGAAATGTATAAATAAATATAGTAATTTTCTATTTCGATTTTTGAATTGCCCGTATTGATTACGGAACAGCGAATTTGTAGGAAAGTTGCGAATTTAAAAGTAATTCGATTAAATTATTCAATAAAGTGTACAATTTTTCGCCAAGAATTAATCATTTCAGGCGATTAATGTGATTTCAGAAAAATACTATTCAATATTATTTAGATAAAAAGTTTCCAGCGTCTAAGTTAGTTTTAGGATTATCGCTGTATGGAGCTTCCTTTACATTAAAAAGTACATCCAATAACGGCTTAGGCGCTCCTGCTTCTACAGTGGGTGAAGCTGGCGAATATACTGGAGAACCTGGAGAATTAGCGTTTTATGAAGTGAGTTTATATTATATATATATATATATATATATATATATATATAAAGTCTATAATTTTAGTTATCAGTTAATGAAATAAACAATTGAACGGTAACAATAATAAAAATTATTAATGATAACAATAATAGATAGAATAATGGCAATTTAATTGAAGGTAGTAACATTAATGATCATATCATTTTAATTATGAAAATAACAATAATAATATAAAAAACAATAACAATAACAATTACGACAAACAACAACATCAATAAGTATTATTATTATTATTATTTTATTATTAATAATTGTAGTGTATTTGGCAACACTGTAGAATGTCCGTCATTGTACAATATGTCTGTTATTAGTTTGTAATAAAAATATAAATGTTTTATTTCTCTTTTTACAGTTTATTATTATAAAGAGTGAGTTTTCCTAGATTAGAGGTTTCTCTAGGGATAGAACAAGTGGCGACGAGGTTGGGATTCGAACCCACATAATAATAATAATAATAACATCAATTAATAATAGTAACAACAAAGACAACGGCAATGATGAATAACAACAACAACAATAATAATAGTTTGGTTATTTTTCTGATATTGCTACTGTTTGGCAAATTTCCCCATACATCCACCGCGCTCCTCTAAAATATTCAGACGGTGGTGCACCAGCGGCATAACAGCAAGCATCAGGTTTTTAGATATTTGTGTCAGATTTTACGTGAATGCAGTAAACGGTAATAAAAGACAAATAAAAGGCAAACTTTTATTGCAAGTGATGTAGTGAGTGTTTGATATAGTGCTGGATGTGATACTGTGGCCGCATTATAGCGGTCATTCATGCGCTTAGAAAAGACGTTTAATAGAAGCCGTTGCATGGGAATACTACAGACTGATAGATGTGGCTTAATTAATTCGAGATGAACTAAATAGCTACTTGGAATACAAACCGGTTAATAAAACGTCATTTTGACTTGACGAGTAATAAATTAAAATTTCTTTTCTTCGCAATGATGTATAAAATTTCTTTTTATTCGCGTGTCGATAAAATTTATAAAAAAAAATTTAAGAAACTCGTAAAAAAACGATACGGTATATTTACGCGCGCGTTGATCCAGAGCAGATAGACGGTTTTTGTTGTTTTTTGATTAACTCAAAAACTACTTGACCAAAATTTCTCGATGAAATTTTATTTAATAATAGAAAAACGAGATGTTATCTTTCGATCATTTGTGGAACACAATAATATCGTTCGGATGACCGCCATTTGCGGCGATACATTCATTGAGTCTTTACAACATTTTCGGAAGATGTTTTCGAGCGTAGGTCGTTGAATTTTTGAAATTTCATCAGAAATCCGAGTTTTCGACTCTTCCAGATCCCGCGGACGTGTTTCGTAAATACGGATACTAAGGTATCCCTAAGGTATCCCTAAGGTATCCCTAAGGTATCCCTAAGGTATCCCTAAGGTATCCCTAAGGTATCCCTAAGGTATCCCTAAGGTATCCCTAAGGTATCCGTAGTACAAAAAAAATATCGCCTAACTTAAACTCCGTTTCCATTGTCGCGATCAATTCACGCCGCTATTTCTCGTGCAACTAGTCTAGACGTGCGAAATTGAAATATAATTTATCGTCGGAATTTGGGAAAATAAAAAATAAATCGAAAAAAATTGTTTAACCTTTAATATTTACCTTTAAATTATTTATTTTCGAGTCAGATTGTTAATCACGTGAGAAAAGATAATTGGCGAGTGGTGCGTAAGAAAAATGTTGGCAGTTACGCTTATAGCGGAAATCAATGGGTCGGTTACGACGATTTGCAGGATGCGGCGGTGAAGGTAAATTTTAAAAATTTCCTCGATACGATTAAAAATTCGACCGACTAACGTTTAGAATTAACTTTCATCTGGGCTACGGCACCACTAGCAGTTTTCTACCGCTTAAAGTAGTTTTACCGTTTTTTTTAAGACGGCTCTAATCGCGGTAAATAACCTGTCATCGAGGATGTACAGGCTTCTAAACGCAGTGAAAAATCATCCGCAATACTGTTTTTAAACGAAGCAAAAATAATCTCTGTTCTCGTTATTCTTGCGTTTCTAAAATGCCTAGATAATTTCGTTTTCGAGAAATAATAGTTATTGTCGGCAATAGGTGTGTAACGACTTTATCTTTGTATTTACCACATTTCGCGTCATTTAGATTATTAGTATTTCATCAACAATGAATTTCATCCTAAAAAGTAAATAACAGATAGTTCATATTATGCGCAGTATAAAAAGTACGATTAATGAATAAATATATAACTTCGGAAAACGATAAATTAATTAAGTACGTATATAAAAAATGGAACAGGATAACTCTAACGTAATATCGAATACTGTTAACGAACTTAAATTAAGAGTGTATTCCATTATGCGCAAAAAAAAAGTAAATAATTTACATTATGCGCGAAAACAGTGTAAAATAAATAACATAATTAAAACATAAACATTTAAAATGTCTATATATATAAAAAATAAACTGGAAAACTCGATTGTAACACCGAGTAATTTTAAAATTGCGTTAAATATTCAAAATTCATAATGTATTTCATTATATGCAACGACGAGTAATAGATAAAATTTATTTGCGCAATATAGAAAAACACATATATAATAAAAACTCAGGTGCAGACTATGCGAATTCATATACCCATCCAATTTATGTTACCTTATTCATACAATTTTGCCAATAAAATAACATTTTTCTTTCCAGAGAACTACGTCCATTGGCCTGATCCGGGCTACATTTAATAATATTATCGCTGAAAATTTTCCTACGCATATCCTTGTTTATACAGATGGATCGAAGTCAGCTCAGGGAACTGGTGCAGCAGTTTATATCCTATCTCTTAATATTAGCGGTGCATACAAATTATCTGATCTCTGTTCCTCATTTACAGCTGAGTGTGTGGCAGTATTTCTTTATTTGTCGTCCTTAATTGATGCGAATCTTCCAGGTAATTATCTCGTTGTTACCGACTCACAGAGTATTTTAAAGGCTATTGAATGCAAAGGGAAGGTGTCAGATTCATTGATTTCAGCCATCATGTTGAAACCTAATCAGCTGGTAAACCTCAGTATATTTGTGTCATTCTTGTGGGTACCGGGACATCGAGGAGTCGCCGACAATGAAATGGTACATGCAATAGCTAAAAGGGGTTCTTCTGTGGTGTTTTATTCTCTTCAGTTTCTTCTCGTGACGTCATTCATTTTACACAGTCTGATCATAAAAAGCTCTGGGAACAGACATATATGGAGTGCATACAGCGGTCGCCTCTTACTGCGTACTATCAGCTGCAGCCGTCTCTCCCTAGGTTCCCGTGGTTCTACGTTTTCAAAAACATCAAGCGGAGAGAAATTGTGCTTATCAGCGGATTGCGATTATTGCTTGTTGCCGGACCGCCTGTTCGTTATGCAGCTTAGAGATAATCCGTATTGTCCTCTACATGCTGGTCGTGTAGTCTGCAACCCTGATCACGTGTTCTTCGAATGTCCTTCATTAACAGCATTACGTTCTGAACTGTATCTCAAATTACTGTACGCATCTCGTGGTGATCCCCCTTATAACGTAATGTCACTTCTGCTGAGAATCTAGATTTGTTCCCGGACATAGCGACTTTTCTCGAGAAGTTGTCCGAGTTCATAAGAATATGAGTTAGTGATTATTACGGCTCCACGTTGGGTAAGCTGTAATAATAATAAAAAAATAAAAATAAAAAAAAAATAAAAAAAAAAAAAAGGGAAAAATTTGTTTATAATATCGAGTACTTTTATAATTGTGTATAATCGATTAATAACCCACTTAATTTCTTTTTTCTGCTTACAAAGCGAATTGAAAAAATTACTAGCGAAAACACAAAACAGAAACAGTGAAAAACGTCTAAAAATAAATAGGACCCGTTCTATTCTCAAACGAGCGGTATTTTACTGCTGCGCTGTTTTTTTTACTGCGGTCTGTGTTTTTTTTTAATGCAGCAGTAGAATTACTGCTCACGAAGCCGGTCCCGTCCGTTATTATTGGTTCTCGCAATAAGAGACAGAAAACTGCTAGCGGAGCCGCAGCCTTAGTCTCCAATTCTCTGGAGTCGCCGTTTTTACTATTATGTAAATTCCGTTATTAAAGCGCATACTCTCCCTTCTTCGTTCTGTTCATATTTATCCGATTAGAACGCGGTGACCTATATCACGTCTTCTAACCAGTTCTCACAGGTCTGAAGACTTAATAAACGATTGACTGAAGTGAACATCCGAATTTGAAGATCCGCGCTGGCTGAATCGCTAGCTTTCAATCGCTATCGGGACGGAACACTGGAGTTGTGGAAAAGTATTGAGAATAAATAGTTGAGGTACCGACTACGAAGAGGAGAAACAAAAAATCTACCACCTTTTTTTTTTTTTAAAAAAAAAAATAAAAACAAATCTCGAAGGAAAAAACGACTAGAAAGATAAAGCAGCGAACTACGTATTAATTTATAAAATTAATTATAATAATCAAATCAAATGAAATCTATTTCAATTCTATCCATGGATACATTGATAAAAAGAAGAAATATTCAACGTATTACAAATCAGAAAAAAAAAAATAGAAGATAAAATAATCACGGAAAAAATCAAGAATAATTTCTTTATTTATATATATATATATATATATATATATATATATATATATATATATATATATATATATATATATATGTATTGGGCGACCCAGAGAAAATATTTTTTTCATCGATGTTAATTTGCAGAATATAACTAAAATCTTTGTATACAGTTTCCAAGCATTACAAGGCGTCTTATCATTTGATTTTTGCTAACTAGAACATCATCTACACCGTGGCGGGCTTTTATCTACGAAAAGGTTTTGTCGTTTTTTGAATAACCCAAAAACTACTCGACCAACATTTTTGAATAAAATTTTATTTAAAAACAAGAAATTAGTTTACAATCATTTGTGCAACGCGATACCGTTCGGATAAATTTGCAACGATATACATTCATTCCGTCTATAGAAAATTTTCGATGACTTTTTGGAATATAGGTCGCTGAATTTTTGAAATTTCATCAGAAATCCGAGTTTTCGGCTTTTTCAGATTTCGTGGAGACGTGTTTCGTAAACGCGGTTCTTAAGGTATGCCGAGCTGAAAATAACGTTCCGAGCAAAACGCGCGCTCCTTCTCACTATAGGAGGCCGTGATAACTGCAACAAAAATAAATCTCTCGCGTTTAAAATTAAACGCGGAGCACGCGGTTTGCATTGTGTTACCAACTGCGCTGTTCAAAAAACAGAAAAAAAAAACGTCAGTCTTAGGTCACCCTATACTGTAATATAAATGAATTGCAAACTTAACTCGTTCAGTCGTACATTATCAGTTTTTTACACAAAATTATGTTCAATAAAAAGGGCTGGCGGGGTAAAAATATAAAGTAATATTTTGCGTATAATATTACTTTTTATATGTGTAACTCTAGAAAATTCTTAATGTTATAAATATTTTTGGAATTACGATATACCCTGCATCGACTAAATGTCTCTTTGCATTAAAAGTTTATGTACCGTATAATAGAGGAAACTCCGGCTGAAACGGTTATTATAATAATAAGAACAATCTAAATAATAATAATAATAATAATAAACTATAACCGTCATCATACACTAGCGCCTGAATTAACACGGAGTTAAACTTAAGTTCTTTTTATTCATTCACGTAATGCCGTACACCATATAGTGGGGTAGGCGATTTCCAATAATTTTGCTCCCTTTTCAACCGATATCGTTAATATTACTCCATTCTTCGATGTTTCTTATGTATGAATTTCTTTTTCCACCAACTAGTCTTTTACCATTAATTCTTCGTTGCAGTATTAGGCTCAAAATTTCGTACTTTTCCTTCTCTTTGAATATAGATTATTTTTAAAATATTTTATACGAACATTCTTTGTACGCCAGCTCTTTTCGATACATTATTATTTGAAACTTTTTTTTCCTGAAATTCTTAATAGCCTTTTTGAAGCCACATTTTTGTAGGCTCTAAACTTCTAATGACATTCAAGGTTTCCACTTCATAGTACCGGAATAAGGTAACAGTCTATAATTTTTAGTCTATAGCCGCAGTGGCAAATCATTAGCTAGCGTAAGGTTTTTTATTTTTTCACGTTTTCTTCGCTATTCCACATCTTGATCCGTCGAATTTATTCATTACTGATCCGAGATATTTATATCTGACAATTCCCCCGGATTAAATTGTCGTTTAAGGTTAGATCGCTTATAACGTTTTGATTACCTCTTTTAGTCGTTGACGTATTAATTCGAATATCATATTCTTGACTTAAGTTGGTCTAACATACATTGTAATTCCTGAAGACGTTCCGCTACAATTGTTGAATCGTCTGCGTATCTGAAGTTACTGATTCTATTCGCGTTTACTCTGATTCCGAATTAGTTATTCCGTAGTTCCAGCTGGAAAATCTTCTCTATATACATATTAAACGAGAGTGGTGAGAGAATACAACTCTATCTCACACCTTTCCATAATCTTGACGGTTTCTGTTCCAGATCTTGATTTATTTCTTATCATCAATATAGATTCTGTATTATTCAGATATCTTTCCTATCGAGTCCAGTTTTTATTCGAATTTTAGTAAGCTAACGTTGGATATATTACCATTCGATAACAAAACCGATTTGGATGTACGACGCGGTAACATGGTGCACGCCTAGCGTAATCGTAATAAAATACAAAGTTTTCTAAATAAAATTCTCCGAACAGTTCGCTCCCTGGTACGCAACAGATAAAGATATTAACTCTCATTGTGAAATAGAATACGTGGATAACTCAAATCAATACATGTACAGCGACTCGAAAAACATATGAAGTATGCCTTCTTGAAAACAGCCAAACAAGAAGAAGATTACTGAGAAAACACAGACGACATGATTAATAGGCAGGATCATATTTTGTAAAACGTATTATGTAAATAAATATTAGCAAAAAATTTTAATATCAATTTTTATAATGTGCAATTATTAACTGGGCGCGGTAAGCTTGGATCATATTTATATTGGCAACGTTCCATCGTGTTCTCTATGTTCATCAGTTGATGATGATATTAGACATACATTGTT
The DNA here is from genome assembly GCA_032883995.1 of Coronaproctus castanopsis. Classification (NCBI taxonomy): domain Eukaryota; kingdom Metazoa; phylum Arthropoda; class Insecta; order Hemiptera; family Monophlebidae; genus Coronaproctus; species Coronaproctus castanopsis. The sequence goes on along the minus strand of CM065053.1, from coordinate 239,487,742 downwards.
TCAGTGTCCTGCCGTTGCTGCTATTTTTGTTAAGTTGTGGGTCCAGGAACAAAATGCTGTCCACTTTATAAGTGTCATAAAACCTGTTTAGAGTATTCGGAAGAAATTACGCGATTAAAATTTAAATTATGTAAAGTTTAAGAAGTATCTTGTTCATTGTTTTCATTTCAACTTAATTCAAACCTTATCCCAATATCAATAATATTGAGTCTAGCATGCTTTACTTATTATTTCTTTTACTAGGTATTGTTTTTGTAGATAATGGATAACTCTTACTAGATGTGATACTTTGTTTTATCAAAACATTATATTTATACATAGTTATGTTTTAAGTCATTAAGTTGTTTTTATTTTTTATTTTCTTTTACGTTATCTTATATTCTTTTAATTGCAGTTATTCCTCTATGCAAGTTTGTAAGTCACATACAGTAATTTATTATATGATATAAGTTTATATCGGGATTTATTATAATTTAATGTCTTGATATGTTTGGATGTTCATGTTTTGATAGTTTTATTTAAATTCATTATTATAAATCATATTCTAATTTAAGTGTTGGTTTTTGTTTTGGGAGTAATTTTTCCTTTCCTCTTTTTATATGATACATTTTATTATGATTATCCTCTCCTGCTATATTCATATTTTATAGTTATTTCTCTTCTTTTAGTTTAATCTAATTCATTGGTTATATTTATTTATGATTTATTTTTGTTCTTATACTCATATTTTATAATTATCTCTCTTACTTTAATTTAAGTTAATTCATTCGTTATATTTATTTGTGTCCTATTTTTGTTCTTTTGGTGGCCAAATGGTATGTACAGGCAGGCCAAAAAAAACAACAACAAAAAAAAAACATTTTATAAATCACAAACTCGTTATATGCTTTCTTGGCGGAATAACTATGTATTTTTTCATCTCTTTTCCATCACATATTATGTTATTATAATGTGGAAGTCTTTGCATTTGTTCATATATTTACATGTATATTTTTCTCTTTTTTCAAACAGAGGGATGGGTTTGTTAGTGGGTAGAAATCCCACACGCTGATTTCTTTGGAATCCAGCAGCACTTGCTGAGTGCATGCGCTGCTCTTAAAAATATATATGGTACTTATAAATATATCAGTGTCTTTTGAAGATTTAATATATATGGTACTTATAAATATATCAGTGTCTTTTGAAGATTTTCCTCCCTACCGCTTCAAAAAAAATAAAAAAATAAAATAAATATTTGCAAAAATTAATTGTGGCCTTTTGGGACGTAGTAATTAAGAATTTGTAATTAAAAAAAAATTATCCTATCCTTTTCAATTACTTATTATTATTTTTTTATTTATTACATATTCGTGTTTAATGATTTGAATATATCATTTTAAGCGTCTACTATTACGTTCATTAACAATCTTATTTATTCCTTTATTATTATTACTATTTAAAGAAAAACCCCCCAGCTTGATTTTCGAAAATCAAAACTAGTATATTATAAATGTATTTTGAAAAGTTTGGAATGTAGTGATTTTTATTTTTTAAAATAAACGACAAAAAAAAAACTAGTTAAAATCGCTAAAATGATTTTCTTTGTGAAAAAATCGTCATTATCGAGCGAATATAAAAAATATAAATTATAAAAATATATACACAAATTTATAAACATATAGAAAATATTTCTTAGACACATGATTTGCAAAAATTATGTAAAACAGATTATTTAAAGTTTTATCAATTTGATAAAATTTTTTAGCGATTTTAACGACTTTTTTCCAGTTTATTTTTATTATAAATAGTTTCAAATTAGGTGTTCGAATTATTAAATTAAATAATCGAATTAATAATATTTATTTTTATTCGTAGGCGCGATATATCGTACAGAAAAAATTAGCCGGAGCCATGGTATGGACTTTAGATTTCGACGTGTTTTACGATGAAAGTTGCCACGGTAGAAAATATCCGATGACGTCGACCGTAAAGGATATTTTAAATGGCAAAAAAATTCGCGTTAAAAATTGTGGTACAGAAACAATTAGCCAGAGCCATGGTATTATGGACTTTATATTTCGAATTGTTATACGGCGAATATTGCCGTGGTAGAAAATATCGGATGACGTCGACCGTAGAGGATATTTTAAATGGAAAAAAAATTCGCGTTGAAAATTGCACTTGAATTTTAGCTTCGACAAAATTATTAACATTATATTATATATATATATTATACCTAGATATAATACGGAATTTGGAAATTTCGGGGGCTTAAATATACTTTTATTAGTTATTACGAGGAAATTGATAATACATCATCGTATAACATTTTATTTACGTTTAGCCGAATTCGAATTTTTATTTGTATACTCTAGTTTTATTTTTTTAAAAAGTTTATTAAAATAAAAAAAGAAGTCTACGTACGAGGGCACTTCGAAGGATAAGGCTAGGTTCAGATGAAAGGGCTTCACGTATTTCAATCGAGGTCTACAATTCTTTATCCAACATAGTAAGCTTTATAGACCAATAGACGTAAATGCGGAATGTGTCGAAGAGTTCGTAAAAGCGATAACAGCACTTCGTAGTTATGTTCTAGTAAGAGATGGATTACGAATTAAATCGATTTAACTACCGATAACTTGGCAAGATTAAATTCCGCCTACCGTGGACGATACACATCATTAGCGGATAATATTCGAGCTAAATTCGCTAATTATTTTGTTCATGAAGGATTACTCGAGTATTAGATTCGAATGATACGAATAAAAATTTATTGTAACGTATTATGGGACATTTTCTAACCGGTATAAAAAATACTCAGAATAGGTCATAAAAGAGTCGTCTGAGCTCAATATCAACGGTGTATAACCACGGATGTACAGAATCTCAATTTGAAGGATTTCTCAGCCGTGTCTCCATAATCTCAATATTGACTATTTATAACGTGATTTCGATAAGACCGAAATTTATATGCGATAAATTTTACCTTTAAAAAAAATTACCTTAAAGTCAGGCAGCGTTACCCTCATATATAATCAACGAACAACTTACACGTACGTACAAAGTTCGCAGTAATAAATATTGGATTTCATAGTCGTAGCAAACTAGACGACATAAGTTTAGTCCAGATAGCTTTAGACCCCATTTATAAGACTTCCTTCCAGACACTACAGTTTAGATTAATTTTAGTTTTTTCAATACATCGAAGAGTCTCCCAAATGAAGTTTTTATTGTCGAATCAGTGTTGGAGAAGAGATATAACGACTGGGAATGTATTTACACCGATATCTCTAAATATAGGGGAGGAAATATCCTAATACTCGCTGACTCCATGCGTGTTCTTTTACAACTGTGTCTAGATTTCCAGAATTTACAATCGAGTGTATTAGAAGTCTCAATACGACAATGGGTTTGGAAACGCCACACGCGTGAAACTAATATGAAATTTAAGTGGGTTCCTGCCCACTGTGGCGTTCGTGGAAATGAGATACCGGTTGCGATTACTCGATCGGATCTAATTGCGGCTATTGATAAGCATATTAAAGTACAATGGGACACTTCATACCAAAGCTTAAGGAAATGTTTTACCATTCCTTTCAATCATATTTCGAATTCTAAAGCTTGTTAAAAGGTAAAAAATATGTCACTGTTCAAAATTCCAAAAGAGCCCTGATTTAAACATGGAGATCTCCATAAAGATTTTGTCTCTGTGTTTATTAGATTAAGAAGTGGTCGTAATTGTACACCTACTAATCTTGTCAAGTTGGGGATCATCAGAAGTGTGTGGATGAGAAGTATCGAACATCAAATCTGGCTCTGTCTCAAATACAAAAATAGAGATAGCTTTCTGTCTGAACTTCTTAAGCTGCCAATACCACTTGAAGAACTTATTGTGGATCCTGCCTCCTTTTAAATTATTTTCCGAAGGCTAATAATATAAGTGTATAGTCCGAACAAATGAAATTAGTTACGCAGACGATGAGGTAATAATTGCTGAAACAGAAACGCAAGCGCAGAAGATGATCGACCGAATAAATAGCGCTGGCTTGAGATACGGAATGAAAATCAACGTAGGTAAAACAAAAGTGATGAAATTTACAAAGAATGACGACAAGAAGGTTATAATCAAAATTGGAACACATAAAATTGAAAATGTAAATGAATTCGGATATCTTGGCACGCTGATAAATAACGACGGTCGAGACCACAAGGAAATAAAGACACGAATTGGTATGGCGAAAAAGGCCTTCAATAACCTAAGCAAAGTTCTTGGAAATCGAACGATGAACCTCACCCTACGAAAGCGGATAATGAAACGTTACGTACGGTCCGTTTTGAAATATGCCTGTGAAACGTGAACTATGAGCGCGAAGTGAGAAGAGAAACTTTTGAGATGTGGTATTACCGAAGACTGCTCCGGATTTCACGGAAAGATTACATAACCAATGTGGCAGTTTTATCAAAAATAGAAGAAAAACGGAAAAACATGGTAGATGATGTTAAGAACAGAAAAAGGAAATACATAGAACATAAAATCCGTCAAGGTGGAGTCTTTCTGCTGGCAGTACAAGGAAAAATACAGGGAAAGCCAGCAAGAGGAAGAAAGCGGATGGAGTTGATTTCGTATAAAGGGGAAGCGACTACGATGATGACGATGATGATGATAGTCCGAAAAATTCACTTAAACTGACCAAAGGGTGAATGCTGGACCGAAAAAAAGGAACCTTCAAATCATTGGTCTTTAATTCCATTACGATTTGCCCCATTATATGATATGTTTTTTTTTTTTTTTTTAATATCAAATTATGTTTTATTATTAAATTACATTACGTTGTATAACTCGTTCCAGCCTCGTTGCAGCACACTGCTAGACATTCTATCGCTACAGTGTCAATAGTCTGAGACGGTAAAGTCGCATCCAAAGTTAATTGCAGTTTTTTCTACATCATTAATTAATCTAAGACTTTTAATATTTTCACATCCTGTCATTGTAAATGGAAAAAAATATTTACAAACGGAAACACTAACCAAACATGTATATCGGGAGAAAGTCAGAAACACTGAAAACTACCAACAAAAAATAGATAACTTTGAAATGCTAGGTCAAGTGACTGTCTATTATCAGTATTTAAAAATGCGCGTTAAAGCGGCTATTCGGTTAAGAATGCTGTTCTTTCTTTTTGTGTTAACGTGCGTATGAACGCCGATTCTATGGCTGCTCCTTAATGTTTACACGCATCAAAAACTCGCGTTAGAGTTTTGTCATCTGAACCAAAAGTAAAAAAATTTTCACAAAATTCGACGGTCGATGGTGGATGACTAAATAATTTTCTCGTTAACATGAACATTATGAGAATCGACTAAGACGATTTTCTTTGTCCACGTCAGTATAATATACGGTAGCAGTTTCCCGGGATTATTTTTTCCGACTTTACTCCTGGGAAAGTACGGTGTTTATTATCGAGCAATTAACTTATCTCGGAACAAGATTCTAAATCGAATCGCGTAAGCTAAATATTGTTATATAAATTTTCGCAACATCTTTTTATTTTGCTAGGAAAAATAAAAGAAATTGTATTTAGCGCTATCTTACGAAAATTATTCGAAGTAATAGTTTGAAATTATAATGAACGAGAGCGCTTAATAGAAATATGTGAAGAACATTTTTTTTTCTTTAAATGAGGGTGTAGTAATTATTACATAATGATTCGCTTTTCATACTTTAAACAATAACATTGCTAAGAGCAAAAAATTACAAAGCAATTACTAACACGTAAGTATGGAGAAGCCGTAGAATCGAGTACATCGTGAATCGTTTAAATAAATAATAAGCACTCTGGTAGAAATAGAATAATCGCTGGAGAATCAGAAAACTAGAAAATATGCTAGAAAAAATGTTTAAAGGTGGGAAATAAATCCATCCATTGCACATGGAAGGAAAAAAAACGGGAAATCAATAAATACGGGGAATTTCATTGTTGATTGTTACATGTAAAATTTTGACTTGCAGCGGCGATATTGTTATCACGTTCAGGTAAATTCTGTGTATACAGGAGGTACAAGAGAGTTTCGAGAACATTCCTTTGTAGAACACCAGCCTCTGTATATTTGAATTTAGCCTCTTTAAATATGCGATTTATTAGGTAGGACTTAAGCAGACGGCATAAGTTAAATAATAGCATTCGACTCATATTGAAGATTAGGATTTCGTGTCATATTTTATCGAAAGCTTGTTCAATGTTCAAAAGATAACAGAACAATACTTCTCTTCTAGGACCCTATTGATTACTGCAACAATCTGGTGCACTTGACAGATTGTAGAATGTTTTTTGCGTAATTCCAGGAAACGTTCAAATAACAAATTTCTCGATCAGTTTAGAAACTGCTAATAATATTGATATTGGACTTTGTGGATTAACTGAAATATATTCCAGTCTTAAACACACGCTGAATAAATATATTAATAGAATTACACTTTTACGAAATAATTCTTTCAGCACAGCCGGTGTAATCTCATAAACTGGCAGATTTCTTCGGATTGATATTTTTATCAATTTCTGTTGCCACCTCTAGTGGACTGAATGGTCATAAAATTTGATTATACAAATAGCTTGGTACTGGATTTATACCGGACTGAATATAATTTGGTGTTTGCGAAAGATGACGAGCAAAAATTTCAGCTTTTTGAACACCAGATCTAGCCAAATTTTCACATCCGAGTAGTGGAACTCTGGCCACTGGTGTCTGGATGTGTCGAGTAGCCTTCTATAACCGATACTTCTTATCAGAGTCTGAGTTCTTCTAAAAATACTTTAAATATTTTTGAACATTTTTAATAAGACAGTAAAGCTGATTGTTTTTGTTATTAAATTTATTTTTCTCATACGGCGATCGTGTTATGTCACATTCTGCGAGCCTTCCTTCGTTTGATTTTTTTTATTACGAACTTCAAGTGGACACACTATTTCCTGATATTTTTCATGTCGTGATGCAGAAGTAACAATGTGAACTGATTCCCGGACAACTATGAGACGTTTGGACAATTCAAAAGAAGTTTTAAGTCTTATATTTAGACTGATTCTTTGATTCATTCTTCTTAAAATCGACTCTAGTCTGTAGTTACTTGTTAAGGCGTTCCTTTTTTTTCTTTTTCTGACAGTATTACTAATTGCTAGTAAAACTGATGTATTATAGCCAGAAGATAGCAGGGTATGAAGAATCTCTGCAAGTTAAATCAGTTATGCAAATATGATTACTATAGATTGAATATACACACGAATGCAATCTTGGAAATACGGAGTCTAAAAATACAATGGGCTCCAGTGAAGCAAGAAGGCATTATACAGATATATGCGTCTACAACCAAAGTACCGAAATATTTAAAAGAATTTTATACAGATATTGAAATGGTACTAAAAAGCTGCAAGAAACATGATGCGTGTCATAATTAGGAGATTGTAATACCAAAGTAGGGAACACAATTAAAATGTCACCAAAGGGGTACCTTAATACAGTTTTCCCAGCGGAATGTGTTAACTATTATGAACAACTACTATAAATTATCACCATACATACGGTTAAATCTAGCCGAAACGCAATGGACAATATTTCGGAACCAGATTGATTATGCAAAACACACGGTTTAGAAATAGTGTATTATCAGTAAAAACCACGTCAAATGCTGATGCTAGATCACAATCTATTGATACGTCTAACAGTAAAAAAAAAAAAATATAGGAAATTCCAAAAGATGAGAATAGATCCATTTTAAGGAAACGAGGAATACACGCAAAAAAAAAGTAAAGGAGCAGATGAACTAATACAAAATATAGAAGAAAAGGAAAATGTTGAAGAAGAATGGACGTAATTAAAATCTGCACTTATCGAAGTAATAAAAGAATGTCTTACAAAAAAAAACCTTGCAGATGAAAATAAAAATGGATAACAGATGAAATACCGGACTTGATGGAGCGCTGAAGAACGAAAAAACATTGTCCGCGTAAATACAAATAAATTGATAAAATGATTAGACAGACGTTAAAGGCAAATGAAGAATGGTCGAATAATCAGCCTCAAGAGTTATTAGAGAAACTTTGAAACAAGCACGATGAATTTAATATAAGTAAAAAAAAAAATTGAGAAATAATACGTATAGAAAAAAGCATAAAACTATTATGAAAAACGAAATAGACATAAATGCGAAGATAAAAATTTGGGAACAATATGTAAAAGATCTATTCATGATCGAGAAGAGTTGGTTCCGCAAGATGGAAATCTATATATTGTCAATTCTAGAACCGAAGGTAGAAGTAGCAATCGAACAGACTAAAGTAAAGATCTAATAACACCGGGCGACTTTTATTGATGTTAGGGATTACGCGGTTTTTCAATGTAATAAATTATAATGGGAAATTACCGAAAGACGTGTTAGAATTTAGGTTTACTGTCTTGCCTAAAAATAGCAAATCCATCTAAATGCGACGACAACAAATTAATAAGCCTCGCTGAAGATGTTTTACGAATATTCGACGCGTAACGAAAATATAAGCGAAGAAAATATAAATTAGAACCAGTTTAATTTTCATAACGGAATGGGAACGACGGAAGCGATATTTTGCACGAAAACATTAATCCGGAAACAACTAGTCATGCAGAAATCGGCATTATATGTTTGTTTCATAGATTACAACAACGTATTGGACGTGTGAAATTAACGGAAATATTTTTAAAAATTCGTATTAACCGGGCACGTGTATTTAGAAAATCTATATAAAAATCAGTAACCAAAGATATTAATAGATGAGGACTTAACGTATCGTCACCGTTCTCGTTTAATTTATATTCGGAGACAATTTTTGATCAAGCTCTAGGGGGATACGATGCAGGAATAACATTTCAGCGATACGTTTTGCCGATTATACCGCGCTGCTGGCCGAAAATATAGAACTAACGAAAAAAAATATAGGTATAAACATTAAAAAAAAAAATAAATAAAGTTCATGAAAGGTTCGAGTTAACCAGATTCAAATGTAAAACCATTTCTCGGCGAAGAACAAATCACAAATCGCAAATCGAACGGGTCAAAAAGTATACATCTCTAAGTTGAACGAATAACTCGCATTGAAATGGTTAGAGATATGTTTATGAAATTCAAAAATATCTTTTGCGATTGCACTTAAATTTGGAGACCAAAAAAAGAATTTTGTTCAATCTATACGGATGCAAGATTTAGAAGCTAAAAGAAAACGTTATCGGAAAATTTGGAAAATCCTGTGGACGAAGAAAATGAATCATTATGATCCGTTATGCGACTGCGGATTAAATAACTAAACGATGGACCATATTCTGAACACGTGTCCACGAAAAGCCTTCAGCGACGACTGGGAAGAAATTCGGACAGTACACGCGGTTGTAACGTGGCTGGAAAATCTAGACCTGGACGTCTAAAATATATGGTGTTCGCTAACCGAACACATACCATATAATAATAATAATGAACAAGTATTAGAACTGATGGGAAATAATCGAATATTAATGACTATAATTTAAAAAACAATAGTGCGAACAACAGAAGGAAGAAGTAAAATCTCCGGTTGGATAACATCAGAAAATTGCACCAAAATACAGAGAGCAGTGGATTTATACAAAATGGAAACGTACCCATGTCATAAAATAATAGAATCAATGCATGACACTTAAGCAATACCCGAATCAGGTTGCACGAGAAGAAGAACATTATTTACGTGTGTGTGTGTGTGCTTTCACATATCAGTATATATGATATGCATATATATACATACATATATATTATATATGTGTATGTATGCGCGCGTGCGTACGTGTGTTAACACATATCAGTATATATATATATTCTTCCTGTTGTGCAATGTATATATATTTATATTTATTCCGGTATCCTTAAGGATTACACTAAGAATATGTTTGTGTGTGAGTGCTGAAAGGTGTATTTTTAATTTAGTTAGGAAGACAAGCCTTCTCGATGACTGAGATAAAAGCGTTACTAGCCTTCGTGATTTATACGATCATTTGGCGTACGCGTAGTTGCTGGCTGGATAAGTTGCAGGCGTTACTTTTAAGCGTGGGTTTTTTAATTGTGGCTCGGCTCGTCGTTGGTAAGTTGATACAATTACCCGTGTGATGATGATATAGTGGCGAATTGTTTATCGAGAATTGATACATTACTGTTTTTATTTAAACACAGATTACTCAACCGCCTATATGTTTTACACTACACGTTGTATCGACTATTATCATTATTAACGTTTGTTTTTCTTTAAAATATGATTATAATTATTATCATTATTACTACTATTATCTTTATTTTATTTATCAATAGTAATAAGAATAATAATAGTCGTAGTAGTAGTAATAGTAATGATTATAAATATTGTTAGTAGAGAACCGGTGGGTAATTCTGACTATACGGTTTTACATTTACCGCGTGTTTTCTATATTTATTACTATTTCTTTTTGTTACTAAGATAATCATTTTATCTTATAGTACGTGTATAAAGTTGGATTCGACAACATTTACTAACGCCGAAGGAATGTTATAAGTGAAAATAATATAAACAATATAAATAATACCAACAATTTTTCGTTTTTTAATTTTTTCTAAAATATTTTTAATATAGTATTACTACTACATACTCCTCGGTTGTTGGGAGTTGATAATGGTCTAGTTTCATCATACATATTAATATATATATATATATATATATATATATATATATATATATATATATATATATACATGTATAAAATATAATATGTGTTGGAAGGTTATTAATATTTCTTGAACGTAAGAACAACGACATTTGTCACTACTTTATCTCCATACGACATGATTTTTGTTCTTTCGCAGAAACAAGAATGATCGAAAGACAGAGAAATATAGATTTCGTCGAACATCTGTAATAACAAGAGTTTGTACGTGTGTGTGTTGACGTACGGTGTATACGTACAATTCCAGACAAGAAATAATGTAAAGGGGAATACTGATTTTTTTATTTTATTTTATATTTTTATGTTTTTTTTTAAATTTGTATTTTTTGTTTTAGCCGGTGGAAAATGTACGCTGGCGTGTACGTGTATATGCGTCGGATTTGTAATTACGAACATTAATAAAAATTGTGTCTGCTTGTTTACACGATGTACATATGAAACGAACATTTATTCGTAAATGCATCTGAAACCGATCTTACAAGTTATATTATATATACATTCAACCATATACCTTCCCCATCTCTCTCCCTCCCAAATACATATATATAAATTGAATTCGAACCGCACAAGATAGAAGACGTAAAATGTTTGAACAATGCTTACACCCAGCAGTAGGTTGATATAAGCACATCGTGATATATATATACAACATATTGAAACCTGGCGTACGTACATGTGCACGAAAAAAACCAATAGTTCGAAAAAAAAAACAGAGTATATACAGCGTACGCTGATTGAATTTGTTACAGTATTCAAAAGTGTGGACGACAAAATTTTATTTCTAAACTAAGACGCACGACTAATGATGGACAAAGAGTTTAATTTAAGAAATGTATCGGATCAGTGTACGTACTTTATGATGCTTTCTTTACACGAAATGATTACTTATTAAAAATAAAATCATCTGATGATATATTGCGATCGATATTGTAGTTTTACGTTTGAAAATGGAGATTGCACGTATCTCCGAAACGTCACTAGTGGTAAATTCTGATGCGCTTTCACCCAAACAAGTTTAGACCACGTACGGTCGTCGCTTTATCTAGGAATCAGAATCGATCATATATATATATATATATATATATATATATATATATATATATATTTATATATATTGGAAATTGCAGGTATCTCGGAAATATCACCAGTGGCAAATTTTGGCGTGGCTATACACAAAAAAATTGACTACTGGATGAAAGTTTCAATATTTTTTAAAACCCGTTCACGATTAGAACGCAATTTGTTTTCGGAAGAATCAACATAGGTAATTTTTGGAACACACATATTCGGAAAATATACAGAAGTCACGCCTCACACTCGGCACTATCAGTTACAGCTGTCTCTTCTTAAATTTCCACGGTTCCAATTTTTTTTTTTTTTAAACATTAAGCGTAAAGAAAAAGTAGATTGCGATTCGGGCATTACTTGTTACCGGACCTCATTCCTTATGCAACCTAGATAAACTTCCGATCCACACCTGCATGGTCGGCGTGCAATTTACAATCCTGATCGCTTGTTCTTCGAATGTCCTTCTGTAATAACGTTCTGAACTATACCTTAGATTACTACGTTCATCGTGTAACGGTCCTCCGTACAATGTATTACCCGTTTTTCATGTTGATAATTTACATCTGTTCCCATACATAGCGATATTTCTAGAGAAGTTGTGCCGCGTTTATAGTGTCACGATTTACTTAACGTAAAGTATCGTTATATATATATTACATATTGTTAAAATTTTGGGAACTGCCTTGAGACAATCTCATTCCGCTGTTTAACCGTCAAACTTTAAGCGACTCAAATTTCCAAAATTCCTGTTGAACTTTGCGAAAACTTTAACGGGAACAAGGTCTGGTCAAATTTGAAAACTGATGGAATTGACTACTCTATTTTCGAGAATGTATTCGAACGTTTATATTTTCGTACGTAGATGAAAATCGTAGTCATAAATACCGAAATTTCGAGCAAATAATACCTTAATAATGATAATAATCATATAAAAAGAAGGATCGGTATACTGAAAATATTTTATCAATTTCGTGAAAAAAAAACCCACAAGATTAATTGCTTGAAAGAAAAAAATGAAGACACTGAGGAAACGAATTTATGTTACAATTATTCATTATAAAACTTATCAAGTACGCAAAATACATACACTTGTATACAAATGTACGAGCATATATAGAACACACGCATCGACGCACAATACTCTTGCATAAATAAATCTATACTTATACAAATAAATAAATAAATAAATAAATAAAAAGTGTATTTTTACATTTAAAATAAGAAACAACAAATATCGTCTACACGTACCGAAATAGTGTAAAATTCTCCCCGTGTATCGCGATATATAAATATAAAAACAAAAGAAACGAAGCTTAAAATAGACTGCAGGAAAAACCACCACCAAAACCTGCATGAAATAAGTATATAATAAAATAAAATAATAACATAAAATATAGTACGCGATAACAGACGATCAGAGTAGCAATAAATAGGAAAATAAATAACTATATACATAAAATGAACTTAAACTTAAATAATAACTATATATCATCGGGAATGCCGGCTACTCATCATATGTTTAATTCTTTTATGTTTGTATTTCTTATATTTTAATTGGAGACTAGTGCGAGTGTAGTCTCCTATATTGTTTATAATGGAATACTCACTTAGGGTACAATCATAAAAAAAAATTTTTTTGGTTTGCTGATTTATTACTCGATGCACATATGGTAATTTCAAAGTTCTGTGCAAACGATCTATCCTAGCATAAAACGGAGCTTTAAGAATAATTCTGCAACATTTATTTTGCATGGCTTGCAATTTAGATAAGTTAGAGTGACTTGCGTAAGACCACACAGGACACGCGTACAACATTATCGGTCTTAAGATACATTTGTAGATAATTAGCTTATTTGCAGAATTAACGTAGCATTTCCTATTAAAGACTGGATATAATTTAAATAAAGAGGCTCGAGTTTTATTAACGGCGTGTTCGATATGTTTAGAAAAGGTAAGACCTTTATCTAGAATAACACCGAGATATTTGATCTGAGTCTTCCATTCTATGGGTATGTTATTAATTATTATAGGAGTTAGAGAGTTTGGTCTTCTTTTTGTAAATAATATTGACTGTGTTTTATCAGTATTTATGTTAATTTTCCATTTATTGAAGTATGATCTTAATTTCTCAAATCCTATGCTTAGCCTTCTTTGAATAGTATCTGTACGATACGACGTACAATATATAGCTGTATCATCCGCATTCAACGCCGTCTGAAGGTGTTTATCCATGGGAATGTCATTAATAAATAAGAGAAAAAGATAGGGTCCAAGTATACTCCCTTGAGGTACTCCAGCTAGTATAGATCTTTCCACAGAGTTACAATCATTTATTTTTACCATAAATTTCCTATCTGTTAAATAATCTTTAATAAGTCTTTACTTCTCATAGACACTGAGAAAGCCTTTGATACTACATGGCATCTCGGATTAATATATAAATTAATTCAACTAAAATTTCCTAATTATATCGTTAGACTTATACAAATACACGCGCATTCGTATTATTCGCACATTCACCCGTTAAGAAAATGAAAATAAAACAATTAAAAATATATGAAAAAAATAAACAACAAAACGATCACTAATTATTATTTTCTTTAGGAAAAATCACAAAAAGCTTTTCGGCTGTTAAGCCATTATCGGCTGAATATAAAAAATTTAAATTATAAAAATAAACGCAAATTGTATAAAAATATAAAATGTAAAAAATATCGCGTACGCAATTTACGAAAATTATCAAAGTGATATAAAAACGGTATAAATAATCCGATAGTAAGCGTGTTAAAATAAACAATGAGCTATTTAAATATATAAACGATTATATTAAATAGCCGGAAAAATAAACATAAATTAAAGATTTTATTCTATCTTGCTATTTTATCTTTGTTTTATCGATATTTTTATTTATTTTTAATCTATTCGCTATTGCGTTTTTGTTTATACATAAATTTTGTATCGCTAATTGTTGATTGTGTTGTTTATTCACTATGCGGTTATTTAAAAATATTGTCACTTTGATAATTTTCGCAAATTGTGAATCGAAGTAATAATTTTACATTTTATATTTTAATAAATTGTAGTATAAACTGCCGAAAAGCTTTGTAATTTTTTTAATAAAAAAAAAAATTGTCGATTTTAACTTTTTTTTGTGTATTTTTAAAAATATATCACTTTATTAAACTTTTATAAAACTATATTACAATCGTTAATTATTTGTTCCTTACGTAATATAGATAGTAACGAATTGAGCCGTTGCGCGCATAATGGCGAGAAATTATAATAATGCGTATTAAAACGATGTTTGTATGTTTCTAAGTACACGTCCAACCCTACCAGTCCGAAAGAATTATGTAATTGTATGTCGACTAGAATTAACTCGAAGTCTTCAGGCTGCATACGAAATTATGCGTTGTTATTCAATCGAAAATAATGTCCTAGGTTCAGATATGAGAATATAAAAGAATTCCGGACGAATTAGCTCGGGTTCAAAATTTGTAAGTAAAATATAACAGACCAGTTCTTTAGGGCTTCGTTTGTAATTGAGTTTTCAAATCTGTCGGTAATATATTAGAAATGTAGCTTCTGCATCTTATAAATAAATAGATAAAAAGTGTATTTACAAGATAAAATAAATATTATCGAAGTACACAGTTCTACGTATACTAAGCTAGAGATCCAATTGATCGTATAGCTAAAATAAAAAAATCGCGGTAAAAAAATACCAAGAGCACGGAGAAGTTCCGAACATGATCGGCTAAAGATGGGAATAATTATATAAACCAGATAATTCAAGATATCGGATGTCAAACATAAAACGATGGCCGAAAATAGAACGGAATGGAGGAAACGAACCTTTGAGTTCGATGATAAATGATTATATATATATCCCCGCCGGGAGGTACTTTGTACCTTCCGGGCCGGAGCTTTAACCGGAACGGGGCGCGTCCACAGGTGGCGGATAGTGGAACGGCCTACAGATATGTAGGTTAGCTGCGAATAAGACGTTAGTCAAATAAGCAGTCGCGGACCAAAAGCGGCTACTGGTGGAAAGCCTCGGGTAGGCGATTCCAGTAGTGACAGGGCAATGAGACAAGAGGATGTGGATGGGCAGCTTGACGAACTGCCTACTGAAAGTCCGCAAATCCTACGACTGTCTCACCCTCAGCGAGATTTGGTAGCTGTCAAAACTTTACACCGCTACCTTATCAGTAGCAAACCGCTGCCTTGCAATCAGGATCTTTATCCAAAGGCTGGAATATCACCTCGAATAAAGTGGTAATTTCTCCCTCCTGATTTATCCTTTATTCCACATTAGTTTCTTCTCCTATTTCTTTTCCTTTATGCCCGCAGTAATGCATCAGCTATTATGCGCCAGTTTTCTTGGTCTATCCTTGCCACTGAGCCCCGCATTTAGTAGCTGAATGGGCAGCAGCGGATTTTCTGCGCAACAACTCCGATGTTCCTGTATGCGTAAATGCACCGTTAGCAAACTTCCCTGAATCCTTGTCCTTTTACTTTATTTGAAAAGTCCACGCGGCCAATAGATAACAGCGGTTGTAGTAGGCGTAGTGGGCTGGATGCTACTAGTTGTGACTTACTCGTCTGGTGATATGTCCTATATGGTCGTTTCCAACTGGATTGGAGTAGCAGCTGGACTCGGTAGTCGGATGTATGCCTACGCAGGGCCTCTTTAAAATTCCCACTGTCTACCGTGAATGCCGAAGGGGCTAGAAAAGGTGCCCTAAAAATCGGCTATTCCACTCATCTTCTCGCGAGTACTCGGATCAGCGGGAAGAACAATAAGGTAATAATGAATCTAAAACTTGGACTATGGAATGTAAGAACACTGAAAGGAAATGACAATATGCCAGAAAGAAAAACTGCTCACTTAGCAAAACAGCTTGGACTACGGAATGTAAGAACACTGAAAGAAAATGACAATATGCCAGAAAGAAGAACTGCTCAATTACCAAAACAGCTATGATATTGATGTGGCAGCTGTGTGCGAGACGAGGCTACTTGGAAACGGTAGTATTTATGAACCAGTAGGCGACTATGTGCTATTTTGGCAGGGTTAACCGCATGGACACAATCATCCGAATGGTATTGGAATAGCACTTAGACGTCAGTATGCAGATTTCATCATTGCCGGACCTGTAACGTATGGAGCGAGACTAATGAAATTAACACTGAGACTGGAGGATGAAACCATCATTCACGTCATCAT
Organism: Coronaproctus castanopsis; assembly: GCA_032883995.1. Taxonomy (NCBI): domain Eukaryota; kingdom Metazoa; phylum Arthropoda; class Insecta; order Hemiptera; family Monophlebidae; genus Coronaproctus; species Coronaproctus castanopsis. Next base: position 239,470,719 of record CM065053.1, on the reverse strand, counting down.
GGACTCGGAAGATAACATAAAATATGCTTTTTACGCTGATCTATTTCTACTTATAGACAGTATCTCACCGAGGGAACGATTATTCTTGCTGGGAGACTTCAATGTTCGAGTGGGAAATGATACACAAGTTATGCTCTTAAAAGCATGAATAGTAATGGAGAACTACTCTTGCAATTATGTTCGAGCCTGGATTTGGTAATAACGAACACATTGTTTGAATTAAAATCTGTATACTAAGGAACATGCATGCATCCAAGATCCAAACGTTGGGATATGATTGATTTCGCCATTGTACGTCGGGAGCATGCAAGCGAAATACGTATTACCAGAGCAATCCACCAATTATAGACTGGTAAGGACAATAGCGTCCATCAAGAGATGTAAATTATCTAAAAGTTACGCTAAATCAAGATCTGATCATTTTGATGTAGCTGCTGTAAGAGCTGCTGAAAAACGAAATGAATTAAAAAACCTCCTTGATCAGACGTTTGCTGCATTGAATACTAGTGGTAATAATGGTGTTAATGAAACGTGGAAACGGATAAAAGATGCGATAATCGAGAATTGTAAGAAAGTTCTCATGAAAAGGAATTGAAAACACCAAGACTGGTTCAACGAAAATGATGAGGATATTTCCCAGCTTATAGCTCGTAAAAAGCAAGCCTTTGTTAACTGGCAAAATAATTTAAGGGATATAAAGCAACAGTTTTCAAAAATAAAAGCAGAAGTTCAAAGAATAACGCGTAATATAAAAAATAAATAGTGGGAAGAAAAAGCACGTACAATTCAATCGTACGCTGATGCAGGCCACTACAGGGACTTTTTTGCAACGGTGAAAACAGTTTTTAGGTCCGCAGAGTCATATGTGAAACTACCTTTAAGAGACCAAGCTGAAGTCTCACGCAGATGGAAATATCACTTCGAAACAGCGTTAAATAACAATACCGAAGTAGACATGTCTGTGCTAAATGAAATACCAAATTTTCCGACGATCACGGACTTGGATGAGGATATCAAGCTAGATGAAGTGAAGAAAGCAATAAAACAGATAAAACCAGAGTATAGCGCCCGATATACTTAAACTGTAGAATGTAAATATGTTAAATACATTGTATAATTTGTTCATGACGATATAGAAGGATAAAACCGTTCCTAAAGACTTTCAGCAAGCAGCCATAATTCCGATCTTTAAAAACAAGGGGGATAGATGTGACTGTAATAATTAAAGAGGAATATCCTTGCTTTCGGAGGTCGGTAAATTATTCGCTAGGATTATGCTGAATCGGATTGCTCCAGTCGTCATTAAATGACAAGACCTGCCTAGACAACGAAGTTCAGAGCAGAATACAAATAAACTAAATGGGAGAGTATTTAGAAATAAACATATATTGATACCAACCAAACTGGCTGTTTACAAATCTATCGTTTTACCGACATTGTTGTATGGTTCGGAAACATTGCCACCATATAATAGGAATATACTAAAATTGGAGCAATTCCAGCAACGTATTTTGCGAATAATGTTACACATACGCTGGCAGGGTCGGGTGTCGAATATAACCGTGCTACAACGAGCATATGCTACATCGATACATCTCCTGCTTTACAAAAATAATTTGAGGTGGCTCGGACATGTAGCAAGGATGAACAATACCAGGTTCCCCAAACAAAAGACTTGTACTCAGTGAATGCGGTATAGAGCTCGGCAGCTGGGAAGAATTGGCTCCGGATTGAGCAACCCGGAAGCGAAAGATGGCCTTGGTATCGCCAAAAAGAATATAGAAACAACGGCCGAAAATAAAAAGCGAAAACTTCAGCATGATGCCGCGGAAAAGTACAGCTGCTTACATATGTAACGATTGTGGAAAGCGGTGTACCGCCAAAATTGGACTTATCAGTCACCTTAGAAAGCATAGATAACGGCACCCCATACTCGATATCGAGTGGGCTATTGAATATATATATATATATATATATAAGATTACAGCGTTTCTTTTTTCGTACAATTATATCATGGGAAAATTTGGCCTAATTTCCTATGTTGGGCAGGCAAATTGTGAGATACATTTTATCCCTACTTCCAGGTTTAGTATTATTTGGCAGTTTTTATTAGTCTTTTATTTATTTTTACCATTATCATTGTATCCTCTGTTGATTTCATTAACTTATATTTATCTGTGTAGTTTATTTACCTATAAAATAGTGCTAAACAATCATGCTTATTGATTTTCTGTTCGGGTTTATTCTCCTAGCGGAAATTCCCCAGTTTTGAAGCGGATACTCGCCTACTTAACTCCGAACCGAAATTTATCAGTCCGACTGGAACACATTGTCTCGAGTGAGCTGCACGAAAATTTAATGGTATTTACCAGGAGGAACACCTTCGTCCGTTATCGGCAAGTGTAGTGGATCAAAAAATACGTGGAAAAAACAGCAAACCAAATTGGTAAATATCATAGAACGCGTAGCAAAATTAAAATGTAACTTGGTTGTCCATGTCGCTGAAAAGGTGGACCGAAAGAATAACACAATGTAGGTCGGAAGAAGGATGTTCGGTCGTACACGAGACGGCAAGACGACGTTTAAAAGTCGGCCGAAGTTAAATGGACGCACGATGCTCGGGACCTAGTACAATGGGAAGGGAAGCTTATAAGCGAATCGCGATATATAACAATTGCTCCTTTAATAACATCAGATATTGCCATACGGTATAAGTGCAGTTTGATTTTATATCGTTAAAATACGTAATACCGAGGAATTTTTTTTTGTTTCAATATGCTTTCGATATTGTTCGGTGTATTTTATATTTTATTTTCATCGTTCGAGACGAGCTCCTCGCGTGTCTGCACGAATTATAATTGTCGCAGACAATGATGGTAGTTAGTGTCGTCGACGATAACGATTATGTAGTAATAAGAAAGTCGTTATCCTCACAGATAGGAACGTATATATACAGGCGTGTAAAGCCTTAGCTCTATATGTCCAGGTTTGATTTGTTGTAGGAAAGATTTTATTATACCGAGATTATCATTATTATTATTGCTTTTATTGTCGTTATCATTTATTATTATTATTATTATTATTATCATCGTTATTATAAATGTTTTGTACTGGTTGTGATTTCTTCTTAGCATCCACACGACATTAACATCCGATTGTTATTTCCTTCGGCAAATACCATTATCGCGTCATTGATAATAATTCACGAGATAATTTCGGTGTTTTATTATTATCGTTAATATATGTATATATACATAATATATTTATTGAAGTATTATATATATATATATATATATATATATATAATAGAGGTAATATATCTTAGATTATGTACAAATCCGAATGTCGGATTATTTATTTACCAACTAAACATCGTTGATCATGTTCTATTAGAAGTATCGCGCAGACGCGACACATTTAGCTTCTTATAAAACTGGTCGGTCGTTGGACGGTTGTTCGGGGAGGGGGGTTACACACTCTGAAATAAATCGATAATATCGCGAGGCGTTGTAGTCGATAATTTATATCGATTAATAATGATGAACGAGAGAAGCATCTTTTAAACCGTTTCGGTGTGTCCTACTATTTTATCGGCGAAAATTTTACATAACACGCGATCTCCATTAAACTTTGGCCGATATAACTGTGGATATATTATCGCGTGCGGTTTATAATGCACGTACGTCTAATTTAATCCTGCTCGGTCTAAATCCTTATTCCCGATCCTCGGAACTCGACTATTTATCAAAAATTATCCGAGCGAGACGTTATTTTATTAATAGGTCGCGCGCACTTGACCATACGTTCTGTTTTGCAGACCCTGATATAGACTTATTTTTTTTTCTATACTATAGTATGGCTTAATGCGTATTATAACGCGTGTACATATATATATATATATATATATATATGTATATATATATTATAGATATTAGTCATTTATTACACGGATATAGCAAAGTGACAGCTGAATAATAGCCTACGAAGACTTTACACGCATTCCATCGATATCTCGACAGCCCATTGGACGATGAATGGGTTTCCTCTTGACGAAATGCACGAACATGTCGTCCACGAGACGGAAATAGATATTTTATGCCTAATGTTTTGAGATTTCTGCTAGTTCTAATATATTCGGGCTTGTTAAACCCTTTCTCAGCGGTTATAAGGCTTCCAACGATTATACGGAGATTTAACTTAACTATAATATTAATAATAATAATCGAATTGAATCGAATCAAATCAAATCAAATTTATTTTAATTCCAATACGCCAATACATTTCAAATAGAAGAAATATAAAATAAAAATTAATTACAAATCGAATAGGAATAAACAAATAAAATAAAATAAAAAACGGATAAATAAACATTGAGAAATTAATTAAAATACTACTACTAACAATAGTAATGACATTAATTCATTTGATTGTGTATATGAAAATAAAAGGAATAAAACCGCCTATGCCTATGCGACGGCTGGATTATTATTATAATATTAACTTAGAACAATCGAAATATTTATCCAAACTTAATTATTAGTAATCCACATAATAGCCTTTATATAGACAGTTAATCAAAGCATCTGCAGAGGACTATGTGAATTTATCCATGCTACAAAATACAGTAGGTTTTGATGAGTGTAAACTTTAATTTTTCTTTCAAATTTTCATAATTAATTAGTCAAAACTGTCATAACACTTTTCTCGTCTTTTGTAGCAGATATTTACTTAATAGAGTTTCCTTCGCCTTCTTTTGTAATTAATTCGGCTAATTTTTAGTTCTCTAGGCAATTGTACTCCGCTGCTCCGATTGCTTGTAACCTCATTATTGTTTTATTAGGTTGTACCTCCTGACCGTGTCTTTCCATTATCCATTAATATGCCAAACTTATTACCATTTTTGAGAACAAACTGCAGCAAAACTAACGTATATAAATCTGATACGGTTAGAAGTTTCATTTTCTACATTCAAATTCTCATTCGTGATTATTCTCTCTAAGACGTGTGTTTTTAAAATTTCAATCGGTTTAATATCTCGACAGCTAATCCCAATTCAATATTCCATACGTTAAGACCGGTTGATATGATAAATATTAAATGGTTGAGTGGAAAGTATTGTTTTAGATAGTAGAAGAGGTAATTAAATTTTCTTAATTTTTTAGAAATATAAAACGAATGAGCATTCCATGATAATCTACTGTCTATTCGAACCTCTAGGTATTTCATATAATCTACTCTAGTGATATTTCAGTATTATTCCAAATCCTGAAATCTCGATTTGTATATATATATATATTATATATTTCGTTTTAGTGGCATTAACAATTAACATATTGTATCTAGTTTAGAAGTTTGTTCACATTACGCTGTGCAATATCTTGAAGTCTATCAGGAAAATCTTGAATCAAGGGTAATATCATCAGCGTAGCTAAATATTTTTCCATCAACAACTAAGTTGCATAAGTCATTTACATAGATTAAGAATAGATACGGACACTCTACCTTGCGATACTCCCGACATTTCTACATTACTTTCATCACTGTATTCATTGTTTATTTTGACGACATATCTCCTGTTCTCACGATAACTCCTAAACCAGTTATGTATAAAACCCTTGAATCCATAATTACATATATTGTGATCAATTACATCAAAAGCTTTACGTAAATCGAAATATACTAAGATGACCTACCTTCTTCAAGCCATAATAATAATAATAATAATAATAATAATAATAATAATATTTATTTAGCGTAACTAAATTAACAATTTCGAAATATCTGTTACAGTTAAAATCAATTTCTAAAATTAATTTCGAATGTAGTCATACTAGGCCCTTTCGATCGAAGGTCTCTCCCAATTTTTCCCAGTTGCGTTTTGCTAGCCTATACAAAGCGCTTCTGGATCCCAGGAATTTTTTTAAGTCGTCATTCCAACGTGTAAACGATCGCGACTTTTTTCTCTTGCGGTACGCCAGGAACCATTCTCTTACTTTCTTCGTCCACCGCTGATTTCTGTATGACATTCCCTGTGCCCACTTCCATTTCAGCGCGCGGATTGAAGTAACTTATATATAGGTATTTTTACAATCTGCACGTGGAATGTAATTTTCAATTACGAGTTTTTTTTATCGACGATATTATTATTATTATTATTATTATTATTATTATTATTATTATACGGGCGCCGGCTGCACTAACGGGCCATATGCGCCCACAGGCTTACTGTGGTCCTAGATCTGATTTAAGAGGCTCAGTGAATCCAGGAACAGGAACACATTATGAATATGGTCAGTAGATTCAGATAAAAGTTGAGGTAAAGAAGGAGGAAGGCTGTGCTGGATTCTTAATGTTGTGAGAGCATGACAGGATGTTAGTATGTGGGGTATGAGCAGTTGAGACATTTGGCAAAAGGGACAGAGTGGCGGGTCTGTGCCATGAAGAAGATAGGAATGGGTAAGGTTTGAGTGGGATATACGGAGTCTTGTAAGGATAACATTTTTCTTTCTTGTTATCGACGATAGATAGCGTCAATTTGAAAAAGTATAATGCTAGGTCATCGGCATATAATGCAGTTTAGACCGAAAGTATGTTTAGGAAGATCAATAATAATAGAAATAAATATGTTCCAATTATACTCCTTTTGTGGTACTCCTATATATAGAGTTACCTATAGATTATCCGCTCTGATATGTCCTAAATATATAAAATAATTGATCTCTTCTAACTTTTTCCAAACGAACGCGATAGATTAATTTGTTATAATTTTTTCATTTTACCGGCGCTATTATATAGTTTCCGTATAAATTAAGTACGTTTGACATTCTTGATGCTTTAGCAACATATTTTTACTCGACTTTATATATACATTTTATTATATAAAATAAAAATTATCGAATTATTTAACATCTTTATTACGCATCATTTTTTCTTTATTAAACACGATGATAAATCTCTGATGATTAATTCGTATATTCCAGTAATTGACCAAAAACTACTTATGAATATATATACAACCAGTTTCTATTAAGCATCCTTTAACTTACTCATCACACGCGTGATTTACATTAACGTAAATGTACAATTGTGTGGGACGTATATTTATACATGTACGTGTACATATAAATAAATTAGCGGCGATGAAAAAGAAGGAATTATTTTCATCGATCAACTGAAAATATCGGCCAATATAATAATCAGGATATCCGATGACGAATTAATTATTATCTAGGGTTTTTATACAACTGCTAGATATCGATTATGGCGTCAGACATCTTAAACGTAGGCACATCCGCTAGATTTACTCATCTAAATTCATTATTCGGATAAATCGACGAACTTAATATAACGAAATTAATTTAATTAATCATTAATTAATTTAACAATTAAGATTGTATCTTTAAATTAAAATATGTAAAAAGTTGAATATATTGGAGAGTAGTGATTTTATTAATTAATTATAAAACCGAACAAAATATAACACAATCGCTAAAGGTTTTTAATCGCGAAGCTTTTCGACAGTTACGTCATTTTCAAGCGCGAACGAAAATTATTACAACTTTTTTTTATATATGAAAAATCAAAAATGTTTATATAACGACAACTTAAAATTTGATATACGTATTAGCCAAACGTAATTTCAATTTTAGATTAATTTACAATAAATTTCATTTATAAAACAGATTTTTGAAAAATTCTTCATCAAAATTGATGAAATATCTCTCAAACCAATAATTTTTGTTCGCGCTTGAAAATGACGTAACTGTCGAAAAGCTTCGCAATTAAAAACCTTTAGTGAAAGTGTTAAAACTGGAAAATAACAATGATATTCGGCATAATGACTAATTCTATGTTATATTCGGCATAAGAAGATGGAAAATGAAGTTCGCCATATATATTTAATAGAATGCTCAAGAATGAAGTCAAAATATATTTACCGTGACAGAATAATATTGACAAAGATTTGTAATAATCGCAATTATTAAACAAATAAAATTTGGATTTCATTATCTAGGAACGTTAATATCGAATGATGGAAGAGATACAATAGAAATTAAAACAAGACTCGTCATGGCGAAACAAGAAATCTCGCATACATATTTAAGGATAGGAAATTAAATATTAAAACTTCGGCTGGTCTAGTGCTATGTTATGTCTATATTAAAATATACGCGTGAAACATGGACTGTGAGCGCAGGAAGCTCAAAACGACTAGAAGCCTTCGAAATGCGAATCCCGAGAAGGATATATAGCGTGGACAGAAAAAAGAACAAATAAATATGTATTGGAAAAATGTAGCCTCGAAACACCGATAATAGCTCAGGACATCCTTGCTAGGAAACGGAAATATTTGGCGCATAAGATCAGGGAAATCTTTCTGCTGGGGCTGTACAGGATAAGATCGAAGGAAAAACGCCAAGATTAGAAATGATAACCGCCGGTTTCGGAGATCATATAAAAAAGTGATCGATATAATAAAGGACGGTAGAAATAGAAAATATATAGGCTAACTCCTTGCCGAGAAGAAGAAGCATTTATATGTAGTTTTGACTTATATAATCGGAATAAAATGGAAGAAACTTCAGTGCAAAAACAAACGACGTCATAATACAGAATATGATGTTTAATAATTACCCAAGAAGCTCATATACCGTGGAGAACGTCAGACGATAAATGTACCCGATGTTTCCGATTTAATTCACGTAAGTAGTAAGTGGGCTACTTCGGCCACTTCTGTCAATTTTCCCTTATATTTAATCCCTGTCAATTTTCCCTTATATTTAATCCCTGTCAATTTTCCCTTATATTTAATCCCTGTCAATTTTCCCTTATATTTAATCCCTGTCAATTTTCCCTTATATTTAATCCCTGTCAATTTTCCCTTATATTTAATCCCTGTCAATTTTCCCTTATATTTAATCCCTGTCAATTTTCCCTTATATTTAATCCCTGTCAATTTTCCCTTATATTTAATCCCTGTCAATTTTCCCTTATATTTAATCCCTGTCAATTTTCCCTTATATTTAATCCCTGTCAATTTTCCCTTATATTTAATCCCTGTCAATTTTCCCTTATATTTAATCCCTGTCAATTTTCTCTTATATTTAATCCCTGTCAATTTTCCCTTATATTTAATCCCTGTCAATTTTCCCTTATATTTAATCCCTGTCAATTTTCCCTTATATTTAATCCCTGTCAATTTTCCCTTATATTTAATCCCTGTCAATTTTCCCTTATATTTAATCCCTGTCAATTTTCCTTTATATTTAATCCCTGTCAATTTTCCCTTATATTTAATCCCTGTCAATTTTCCCTTTATAAAATCCAAAAAAGCAAAACTAAAGGTTAAAATTTCTAAGGGTAATTAAACAAATTAAAAAAATAAAATAGCATTAAAAAATTGTCAATGCTTATTTATGTTCGATTTGTTAAATAATCATTTTGGTCAAATCCTAACACCCCTAAAAATGTAAATTCATTATTGAAATTTCTCTCTAAATTAGTAGCTTCTTTAAAAATATCAAACATATTTTCATCTTTTTCAGGTAAAATTCGTTTTTCATCATAATCCATAATTTTATTTTTCTACTATATTAACATACCCCCAAGGGTTCATATCAATAATTCCGTCTTTTTCAGGTAAAACTCGTCTCTTATCAGAATTTAATTTAAATTCTTTTTGCATAACTTTATTAACGAGAGTTTTGTTTTTATCATTTCTGGTGATCATGTTATAATTTAACGTTACCTTATCCACTTTTCTATCGATAATATTTTCCATTACTTTTTTATTTAATATTTCTGAATTTTCGTAATTTAACGTAAATCCTTTAATTTTCAATATAGTTTTTCCTTTTTCTGTTGTTAGTGCGTAACTTTTTGGTCCTGCGCAGATCCACTCAGTTCCATAATCATTTTTGCAATTAAGTTTTATAAAGAAAAATTTTTCTTTATAAAATTTCAGTCAAAAATTTGCCTATAAATATTTGAAATCATCAACAATTATTCCACTCCTTAATCGTATTATTAATTATGTTATTGTGTAGTATTTTTTCAGATACTACAATAACATAACCAATAACATTCGGTGTAGTAATAGATTGGGAAAAGTCGACATTAATTAATATATTTGATTTTCCACTATAAATATATTCAGGGTGTTTTGTCGTGTCTATTACATAAACGCATTTATTTCCAACGAATTCTCCAGGCTCGTAAATCACATCGCTATATCCGTAATAATAATTCTGAAAATCTTTGTACATTTCGAATAGAATTGCGTAAATTCCTTCATTAATATCTATATTTTGTAATTCATCAGGATAATTTGTATCATTAATTTTCACACGAATATTTTTGACTTTCATAGAGTCAAAATAAGACGGATCTTTTATTTGTTGTTCACAACGATCGTCCTGAAAACCTACAATAATAAATTTAGGATTCTCAATATTTCTGTAAATATTTGTAATATCATAATTTAAAGTCGATCCTGTTACACTACGTTTTTGAATACATTCCCATTTATTAAATTTGTAGGTTATATTTTGCAAATTTGTCAACTCACTAATAAGTTGAATTTCTTGCGTTGGGCGATAGTTAATTATGGGAACTCTAATCACAAATTCTTTTATCGTTATTTTCCCCTCAACAGGTAAACTTGCCTCATCGTGTGTGCCATCTGCTTTTTTTGTTTTCCATCTGAATAAAGCATCTTCATCGCTATTTCTGGTAAAAGTTATTGTAAATCCACCTTTGTAAAAAATTGGTGTACTATTATTGTTACTGAAAAAATCCAGTCCTAATTGTGATAAATCACCGATAACGCAAAATTTATTAAACGAACCTTCGTGTTGAGAAATAAATCCACTATTTTTAAACGAATTTTTATCAGATTGTCTGTACGAAACGATTCCTTTTACAGTCGATATAATTCCAGGATTTTCAATGTTATCTATTATTTGGTTATGTTTTTTCACAACTATTCCAGAAAATAAAAATGGAATAAAATTATCAATTAATTTTACATTAGATTTTGCCGGAAAAGTAGTGCCATCTTTTTTCGTAAATTCACCAGTAATATAATACTGATACTTTGACGTTGAAAATGAGTCACCGTAATCGATATTAAAATCAATTTTTTTGTTGGGCGAATTAAAGTTTAAAGTGCTCGTAGGGTTATAATTTTTGTATTCGTGCCGAATAATTTCGTTATAATATTTTGAATAAATTTCATTTTCCATTTTTTATTACAGCAAAAAAAAAATTTTTTTATTACGAATATTTCTTTTCCTTCATTATAGGTGGAAGACCCGACTTTTTCTAATGTCTTTTTTTTTTATTAGTCTAACTATCTAATATTTCTTTACAATGATTAGCAATAAAAATCTTTGAAACATTTTGATATAAAATCACATAATCCCAATCGACGAAATCTTTATAAAAGTCAATAAACTTTTCCGACAAATTCTGATATTTACTGATTATATCCCAATCAACACGATCGTTAAATTCTTTGATATTATTTTCCGTTAATTTCTGAAATTTAGAAATCTTGGGCCAATTTACTTTATTTTGAAAAATACGCAAATGATCGATAGTTAAATTCTCGTGTTCGGACACATAATTCCAATCAACATTCGGCGAAAAAAGATTAGTTTCCATTTTAGGAACTTCAACGCAATTTATTGCTGAAACTAAATATAACAAAAATAACTTCATCATGTTTATTTATTAATAAAACTCGTTTTTTTAATTCCACACACAGAACATTTACTTTCCAAAATAACTTTTCCGTTCGATGTTTTCCTTTTTTTCTCGTTAAGAGATTGTGTTTTCTTTTTACATTTTAAACAATATATTAACGTCATATTTATTACATATAAAATAAAATTTTTATTGTTTCTTATTTAGGGCATCTTTAATACTTTGCTCCATTTGTTTTTTATTTACAGCATCTTTTTCATCTATTCCTGTTGAAACTCCAACTAATCTTCGATTATTGAAATTAACGTAATTTTTCACAATATTTAATTGTTGTTTCAAATATTCATTTGTTAAATTTCCTACATAAGTTTTCATTTCGATAATAAAAGGCATTAATATTGCGCTCACTTTTTCGTTAATTTCTTGTTTATTTCTGTTTGAAATTGTCGATTCTTGTTTTTCGATCTGATTGCCGAATTTATCAAATTTATTCATTTTTTATAATACGTAATATTTTATTATATTTAATTCCTTGAGACAATTTTTGTAAAACATCTAGACATAAATAACCGCAAATTGGTGGATCGTCAAATTGCTGAATTTGTTCGTAATTATAATACAAATTATCGCTTCCTAAATATTTCACTAATTGGATCGGTGGATTCGCATTTCCGTACGAATCGAAATAATATTTAATATCTTTTTGTTTAAAATACGCTGTCCAATGAGAACCAATTTGATAGGAATTTTCTAAGTTAATAATTCCACATTCATTTTCCCAAGGTTTCCCTAATAATTCATCTTTCATAAAAACGCCTCTAAAATTTTTAATTTTCAATTTTTTAGCGTACTTTTCTAACTCTACGTTTGTTAGCGCTTTTTTTTAACGTTACTTAAGCCTGAGCCTTGATTTACACCGTGAATCACTTCCTGAATTTTTTCTAACGCTTTATTGTGTCGAGCCATTTCTTCGCGTTTCGCTTTTTTGTCTTTATAATCAACGAATGTGTTTGCAACAGCAGCTGCACCACCACCGACTCCACCGATTAAAGCTCCAATAGCTGCAAGTAAAGGTAAAATTCCACCTTTGTGATTTTCCTGTAATTGTTTGTATGTTAAAGTAAGTCTGACACCAGTGTTATTTTTACGATGTTTATCAATGGCGTTTTTTTGCCTATCATTTAATCCAATTTTGTCTTTTCCTGATTTTATTTGATCAGAAGATAATTGAATTGTTATGTTCGATTTTCGCTTATAAGCTCTCTGAATTTTTTTTTTTTGTCCATCAGTAAGATTTATATTGCATATATTCATTTTATAATATAGAAAATAATTTTTTAATTTAGATTTTTAAACCTAGACCAAGATGCCTTTTTGCTTTCATTGCATTTGTCGTTAAATATCCCCAAAATCGTTCATTTAAATTTGCATCATTTGACTTAAATCTTTCCCACGCTTTGTGTTCTAAAATTTCATCAGCTTTGTGTCTATTCGCTGTATCTTTATATTTATGGTAAAATAAATCATGTTCTTTCGCTGCTTCGTCTAATGGATTTATACCTATATTTCCATCTTGAATTCTTTCTTGTAATTTTGTCCCCGGACCTAAATAATTATATCCTGGTGCGTGAATTTCAAACGGTAAATTATTCAAAATACCGTTGAATAAACCTGATCCGATCTTTTCACCACGTAATATTTTTGAAGGTAAAGATGACACAAATTTAATTAAATATTCAATTCCCTTATTTTCGTCGATATGTGCTTCTAATTGTTCCTTTAAAAAATTAATAACTCCAATTTTTTCGTTATGAAAATTATTATTACCGGCTTTTTCCTGAGCATAAATATAATACAATCTTTGTAATAAATTTTGTAAATTATCGACATATTTATACTCGACAGAATTATCGGAATATTTTATTAAACCTTTTCCTTCGTGTACCTCTTCATTCTCTATTTTTGCCCAGGGTGGTACAATATTTCTGCTTTCAGGTTTTTTTACTTTATTTTTCCAAATTGGCTTAATTATTGTGTTGTATTTTTCACCTTTGCTCGATTTTGGTTTATTGCTATTTTTATCATTATTATGGTATATGCAATCTGTCGTCAACAAAATTTACTCATAATTTGCATAATCATCCGGTGTGAAAGAATTAGGATCAGGTTTTTTCGATGGCTCTAACGTTAATAATTTCCATAATCCTTCAGTTCCTTCGTACGTTTTTCCTGCTACAATAATGTCGTTGTTATCTAAAGTAACTATTTCCTTTCCTATCATATAATTTTTGTTTTTTTTGTCATAATGTATACCAAAAGTAGAATCTTTAGCATCAGGTAAAAATTCCGTTGTTATTTTTCCTAGAACAATATTTTTTTCATCTTGAATCATACGATTTTCAACGGGAGATTGATCAATGTAAGAAGGCACAATTACAGGTAAAATTTTGTTTTCGTTTAATTTATTAACAGCATTTATAATCGGTTTAAATTCCTCTTCTCTTACCTTTTCAATATTTTCCTTGCCTCTACGGGCTTGTAGAAATTTTTGTTTTAATTGTTTTTCAAGTTTACTTAATTTAATTGCTTTTTCAACAGTTATTTTTTCCATTTATATGTAACAAATATAAAAATTTTATTAGTTAAACACCCACTTAAACCTTCGTTGAACATGATTTTACGTTCATTTTACGTTTCTTTAACGTTGGTGAACGTTCATCAAATTGTTCTATCATTTTAAATTGATTTTTATATCTCCCAAAATCTCGTTTTTTAGTTAAATCTATCGTAATAAAACCAAAATCTTTTTCCCAACATTGGTTACAAATTTTACAAAATTTATCGTAAGACATATCCCCCATTACATTTTCTTTATATATTTTTCTCAAATAATGGTCATTTTGTTTAAAAATACACAGAAAATTAGCGTTACTACGAATTGTTTGCAAATTAACCAAAGTATAGCATTGTGTAATATAAATACAAGATATATTTTTATGTCTTCCACTTGTAAAGTATTCTTTAATTATTCTCTGATTTTTTTCCATAATACAATCGTCAAAAATAACGAGAGAATTTGGTAAACATTTATCTACAGAAATTAAATCATCGTAATTATCGCAAAAATATGCAATTTGTTCGCCAACATTTTTTTCAACATTTTCGTATCTTTCCTGTAATTTTTGATATACCGGTTGTTCTAATGTTTTACTGAATATATAGAGATTTTCAAATTCTAACCAATTTCGGTATATAAAATTTAGTAATAACGTTGTTTTTCCACAGCCACTAGAACCTATAAAAATGCCTCTAATAACTGGTTGAATAGTTCTGTTATTTTTATTGTTATTTAATTTTTTGTCAAATACGATAACATCCATTTTTATAAATATATTTATATTTATAAAATATAAAATGCAACTTTTTAAATTAAAAGGTGATAAATCAACTTTAACACTTCGTCTTGAAAATCCTTTACATTTAGATAAAGAGAAAAATTACAAATTAGGATTAGTCGCTTTTTACGGTGATAATTATATTCCTAATATTCCGCATAATTTATACGTAGAATTAAACATATTAACAGAAACATACGGAGTTAATTTTCCGAAGGGGTTTTATTCGTTATCAGATATAGAGGAAATAATACAGTTAAAATTAACGCAACTAAAATCTAAATATGATAATGAAAAAAAAGATTTAATTATCTTTGTGCCTGAAAATTTTGGATTAAAAAGTGATAAAATTAGTAACAAAATTCGAATATTTTCTCCTGTAAAAATTAATTTAGGTACGTTAGGTGAATTTTTAGGATTTGAAAATCACGTTAATTTAGAACCTAACACATTATATGGTGCGTCTAGTTTTCCAAAATTAAGACCGTTAGATGCAATAGAAATTCACTGTAATATTGTCGAACCAGCAATTTTAAATCATTCATCTAATCCTCATTCTCACGAAGAAGCCGATATTATTTATACATTTTTTCCTGAAATAATTTATGGAGGAAAAATATCGGAAAAAGTTTCACAGATTATTTTTGTTCCTATTAAAAATCATATCAAAAAAATTGACACAATTATTGTTCATATTACCGATGAAAACGGAAATATACTAAATATGGCGTCATCAAATAATATTATATATCTCGGATTAATTTCATCCGAACCTATATATAAAAATGAATCTTAAAGAAGCGAAAGAATTGCATAAAAATGTTAGAAAAAAATTTGAAAAAAGACACATTGTAACATATGGAATTGACGATTTATGGGCAGCAGATTTAGTAATTATGTCGCATTATGAAACAGAAAATAAAGGATATAAATATATACTAAATGTTATCGATACTTTTTCGAAATTTGTTTGGTCAGAAGCTCTAAAGAAAAAAGACGGAATTTCTGTGACAAAAGCTTTTGAAAATATCGTAGAAAAAGCGAGAAAAGTAAAACATGATACTCCAAAATTTTTACACACCGATAAAGGTTTAGAATTCAGGAATAAAATATTTTCTTCAATGTTACAAAAATATAGCATAAAATTATATCACACTGAAAATGCTGAAAAATCTTCGATAATAGAAAGATTTAACGGAACTTTAGCCAGAAAAATGAAAGTTCTCTTTGAATGTCAACAAAATTTTAAGTGGATAAATATATTACAAAATTTGGTAAATGAATATAATTATCACGATTTTCACAGAACAATTCAAATGAGGCCGTGTGAAGTTAACAAAAGTAATGAACACGAAATTTACACAGTTTTACCTATTAAAAAAGAAATACCGATATTTCAGGTTGGAGATCGTGTAAGAATTAGTGTAAATAAAAAAACCTTTCAAAATAAATATAAAAATAATTGGTCCAAAGAAATATTCGTAATTAAAAAAATTCTGTTTACATCGCCTATAACTTATAAAATTCAGGATTTAAATAAAGAGGAAATTATCGGTAGTTTTTACAGACAAGAACTTCAAAAAACAATTTTCTAAAAATTATTTTTTTTTTTTTTTTTTTTTGTAATAAACGAAAATGGATCACGAGCCTTCGGCACCAGAATCTTTATTTTTTCAGGCTTTATATCCGAAAATATCGGCGCCTGAATTTAACTCCAACAATTATAAAATTAACCACATAATGATGCATTATGATTATTTACAAAAAGAAATGAAAAATAGATTTCAACAAAAAAAGAAATACTTAAAAATAGCCAAAATTATGTATGGAACAGAATATGTACTTATTTTGTCGGATATCGGAACTTTGACAACTTCTGTTTTTGTCCCCGTCTTGATCCCCTTAAGTACACCAATTTGCGTTGGATTTACAACTTTGTCAATATTAGTAAGAGGAACACACAAATTTTGTACAGAAAAAATTAATAAACACGCTGCAATCGAATTATTAGCACGCACTAAAATAAATTCAATAGAGGAAAAATACGCTAAAGCGATTAAAGATGGCGAAATTACTGACAGTGAATTTGATGATATTGTACAAGAAGTAAAAAATTACGAAAAATTAAAAACCGATATTTTAAACGAATATAATAAAAAAGTAGAAATCAATAATAATTTAAAATTATCGTTAATAGAACAAGGAAAAACAGAGGCGAGAAATGAATTGAAAGAAGCACTGTTAAAACACTGTTAATTAAAGGCGACACCAGTTCATAATATTATTATTTTGAAAGAAAAGAAGTATATTTAAAAATTTTATTTTTTCTAATATAAACATGAATACTGAAAATAAAATAAGAAAAAACTACAATTCAGAAAAAAAGTATTGCAAGAGATGCGATAAAAATATTTTACAGCGTTATTGGTCAAGACATAAAAAATCGAATTTACATGCAGGAATTAAAAAAATAGAAAATAAGTATTGCGAGAAATGTGATAAAGAATTTTCGTATAAAAATTGGGCGCGACATTTAAAGGCAAAAAAACACACAGGAGTCGAGAGAAAAATGAGGGCAAAAAAAACATTGTGAAAAATTCGATGCTCACACATTAGCGGCAAAATATGTATTATTTGATTTTATTAATCTTTAAGTTAAAGATCAATAAATTTATATATTGAAGATGATTATAGAAAAAAATTTATCTTTTTCTAATATAAACATGAATAGAAATTATAATTTAGAAAAGAAGTATTGCGAGAAATGTGATAAAGAAATTAATTATAAAAATTGGGCGCGACATCAAAAAACAGATCTGCACACAGGAATTAAACAGCAAAAACTTGGAAATATATTTCCGGTTAAAAGTACTTATTTTGAAAAGGAAAAGAAATATCAATTTTGCAAAAAATGTAACAAAAATATTTTGCAGAATAATTGGACGAGACATCAGAAATCAAAATTACACACAGAAATTAAACAGCAAAAGCTTATTGATATATTTCCGTTCAAAGATATGCGTGTTTTTAAACAGAAAAAACAACAAAAAAATGAATCCTTTTCTATTATTCAAGGTAAACACGAATATTGTAAAAAATATAGTAGTTGGAATATAGATTATGCCGTCAAATTGAAAAAATTAAGAAATAAAAAAGACGAAAAAATAGTTAATGTTAAAAGTATGATGGATAATGTCAAAAAAATGATAGGAAAATTAATTCAAATTGTCAAAGAAAAAACTCATTTCAAAAATGACGATAAAATAAATATAATCGTTAAAAATGAAAATTTTAAAACAACGGTAATATCTACAGGTTTTCAAAATGATATAAATGTTACAACACTTTTAGATCATATAGAAAATATTTTGACATCTGATGAGAAAGTTGACATAAATAAAACAACGTTCAATTTTCAAGTAATTAATATACCTAGAGGAAAAGGTTATAGCAAAATAATAAATATTACTAAAGATAAACATACAAAAAAATGCATCACTCAAATAAAAAATAACGATAATTTATGTTGTCCTAGAGCAATAATTACAGCTTTATCATATCATACGGATACTATTTTAGGTAGAAAATTAGAAGGACGAGATTCGAAAAGTATTCGAGAAGGTAAAAAAATACAGGGAGATTTAGCGGAAAAGTTATGTCAAAAAATAGGGTTTTGTAATAGTGAAGGATTTACGTTAGAAAATATAAAAGATGTAGAAAATTTATTAAATATTCAAATTAAAGTTATTTGCGCGGAAAATTTTAATAATGTGATATATTCGGGTAAAGAAAATGAAGTAAAAATTTATCTATATAAAAATGGAAATCACTTTGACGTAATAAATAGTATGACAGCTTTTTTTGCGACATCTTATTATTGTGAAAAATGTGACAAACCTTATCAAAATAAAAATATGCACAAATGTAAAAGTGAGGCAAAAGTATGCGAATTATGTATGATGAAAGAACACAGTGAAAAAAATAAAATTTATTGCAAAAATTGTGACAGATATTGTTACAATCAAGAATGTTACGAAAATCATGAGAAAGTTTGCGAGCAAATATATAAATGTTTGAAATGTAAAAATATATGTAAAAGAAACGAAAATCACGAATGTGGATATAGAGTATGTAAAAATTGTGGTGAAAATGTAAAAATGTATGAACATTTATGTTATATGCAAAAAATAAAACAAAAAGGTGCAATTTGCGAATTGCCGTGTATTTGTAACGAAAGTATGGATGAAAAGGTCGGAAAATGCACATATTCTGAAAAATATATTTTCTACGATTATGAAGCAAATCAAGAAACTGGAACTCATGAGGCTAATTTAATTGTTGCACAATATTTTAACGGTGAAACTTTTATCTTTGAAACGAACGATGAATTTTGCGAATGGTTAATTTCTAAAAAACACAGTGGATTTACAACAATTGTTCACAACGCAAAATCTTACGATTTGCAATTTATCCTAAAATATTGCGTAGAAAATTCACTGAAACCTTACACAATTTATAGTGGTGGAAAAATAATGTTTTTAGAAGTTGCAGGAATTAAATTTATCGATAGCATTAATTTTATTGCGTCACCACTCTCAGATTTCCCGAAGATATTTGACTTAAAAGAAATAAAAAAAGGATATTTTCCTCATTTATTCAACACAAAAGAAAATCAAAATTATAAAGGGCCAATTCCTGATAAAAAATTCTACGGTATAAATACGATGAAAATTAACCCTAGAAAGGTTTTTCTTAAATGGTATTCTGAAAAAATTAACGAAAATTATGTATTTGATTTTCAAAAAGAATTTGTAGAATATTGTAAATCTGACGTAGATATTTTACGTAGAGGTTGTGTAGAATTCAGAAAACAATTTCTAGAAATTGCAAATATCGATCCTCTTCAGTACATTACAATTGCAAGTACATGTATGTCTATTTTCAGGTCAAAATATTTACAAGAGAACACTATCGGAATTATAAAACAACCTAAAAAAGAAATGTATAGTAAAGATTCAATTTCATGGCTAAATACATTCAAAAATGTACAACATGCAGTAAATGGTGGAGAAGTAGAAATTTGTGGTGCAAAAGTTGATGGTTTTAATGAGAAAACAAACACAATTTATCAATATCATGGTTGTTTTTGGCACGGCTGTCCGAAATGTTATAGTGAAAATACAATAAATAGTATAAAACGTGAAACTATGGGTGATTTATACGAAAAAACTAAAGATAGAAGTAAACAGATAAAAGATGCTGAATATAATCTGATAGAAATATGGGAATGCCAATGGAAAAAATCGAAAAAATATCAAAAAGCTTTAAGAGAAAATACCCCCGTTATTGAACCGTTGAACCCGCGAGATTTTTTTCACGGTGGAAAAACTGAAGTTTATAAATTAAAAGTAAACAATAAAATATTACGATACATCGATGTTTGTAGTCTTTATCCTACTGTTCAATATTACGATTATTATCCTGTCGGACATCCTACAAAAATTTATAAACCTAAAGAATTTGACTCAAATTGGTACGGAATAATTAAATGCAAAATATTGCCACCACAAAATTTGTATCATCCAGTTTTACCTATTAAAGACGAAAAATTAGCATTTATTTTATGTAATAAATGTTATGTTGAAAAACGAACTAAATGTATTCATACTATTGAAGAACGATGTTTGATAGGAACTTGGACAACAGACGAAATAAACAAAGCGTTAGAAAAAGGATATTATATTTTAGATATTTATGAAGTTTGGCATTTTGAGGAAAAAAGTAATAATTTTTTTAAAGATTATGTTAAAACATTTATGAAAATAAAATTAGAAACAAGTTCGTGGAAAAATAATTTTAAATCTATTGAAGAATATGTAAAAACATTAAAAGAAAAATTAGATATAGATTTAGACGTAAAAAATATTAAACCAAATCCTGGAAGACGAGCTGTTGCTAAATTATGTCTCAATTCTTTATGGGGAAAATTCGGCCAAAGACAAAATTTAACGCAAACGAAATACGTGAACGATCCTAAAGAATTTTATGAATTAATATTAGACGATAGACTGAAAATCAGTAATGTTATTTTTATTAACGAAAATATAGTACAAGTATCTTATAAAAATAAAGACGAATTTGATGACTATACCACTTCGACAAATATTTTTATTGCAGGATTCACAACATCTAACGCTAGATTAAGATTATACGATATGTTAGATAAATTAGGCGAAAATGTAATATATTGCGACACAGATTCAGTTGTATATATTGACGATGGAAAAAATACAATTACAACAGGCTGTATGCTTGGTGAATGGACCGATGAATTAGGCAAAGATGATTATGGAACTGAGTGGATCTGCGCAGGACCAAAAAGTTACGCACTAACAACAGAAAAAGGGAAAACTATATTGAAAATTAAAGGATTTACGTTAAATTACGAAAATTCAGAAATATTAAATAAAAAAGTAATGGAAAATATTATCGATAGAAAAGTGGATAAGGTAACGTTAAATTATAACATGATCACCAGAAATGATAAAAACAAAACTCTCGTTAATAAAGTTATGCAAAAAGAATTTAAATTAAATTCTGATAAGAGACGAGTTTTACCTGAAAAAGACGGAATTATTGATATGAACCCTTGGGGGTATGTTAATATAGTAGAAAAATAAAATTATGGATTATGATGAAAAACGAATTTTACCTGAAAAAGATGAAAATATGTTTGATATTTTTAAAGAAGCTACTAATTTAGAGAGAAATTTCAATAATGAATTTACATTTTTAGGGGTGTTAGGATTTGACCAAAATGATTATTTAACAAATCGAACATAAATAAGCATTGACAATTTTTTAATGCTATTTTATTTTTTTAATTTGTTTAATTACCCTTAGAAATTTTAACCTTTAGTTTTGCTTTTTTGGATTTTATAAAGGGAAAATTGACAGGGATTAAATATAAGGGAAAATTGACAGGGATTAAATATAAGGGAAAATTGACAGGGATTAAATATAAAGGAAAATTGACAGGGATTAAATATAAGGGAAAATTGACAGGGATTAAATATAAGGGAAAATTGACAGGGATTAAATATAAGGGAAAATTGACAGGGATTAAATATAAGGGAAAATTGACAGGGATTAAATATAAGAGAAAATTGACAGGGATTAAATATAAGGGAAAATTGACAGGGATTAAATATAAGGGAAAATTGACAGGGATTAAATATAAGGGAAAATTGACAGGGATTAAATATAAGGGAAAATTGACAGGGATTAAATATAAGGGAAAATTGACAGGGATTAAATATAAGGGAAAATTGACAGGGATTAAATATAAGGGAAAATTGACAGGGATTAAATATAAGGGAAAATTGACAGGGATTAAATATAAGGGAAAATTGACAGGGATTAAATATAAGGGAAAATTGACAGAAGTGGCCGAAGTAGCCCACTTACTACTCACGTAGAACAGAATCGTTCGTTCTTTAGCTGTCCGAAGTCGATAGTCTTTAATATTTGCCACCCAAGTTTCTGAACTGTATAGGAATACCGGGGGAATACTAAAGTTCGCACCGGGGCTAGTTTAGTATTTTTAGTATTTTTCATATTTTTGACAATTGGTTCATTGCGGAACAACCTAGATTCATCTACGCATTTCTGTACTCCTCGAATTGTCCAATTTCTAGTCTAGCACCTCGCGCTTCGAAATTAATTTGTGTTCTTCCACGCATTCGTGGCCAATTATCATTATTTTCGTTTTATTTTAATTAATATTTAATATTCAGTCCGTACTCTTTACTCGTCTTAGCGAGTTTGTTCATTATACGTCATCGTTCACTTTCTGTCCTATTAGAAAAGTATCGTCGACGAACCGTAGATTGGAAACTTTTTCCCCATCAATACTGACTCCGCCGTCCCAATTTTACAGAATAGTACGCATTATATGTTCACAATATGTATTACATAGTAGCTATGAAAGTATACACCCCTGGCAAAGTCCCTTTTTAATTTTCCTGATAGGGTTCTTTCAGTTTTGATTACGTCTTCATTTTTTTTTTTCATATAATTTTTTAATTAGAGTAGTCAGATAATTCGGTCTTCCCGATTCGTTCAGTATCTTCCATAATTTAGACCGGCAAATATTGTCGAAAGCTTTTTCATAGTCGGCGAAACAAAGGAACATACGGAGACACGTCATTTATCTACGAGAGTTGCTTTATAATTAGTTTTTTTGTTCACTAGTTTCGCAGTCTTTAGCAAATTTTGCTTGCTCTTTTGCAAACTGTGACGACAGGTATCGTGCTAATCTATTTTTTATTATATACGACAGTATTTTGCTAGCGAGAGAAATCAAGGAGATCAACCGGTGATTGTTGCAGGAGATACCGAAGCGTTGGCATCGTTCCATTACGTTATATATTACACGGAATATTTATAAATTCGTAAAATCCAAATAAAATTTTATAATTCTTTATAATCATCGGTTGACTTAATGTGACGATGAGAAAAAATTATTATCGCATAATAATCGAACGCGTTGTAGAGAATTATGGAAATAAAATCGCTTCGAGCTGGGATCCACAGGAATGTCACTATCAGTTTCGCAACTTTTTTTTTTTTGACTATTGGGCTCTGATCTTGAAAACGTCACAGAGAGCGTGGAGTGCTGGAAGAGAAGTCAGAACATGTAATTGAAGGTTGATCAAAGTCGGAGCTGATTAAGGATTCCGTAGCGAGATAAATCGCTTATAATTCAGCTGAAATGACGAAGAATGTCTGCGGCGGCGAATATTAAATGATGATTGCTCCATCTCTGACAACTGAGCAGTCGACAAATCCATTGAACAGAGACGTGTCAGTGTAAAATACGGTTTATTCAAACGAACGTGACATAATTTCTTTCTTGATTTCTTCGATGGACAGGTTTTTTGTCCATAGTGTGTGGATTGCGAGATTCGGCCGAACTGGATTCCACAACATTGCGGTGTTACGAGTGATTGACTGTTGGGGTAGTTATTTAGATAGCCGGATCTGATTGTTTTAATTTTAAACAAGCCGGATTAGAATGTAAAAACAGTTCAGGAATCGAAAAGCCGGAAGCTTTTAATAATTATTTTCCGATTTTATGCGCCACATATTTTCTTTTCATGACACGTATATATTTATTTTCTTTCCCCCTGTCACACCATTGATTCGATGTTTTCCGAAGCCACTGATTAATGTTGTTTTTGGCTGTTCTTAGTTTATTTTTCCAATGATCTTCGTATCTTTTGTCCATCTGCCGTCGGATTGTCTTCCAATATGTCCGGCCCATGCACACTTGTTCATTGCTATATCCTTTTGTTAATATTTTCGAACTTGTTTTTCTGCTCTGATGGTTTCGGATTTTATTTTGTCTCGAAGTCTGATGCCTAATAATGCCCGTTCAATTTTTTTCCAGATTTTCTCATTTTTCTACTATTTGTGGCCACGTTTTTTTGTCTAGCGTCATTAGTGACATTATGCATCGATTAAATAATTTTGCTCCGTTTTCTTTGCTGATCTTAATTTGTTATTTTCCCGGTACGTTCTGACTCGTTTGTTCTTTCATCGTTGCGAATACTTTATCCGAATACACAAAATTGTTTACTTCTTATATATCGCCTGTATATAATTTTATTTTGTTAATCGACCGCTGAGTTCTCCGGCTTTGATTATATTTAATGTATTCATTTTTTTTTTTCAGTGGTGTTTATCTTTAATCGCACAGCTTTTTAGTCTCATCTCCAGTAGTTCTTGTAGCATTGTAGTTCGTTTCTATTTTGAACTATAATTATCTACATACTCGTACATATATGTATTTACATGTTACTGCCTGAATACGAAGACAAATTTAACCGATTAATACATTGTGGTTTCGGATTAAGTTAAATCGTTAAAATCGATCTGCGCGAGGCGTGTAATTCTGTTCGTTTTGTTTTAATAGGTACTTTCAATTCTTTACGTAACTATTTGCAGGTGAGGCTTCCGTTTGCAATAACGGCACAATTTCTGGTCGTCACCAGAAGCGGTGATGAATGAAAACGCGATGGCGTGCGGTCGAAATGATCATTAAACGTTAAATATATATGTATACGTAGAGTAGTATATACGTATAAAAAGAAAGAAATCGATTACGATCGGAGGTCGTAGAGAGAGACTTGGATCTTTATGAATGAATCGAAAGTTACGTAAAGTTTAATTATAAGATACTGTTGAAAAGCAGAGGCGGTCGACGTAGTAACGGGTTCCTTTTCCATTGTAATAGACTTCCGGTCGACGTATGGAAACTAGATTTTAGATACAAGATGACGAAGAAGAAGCTGGCGGCGGTTATGACGGAGATAAGATGTTGGAAATGGCGTTAGTAACAAGGACGAGATGTCTCATATACATAGCGTAAATAGTTGACGTGCACAAGTGAGATAGATAAGAGACGGTCGAGCGTAGGTTGTGTACGTTACGTATCTTGTTCTTCCTACGCTGCTGATTGAGTAAATAACCAGCGCGTGAGACAGATGAAAGGGAATTCACTAGGAAAAGAGAAACGATAAGAAAAAAAAAAACCCGGGTTTAAGTTTTTTTTTTTTACTATTATTTATTATTTCTCTATTTCATTCGGTACGATTATAAGGTCGACATTGCGACTGCAAACGGAATTTAGGCGTCTTAATTAATAAACAAGTCATCGCGGGGTTGAAGGTTTTGTTTTTAGTCAGCCGTCCGAAATGTAGGTTAACAAAGTCGAACAGTGACGTCATCATCACTGTTAACTCCTTCCGTAAGACTTTCTAGGTATTTTTAAAAAACCTTTTATTTTTTTTTTTAAACCGCTCATATAAGGGGCGTTGATTAAAAAGCGGATAGATGAAATGTTTCATCGTTTCTTTTAATCATGGCCGTCATCGTTGCCGTCGTATTGTTCTTTGCCGAGTATATCGTGACCAACCCATTGTATATTACTTTTTATTTATGAAATGGGCTAACATTCAAGACACTAATTAGTAATTCTATGCAACGCGGTTGCACGCGCCCATGCTGTTGTAGCGTCACTGCCTTCGCCTTGATAAGTACGGACTGTGTCTTTTAGAAACTGAAAAACAGGAGCATTCTATTACATAATCGTGATTGTCTTTTTTCCTTTATATATATATACATACATATATATATACATATATATATATATATATATATATATATATATATATATATATATATATATATATATGTATATAACTGATCGGTTTATGCGGTTGTTAATAACTTTGAAAATAAATTAATAAATCGGGTACCTTTAATTTAGCTATTTAAAATATATACGTATCGCAATAAAGATTTAAGGTTATTATTTTCGTCGGATGATGATAATTACTAACTTTTGTTCAACATGTATGTACATATATATTCTTCTTGAAAAGGTCCTTTCTCTTTCATATCTTTGTCTTACTTCTATGTTGTAGTCATCACTGCGCCTGAAATAATAACACGAGGCAAAAAAATGGATTTATTTTCGAATCTTATTTACTTTGGACGTCAACGTTTTAAAATACATCCGTTGTATTTTATTTAAAAAAAAAAATATTTTCATTCAAAAAAGAAAAATAAACGCATTGAACTTTTTCATTTCTAACATTGTTTAGAAAAATAATATTGTCAAAATATGGGTGGAATGAAGTTTCGTTAAATAATTATTAATAATTTTTATTTTAAGAAGCCAAACTATTTTAAAAAGGGAAAAATAAAAACAAAAAAGACTCTTCATTTTTTTTTACTAAAACATCTTAAAGTAAAAATCACGAATCCATTTAAAACTAAATCTTGTTCTATTCCTATATTAACAATATTAGTATTTTTTCTACAAGAGTTCATAAACGCACAATATCCGACGTCGTCTACCGATTGAAATGGAAAAACGTAATGATCGATATTTTATTGAATTTTCCGCTAATCTTACGTATTTTTATTTGACAGTAATCTGCATTGAATCTATTATTTTAAATAAAAAAAAAATGATATTTAAATAAAATGTCTATTGATCAATTGATAATTGATTTCGCAAAAGAAAAAAGCAAGAAACAAGTTGTAAAATAAAAGTACTGGAAAAAAATTAATAGAATACGATAAAATTAATTTTCTATTATTTAATAATTAATTTCTACCATTTTATATATTAGTTTATATTATTTTTTCTAATTGCACAAATTGTATTTTGTATAGAAAAGAAGTTTTCATTCGTTAACTTTTATGTATTATTTTTACGCTATTTATCACTGAAGGGTGTCGCCTTTTATAGCTCGAGGACGTTAGACCCGGGCCTCTTAGGCCTATGCACAAAGTCAATAAATTCATTTACATTTCTGAAAAAAATAAATCTTCATTCGGCTCGGATGGTTTTTCTGCATCATTAATTAAAGTGATTTTTTTGGTAAACCACAAATATATTTAGTTAACGAATCGGTGGAGCAGCTGGAATTTCACTCTGAGACTTACAATTTCAGTTTTAACACGAACATAGTGGCCATTAAGAGTGCAAAAATCAGTTTCAAACCATAGTCATGATGGAAAAGTATAGTCATATAACGACCCCAGGAGGTAACCTGAAAAGGAAATCCTTCACCATTTATGGTGCAACTCCGCTTTCATACTCACAGACCAACGTGCAAAGGTAAGAACTGGATAGCACGCGTGGAGCGTGTAAAGAAATTAATCTAAAAAAACCCTATTACTTTTGAACCCTAAATATCAATTCACTTCTCAAAGTTGGAAAACTAAAACAGCTGATTTCGGTAAGGAAGGAATATAAAATCGGAATACTAGCAATGTAAGAAACAAGGTACAAGGACGAAAACGTAGTAGAAACGGAAGGATATCGAATTATCAATAAAAAATGGCGTAAATGCCGCTAGATATCCACACTTAGGGACAGTTTTTCTGGTAAATAACACCGTGCTGGATTTCATGATTTTTATTCACCGAACGAGCTAACCCAGTGCCGTGCAAATAAATTTTACACGTTAATAAATTGTCACACGCACCTATTAATAATGAAAATAAGAAGAACCCAAAGAAAGTATAGAGCAATTCTGGGAAACACTAGAAGACGAAATCTCGAGGATCCCAAAAAATAATAGATATTGCTATGCGATTTTAATGCGCAAATAGGATCAGGAAAAAAGTATAAGAAAACAGTTGCGGATTACCCGGCTCACAAAAGAACAAATAGAAATGGAGAGCGGTTAACAAACGTACGTGAATGATTCAATCTAAAGCTAATGTCCACAACATTCAAAAAGCTGACGAGGAAACAAAAAACCTGGGGAAGTCCCCTAACAACAATGTGGGTGAATTTCAAATAGATCATGTAGCGATCTCGTATAAAAATCAGAAAGAAATTATGAACGTCAAAGTAAAAAGGGGGCTGACGTAGAATCATAAAATTGAAATTTATCCCATAAATGAAAAGCTTCAGGAACAGCCGGGACAATTTGCGAGACAAATTACGAAGTTAAAAAATCAGAGTTCCAGCGAAGACTGAAAATCGATTCAGAAAATTGGAACGACCTTAAGGAAAAAATCGTCACCGCCGCATACAACGTAGCTCCTTTAAGGAGAATCAAGAAACATCCACGGTGGAATAAAGAATGTGAAAATGGTATCTAAATGAGAAAAAGAACATGGCAAAAGTGGTATTCGTCCAAGTAGAAATATGATTACGATATGTTTCAAATACAAAGACAAAAGGCGGCAAAAATTATAAGGACGAGGAAAAGGAACGACTGGATCAAATAGAGAATGATTTCAAGAAAAATAAAGATCCTTTTACAGAACTTTTCAGCAGAAATTTGGAAAAATATAAGCCACCCTCACTGTGTTTTAGAGATAATACAGGAAAACTAGCATTAAACAATAAGGAAAACGGTAAAATACTAGCAGAGTATTTTAAGGATCTTTTAAATTGCAAAGAGCCCTAGATATGAAATTCGAACGATGGAGCCAGCCAATAACAAGAAAAATGTCCATAACTCAGATCTCGATGAGATTAAAGAACCTATCCAAGAGCTTAAGAATAACAAAACATGCGGCAATGACGCTATTATAGCGGAGATGTGGAAATTAGCAACGGTCGAGATTGTGACGAAATTACAGGGAATAATAAGAGTTCTGAAAAAAAAAGATACGGGATGACTGGAAAACTGCTTTGATATGACCAATACATAAAAAAGGAGAAAAATGACATGAATAATTACAGAGGAATTTTTCTTCTGTCAATAACGTATAAAATCTTTTCGAAAGCTATCCTCCGAAGGCTAGAAGAACAGGTGGAAAAACAACTGGGCGAGTATCGAGCTGGTTTCCGTAAGGGAAAATGTGTGCGGAACAGATCTTGAATCTTAAATTATTAATGAACTATAACAAATTAAGAGCAGACAGCATAGTAGTTACGTTCGTGGATTTTAAGAAAACATACGATTCAGTTGATAGAACGTCCCTCCTGAACATCCTGGAAGAATTTGGAGTCGATGTTATGATCTCTAATCAAAGAAACATTAATGGATACAAGATCCAAAATTAAATTTCGAAATGAAGTCTCCGAACCGTTTAAAGTAGGAACTGGAGTACGACAAGGGGATGTGCCACCAGTATTATTTAATTGCGTTTTGGAAAAGGTAATACGGAAGTGGCGGAAGTGTTCAGAACAGGAAGGAATCAAGAAAGTGACCATTGGAATTTAGAGAAATAACCTACAGATTGACTGCCTCGCGTTTACAGACGACCTAGCATTGTTGTCAGAAAATATAGAAGAAGCCAGACGCCAAGTTGAAATATTAAGCATCGTGGCAGCAAAGGTCGGACTGGAAATATCTTTTGGGGAAAACAAAATTTATGACCAATGATAAAAATGCTCCCAACATTATGAAAGTTAAGAATGGAATAATCAAAACGGTAGAAGAATTTAAATATCTCGGGGAAATTATTTAAGTGAAAGCGAGAGATAAAAAATCGATACTGAAACGAAAACATAGATTGGAAATGGTTTTCCATGTAATAAAAAGTCAATATCCGGAAATTCCAAAATAAGATACTATAACACGGTCATTAAACCACAGTCCTGTACGCAGCCGAATGCCTAAATTTGACCTCTGACAAGGCAATACAGCAATTAGAAGTCAAAGAAAGGAAAATAATACGAAAATATTGGGCCCTAGAGAGGGTGAAGAATATTGGAAATTAAGAAGCAACAGGTAAATATATGAAACAATAGAAGGAAATGAAGGGTCGCCTTTTATGGGTACATAAAAAGAATGGATAACAACCGTCTTACCAAAAAGGTGTTTTACTTTTTTGACAACAATCCGAAAAGTAGAGTGACATGAATGATACAAGTCAAAAGGGATGTGAAACATATGGCAAAATTTAATGAAGGAATCAAAGATGGAAATAAGTTTAGACGTAGGATCTAATCTTTCCACGGATTCCATGAGCCTGCGACTAAAAAGACAGGGCGAACATGGACAGAAGAAAGGAAGAAACACTCGAAAATGATGAAAGAATATTTGAAAAAAAAAAACACGAAAAGAAAACACAGGATGCCATAAAGAAGATGGCACGAACATGGACGGAAGAAAGAAAACAGACTCATTCGAAACGGATGAACGAAGGACAAAGAACCGGGAAGAAAGAACAGCATTGACTTAAGACTAACATCGTGCGAATAGCTTTTTCGTGGTCCATGGATGGCAAAAATCGAATATGATATATATATATATATATCGGACCGAGCTTTGTTAAAATTAGATGATTGTACACCGTTTACATATACAACAGCCGAGCAATTATTAATATATAATTGCTTTATGAGATATATTATATATATATTTGACCCCCAAGGGTAAACGCTACCTATTAAATTTTAGTTTGTGTAAGGATAATTACACACACACACCCACATTACCTGGCCGACCGAGCTTTGTTCGGTATTTTTATTTGTAAAAAATATATTTAGACAAGAATCACATGCTATTAAAATCCATTACATACATGATTATTTCTGGATGGTTTTTTGGAAATGAATTTTGATATTTTTCGATCGGATTTTTTTCCTTGAAATAGTTCTTTCATATATTCAAAAATATTTTCGGAATATCCGACACCTAAAATCGAAACGGTATTCGACAGATAAAATTTTAATCGTATTTATCTCAACATTTGCAGCGAAGAGCAAATTTCTAAACTGATAACATTCGAACGGTTAATGCGGTCGAATTGAAATTTTCAACGTACATGAAGTTATCTTCATGTACGTATAAATAGCGATAAAAAGAAGACGTAAAAAATCAAAATTTCCAAAAATTCTAAAACTATTTATGTACTCGGTGATCAACATTTGAAACTTTCTTTCAGCCATTTTCAATTACTTAATACATTACGTATATGTACAAAATCTCATCCAAATCTTTAGAGCCGTTGTCAAGATGGCCGCGTATATATTATATATTATATATATATATATATATAAGAATTGCTCGTTTAATAAAATTATATATATATATAAATTTCTCTAACCTTCCGAAGAAGGCTAATTACAGAATGAATTTGTGATTTTCATTCTAAGGCTGAAGTTGAAACTTCCGCTTGATATTCAGGTACTAACAGCTTGACTTACACCCCAACTGACTTATTCGTGTAACGGACGTGTATATATTTATACTTATATATATATATATATATATATATATATATATATATATATATATATATATATTTATATACATATACATTGCTTTTAGAGGACTGTGTAAACGATACGAAACTCATCGTATACATTACACTTCATTTATCAAAGTGACGCTTTCATTTACATAACAATTACCTTCATGTTGGTCATTTTTTTTTCAACTCGATCTTTAGCTCATTCGAATGAACAGAAGCAACATAGTCAGACAAATTTCGACGAACGTTCGAATAACTCGCTGGTCAGTATACTTTCCTAATTATCTTCATTTAAATTCTTCAACCGGCTCTCGTCAATTTTCTTTAGACTCGAAACAACGTAAGTTACGGTTCGCGTTCATACGACTATCGGCTTGATGATAATAATTTAACTGGAGGAACAAATTGAGAAATGAGAACCTGACGCCTAAGCAACAGTAGTAATATTGGTGTCCAGTAATTGCGCGGCGAACACTACTATAAGGTTTCTATTTTAAAATTAAAATAATACCAACGGTTAATGTTTAATAAAAATCCAATTCTTTAATACAATCCGGTGTCTGGATATATATAGATATAATACGTCCACCCGTGTATATATATATATATATATATATATATATATATATATATATATATATATATATGTATGTATATATAATTTATATAGGTTCTCTAACAGTTAAATCGGTCGAATGGATGGATAAATTAAATATCAGGCTTCTCCTTTCCAAACACGTAGAATATGTGATCGATAAAACTCGCGCAACTTTATTTAATTTTGCGGGCGATACCGAAACACGTCCGCGAGATGTCCAAGAAAACTCGGATTTATGAAGAAGTTTCAAAAGTCAGCAACCTATGTTCGAAAAAATCTCCAAAAATGTCGTATAAAGACTGAATGAATGTATTATCGCGAATAGCGGTCATCTGAACGATATCGTGTTCCACAAACGATTGTAAGCTCTAATTTCTCGTTTTCTTCTTTTTAAATAAAATTTCATTCAAAAATTTTGTAGGAGTAGTTTTTGAGTTATTCGAAAAATATCTCTGGGTCACCCTATATTAATAAACGAGAATGTTGGAATTGTAAACTTTAAAGTCAACGAATCAAATTACTATCGAACTGTCTCATACGAAGGCTGATAGATGCTTACAATAATTAACCGGGAAATATGGAAATTTATATACTCGCATTTTTTTTAACGAAATATCACCGGATCAACTTCCTATAATCATCCGGCGAGAGCGACATTAATCTCGACACTTTTCTTTTCTGGTAATTGACTTCAAAGTCATCCTTACTCGAGGCGAATTTAACCGTCACTTATCGAAAATATTACTTCACGGACGAAAATAGATTTTGGCGGTTGTTTCGTAACGAGGTACATTTGATAATTCATTTTAGTCGTAGTTCTACTCGTAAAACAGATTGGTTTTCGTACTTTTTCCTATAGAATTTTTTTTTTTTAACCTATCGCAACGGTCCATCGAGTTACCATAACCAAATTTTTTTTTTTTTTGATAAAATAAATTTACGTAAATTGAAAAGGCATAAAAAAAAAGTTCAGAAAGCTCGAGTGCTCGAATAACGTTTGTAAGATGTGAGATTTCAAATCTACACTTAGGCCCTTCATCACACGGTTTTGAAGTGAAACTTCTATTGGCGCGTTGTATATTAACCCGCAAAACGAGCTAGCCGATTCGTATTCTTTCTTTTGCTCGTAGGCGCACGGCTACCCGTTATTTCGTTCAAATCTTCGATGCGTAAAGGATGTATGCGCGATTTAGATTTGAGAATCATTTGAGTCATCGCCACGTAAAGTTAAGCATAGCGGTTTTCTTTGTGAAATTTGTACGAAATCGTGAGTTTAATAAATAAGTGTGACTTTTCATTGTGCTTAGTGTACACGTTCGGTTTCATATATATGGAATTAAAGTTTACGTTCTACGATATTGCATTTTATATCGTCTTCACGTTTCAATTTTTCCCTGCGCCCCGAGGTACAGTTTTTTATATTAGCGCGCTGGTTCCAATACAAGTTGTTTACTCTTACATCTTTATCGGCTATATTGAATTTTCTTGACGGTGATGGACTTTTCACTTTTTCTTTATTTTTCAAAGCCTAATCTTAATTTGATTTCTTCCTCCCTTTCTATTAAATATTCTTTTTTTCTCTAGGTTTTTGTTTTATAATTCTGTCTACGTTAGTTTTTCGTTTATTTTATTTTTTTTAAATAAACCTTTTTTATATAAATATCCGATTCGTTTAGAATAGAATATTTGCAGCAATAATAACCGCAATAAGAACAGCGCCGATAGCAGCAATAGCTGCAGTAGCAAGTGCTTCTGAAATAGAGCGTTATACTAAATTTAAAACCGGAATAATTATCCAGACTTTCTTCGATAAATAATAACTAGTAGACGCGCGAACTCCTGTCTCCGGCTTTTATAACAGAACTCGTTATCTTTATTATCCTGAATTTACAATCATCATTTTCATCTTCATTATTATCAACTATATGCGCGCGGTCCAGACTAGAACTTTATATTAGGTAATCGTCGGAACCCAAGTATATTTCATCTCTTGTCTTTAGAAACGCCGACCGATCGGGATATTCGCAGATAGCTAGTTATTTCTTCGCTCGTTAATACAGGATTAGGCGTTAACGATCTCGTTCGATTATCCGTATTATACACGACTCAAAAGACACGCATCCACACACACAAACAAATGCATGTTATTCGAATAATAAGACATTCGATGTTTGAAATATTTCATATCTCGTTAAGTTAAAACGGCTTTTATTTTTTTTTATTTATTTTTTATTTTTAAAAAAAGAGAGGCTATAAATATAAAAATGATCGATTGATTATTTTTATTAACGAAATTTCGATAGTCCGATATTAGTGTTGACTTTTTAATGCAAGCGTTACTTATTTAAATTATTATTATTATTATTCGTATATTTTTAAGCATTACAAAAAAAAAAAAAAAAAAAAATATGGAACCCTATACCTAAACGTAGAACAAACTATGAAATTGAGGTAGCGTGTTATAATCAAAACTACCCCTCCTCAATACGAGATGCTATTAGAGCTAAAAGTCATGGCAAAATTCTAGACTACCTGTACATATAAAAGAAAATTAAACGGATGTAATAGACAAAAACGTTTTTTTTTTTTATACATAGACATTCTGAAACGGCATAATGACACATTTAGGTCATTCATTAGTACGGACCACTGCGCTTATTCACTGTGGTGGGCAACTAAACGTTTTAGAAGACCTCGGACAACAATTCCTCCTATCAGAAATTCGAACGGAGCTCGTATAAGGAAAAAGCTGCTGTCTTCGGCAATTACTCGGAGGAAACATCAGTTGAAGACCTTCGATGAAGAAGAACAGCGTGAATTAACTGCTCCTTTTACCCAGATGTGACCTGCAATAAAACCGTTCGAACCGTCGGACGTTAAAGAATTGATAATCAAGATGGACGATCACAAAGCGCTTGTCTACGACTCGATCGTTATATTCCAAGAAGAGCAATCGTACTACTCACTAATATATTTAATTCGATCATCCGCTTCAGTTACTTTCCATTTCAGTGGACGGTAGCTCAGCTCCCCAAACCGGGCAAACCACCCAATGAAACATCGTGATACCGGCTCATTAGCTTGTTACCGGTTTGGTAGAAAGTTTTCGAAATATTACTACCGTCAACACTGCTTCCGATAATTAAAAATTCCAACATAATACCTGATTATCAGTTCGGATTTCGTTCAAATCAAGCCACAATAGAACAGATATGTCCAAAAATATATCGTTAACTGTTCTTAAAATTGCCACACTCTTTTATAGACATAAGCCAGGCGTTCGATCGCGTCATGCTGGTTTACTGCTTACACATTAGCGCAGACATATTTCCAATTCTTCCGATCATATTTAGCGAACATATATTTTCAAATAAAGCATGGCGAACAAATATCCAACGCTCACTCTAATTACGTATGCGTGCCACAGGGATCTGTATTAGGCCCGCTTCTTTACCTTATATACGCCCACGAAATACTACTTCAGAAAGATGTGCATTTGAGGATGACATAGTTATCAAAAAGCCTGCACGCAGTTGAAGCATCCGTGTAACAGTCGAATATCACCCTTATGTACATTTTGTAATATAGAAGTCCTGGCGATCGAGATTTATTCGAGCTTGTGCCATCTCGTGGTAGGCTTGAAAATCTTGCAGTAGCTAGGTAGCTGGTCGCGCGTACCTGGTCCATAATGTCCGTTGTTGGAATTTTTGGCACTGGAGCTAACGGATTATTTAGCTGCCTTGTCGACTACATTGTTTAATCCTACATATGGTATCCACATAATTGTTGTTTCTTCTTTATAGTAATTCCCGTTTAAAATATTCCTCCCCGCGTATATGGGAAATATTAAGCCGGGTATTCTGTATTAGATTATTTAACGCAACATCGTATCTCGAAGAAAACTCATATTCGCATACTTGTGTTCTACATTATGGCACGTTGTGGATTTGGGATGGAGCAGCGGATTATCTGGTTTTTAATAATGTTAAAATTGAAAACGGTGTGCGCGGGCAATTGTACGAAGTTAAACTTTTATGTTTATATCGGACAACAAAAACGTAAAAGATTCGATATAAGTGTTCACGCCCCGGTATAATAACAAGATCGTCGACAGATGAAAGAGCAAAGATTCCGCAATTTAGAGAATACGGGCTAACGTAATTCGTTACACCCTGTAGTGAAGGAATCGATAAATTATATTTATTTAGGTTACGTCTTTAATAAATAACATCTATAACTTTAAATAATTTATAACGACCGAATTTCGTTTAAAGAATAACTTTCACACGTGAAAACTTTTTTAATTGTTTTCTTCCGTATTCTTTCAATGACGAATATGACCAACGGCTATGTAAGTCTGTGGGTATAATTTGATGTTTTTATATATGTAGGTAGAGAAGTACGGGTATATACATATGTGTGTGTGTATTGTATATGGTTTGGGTTTTTTTTTTCAGGAAGAATTACGCGGATATTACGAGAAAAAATGTATTTTTATTTTTTTTTATTTTTATTATTATTTCGCTCTATAGCGCAATGGGTTTATTTAAAATATATTAAATATTATTATTATTTCGTGTAAGGATATTGCGTAAACAAAATCAAACCGTAGACCGCCGATAACAACCATGCCATACGACGACGATGGATGATGATGATGATATTATGTAAATTTCGATGTATATTTCACGTATAGCATGTACACTCGTTTATATTTTATAGTATACACTGCAGTAACATGACGATTGGATGCGGTATATATTTATCGATTATTTGTAATTATTACTTTGTACATTGCTATCAATAAATACAATTTGATTTAATTATCGTCGATCTAATTACTACAATCGTTATTATTATCGTCGATAGTGTATGTTGTGCATTTGTTTCACATAACTTGTTTCTTCATGGGAGTAACATATATATGTAAGTAGTTGAATTGCTATCGACGTTATTAGTGTTATTTTATGAAATGCGCTAAAAAGCGAGAGATGATAGATGTAAGAATTAATGAGGAAAGATTAAAACTATTAAATTGGTACAGATATCCTGGGACTCGAGATGGAAGAAGCGGCAAAGAGATATTAGTCTAACAAAAATGACCTTTAATAAAAAGTGATCTTTATTAAAGTTGAGAAATGTAAAAGTAGAAATTAGGAAACATTTTGTTAAATCGTACGTACGGAACAATATATGTAACAAAATAGAGGGGCTTTCGAAACGTGGTGCTGGCGCAGATTACAGAAAATAAGTTGGAGAGAAAAAGTGACAAAAGAATTTTTTTTTTAAAACAATGAGTCGAGAAGCTTAATTCAGAAGCTAAAAAGTAGAAGAATTAAATATGGACACAATTCAATTTTCATACAACTAATTTGAAGGGAAAATGGAATGCGATACAGAGGAAGACCAAGGAGTAAATACATAGATCAAATAATAGAATATGCAACAAGTTATGCAAATCTTAAGGATAGAAAAACGACAATATTAGTTGAACTCAATCATAAAGGTTATTCACGAATCTACGGATTGAGGAATAGAAGAAGTTACTTTATCGAGCTTTTATCATTACGTTTATTATTATTATTATTATTACGATTGTAATGTATTTTTGTTTTTGTGTGAGACATTTTTTGGTTGGGATAGTATATCTATAATATTAATTCGGAAAAGTTTAACTATTTTTTATATCGGTTCTTAGCGTTTGTTTAGTGAATCGTTTACTACAAATTTTTAGCAATTTTGAAATTGTGTGTTACGCCGCTTTATAAATCGGCCGAGAAATTTGAAGAAGAGCATAACTCGAGACTATGAAAAAATACTATAACAGCAATTACCTCAAAACCTCGAAGTAACGGCGATTCACCCGAGAAATTTAAATGATAAGGGATATACCTGTACACTGCGACAATTCAAAGTACTTTAAGAGTTAATTGCGAAAATAACAAGAAACAAATCGCTACAAGGAATGGTTTATAGTTCCACCTGGGACATATATAAATGTATTAAGAATATCAGCCTGAACTCCGAGCTACACTTCAGATGAATATGTTAGTATGACCGAATTTGGCGCATGTGAAAGCAATAGATGTAATGAAATCAATCGAATAATTAAAGGATGTTTGAAATGAAAACAGTCTATAAATATTATGCGGCATAGTATACCGCCAGATATAAGACGCGAAGTGATACGGCTATGATAGAAAAAGACCGAACAGAAACAAGTCGTAAGAAATCCGTTATATGCGAAAGATAAATAATTCGAATCACGTTTTGGAAAAGTGTTTGTTTTTTTCTTCTAGTAAATGCTTCGCCACAAACACCTGAAACTATTAGGATGGAATTATGGAATTATGGAATGGAAGGCGGAAACAGAATCGATTGCAATTATGTGAACAATCAAACGAACACTTATTTTTCGGTAATAAATCGATACGGAGAAATGCTAAAAAGAATAACAACTATGACAGGAAGAACGACAAAGAACATGAAATTATGGAAAATTAAAGGTAACGACGGGTGTGAATGCTCATTGTTGCCTTTGGCATGTAGGATGGAAAATATGGCCAGTAAACATGGAATCCCAGATGTGGAGATATAGTTTGTTAAATATGGAGGAAAAAAAGAAGTATAAGCTGACCAACACGATGAGAAGAAGAAAATTTATTCAAGCGGTGGAAAAATAGGAGTCAATGGGTACAGATAAAGCAGCTTCGTAATATGACGCTCGTATATATGAACTCAATTTATTGTAAAAGTAGTAGTTATGGGGGGGTTTGAAGCATTAAACTCGCAAGACATTAAAAATATATTTGTTAAATAATCTATGAAAAGAAGAACTAATGATGTGAAATAATTTGTCTTGTCTATATTGTAATGTACCCAATGATAAAAATTCGTATCTCGAGTAGTACGTGTAATGGTACTTGGCGAATGTGTGAAAAGGTGTTTTTCACTATTCCATATTATAACGAATGTGTATCCATATTGTGAATACATAACCAGTACTCGAGTTATTCTATATTACTTGATCCTTATGAACTTTAAATCTATTCTTATTAGTATATGTAAATAACTTTGCATACTTTATAACACTTTAAAATTTGCATATGAATGTGTATGTATGCATATGTACTTTACGAGAATTATATAGTCATGTATACGAATAAGGGTGTATATGTACACGAATGTGTTACTTTTATTTACATGCAGGCAAGCGTTTATTATCTAGCCGTGCGCACCTTAGAATGTATACAAATTATTATTATTATTATTATTATCATCATTAGCATCGTTTTCCATTGCAGATTGATATAAATTGTCTTTTAATTGAATATACCTACACATGTACTTGCATGTATTGAAATATATTTTGATTCGATTTGATTGATTATTATTATCATCATCATCATCGTGATTTTGTTATCATTATTAATACTCGTATTATCATGTGGAAGGAATCGTGTGTTAAACACTGAAGTGTTACAATGTAGTAACTAATAAAAATATCGATGTAAACCAGTAGATAGTGAAGGTGACTTTTTATTTAAAAAAAAAATGAAATTATTCTATTAGAAAAGAAATGCGTATAAACATTGTTAATAACATAATATGGTTTTTATTACTTTATATCGAATTAAATTATTATTTACACAGTTGCCAATATATTGAAACTTGTGATGAGTCGTTTAATATATATGTATATAACGATATCACGATACGCCTATATCAACCTACTGCTGGGTGTAGGCAGTACCCAAACTTTTCCAACGACTCTTATCTTGTGCGGCTCGGATCTAATTGATTCCTGCCCATTTAACAATATTATCTATAGGCCTTCCTCGCGGACGCCGGCTGCCAATTGGCCATCACTGTAATACCCGTTTAGTACATCTTTCATCCTTTTGTTTTGGTAAATGTCAGGCATATTTCCATTTTAACCTGATGATCCGCTCCACTGTGTCTACCAATTTAATCGTGTTTCCTGCAAACGCTAGTACTTGGACCATTATTTCATCTTGTACTTTGGTCAGTTGTTTTAACTTACCCGTCTTCAGCGTCGAATTAACATTAAATTTTCCCTTCAGCTTTGTCACTCATTTTGCATGTTGTTCCGGACGCTCCAGAATATGATCCCCCGGTGACGTCACCATTAGTAACGCAGGATTTCCTTATTAGATTACCTCCTGGAGTAATCCCTCTTGGATAGTTTTTTTTTCCCAGCATGCAGATATGAAAAATTAAAATTAAGAATTGGCATAGATTAAAATTGACATAAGTCCCACAGTTTAAATTCAACCATTCCTAACATGAAGAACAGACATTGACCAGACGTTCGTAACGTGGAGAACAGACGCTTCTGGGTTTAAAATGGGATTTAGGCTTATAGCGGCCATACTCGCTTTGACACGACGCGTTCGACGGGTTTAGGGAGCATTTTTTAAGGAAAGCTTTCTCAAGACATTCTCACTCAGCTCAATTTGTCAGAGACTTGTTCGTAACTAACTTCCATATCTGAAGATCATTCTACCATCCACCACCTATGGACGCGCCCTGTCTCCTGAGCACGGGGTCTGTCTGTTACACATATCTGCGTGCGCTCGAAGGGGATTTTGTTTTATTATTATTATAAATATTTTTAAAATTATTTTTATAATTTACGTGAAATATATACGTTTTTATTTCATTCTTCGCAATGTTCCAAAGAGAAAAATCAGAAATATCCACGGATAAATAACGATATTTCCGAAAAATGCGTACACATGGGATTGTTTGAGAGAAAAAGAAATAAAGACAGCCGTGACTTCATTGAACTAACGTGAAATGTAGTAGAAACAGAAGCTGATTGAAAAGGAGTCGTAATATCAGATGTATTACAATACGTTAAGTTACCTACTATGAAGATACAATACTTATATACACATTTACTTATAAACGTATACCTACAACACAACGGTGAATTAATATAATAAGCGTAGAGTTACTAATATCTTTCGAAATATTATATAAACCTACAGGGCGTCGCATCTGTTAAACCTTTTTAACGCCTGTAACTTAATAATACCTGGAAGAAATTTTACTCCTAATCTGCTCGTACTTTTTGAGTATTTTCGAATGTGATTGGATATCGTTCGCTGCTATATATTCATTATTGTCATCCCATATATTAGTGTCGCCGTCTTAAGAAAACTCAGTGTTCCAGTTAATTACGTAGTTAACGCAGCTTCCATGTGATTAGACGAATACGTATACACACACACATATATATATATATATATATATATGTTTTCATACTTCGATATAACATTTACATACTGTTTTTTGTTCGATATAT
The DNA here is from genome assembly GCA_032883995.1 of Coronaproctus castanopsis. NCBI lineage: Eukaryota > Metazoa > Arthropoda > Insecta > Hemiptera > Monophlebidae > Coronaproctus > Coronaproctus castanopsis. The sequence goes on along the minus strand of CM065053.1, from coordinate 239,428,949 downwards.
CGTGAATTGTATTAAGTAAGGAAGTGACATCGAAAACATGAAATATTACACCCTTAAAAATAAAGCATTTATTACTTGTATTTCATATATATATATATATATATATATATATATATATATATATATATATATATATATATATATAATATATATACACACCAATTTATTTGTACCTTTTAATGAAATCGATGAACATGTTCACCGCAGGTATCTTGATTACATATAAATAAATATATGTACTTTCAGATTAGCTTATATCTTACGTTACGCCTAGTATTATAATGTACCGCTTAAAAAGTGACTATTTTATAGGTGTTGCGCAATATAGGTGTATCTTTCCACCAGTTCTTGTACGATGTATTTTGTGTAACAAACAGCAAAGAGACAATCAGACGACGTATTCTGGATTTATTGCAGTTCGCGACGTAGTAGAACATTCAGTGGCAAGGCGCCTTCATATATATATATATATATATATATAAAATATGTGTTACATATACGCACACCTTGTTATACGTTTATCGGCGATATAGTAGTTAGTTAAGTCTGGAAGATTCCTTCTCGATCTTAAAAAAACCACCAACTGGATCGGAAATAATACAGCGCGTCCACTCCGATAATTAAGACTGTCGGTTTCCCCAGAAGCTGACTGGAATACGTAGTTGCTATTATCTTTTTACATTTCTAGATTTATGCGAAACTAATTCATCGAACAAAGGATATATTACAGACGTTCGTACGTATATTCTTGCCTTAGTAATATTTGTAGTAGCGGCGATTTCGTCCAATTAAATTCGGAAATTGTTTAATTACATACGGAGAAATATCAGGAGAAGCTTTTAACGGATTTCGGAAGTTTAAAAAAAAAATATGATAGCTGAACCTGAAAATGGATATATAGAGGCGATTCTTTCGATTACGCAAGACATTTTTGACGAAAACATCGGTAATTTTATCTTCTTCGATGATCGGAGTTTAAAAATTAAGCGAATCGTCTGTTGTATCGAAATTCATTCGAGCATATTCGTCTTTGACTAACTTCGCAAATACCTTCTATCGTTGGCCATCAGTACGATTTGCAGCAACTGGTTTTGGGAAGAACATTGTAAAATTAACGAATAATTACAGTCGGTTTTGGCGACTACTTTTTCCCCACATTCGCGCTTAATATTATATTATACCGACGATAATTGGAAAATTGCATTTCTCCGTAAATAAATATTCGATGATAATTTGAAAACGATATAATCGAACTTTAAGCAGCACTGCTTCGGTAGACGGAAGGTGCTTCGATCGGTAATAACTTTTTTTTTTTAATGTAGCTCCAAAAAAAGACAGCTACTTCCCTTCTGCACCCTTAAACTTTAGTCTAAATAAGCAGCAATCATGATTATTGAACATGTGCAAAGCTTTAACTCAATGGTTAAGCTCTGTTACGTATATTACTTAGTAACAACCAAGTCAGTAGGTTTGAAACGTTTAAGTCTTCTTAAGCCACGATCTATTTGGATGATGATGAAGTCTTCTGTGGTGTTGGTCAGCATAATTCTGTATTACTTCGTTGACCCATTTGATCTGCAAATCTGCATGGAGTGTATCATTTCGTTGGAACCAGCGAGCATTGGTAATTAGTCGAAGAAACTTATTCCGAGCTGTCTGGATTATTTTTTTAGTACATCCCCATGTTTGTATCCCATATTTCCATAAAGGATTTATGACGGTGTTGTATATTAACAATTTATTCTCCAGCTTCATTTTAGAGTGCCGTTCAACGTGCCAAATTTCATTGTTTAAAGCAGCGGAAACGGGTGAAGATATGTTAGCGTCTAAACTACGATTAAATAAACGAAGAGATAGTTATTTAACTAATAAATACTTTATTTAAATTGTAGAAAAATGATTTTCAGGCCAGACTTGACTATATATATATATATATATATATATATATATATATATATATATATATATATATATATATATATATATATATATATATATATATATATATATATAGGTAAAATTTACGGGTAAACTTGCAAAATTGTATAAAATTCGGGAAAGTATGTAAGACGATAGACGTCAGCAGGTTGGCTACCGGTGTCGTGTAGGCAAAAGCGCTGAGGAAAAAAAGTTTCCCAATTAAATAAAATGTAATTAATAGTGAAAAATTAATACTTTAGTACCTCCGCTATAACCTAAAAAAAACACTCTAAATAATTCCGATGTCGCTAGTGAGATTATTAACTAAATGTAATATGACTGTAGTTATGCTTGGCGTATAGAGTGCTCGACTCTCAGCTCGACGGTCGGGGGTTTGAAAGTAACACGCGACGTAGAAAGTTTTTCGTCATTATTTAATTCTTAATTATCACGGAGCAGGCAGTGGCACCGCACTCCATATAACATCATATGCGCGCGCATATAAATAGTGCCTTGAATGCTAGTTCATTTTGTACGTAAAAGTAAACGTGTCGTAGCTAGTCACAATGTTCGGCAATGATACGACGATGATGATGGCTGTAGTAATTAATTTCGGAACGTACAAAACTTTCTCGGTTATAATAAAGTTCCGATTTGGATTAATAAAAGATCGAATTTCTTTATAAAATCGTTATCAACATCAATCGAAACTGGCAAATTTCTAATAGTTCTTTAAGGAGCCTTTATAAAAGTGGCAGTGACGTAACAAACTACCGAATGTTTATTGTTTTAACTAATATTCTTCTGACGGAATTAAAAAGTGTTATTTTAAACTATTTAAAAAGTAATAATTTTTTCGGCGTCCAATTGAACGGATTTAATTTAGTTAAACTGTCGACGATCTAGTTGAATATTTGTCAAATAATCTGAACGAAGGCGGATTAGTAATTTCTGCGCATTTCGACTTTAGCGGTACGTTTGATACAATAAATCAAAAAATTTCGCTAAGTATACCGTTAAGTAGGAAAATATATGTCGGTGGTTTCAAAGATATCTTTGTAACAGAACGTCGAATGGTTCAAAATGAAAATTATGCGAATAGAAAAACTTTTGGCCTTCCATAAGGTAGTACTGTAAGGTTATTTTTCTTCTATTTTATAGATGTGGAGAAACTGACGTTCCAAATCAAACATTCAGTTTTAGCGGAAATATATACGGGCGGTTTCGAAGATATCTTTGTAGCAAAACATGTATGGTTTAAAATAAATTATGCGCATAGAAAACGTTCGCCTTCTGTTCTCGGATAATGTATTTTCCTTTTATATATAATCGATCTGCATGGCTTTTTTAATCAAACATTTGGTTGGTCTTTGGATCGATTTCGTTTTCAAATCGCGGGGATGATGCGACTTAGGCTCCAGTGTGTTCTATATGGTACGTTATTGTCTTTGTCTTCCATATCTTAATTGACCGCCTCTCATACTCCTCACTGAAGATGTAACCTTCTTCCTTCATTTTCCTATCTACTTAAAAGACATCTGTCCTTGTACGTCGAACTTAATTACTGTCCATCATCGGTTTCGTTTCTATTCCTAGATCTAACTTTATTTTTCTACTGTGCTTCTAGCTTTAGTTGCTGTTCGCGAAAACTTTAATAACTCTAATCCTCCTTAATCGTTTCGTTTGTTCTGTCGGTTGAAAATAAAAGATATACAGCACTCTGCGTATGTAATCAACTGATTAGTACATAAGCATTTTGTATCATTGGAATGCGGTTTTCTAGGTGTCTATCATTTCTTCTGCGATGTTGGTGAAACTAAACGTATCGAAAGCACGATGTATGATTCTACATAAATTATTCCACAATTGTGCGCGCGTATTTATGCGCGAATCGATTTATGAGCGTCGTACGATTACTAGCTGCGAAATATGGTCCAAATCATCGATAAACTTTTTTTTTTCTTTTTGATAATCATGAGGCGATATTGTTTTTTTAAAAAAGTAGATAAAAGTGGAATTATTAAAATTTCGATAGTATAGAAGTATAGAACATTCGTTGTCAGAATTAATGGATATTTTTCGGAAGAACATAATATTTTATCATCTGTACCGCAGGGTAGTCTACTCGGGCCTCTTTTGTATTCGGTCTATACCGCAGACATGCCGACTAGCAATCAAACCATCTTAGCAACATTCGCCGATGATATTGCTATTCTTGCATCCAATTCAGAAGCAATGTATGCAAACATCGCGGTACAAAACCATCTTAATAGGTTGGTTCAATGGGCACAAAGTTGGCGTATGTTGTTTAATCCCAGTAAATGCCAGCACGTTATATTTACAAATAAAAAAATCAAGTGCCCGGCTGTAAGAATTAACAACATACAAATTCCTAAAAGTAATTCAGTACGTTATCTTGGCTTGTACATGGACAAAAGGCTCACATGGCGACCACATGTGGCACACACTAGAAGAACCATTATTACTCGTGTGAAATCACTACGTCCGTTATTGGGACAGAAATCGGTTCTAAATCTAATAACCAAACGGACTATCTATCTTGCAGCAATCGCTCCTATTTGGCGGTATGGAAAGAGTTGTACCGCAGTACTTGCAAGAGTAATCTTAGAAGAATACAGCAACAGTCCAAGATACTCCGTACTATTGCGTCTGCTCCATACTATGTTTCTAATTTGACACTGCATAAAGATCTCAAGATTCCATATGTCAACGATATTCATGTCATGCAGTATAAGAGGTTATTCGACAAATTTGAAGTCAGTAGCAATCCTAATGTTCGCAGAATGCATTCAGACAGTCTTCCAGACAATCCTCCAAGGCGTCTGCGCAGGAAGTGGTGCCGAGATGCAATTCCAATCACTTAATAAATCTGGTCTTATTCAAAAGACAACACGTTTTTTTTTTTCATTTTAATTATTGTATTTGACCATTCCTATACTATTCCTACAAATATTTAATTCCCATCAAGTTACTCTTTTCTCTTCCTCATAGTCTAGTTGGAGTCACTAGACTAATATTAATTTCCTACTTACGTGATCACCGTTGTTTGCAGCAATTAATGCTGGTATGATGTTTAAAAAAAAAAAAAAAGAAGTATTATTCAGATTACGGATGAAATTTACAAAAATAAAAAAAAAATCGCCGTTTATTAGCGGTCATTCGTGGTAAATTAGTCATTAATTTGTTATTGAGATTTTTCTGTAGAACTGTGATTAGTTAACCAATTTATTTCTTCATTCTCATTCATTTTTTTGCTTATGCGGACCGATACTCGCTTATTTAATTACTAATAATAGATTAATAATGAGACTACATATTTACTAGCATAACAAGAGCCAAGTTGATCAGCCGTTTGATTTTTATTAAGTTGCTTTGAACAGAAATTTTTCTTTCGTCACAAAAAGTAACTTTTTTTTGTTTTTTTTCCATAATAAATCGAAGGTAAATTTATAATACCGTGCAAACGAAGTATATTCTCGAGCAAGTACGATTTTTTTACAAGAGATGAAATAAATTTTTCTCGTAATAAATGTACTCAAAATAGAGCTTTTTTGTTCTAGTTTCTTTTCAATTTAACTTGTCCATAGTTCTTTTTGAGCTGCGATAACTTTATCTTATTGTAAAATAATAGATGACGGAATATTTGATTAAAAATTAATTTTTAAACAAATCTGCGAACAATTATTTACGAACTGAACATAATAACTGATGGAATTATGAAGAAATACTATAATTTTTAATTACATTTTATTCTCTTTATGAATTTTAAAATTTGCAAACCGGTTATTCGAAAAGGGCATATAAATAATCACTCTCTAGGTTTAGGTATTTAACGAATAAATTAATTCAAATTTAAAATTATGTTTTATAGTCTCTCCGTCCCCCCCGGGGGGTACTTTATACCTTCTGGGGACCAGAGATCTAACTGGTACGGGGCGCGTCCACAGGTGGCGGATAGTGGAATGGCCTACAGATATGTAGGTTAACTGCGAATAAGACATTACTCAAATAAGCAGTCGCGGACCAAGAGCGGCTACTGGCGGAAAGTCTCTGGTAGACGATTCCAGTAGCGACAGGGCAAGAAGACACGAGGATGCAGATGGACAGCTTGAGGACCTGTCTACTAAAAGTCTGCAAGAATCCTACTCCCTCAGCGGGTTTAGGTCGCCGTAAAAACCTAACAAAATTGTTACCACCTCAGTAACAACCCGCTGCCTTGCGGTTAGGATATTGATCCAAAGGCTAATAACAGAAAACAAAGCCACTGCCTTGTGGTTAGGGTTTTTACCCAAAGGCTAAGAGAGTAAACTCTAACAGAAAATCCGCTGGAAGGCAACGGAAAACCACCAGCGTTATCTTCCTTTTATCAATATGACAAGTACAAGAAAAAACATAACTGCTGCATCCAAGGGGTGTACCAGAAACGGTATATCAGGCATTGGACGGTCAGTGACGGCAACGTTAATTGACTCGAGCTCCCCCGTTCCCTTACGGGAACGGAACTCTGCAGGAGGGGGCATACTTGTTGAGGTTGATCAAAAAGAAGATCTCCCAGGAAAAGTAGCGGAAAGCCAAACAAAGAAAAGGTCAAAGAAAGAAATTAGACTAGGAACGTGGAACATAAGAACGCTTTTAAAAACAGGAAAGTTGGAGGAATTAAAGATAGAAATGACAAGGCTAAAAACGAACATAATGGGATTATGCGAGTTGAGATGGAAAGGAAATGGAGACTTTTGGAGCGATGACTACAGAATAATATTCAGTGGAGAGGAAAAAGGAAGCAGAGGAGTAGGCTTCATATTAGACAAACAATGGGGGCAAAGTGTTAAAACAATAGCAGGCATAAGCGATAGGATAATGATGATAACGTTACAAACAGAACCGGTTCCAACAACTCTGATTCAGGTATATATGCCGACAGGCAGTGCAAAGGACGAAGAAATAAACGAAATCTATGATATATTAGACGGCATATTACAAACAATCAATAATAAAGAAAACGTAATAATTATGGGGGACTTCAACGCAGTGGTAGGAGAAGCGCAGTATGGGAAAATAGTAGGAAAATATGGATTAGGTCACACAAACGAAAGAGGGGAACGATTAATCGAATTCTGTCAACAACACAGCTTAATAGTAAGTAATACAATATTCAAAAATCACAAAAGGAGAAGGTATACATGGATAGCACCTGGAGATACGAGCAGATATCAAATTGATTACATATTAATTAAACAAAGATATAGGAATCAAGTTAAAATGTGTAAAAGTTACCCTGGAGCGGATATAGATAGTGACCACATACCAGTCATTGCAAACTGCAGATTGACGCTAAGGAAAAAAAGAACCGTTGGAAGTGCGGGAAAATGGAACCTGGATGAACTAAAACGAAGAGAGAACAAATACAATCTGGAATTAAAAGAGTTATTACGAAATAAAAAAATTAAACAAATAAATAACATTGAGGAGAAATGGAAACAGATGAAAGATGCAATCGTAACGGCGGCAGAAAAAACAATAGGTAAAAACAAAAGAAAAATAAGGAAGCCCTGGATAACAACAGATATAATACAAGACATAGACGAAAGAAGGAAATTGAAAGCATTAAGGACAGAAGAAGCACGAAAGAAATATAAAGAACTGCGGAATAGAATCACTAGGAAATGTCGGGAAGAAAAACAAAAATGGATAGATGAACAATGTAAAAGTATAGAAAATAAAATGGAAGAAAATAAACTTGATGAAGCATATAGAGAAATTAATAAGTTGAATCCAAAACGTAAAATAATAACTGGTAACATCATAAATGATAAACAAGGCAAAATGCTAATAGAAGAGAAAGCAATATGCGGAAGATGGAAGGAACATCTGGAAACGCTATATAAGACAGATGGGAACATAGAAGAAATAACTATAAATGAAAATAAAGAAGATGATGACAAAGGTCCCCAAATAATGAAGGAAGAATTTGAATTGGCACTGAAACAGTTACCAAAGAAAAAAGCACCCGGTTTGGATACCATACCAGCTGAACTATTACAGACTGATGATGAAGAAATCATAAGGGAGCTGTTTAAATTAACGGAAAGTTGCTATGAACAGGGTAAATTGCCTACAGATTTTAAAAACACGGCAATAGTAGCAATACCAAAAAAAATGAACACAAAGGAATGCTCCGATTATAGTACAATAAGTTTGATACCACATGTATCAAAAATAATTATAAAAATTGTATTGAATAGAATAAAACGAAGAATAGAAGAAAAACTAAGCCATGATCAGTTTGGATTTAGAAAAGAAAGAGGTACTCGAGAAGCTATATTGGCATTAAGATTAACCATCGAGAAAAAAATGTAAATTGGTGAAGGGCTATGTATAGCATTCGTAGATATAGAAAAGGCGTTTGATCGTGTAACGTGGGATGTATTATTCGCAAAACTAGAAGAAATAGGATTAGATTACAAAGATAGAAAAATAATATGAGAGTTATATAAGGAGCAATCGGCCGAAATAAAAATCGGTAATTCGAAAGAAAAAGTAAAAATACAAAAGGGAATAAGACAAGCTAATTATCACCGATACTTTTTAACTTAGTAATAGAAGAACCGATACAAAAAATGAAAGATGGCACCATGGGCGTAAAAATAAATGGACAACAGATACATTGTATAAGATTTGCAGACGATATTGCATTGTTGGCCGACAATGAACAACAACTGCAACAACAAATAACAATATTGCAGAAATACTTAAAGCAAATAAATTTAAACATAAACAAAAATAAAACAAAAGTTCTAGTAGCATCAAAATATGAAAAAAAGATACACATAATGTTAGAAAACAAGATCTTAGAACAAGTAGAACAGTTTAAATATTTGGGTAGTATAATAACGAGCACAGGAAGAAGTGATAAAGAAATAAAAACAAGAATTGCTATAGCCAAACAAGCGTTTGGGAAAAAGAGAGATTTATTTAATAAAAACATGAAAATAGAATTACGGAAAAAACTTTTGAAAACATATATATGGAATATATTATTATATGGTTCAGAAACGTGGGTGTTAACACAAAATTTAAAAAAACGGTTGGAAGCCTTCGAAATGTGGGGTTGGCGCCGCATGATGAAGATATCATGGACACAGAAGAAAAGAAACTCCGAGATTTTGGGAATGGTAAATGAAAAAAGGAAACTAATAGGAACAATACAGCAAAGACGCGAAAGACTTCTAGGGCACATAGTGCGGCATAATGAATTCATGACGGTCATAATCGAAGGAAAATTGGAAGGAAGAAGAAGGGGAAGACCTAGAATGACGTGGATCGATCAAGTAAAAGAAAGAATACAAATAACGTATAAAGAGATGAAGAACATAGCAGACAACAGAAAGGAATGGAAGAAAATGATTGGCTAGCTACAACGACAAGAGCATGCTCTTATATACTGATGATGATGAGTCTCTCCGTTTGTTGCGCTGATACTTTAGTCCGTCACAGTATGAATTTAGAAATATTAATTTTCTAAAGCTGCAGTACGATTATCATCGCTAATCTCGATTATTTTTAGATCCCGAAAAAATCGACCGTAAATCTGAATTCGCAGGATATTATTTGATAAGTTCGTGGCAACAATCCTACCATCCGAAACAAGTCTTCCAGACGATCGGCCGAAGTGCCTGAGTAGAACTGGTGCCGTGATGCTATTTTGATCACCTAGACTCCAGTTTTACTTGCTCGAACGATTGTCTTTTTATTAACTACTGTATTTCGTTATTTTTATTACCATCGTGTTTTTTTCTTACAATCTTGCGTTTTAATGAAAGCATTAGATTAACTCCTGTTCTTTTATCCGGATCTGCGTTGTTCACAGCACTTAGTGCTGGTACGATGTTTATAAAAAACAAAAGATCCGAATTCGTACAAAGAATTTCGGAAATTTACGACGTCGAAATAAATTCGATTTTCCAATAATCTTCCAACAGCTTTCCTTTTCGCGATGGTTCTTTTGAACAATATTCGAGAGTTGGAAACAAATCTAAAAAACCTTGTTATGTAATAGAAGCGATTAAGACTAATCGAGGATGTTATATATAAAAAGGGGAGGAACGCTAGTATTTTGTGAACCTTTTGATGTTTATCCTATAACAGATGCAAACTTTTAACAATTAGTAATAGTTGCGATTACGTGAAATAAATTATTTGAAATATATATCATCATCATCATCGTCGTATTGTTCGTTGCCGAACGTCGTGACTAGCTATTGTACGTTTTGTATTTTTACGTACAAAATTAGCTAGCATTCAATTCACTATTTATATGCGCGCGCATATGATGTTATATGGAGTGCGGTGCCACTGCCTGCTCTGTAATAATTAAGAATTAAATAATGATGAAAACTTTCTATGTCGTGTGTTGGTTTCGAACCCCTTCAATTATTTACTCTCGAAAGATTGGGTCCACTTCAGCACCGAGGGGTCTGCTGAACTTTAGCTGATCCGTCGGTATTTACAATTCAGAACGAATATGTATATATATATATATATATATATATATATATATATATTTTGCAAAAGTTAATCGCCGAAGATTGATTCGTTTAGTATTTCTCTTCGATATTTCGTTATTAATTTTATAATGGTCGGATAATGAAAATGTTTCCTAAGTTTTAGGCGTCCGTATTCTTTAAATTCGTTTCTACATAGATTTCGAAACGATTACGATCTGACGACGGCGGTAAGACGCCGTATGACGTTTATAATAGTTTGTAGTTGGCTACTTTTTTCGTTTTTTTTTTTTTGGTTGTTCATGAAATATTAAAAATGAAAAAAAAAAAAGATCTACGCTACTACACCTGCGTGTTCGGTATGTCGAAGAGGAAAGAATTGTGCCTCATCATTTATAGGCATACCTCGGACCCGTGTTATGTCTCTCTACATCTTTACAATCGTCTCCGTTATTTTTTCATCGTAGCTGATTTTCGTGTACAGCCTGCCGGCGGCCGAAGCTAAATTAGGTGGCTCGTTTCGGTTAATGGCTTCTCTTCTAGCAAGAGAATCGAATCGATAATGATTTAGATAATTCTTAAAAACAACAAAAAAAAAAATAAATAAATAAAAAACTTATTATGACTTCTTTCAAAGTTGTCTCTTTATCTTAATACCGAATCCTGTCGTACACGACGAATTTTTTTTTGGATACTATGTCTTACCGTAATAATCTGATGTCAAACCAAAACATACGTCCGAACTGCCGACTCGCGTGTTCACACATCATACTCAACATGTACATGTACATATATTTATACGTTATATTTGTATATGTGTGTGTGGTTTTATGTACATTTATTTTTGGAAGATTATATAGATCCGATCGGAGTTTAGCTAATTGGAAACATGATGTCGGTTCTCTATTTCTCAGATTCGAAGAATTATCGTGAAATCAATTTTTTCTATACATTCAATTTCCTTTTTTTTTTTTTTTCATTTGAAGATTTTATATATATGTATATATATATATATTTATATATATATATATATATATATATATATATATATATATATATATATAATTCTTTTCGGATACGATAAAGTTTAATTACACGTAAATATATATATATATATATATATATATATATATATATATATATTAAAAAATATATATATTTAATGTGCTTATACATGTACAAGGTATATTTATCTATATATTTATTTACAGATGTTTATTATATATTCGTGTACGTCTACACTATATCCTAGATTTTTTACTTTTAATAGCTTTGGAGATAGTTTGATTTTTGAAAATCTCTATTTTTCAATCGAAATATTCGTGTTTTTGAAATAGCCGACGATGTAAATTTTATCTTATTATATTTTATAAGTATGTCGTTTGAATAGCCGGTGAATTTAGTGTATGTTTGTTTGGAAAAAGAATGTGGAAGTCAATTGAAACATACATAATTCTTATTTCGACAAGAAGTCCCGAATAAATAGACGTGGTATTTTTATGTACACGCTGCCATGTTTCAACTGTTTCTAGACGCTTATTATCGTTATATCATTTATATATGTAATATTCAAATATATATATATATATTGATATAATATATATAAATGTGTGTGTGTGTGTGTATTACATATATAATGTTAATCCGGCAACAGTTCTAGAGTTACCCCTTAATTTAAAAAAATATATATTCTGTAAATATTCACTTTTAAAAGTATTAAGTTTTTATATATATATTCATTATTTCAATTACTTAGAAAATTTTCATTATACTTTAATTTAAATTACTTTTATTCGTTTTTGAATAAAATATTATTATTTCGTATTAGGGGAGTTGGGATTAGGATTCTGTCATACCGACTTTCCATCGTAAGTTTTTATTCTTCACACTTCCTACCTAGCGAAGCATGCAGTGAAAAATGAGTTGCAAAAATGACTGCAACCATCTTTTACGATGTATGATACAATATACGTTTCGAACGTGCTGTATTTGAACTGGTAGCAAACTTCTAGATTGTTTAATCTTATTTGTTGAGCGGTTTCTGGATACCGTGCTGTATATGAGGTATTAAGATCATTTGCGTTTAACCTGAATGTTAAGTTATAATATCATTAATCGTCATTAGATAGTAATATACACTAGGTACACTTGTTGCGGGATACCGTTTTGTAGGTTTTGTAGCCTAGATGGCGAATTTTGTATCCAAACCGGTATCATTCTATTCGACGAGAAATTTTTGTTAAAAGATGACATATTTCCATTTATTCCTTATTCCTCAAATTTGTTAATAGTTAGGTATATCCATATTATATCAGATGCACTTTCGAGGTCAAAGAACATGGAATATAATCGCTGTTAATTTGTAAATGCACTCTGGATTTCGATCTCTAGAAGTAACAGATGATCGAGCGTTAATTAAACTTTTCGTAATTCACACTGATAAGCCTAATTATCGACCAGCTTTCCAGAAACAGCATTAGACAGCTTATTATCTGTTTCAATATAATGCACATGATGAAGATATAGTTTGAGAACTAGCTGGTAAGTATTTGTATTTTCCCGACTTCAAATAAAAATTAACGTGGACCAGATATCTAAAAATGTTTGTTACTCCCAGACCTTATTATATATCTGTAGTATAATATTTTTAGCATCTTGCGGAAGATATTTCACAAAAACAGCCGGTATATCATCTAGACGGGAGGCTAACTTTTTATGAAACTGTACAAAAGCATCCTGAAGTTCGCTTATCATGAAATGATCATTATGGAACTCTAAAATTGTTCTCATCTATTATTATTTCATTTTATTATTGTTCCACCTTGAACCTATAACAATCATTATTAGATGATTTTTCTGCAAAGGTAACAGCCAAAATACTGCGATCTCTTTATGGATGTATGATGTCGTTCAGTGATAAACATGGAACCTAGAAACATGTTTTACAAGAAGTTAGTTCTTTTATTTTAGCCACACGTAGTGGTCCTTGTCTGAGGATCAATAAATTATACGAACATTGTTTATTAAAATTAGGTATTATCTGAATTTAAGTTAGAAGAAAAGCTGAAAAAAGCGCCTTTACTCAAAGTTTAGATTCGTTAAATGTGTTTTCAGTGGAGATATCGTGTGAGGAGAATTGTCCAGGCGAAGAGATGTTAGATACATTAAGAATAGATCTAAGATGAATTAATGTCCTGGGGGAGAATTTGTTTGTTTAGGTTGAGGATTGAAGAATTAGCTGGAGATGAATTGTGTAGAGAAAATAGATGGTATACCAAAAGGAGACCGATTTAGTGGGAACGAAAGTTAGATGATTATAATTCGGAAATTGTTTGTTGATGGTGAAGGTAGAATTTAGAAAAGGAGGAGCGCGTGGGTGGGGGATTTAGTGAGGTGATGTCGGAACATACTGGTGCTGTTAGAGTGATGTGGTTTAGTTCGATACCCATTATAAAAGAAGGCTGTTTCGACAAAAGGCTTTGTTAATGTAGCGATTTTTATGGCGTACATCTTCGAGACGTCATCGAAGGCAACTATGAAAAAGAAATCAGCCAATTTTTAATATTCTTATCGAACGATTCTAAATAGCAAATTTTTATCTAAAACTAGTTACTATTTCAGCATTGCATTTTTAAGTTTAATTCGAATTTTAAAAGTTCAGCAAGATATTTTAGTGCAGAATTACATATTTGTTTATTTTAATACACTTCTATAACATCTGTTCGAAAAATATAACTTAGTAAAATAGTTTATTTTCGTCAACACTTATCAAATGCGTACATTTATATTCAGACTAAATTTAGTATAATAAATAAAAATACCTGTATAATGTTGATATCGGTGTACTACTATCTATTAAATTAAATTCTTTATATAAAAAAATTAACGTAAAAATAAAATAACGCGACAAAACGATCGGTACAAGATTGCAAATCGATGCAACAATAAATCGAATACTTCAAAACAGTCGAAGGAGCGTACCTGGCCGCTTAAACTCCGTCTAATATACATCAATGTCTACACATAACAACACACGCACGGCTTTATACAATACTAAATTAGTCCATAAAAGTCGCAGCTGATCTCCTATCTTAAAGACACACACAGCAGGGTTAGTTTGGTTGCATACGCGAAATATAAAAGGCACTAATTTACTAAAGTTTCCTGCTCATTGAATTCACGAAAGATTTAAAAGTATTAAATAATAATTCTATCCATTATTAAATAAAGTAAGCTATTGTAATTTATAATTTTTATTTTCACTTGGTAGCGCTCCGCATGACCAACGGTACCGGAGGATTCGTTCCTGATGTATATGTAGATATATAGTAAATGTATACACACACAAATATTCATTATTTTCTATTAATGTTATTATAATTTTATGCCGACATTTTTATACATCGGTATGAGGTCGCATCCCCTAGGATGCCATATCGTCCGTAAACGATAAATTTGATTTAAAAAAAACTTCAATAATAAAACTGTAAAATCGTGTATTTTTATAATAATATTTATTCGTACTCGCAGAAACATCGTAATAAGAGCGATCACGATAGGTAAACGTAACGGCGACACAATTATTAATATTAAAATATGACGATCGAAACTGAACGATTTAACTAACTGAAACTGACTTAAAACTAGACTAAACTGAACTAAATTAAAACTAACACTAACTCAATTAAAACTAAACTGACTTAAAATTAAACTGAATTAGACTAAACTTATTAATAATCGAACATCTCCTTTTATACTAATAAATACGCATATATATACACATATACACACGCAATTAGAACTTTCTAGATTTTTCTAGAAAGATTCGTTTATTATTATTGTATATACTTATGGAACTTCTAGAAAAATCTTTATATATTTACATATGTGTGAGTGTATTTTTTGATTGGTTTAACATAATTTTTAATATTCAATCATAGTACAGAATAAAAATTCTAAAACAACATAGTAATAACAGCTTTTTACTTATCACTGTGCGGCAGTTACATGCCGATATTCTACGTCTATATCTTTCAAAACCCACTTCATTTATTTCTTGATTTCTGCATAATGTTTTATCGAAAATATACTCAAGTAACTAAACTACTGCGAGAAGTTATTAGTTTATTGATAAATTCATAATTATGTTTTTTTTATGTGGTTTAAAAAAAGCTTGATTTACAAATTTGGACTTTATATTTGTTGTTACATTGAGATTCACTAAGTGGACCATTTGTTTAATTATATTAATCTACAAATATAATACATTATATATACATACTCACACACACATACACATATATATATATAATGTAGTATATAACATCTTTAATATAATGTTTACTCATTCGGGCCAATAGTTAGGATGCGGTGTTGAAAAAAAGAAAAACAAATAAACCTTGTGTGTCATCTTAACTTACTATTGACCCTTTAACATAACTATTTTCTCTCTTGAACCACGTCATTATCATTATTATTTTTATTTATTTTTTAATTTTCAAACTCATCTTATTTATTTATTTATTTTATTTATTTATTTAGTCATTAACATGTAACAACATGGTTGTTACAATATATATATATATATATATATATATAAAGAATCATATGAACGTAAATAGCGTAATCGGACAAAATCCATTGATACGCTTATAGATTGGTGAAAAAAAAATGTGATTATATTAATTAAGGAGAATGTATTGAGAGTGCTAAGGGTATACGGTATCGCGCGATGAGTCGCGATGAGCGAGACTGTTATGAATGCTTTCAGTCGTACGTTATAAAACTTTTACGTAAAATTATAAATTTTATACAGGGAATATTTATTATACAATAGATAATTAACAAAACGTACTTAGATATGTTTAAAATTGAGATATTTCGCGTCAATCGGAAAATGAACAATTTTATTGACATTTTCGTGTACCGTATAGCGGACATTGCGAGTGAAAGAGAGTTTTTTCGACAGCGAAGGCGTTCGATTTAATGTTTATCGAGATTCGCTTTATAAGGTTTTCTTTTCGCATTTCCTTCGCAGGAACAACGTTGTTCTTTGTTATGTTCGTTGTTCTTTGTTATGTTCGTTGTTCTTTGTTCATTGTTGTTCCTGTATGTGCGCGATAGAATTTCTCTAATGCGACTCTGTTTTCTAATCTTAATTTTAATCGTTATAATACCTTTACGCGGTCGTCTATCGTGTAAGTCTTTCTAATCATTAGGTCCGGTCAAAAATAATAACAACGTTTCGAAGTCTCCGCCTACACTAGTTAATATTAGAACGATTACTTAATAATCGTTACATTACGTTTTGTCGTTAATTTTAAAACATTATTTCCAGGGCGGTTTCATAACGAACAGGAGTTAGGAGTTCGAACGCTAATGCCTAGACGAATTAGTTATCGTCTATTTTTCCAGCGTACCGCCGACTTTATTTACACGCTACAATTTACAACGGTGACTCGGAAGAAGTTGTACGTTAATTATTATAATAATAATAGTAACAATAATCGAATCAAATCGAATTATATCAAAATCGAATTTCAAATTTTATTTGTTTATATCAAGTGTTACTAAATCATTATGAAATAATAACAATAATAAGAGAAAGGAAATACAAGTGATAATTATAAATAAACGATGATACACCGGTGCTTTCGATCTTTAATTACCGCAGTGCAAACCTAGAATCTATAAACGTGTGTATACACATAGAAGTAAAATATACATATAAATATTTACACAATATATACACACATATTCGGTCATCATGTCCACTATATGGTATATGAAATTTTAATACTAAATAAATTATACATATTGTCTCGCTAACCGCGAAATATCTCAATTCTAATTATATATACGTAAAAACATCGAAAATCATCTAGAAGTTATCTAATGAGCAACGTTATATAAGCAATCGTGCTTTCACTAGTTCATCTTGCAGGAAAAGCTAATAGACCACTCAGATTGAACAGTAGGCTACTACAGGGATCGGTACTGGCTCCTTTTTTCTTCAAACTGTACACGTACGATGTCCCATAAACTCAAGCAGAAAAGTTTATTTACCCAGATGATATTGCATTAGCTATTCAAAGCTCCGATGTCCATGAATTGCAAACAAGCCTGGAAGATGATCTGACAAATGTTTTAAGACCTTTCGAACGCTTGCGGTTACAACTGAACAGTTCTAAAACTGTTGCATCCTGTTTTCACCTAACATCCTAGCTTGCCAATATGAAAGTTAAAATCAAATGCAAGTACAAGATATTAAATTATGAACCAATGCACAAATACCTTGGAATAACGCTAGACAGACAGTTAACATATCGAAAGCATTTGTAGAATATCTCCGCAAAAGTTAGAACCAGAAATAATATTATACAAAAATTAACTGGTAGAACATTGCTTCATCCAGGACACTAAGAACCGCTGCGCTAGTATGCTCTACAGCAGAATAGGAAGCCTTGGCTCAACTGTCGCCATATCATAAAGTTAGATACACAATTGAATACAGCAATGCGGTTAATTACAGGGACAATTAAATCGACGCAACTTGATTGGCTACCAGTACTCAGCAATATTATGCCACCTCACATACGTAGGAAATTAGCAACTGCACGGGAATGGGCAAAGTACAAAACCTTACCGGAACTCCCTATAAATAAGCACGCGCCTCAAGTGCGCAGATTGAAATCACGAAGACCGTCATATACATCTGGCGAAGACCTAATCAGAGGGAAATTCTAAGGGAAGCGAAGCTGGCGTGAATAATGAAGCAAATCAAATCCAGATAACCGTAAACTAATAACCCAGCCAGACGCTGCGGTAAGTAGTGGCTTTGACCTACCGAGGAAGGACTGGGTGCTGCTGAGAACGGACGGTGCAACGACATGTTAACGCGGTGGCAGTTTAAATATGATGACTGCGGTTACCAACGCCAAACCATCGAGCACATCGTCTGTGATTGTCCAGAGTTTTTCCCGGAACTTTTGTCCACAAAATAGCGCTAACATGGATTCGAAATCTAGATATTGTTCTATAACGAGTTCAACTCCGCATCAGCAATACGTAATGAACGAATGAGCAACGTTATATGATAAACAGTCCCTGTATAATATTTATAATTTTCTGTCAAAATTTCATGTATGACTGAAAGGGTTAATAATATTTAAAAGCGCCCGCTAATGCTCCTAAGTTGCGCCGAGCAGACAGTTTATTTATTCAGGTATTTATGAATTTTGTAAAAATTTACTTATTGAAATAAATTTGTTCTTATCTGTTCGTATCATATATAAAGAGAAAAAAAAGTAACAATGTACACATGTTAACGCATTTGTAATGCGGATATCAAAATACGTTTTAATAATGTTTACGCTGATAAACGTTGTACCGGACAGTCAAGGTAAAAATTGAAACACATTATACACCCACAGTGTTAACATTAGCATTCAAACGCACATAGAACATCTAAAGAAGGTATGTCAATATTGAGACGCTAATCTAAAATTCAACGTAAACAGACTCTGTTGGTCTATACCAGGCTTCTTGATAGTCCGAGTAATTTTTCAAAATTTAAAATTTACGTATTTCAACGGTATGCAAAGGAAAGGTATTAAAAAATTCTTTTTTTTTTTTTACAGAAATTATATTCATTGAAAACATATAAATAAAAGTACAAACTATGCGCATTGAATTTGAATATTAAAAATTAAACATATTTATTTTACTTTTTTCGATAATTCTTTAAAATTTTCAGTAAGTATTTTTTAACCATTTTTAACTTGGACGGAAATGAAATTTGTTACAACGTTACACTTAGTAGTCTTTCATATTTGTTGTCAGTAATTTAAAATACATTTCGAAACACATACCGAAGGATAATAATTTTTTTTAATATATTAGCAGAAAAATTCAAATGGAACTCGGATTGTATCCGGAGCCACAAATAATCCTTCAAATAGCCGCATCCAATGGTCTATACATTATTAGTATTACGCGTTAAAATTTAAATTTCAAGAAAGTTATCTTTTACTCCGAATAAACGGTAAGAAATATAATAACCATAATGTAATTTCAAATTTCAAATTTTAAATTTTAAATTTTTAAATTTTGAATTTAAAATCTATTTTAAGTTTCTGCTCGATTAAAAGTTAATATAAAACGCCTATGAGCGATAATGCGCTAATGGCGAAATTAATCCACTAACGACAAGAACACGTCGCACTCGTTCACATACGTACACACATAAAAACCGATAATAATAATAATAATAATAATAATAACAGTTCAATTTAGTTCAATTAAATTTAATTCAAATTTATTTTTTTACCGATACGTTATATTAGAATGAAATAATATGTACTATTATATAATACAAAAGTCAGATTCTCCGTATTTTATGTTTATCATTTAAATAAATGAAATTTTCTTCTTCTTTAAATATAATCGTAAGTTTATCAAGCGCGGTATTAATTAATTTTTTCAATAATAATCATAATAATGATAATAATAATCAAATTTATTTGAATATCTTAATAATATTCATCGAATCAAATTTATTTAAATGTAATAGTGCAATTTTTTAACGTATTTACAATGATTTACTAAAAACATTCGATTTTATATATATATACCATATGAAATACATCCACGGATTGTAGCATAAATAAATGTTCAAATATACAAACACACGCATATAAGCGTGTATAATGAGAAGATGAGTAATATTAATTAGCATAATGACAGTAACAACAACAATGATTATAGTAAAATAGTAATGGTAATTATCGTAATAATGACCATAATAATATGCGATAATGAGAATGACTTTAAATAAACTAGTACTAATTTGGACATCATTATGAACGTAGTGTTCTTTATTTAAATAGCGAGTTATTAAACTATTTCAAATTATTCGTAACCTATTCGATAATTAAGCAAATGACCCGAAAGAATTTGTGAAACTAAATACTGTAAAATTACGATTGCAACACGGTTGATTTATTATTATTTAAAAAAATATATATAAATAAAAGTCAAACGGAATCCTGCCTACCGAACTCTCTAACAACATTTGGACTATATGTGCTAGCATCATCGTATGTATATATATATATATATATATATATATATATTGTGTGTTACAGCGTGTGGAGGTTCAAAAGGTACTTAGTAGAAAGTTAGAAAATATTTCGTTTTGATTATGTATGATGATGAGTATTTTGGAATTTAGCGAACGAAAATGCTTCGTCATATACGATACAGAGTTAAATACGTCATAAAAACTGACACATTCTATAAATCTATCTACCTATATATATATATATATATATATATATATATATATATATATATATATGTATATATGTATATATATATGTATGCAATGCGTGTGTATAATGTGTATGTTCTCAGCTCGAGTTTTATTTGAAATTTCTTTAAATTGTTTATCCGCTATTGAAAATTCCGCTACTAATCTTTCAACGATGGTCATCATCATCTTGACGAGACCATATATTTATCTTTCATACGGTATGCGCTCATTTTCATCTGCTCCCCCGTATTCCGTGGACTTTGCCTGAATTTCTTCCGATCTTCGTCGATATTCATAAGTGGTGTTTCCCACTCCCTTTGGAATTCGTCTCATTATTATTATTACTATTATTATTGTTATTATTATTAATATTAAGATTTCGCGTTCTACTCTGGTTCGTCGAGTACTTGCCTAGAGAGAAGAACGATTCTTAATTCTTAAGGGTGTTCGACGATGCGTTATGAAGCTGATTGATAATTTGTCCGTGATAGATGTCGTAAAGTGTGCTATATGAACTATACGAACGCCGCACTAACGGCGTGTTGTACGAAAATAAACGAAGTTGATAAATCGAAGATAAGCAACTTGAAAAACGGGAAGTTGTCATTTGCAACGATGGACATTTGTAAAAAAAAAATGATAATTCTTCTCCAGCAGTGTTTACTTTACACGTTACGTCGTAGAATGACATCGGTAATAATAGTAACCGAATCGAATTAACAAATAAATTAAATTACAAAAACGACGACTATAAAATGACGATCCCTTTTTTATTATAATAGTACTTTCATTCTTTTTTTTCAAATATCCACCCGGCACTGAATTTATTCCTACCCGTACAACTTACACGCGTACACCGATATATTATTTATGTACAGATGTCCTAATTTAATACGTTCACATTCATGATGCGTTCTAGTAATTATAATCGCATCTCGTCAAGCTTTCAATTTGTCGTCGCGGGTCATCGTACTAATTAAACTACTTCGCGGATTACCAATTTGAAGTATTTAGATCGTTTTATACACATATATATATATATATGTATTTTTTTTTTTGGCCCAGCTTGCGCCATTTGGCCAGTTTAAACCTTTATCTAGTTAGTGTATTTTAAATGTTAATATGTTTGATAATAAACCTAATTGTAACAGAAGACAATGTGTCAGAAACAATTCAATACTCGCAGGTAATGTGTACCGCTTGTAAAATATTACAGAACAGCTCATCT
Organism: Coronaproctus castanopsis; assembly: GCA_032883995.1. NCBI lineage: Eukaryota > Metazoa > Arthropoda > Insecta > Hemiptera > Monophlebidae > Coronaproctus > Coronaproctus castanopsis. The sequence continues at coordinate 239,406,967 of CM065053.1, read as the reverse complement.
TTATGACAAATTTCTGGACAACTCAAATTTGATGCTCGATGCAGTCGTCAACAACGTGTCACATGTAACATCCGAAATTATGTCTAATGTAGCATAATGTGGGCGGTGGGGGAGATTATGCCCTGCACGTAGTCTAAATAAAGTTGATATATAATCTCTCGAAACGTTCTGGTATAAATGAAACCATGACTTATTGGAAACCGTATGTATACCGAAGCGAAGTATTTTTCAGCTTCTGACTTTCGCCGGTGCAATACTGTTGAAAATCCATTAGTGAAAGTTGTTTAATCTTTGGTAACATATCAGTTCGATTCCATTTAATGTTTTCGCAAGGGACACTTGATAAATTATTAATTCATCGAGACCACCTCGTTTCCGGTAATACCAAAATGAGAAAGGACGCATCTAGATCCGCGATTATAAAGCTGAATAACACGATGTCTCACATAAAATTCTAACTTGGAATATTGTCGTTAACGATGAAACTAAAGAGAAATCTGTACACATGGGTGGTGTGTTCTATAGCCAAAAGAAACGAGATGAAGCTCTGTACAGTTAGGAAATTATTAACCAAAATTAAGCAAGCTCTCTGTATATTTTATAACATACGAGCCGTTCCTTAGAAGCTAATATTCAGATGTTTGGTTGAATTGTGGCTAGTTTATGAAATAACTTATCGCATCTGTCTTTATAATGTGGTACAAATGTGAAGTTTTTATCTAGGGGTAATTCCTAGGTATTTTAGTTTATTAGTATGATATATTTGGAATCGAAAGTTATTAGAAACTTAACCGACTACATTAAAAACAGAGAAAACTGCACTTTAAAGCCGAGAAAGACCAAGCAATAACACCATCCAGTAATCTGGATAAAATTTGGATTTGTTCAAATGAATAGTTGTTTATTGAAAATCAACTCCAAGTCATTTGACATAGATTAACTCACTTTTGCAAACGAAAGAAGCTTAACAGAAAGCAATAAAAAGTTACTCGATACCGTTATAATCGTAAATAAAGATGACTGGTTAGAGAAAATGCGTAATTTCATAAATAATAGCGATTTAAAGAAAATAAAAATCTAATTAATAAATTATAAAGTAAGAGTTATTAAAATCTATCAATCGAATAGCATCTAATATTGATAAAAAAAAATGATCATAACGTAAATAATAATTTAAAAACGCAATAAAAATCCAACTGAAATTAATTCACAGGCACCAATTTAAACATACTAAATAAAATTGCATAAAGGAAATAAAACTGGGTAGACCATTAGTAAACTGCAACAATAGAAATAGCGAAATAAATTGCGAATTTGTAGATAAATTTAGTATTAAAAATAACGTAGAATTAATAAATAAGAAATAAAACTTAATAATAATAATAATAAACTAATGGATACAGTTAATATGTACATTCCCAATGACAAACTAATTGAATATGTTAAGAATAAAAATTTAAATAATAATGTATATAAAGATCATTACGTAAAAATATTATATAGAATTGTTAAATCAAAATTATGCTCAGTTTCAAAATAAATATTATATAAATAGTGGGGGGTTTAATGATGGAATCTACATTATCACCCACACCCTAGCTGGTATATATATGAACAAATTAGGAAATAATATTTTGAATGTTAAACTATGGAAAAGATATGATGTTGATGATATTTTAATTATACGGACTAATATCGACAATAATTATAATCCGAGCAGATGGTTCTTTACATCGAAGATTTTTTTTTTTTTTAATTGTATAAAAATTACAATCTGGCTTACATAGCCAATAAGCAATTTATCTATATGGGTCGTGACAGGATTGGAGATATCATTCACCAATGATACTCCGAGCTACTTCGCCAATCAATCAAACCGATGTAGAAGGTCTAAGGGGGTTTAAGTCTATGAACGTCGTTACCACTATCTAGTAAGTCAACTGCCAGTCGGTTCGGGTGGTATTCTAATCTGTGCAAGTAATGTTCACTATATGTTTGGATTACCTCTCGCACGTATGGTGCACCTAGGTCGCGATGCAGGTTGTCATTACGCATTGGCGCATTTGTTATAATTCTTAATATTTTTGACTGACATCGTTGCATCGTGTTAATATTAGACACCGATGCTGTACCCCAAAGGGATATATCGTAGGTCCACACCGGTCTGATAACTGCGTTATACAGCAATCGAAGATGACACGATTAAATTTAAATAATCGTCGATTTTTGTGAGTTGGTAAAGAAGTATTTTCGCTATTCGCAGGAAATTATAATTTATTCGTACTTAACCTAGAGTGCGTGAATTTGTTATTTCTTAGAAAAAAAAAAAATTAAATACAGTCGTGCAATAATTGAAAACTAAAATTATCCAATCGTATCAACATTATCATTAAATACTACGTAAACATAAAAACCAAATGCGGCCTTTACTGAACATAATATATATAATACATGCGAATCACAGTGCAAAAATCTATAGTTAAAAGCGAGGGATTACACATTTAACTCTATAGTTGAAAACATGATATTGCAGTTAATAAAAATGTTTTCGCAAATGTAGATAATGCATAAAGTCGCATATTAACAACATTTGCAAAATTTATTATATAATATGCGCATAGAATGTGTTGCTTATTAGAGTTAAAGTTCAAAAGATACGCAATGACATGACAGTTGCGAGTATTGAACAGATTGTACGAGAATTTATGAAACATATAATCGTCGTCAATATGCCTAAAATGTCGGCTCACGCATCTAAGTTTTCCTATTCCAGTAGCTACCCGCTATTTATCCTAACCTGTTCTATTTTATGATTTCACTAATTTCAAAACGCGGAAGTATAAATATATTTCGGTACGCGAAGTAATTAAGACTGGAACTGTCGAGGGTAAAATATAATTCTGTTTTTGGACATACAGAGAACTTCCTGTTTTCACGGAAAATGCGAAAAACCCCCCTTAGAAAGTAACATTCTGCGTTCGATAATGATGGCTTTTTTTACGCTTTGCAGATAATCGATGAATTATTTGAACGTTATACATTTATTCCTATCATACTGCCCATTGGTTGACGCATTGTCATCTCTTGTATGCGATCTATAGAGTCGGCGGACATCCTCTGATTTTCTTATCTGGAATCACTCCTTGCGTTATAATCTCTATCCTAAGTTGTACATATTCGTCCGAATGTTCCCTACATGAAATCCTCAACATGCGTCTATTTCAAACGCCTCTAAGTTTCTGTGTATCGCTTTTGTTATTTTTCACGACTACGCTATCGAAAACTCCAAAGAGCCCGTTAATCTCTTTTTTGTCATTATATTTATAGAATTGTCCAAACATATCTTGCTTTGCTATTTGATTTTTAAAATATAAACAGATTTGTAGTATAATGTTGGAAAAAAAAGGCTCACGGCCAAAAAGAAGTAAAGAAAAGGATAAAAGGATACAGAAAGACGAAGCAAAAAATAAAGTGCGGTAACGGTAGAAAATGCACCCCTATCAAAGTTTATAACGCATAAACTTACATATATTCGTGCGTACGTATGGGCGTGTACACACACATATATATATACATATTATAGGCATATGTGTGTTTGTGTGAGTGTATATATACTATTCGTGATTTTGTAAGCACACGAAAAAGCTTTAGATGAATATTTCATTAATTGGTTTTTTTTTTTAGACCAGTTATATTACGTTCGATAAAAGTAAACAACCAAAATAAACCCCGGGGGAAAGTTGGTTATATTTCCGATAGGAATGTTAACGATTTTTATTTCCAATTTAAAATCGTACGTTTAAAATTATCGACTAACAAAAGATTGAAAAATGAGTACAATATTGTTTTTATTTTTTAATCCCTGATTTATATATAAGATACATCCGACTATACGCATACATAGATATTGCACATGTGTACTTTACATGTGTCGGTATGTACATGTACATGTCTATCTATACACATTATACACTCCTGTATATTTATGTATTCTTTGTATATATATATATATATATATACACACATATATATATATATATATATATATATATATATATATATATATATATATATATATAAAGATTAGAGTACATCACACGCCATTTATTTACAGCAAATACTGTACCTAATTGAAGAGGTGAGATCGCCGACAGCTACGCTCACGTTTAATTCTCCGGTAAATTGAAAGCGACCGTCATTTCACGATTTTAGATACACGTATATATACATATATATGTGCACACGTGTATGCTTATTATGTATAGTAAATGGAATCGGAATATCGGAATCGATGAGGCGTTTATATCTGTCCGTGAACAGAGTCTAATTGAAATATTGAAGCTCCAGCTTGCTCGTGCATATCGTACTACTTAGGGAAGATTCACTGTTAGTTTAAACCTCTAATGACGTGTGCTTCGACCGTTCTTGTTCACACGTATCTTCGTAGCCGCGGGCTTTACAAAAAGTCCTGGCCTAACTCCGGACAACTATTTTTTTTTCTTTAAATTCGGTAAATCACCGATCGCTGTGGTAAAGGCGCGAAAAACGTCGTTTCTAAATCTTCGGCAAGAAATTCCTCGTACGTATTTATGTTTACGGTGCGCTTTAATTTGACGACCGCTTATACGACAGATTTATGAACGTACCGAAGACGGTATATACCTTCGGTTCGGAGGATTGTCTCCTATTAGAAAAAAACAGACGTTCGTTTCCAGGTTGGATTATTATAATTTTTTTAAAAATACTCACGGACAATATTTTTCGCTTAATCTCGTAACGACGACCTCCGGCTAACTTGTAGAAATTAATTATCGTAATAAAAATAAATAATTCTCTTAACCGAACGATGTGACGTCCAAATGTGTACCGAGCTGAACTTTAATAGCTATTTATTATCTCGGTCGTTATTTTTTTTAGGAATTTCTACAATGACCTTTTAGATTGGGTGCTTGTTCAAACTGACTTATCTTCGACAGTGGCGTAGTCAGGGGGCGGTTTTGGGGGCTCTGACCTGGAATCAATCTGGATAATAAGAAAATATATACTTGTTAAATGCAGTTTTGCATTTGTTAAACCTATTTTTTTTCATTTATTTTATTTAAATTTAAGTAAATAGTTTTGTAATATATAGTAGGTACTAGAAGAATTGTGTAGAAAAACGCGAAGAATAGATTTTAAATTTTTAAATTTAAAGTATTACTATGTATTATTCCTTCGAAAAATATAAAATCATTATTTATCGTTTATTTTTTCGAGGAATTTACTTGTAACCATCTCTCTATTGCTTCTAATAGAATTACATATAGTATAAAAATAACCCTGGTGAGTTGGATTGCTTATTGGGGTTTTTAACCTAATTGAGTTTTGGTTAGTTACTTAAAGTTCAATTTAACTCGGGTTTACTGTTATAATTTATTGTTTGAACCCCCTCTTCAATCAGGTCTGGCTACGCCACTGATCTTCGATATTGTGAAATAAACAAAATAAACGTTTAAATAATTGAACTCGATAAACCAATAAATAAAGAAAACGAGTCTACAGATCGTAAATAAATAAATAGTCGACTAAACAAATAAATAAACGCGTTTTTATAATTGTACGTTTTATATATATATATATATATATAATTTTTAAATGATTTTTTAAAATTATTATTTATAAAAGCGATATAAATAATTTATTAATAATGAAATAGAATCCGTTAAGTTTTATCGTCTACTAATAAATTCGCGATTTACGTTTAGGCTGTTCTTTATGAAGAAGACGTTAGTATAAAAAATTATAAAAAAAGTAGTTAAAATATTCGTATTAAAAGAGTCGAAGCTTTTCGGTTATTAAGCAATTTTCAAGCGTACATTAATAATAATAATAATAATAATGAGCTAGGAAAAATAAAATTTAAGAAAATACTTAAATTAGATTTACAATATTAGAAAGACACGTAACCGTGAGATGACGGATTTGATTATATATTTAATATAATCAAATATGTTATTTCACACGGCTTTTCTTTTTGCAATATTGTACAAATTAATAAAGGTTTTCGTTACATTTCGACTTAATTTTTTTTTTTATTAATATTATTATTATTATTTATTTTTATTTATGTTCATTCGAAAATGGCTCAATAGTCGAATAGCTTTGTGTCATTTATATTCAAAAATTTCGCGATTTTAACTCCTGTTTTATTATTATTATTATCTCTTTTGAAATCACTACATTCCGCGCCATTTTTAAGTAAGAAGTTAATATCTTTAATATAGTTTCACATATATATTAACAACGGTTTATAATATCAGCGATATGTCGTAATTGATCTGTTATGATTTAAGATGATCGTAAGCATTCTCCGAAATAAGTCTGTATTGTCTTTTAAAAACGTTTCATATTAAGCGTGTTCTCGTAATTCGTGTAGATTGAATTAGATTTTTGTAAGCATTCCTACGTTACAATTTATTTAATTAACGTTATTACGCGGTTTATTACTTTTATAAATTCGCTAATAATTTCGTACGCGATTTAATTAAAATGGCGATAGAATTTCAAGTTATCAATTAACACACCCGAGTATTTAGTTCGTGTAAGAAATTGAATATTTAAACCGTGTAGTACTAAATTTGAATTTTCTAATTTTTCATTGAACAACGTTTCAAATTGTTAGTACTCAGTTTTGTACTAGTGTAACTATTTGGTTTATTGCGATACCCCTCGCTTTGAGTTTCTGTTTTAACGAAGTATTCGTTTGTGATTGTCGCTATTAAGAAATGAGAAAATCTTCTTGTTATCCGATGACGGGATATATTGTAAATTTAAAATATTTCACTTTCCCGGTACGAATTCTCGCGGTAAACCCATTACGCGAGAGATAACAGGCCACGATGAGGTACACCGTGCTGCACAAGGACCTACCCAAGTTTACCTTCCGTACTGGGAGAAGACAATGGAAAATATGATTGCCAAAAAAAATTCTAGATGCGTGGAATCGGTCCTTCCATTTTCGGCCGAGTATACTTTATTTCCTTTTACTTGATCGGTCCGTGTTATTCTAGGTCATCTCCTTCTTCTTTCCAATTTTCCTTCGATTATGACCCTCATGAATATGCCGCAGTATGTGCCCTAGAAGTCTTTCGCGTCTTCGCTGTATTTTTTCTATTAGATTCCTTTTTTTCATTTACCATTTCCAAAACCTCTGAATTCCTTTTCTCCTGTGTCCATGAAATCTTCATCATGCGGCCCCAACCGCACATTTTGAAGGCTTCCGAGCGTTTTTCTAAATTTTAACACCCACGTTTCTGAACCATATAGTAATATATTCCATATGTAATGTTTTCAAAAGTTTTTTCCGCATTTCTATTTTCATGTTTTTATTAAATAAATCTCTCTTTTTCACAAACGCTTGTTTGGCTATCGCAATTCTTGTTTTTATTTCTACACTCCATTTATACGAAAAACACGCGAAATATATAAATAAATTATATTAATAATTAATAACAATTATAATAACGGTTGAAAACCATGATGATGATGATAATAGGTTATCTCCTTTTTGCGATACATAAGCTATCGGGATACTTTTTTAACAAATTTTCACGGATAATGTTACAAGTTCAGGGGAATATAATTGAAAGCGAAATATTCAAATCTCTAATTCGTGTGTATTAATGTTACTACTACTAGTAATAATAATAATAATAATAATAATAAAAGTAGTAATATTTAAATTTTATTAATAAACACGAAGATGAAATAGTATAATCCGAAAATATCTTATCGAAGACCAAACTATGAAGTGAATTCGTATTAAATATAAATCGTCAATTCGCTATAGGTGAAAAGATTTTTTGTTGAAAATTACACGATTTATGTAGACGACGGAGATCATTAAAATATTATGAATTCCAATTCAGGTATTTCGTAAGACTAGTGTATTAGCATACACATATATATATATATATATATATATATATATATATATATATATGTATATATAATGTATATGCGTTATATACGGTATAATAATAAGTTATAGTTATTTTTGCTATTTGATTATTCATGTCGTTATTACCTGTAGTTCATATATCACGATGTATCGTGGGCAGATTAACGAGCGATTAAAGATTTTTTTTCGTGTTGGTCGCTATTTTAACACTTGTTGTTAAAACTGTCCTGGATTAGCTGATGTCCTTTTTGATTATTGCTTTTTTTTGGGGGGGGGCTCAGCTTTCATTCTTTGGCCAGTTTAAGTGTTTCGATTATAAACTTATATTAATATTAGCCTCGATAAATTAATATAATTTGAGATAGGATCCACAATAAGCTGTTCAAGTTGTATTGGTAGCGTATATCTAGTTTTTAGAAGTTCAGACAGAAAGCTATCGCTATTTTTGTATTTATGGCAGGAACAAATCTGATGCTAGATGTTATCTTTAATATTGCATAACTTACAAAGTGACGATAATTAATAACGATAACAATAATGAGCATAATAATGTACGATAGAACTAAATAAATTAATATTTAATCTATACATAAATGAAAATGTTTTATTATTATTGTATTTATAAGAATTTTACATTAAGGCCTACGATAGCAATGTTATCGATCGATTCGAACGGTTGCATGCTGCGTTTACGCGTTCATTCGTTTCTAATCATCATCTGTTCGTATTATTCGTATTATTATTTATTTTACGTATCAATATTCATTCTCTCGTAATTTATCGTAATATGTAATTGTATTATTCAAGTAACATACACGATATCGTCCCGGCTTGTGAAAATTTAATTTGCGATAAGAATAGAGTACGACACGTGCTCACGCGTTCTTGTCTATTTAAAGTAATAAACAGTTATATAAATTGGAACAATCTTATCTTTCTGAATTCCGGCTATTCGAGTTATCACCGGCATCGCATTCAATTAACCGCGTTATCAGTTACGATGGTCGGCGAGACCGACCAAATAATCGGCAATATACCAGCGTCATCTACACCACCGAACTTTACTACTACTACTACAGCTTCGCAGCAAGGTAATAATGTTTCAATTAAACACACAACATACGCTTCCACTTTACAACAAAAATTAATAACACCTCTTCATAATTTTAACCATCCGACCGAAGAACAAGGTATCGTATTTAACTACATACTCGATTATAAAATTATAGATTACCTGTCGTCTTTAAAAAATCTCGTACACGGGGCTAAAAATATTATAGCAGCTTCTCGCGTAAGTGGAAACCGCGTCATTATATTTCTTAAAACTGCACATTTAGTACATTCATTTATATCTGAATACGGCGGTCTCGAAATCGATGGCCATTTCATCAAAGCGCGCAAGCTAAAATCACCAACCACTAAAATAACACTTTCCAACGTTTCACCAACAGTAACAAACCTTACCCTAGAACGTCACCTCGTATCAAATTTAAATATGAAACTGGCATCAAGTATATCAATACTTAGAATTAAACCGCTAGACGACGAGTTTGGCCATATAGTCAGCTGGCGTCGACAAGTATACATTACCAACTTCGAAGAACTAAAACTGCCGAGCTCTTTTACACTGGACTCAAATGACAAAAGCTACCGTATATTTTTATCAGCCGACGACTTAATCTGCTTCAAATGCAACGTTTCCGGCCACAAAGCCGATAATTGCAATGCAGATGAGACTCTGGATGGTCTAGGAAATCCAGAAACCAACTCCCAATCACCCTGCACAAAATTACCAGCTCTCATACAACAACCACGAAAAATAACATCAGATGAATTTCCATCTCTTCCATATAGGAACTCGAACGAAACAGACCACCATTCTCAAACAATTAATCTACAATCCTTCACAAACATTCCACAACAAACGAACCAAGAGAACGATTTTAATATAACACGTGCAGAAAATTTAAAAAGACAACTATCTAATAACTCTTCCGCAACGAAATCCGAATCAGAAAATAAAATCGAACCAATTAAAAAACATAAGAAAAAAACAAAAAAGGACTCTGCAAACTTAAATGTCTTAGAAACCGAAATAAAAACACAATCTGACAATGAAGTAAATGAAATGGACTCAGAGACAGATGGAAACCTAACTACAGCAGCATCAGACCCGGAAAGCGATAATGATCTAGATGTTACACAGTCAATAAAACATATACTTAAACCTCTCGAAGCAAACATAAAAAATAACGAAAAATTCTATCCTCTTACATATTCAAATTTCTGTATATTTATCGATATGAGCAAACGCCATCCAAATATTCCTGAACTAGCAATGGAATTTACTTCAGAAACATCAAAATTAATTGACATGTTACAAGACAACTATACCCTACTGAAGAAAAATCGATCAATGAAAATACGATTCACCAAAATTATTAAAAACTTAAAAATGGAAAACACGACACAGTAACACCCATACACTCATAATTAATTTAAAAAGAAAATGGATTTAAGAACACAAAACATTTCTATTATAAACTGGAATTGTAATGGTATCATTACTCATCTAGAAGATCTTAAAATCATTTTAGCAACTTATAACCCAACAATACTATGCATTCAAGAAACGCATCTCCACACAAATCAAAAAATACACCTTCAAAACTACAATATTATATACAAAAGTCTAGATAATCAGATAAGAGCACACGGTGGAATCCTTATAGCAATAAAAAATGAAACTAGTTATACAGAAATAAATCTCAACTGTGATCATTTACAGACTTTAGCGATACGCTTAAACAATAATCTAGCTATAACAGTTTGTACAATATATATCCCTCAATATACTAGAATTGAAGAAAGTGATTATACTAATTTATTATCAAACCTTCCAACACCATTTGTATTTACAGGGGACTTTAATTCGCACACCGAACAAATAGGAGGAAATATAACAGATAGAAGGGGCAAACTATTAATGGAAATAATAGAAAAATTCAACCTAACAATACACAACCCATACGAATCAACTCACTACAGTACCACTCATAGAACATGGAGCACCATTGATTTCATCTTAAGTACAAGTCAGATCGCGCACTTAATAGATACCCATCTACACGCTGACATGGGAGGAAGTGACCATTATCCTCTGATCATCAACGTACACAGTAAAATCGCTACACCGAATATGGAAACAAAGTTTAACTTTAAAAAAGCAAACTGGGACCTGTATCAAAAATTATGCTTAGCCGACACTAAACTAGAAAGCAGCAGCGACACTGATACGCTCGTTGCATCCTACTGCAATCACATTCTTAAACACACTGATCAAGCTATCCCGAAAACAAAACCATTACCTAAAACCAAAACTCCAGTATCTTGGTGGTCGGAAAAATGCTCAGTAGCCATTCGAAATAGAAGGAAAGCACTCAAAAAGTTAAAACGATAATACACAATCGAAAATCACATAGCTTACCAGCACGCCCGATCAAAAGCTAGGTGGGTGCTTAAACAAGAAAAAAAGAGAAGCTGGAATGAATTCACATCTACTCTAACAGCTAGAACACCAATCCAACAACTTTGGAATAAAATACGGGCATTAAACAAAACATACACCCCTCGTATACCAAATTCAATTTCAATATGTGGCCCGCTCTACACAGAGGTGGAAGAAATAGCAGAACAATTTGCACTCTATTTTGAAAGCATCTCAAGCGATAATAAATTGCCACTGTCTTCATTACAAATCAAACAAGATATGGAATCTAAGGAATTAAAATTCGATACAGCAACAAATCCGACATATAATTCCCTTATCGAGAAAAACGAAATTGTCAACGCTGTTAATTCCATGAAGGAATCGGCAACCGGTGATGACAATATTCACATCCTACTCCTAAAGAAGGCTCCAGATTGTATGTATGATAAGCTAGTTCAGCTGTTTAACCACATATGGACAACTCGATCTTTCCCAAGGCAATGGAGAGAATCCATAATAATACCAATACAAAAACCAAACAAAAATCCGACACAATTAGATAATTTCAGACCAATATCATTAACTTCCGTTCTATGTAAAATTTTCGAAAAAATTGTCAACAAACGACTAATCTGGGAACTAGAAAACAGAAAACTGTTATCACCGAAACAATGTGGCTTCCGACCATCACGATCAACAGCAGACCACCTTCTTCACTTACAAACGTTCATTCAAAACAACTTTACAAAACGTAAACACACCTTAACAGTCTTCTTCGATATCACAAAAGCATTTGATCGGATTTGGAAGAAAAAAACAATCTTAACCTTGCACAAATGGGGCTTTCGAGGACACATAATGTACTTTATACAAAACTTCCTATCGGAGCGCACTTTTCGAGTAAGAATCGGTCGAGCTATATCCGCCTCAAAACAGCTGCAAAACGGTGTCCCACAAGGTTCGGTGCTAAGTCCAACATTATTTATTATAGCGATAAACGATTTAACAACATCTGTTCCTGCGTCTATATCTTCTACTCTGTTCGCAGATGATTTCACAATCAGTATCGGTTGTAAAAATCTACAATCAGGCACTCGGAGATTACAAAATGCAATCAATAAAGCGTATGAGTGGACAACACAAAACGGTTTAGAATTCTCGGTATCAAAAACAAAATGCATCCACTTTTGCAAATTAACGAGCTGTGATAAAACCCTAGTCGTTACACTAAATAATATACCAATCCCTCAGACACAAACAGTCAGATATCTCGGCCTAACATTCGACGACACGCTCTCTTGGAGGCAACACATAAACGAATTAAAACAATCGTCCCTAAAGAAATTGAATTTAATGAAAAAACTATCTAATAGTTCTTTTGGAGCCGACAGAGCCGTCTTACTCAAAATTTATCGAACAATAATACGTCCCTGTTTAGATTATGGTGCTCCAATTTATGGAACGGCAAAATCATCGATTCTGCGTACTTTAGATCCGATTCATCATTCAGCTATTCGATTGGCTCTTGGAGCTGTTCGCACTAGTCCGATAATTAGCCTATTAATTGAAGCCAATGAATGGCCGCTAAAATTTCGTCGAGAGTACTTAATGATGAAGCTTGATACATACACCAAAAGTAGATTACATACAACAAACATACAAAAAACAAAAATGTTACGTCACCTCCCCCACTCAACAGGGTTATTTCAAACTCATATTACAAATATCATCAAGACCTTGAAACTCAATCTTTCAGAACAAACTGATCATCGCGTAATACCATCGATACCACCAAACAAAAGAACAAATTTAAATATTGACGTATCATTGGCATTACACAACAAAAATATGATGTCAAAACAAAGAGCCTATGACAGTCTAATGAAATCATTCGATTCATATGAAAAATTCTACACAGATGCGTCAAAGACAACCCAAGGTACGGGTTGTTCCGTCATACATCGAGATATCACCGTAAGATACGTTCTACCAACCGAATTCTCAGTACTATCCGCTGAACTAATGGCAATCAACTTAGCTATCAATTTGGCTAGAGACTTACGCTTACCAAAAATAGTTATTTTTACCGACGCACTTTACGCCGTTCAAAGCATTAATTTCGATTCCACAAAATCTAACCACCCAATAGCCCAAGATATTCACCTGGCAGCTAACCAACACGTACAAGAAACCATCATATGCTGGATCCCTTCACACTCCAACATAAAGGAAAATGAAGAAGCTGACATCGCTGCGAAAGAAGCGGCGGAGATGTTCCCAGTACCAAAAATTTCAATCCCAATACAAGACGAAATACACAATATCAAAAACCAATTTCACGAGGCATGGAACTTACACTGGAAGCGTATTCCCACAACCAACAAACCTCGAAACGTCAAGTTAAACACAGATCCATGGAGAACAATCATCCCATCGCGACGTGATGATGTTGTACTAACTCGGCTCAGAATTGGACATACGTCATTGACCCATAATTACTTAATAGAAAAAAAAAAAACCAACCGATATGTTGCTACTGCGGACGGGAGCCTCTAACAGTCGAACACATGCTTACAAAGTGTAGGCCACTTCAAAAATACCATCCTGATGGCAATATTTCAATTCACACGGCACTCTCTGATAATCCAGAGGAACTTAAAAAAACCATTAAGTTTTTAAAAGTTACAAACATATATCCTTTGATTTAATTAAAATAGCTTCGGTGCCTCTAACCTGAGTTGTGGTACACGGCACCTTAACAAAAAAAAAAAAAAAAAAAAAAAAAAAAAATAATTTATATAATGTGAAATAGTTTATAACTTTTATTTATATGAATAACATTTCTTGTTGTTCTTCTTAAAAAATAAAAAACATCTACACGCTGAAATGACGATTGATGAGTTAAGTAGATATAATGAAAAATTTATTGTCATTAAAAAATATAAAAATGGAATTAAATAAACTACTTACAGATATAATATTATATTCTTTGGTTTTTCCGAATTGCTGTCTTATATTTCATATTTGCTTCCGAGTCTTCGTTCTCTCTGGATGCAAAAAACGATACGATTTGATTCATTATCTTACTCATTCGCGGTTTTTCGACGAAATTATTTCGCAATTAACGCGATTTGTCATTTGTTAAAAACAAAGAACAGACCGACTTGCAACATTTTTGTGACCAGTTTTCGGTTTGCTAAATTATTTTACACATTTTTTAAAAATTATTTTTATCGGTATTTCATCAACGGTTTTATTTGCTTCTTATAAATATTTTACAGACTCTTCTACTTCCTATTTAAGTATACTCCGTTCAAGCTCGGATAACGGATTTAATTTTTCTTTTACATTTCTTGACAGTTTCCATATCTGCGCTATGTCCATTTTTTTAATTTTCGATATAAACTTGTTTTTTCCGAAGAGCCCAGCTTTTCGTTTTAAATGCTCTAGTAATAAAGTCAAATCGAATCATCCACCCAATTATTAAAATTAATGACAAACTTTTAAACGAATAATCCCGATAAATGTAAGGTAAACGAGTTCTTTTAATATCGCGGATAAAATCTTAACGCGTAGAGAAATAATTGAACTATATCCGCTATGACGGTTCACATAAGCAGAATTACTAATGAAATTGTCAAACGTGTCGTATTTTTTAATAAATAAAGTTTTTAATAAAAGAGAAGAAACATTCAAAACGAGAATGGGCTAAATACAATAGCACGCATTCTCACCTAAGAAAAAATTTAAAATACTCCACCTACACGTGTTCGCATCATGGCTGACGGTTAGTGAGCTTCGGGACATATCACATGGAAGGAAATACAGGATCGTTACAAGTATTTAATGAACAAGTGGTGGCTGTCGGAATCGGAGCTGGTCATGTATAAATAGCTTCGATAAAAGACCGAATGGACTACATTCACTCGAGGAAGGTGCAGCAGATTGGCTGTCGAACGTTAATTTGCAATAAAAGATATATTTTTATGTATTTGCGCTTTAATTCAAGCGCGTAATTGATATGATAAATAATCAAATTTTATTCATAACTAGCTGACCCGGCGAACTTCGTGTCGCCCCACAATCAATAAATCTATTAATTTATTAGCTGAATTAAATAAAGCACAAATACCGACGGAGAATTAGGAATTATACAAAAAATTAAAAAACAAATTTATAACGAAATTTAAACGATATGTCGATACTGTTTAATTTTTGTAGATTTTTATTGAACTTAAATGCATTGTAGAATCGGCCGACCAAAAATCGCCGGCAGAATTTTTAAAAATCGAAAATGAAATTTTCAACTCGCGATTTCTCGTTACCGGTTAATTTTTAAAACATTTACAATGTGACATAAATTATATATCTCGACGTCTACTTTCTTTTAAGCCCAACCCGAACCTCCGACATAGGGGCCTCAAAAAGGGTCCAAACCCCGAAAACCCTTCAAGCCGAATTTTCTCGGCGAGTATTCGATATAAAAATACTGCAATACCATCGTTAGACGCATATTTTAATGACAAATAACTTTCGTGTAAACAATTTTTTCAAATTTCGAATCGTTCGCGAATTATTGCGAAAAAATCGAAATTTGAAAAAATTGTTGAAAAAATCGAAAGGTCCTCCGTTTTGAAATTTTTGGTTTCGGCTTGAAATTTTTTTTCGCGGTTTTTTCGCTTTATCCTATAGATCTTATATAGTAACGACTACTTCGAGAAACGGAATCGTTTAAAAATATTTACATCGCTCGCTATGTGCCAAAGGTGGCGGGTCATCGATTTTCGAAAATTCGTAGCTCGAGACCTATCGGTCGTAACGAAAAACGGTTTTCTGTTTTGAATTCGTCATTTTAATATCTATCATATCCATATCGATTCAATCGAAATTTTTTCAAAATCGAAATTTTAATGAGTCACCCCATAACCCCTCTGGGCTGTTTTTAGGGCTTTTACGGCAACTATTCGAATTTTTCTCGCCGTCAAAACCATCCTTGAACTGCAACGAACATTTCAAAAAAAGAATTGGCCAAATTTGTCCCCAGGCGCGTTGTTGAGTTATGCGCTTACCAACACATTTAGCGATTCATTTTTATATTATAGATATATTCGACTCGAACTCGTAATAACATCCCCGCGTTCGTAACTCTATATTCGCAATTAAATACGCCCATTTTAAAATATTGTTTTCGCGCATATACATTTTGCCATTTACACACACGCATTACTTCAACGTCTGCGCATTAATGTACAAAACTTACGAACGATACTAAAAAAAAATTGTTGCACGCGTCGACGGAAATATAGAAGGAGACTTAATTGGATTGGACATATACATATATAGAGAAACAATAAATACCAAGTACAAATAATAGAACAAACCGTGGAAAGGAAAAGACAAGGAAGGAGATCCAGGCAGAAATACATAAAATAAATACAAGGAGATCAGACATCTATGGAAGTATGAAGAAAATGGTTCTATCCGGAAACTTTTAATCACGGTTGTCCGTAATAGATTGAGGAATTAAGAAGAAGAGATTTATTAAGATCAGTGCGCACATTAATTTTCGAACAAGACGTTCCTCCGCAAAAAAATATTCGGTTATTGGCCAATGGCGCTTTTGAAAAAAAATAATAATTTTCGTATTCGTCCGTAATATATTACAGAAAAGTTTCACTCATTACGCCCTCATCATAATAATAGCCAGAAGGCTGTTAAATATACATAACAGACTGTATATGATGTTTATTATAGCCAGGTATCTCGACCGTTAAACGTTTGAAAAATCTCGTTTTACTAATTAGAATCTAAATTCCTGAACAATATATTCGTTATTAAAAGTAAATTCCGATTAAAGCAATCTGCTATATTATGAATATATGAATATGTACATATATATATAATAATATTAATTACTAGTACAAAAGTTGTTAATTAATAATAAACCGAACAAAATATAACACAATCACTAAAAGTTTTCAATCACGAAGCTTTTCGACAGTTACGTCATTTTCAAGCGCGAACAAGAATTATTACATCTTTAGTTTTTCTAGGTCGGCCATGGTAAAAAATATAATCAACTTATAACTACTTAAAAAATCAGAAAAAGTTTAAAAATCAATAACTTATGATCTATACATCCAAATAACACCAGGTTAGATGTAAAATAACTACAAACACTAGCTTAATAATACAGTAGTAAAAAGTGAAAAAGTTGAAAAAAGTTTAAAATTCAATTTGTAAAAAAGTACACACTCGAAAAATGCGCGGCTAGCACGTATAAGACTGGAGGAGGAAGGAGAGAAACACTTACCTCAGCCCCAGATCCTGAATGCACGAACGGACAACCATACACAATAAACGCCCGGCGGCTAGGGCAACATAGTGTCACGAGTGAATTTGCCGATATTACGCAGTAAAATGCAAAATGGAATTTATTAGTAGGAACACTATCGGCAAGTGAATTTCCCTCCGTTTTGTTGTGAGTTGTGATTTAACTTTTCCAGTCAACTCTAAAGCCGAAATAACAAAATTACCACTCTGCACGACGTTATACCGTATTGACGGTCGATTGGTAATTTACTCGAGAAGATGACACTAGTTACAAAACCGGACATAAACTAAGAAGAAGACTGTGGCGATGCAGTGCGAGATAATTACGAAATCGGTTAAAGAAAAGAAGATGTTGGAATGGGCAATTTCGTTATAAATGCACCGATGGAAATGAAATTATAAATGAACCATTACCATTACGATGTACAATCTCTCTTGTATCGGAGAAACAATCTAAACAGAATAGGAAATAATTGTTACTTTTAATCATTGTTTAAACGAATTTTATCGCAGTTTATTTATTCCGCGCACTTCAATGATTTTAAACAACAGCAAAAAAAAAAAGTACTTAAAATCAATAAACTTTAATATAAATTTAAAAAAAAACATGAAGCTTTTCGGCTGTTAAGCCATTATCGAGTGAACATAAACTATAAAAATATTTAAAATAAAAAAAAATCTAAAAGGAAAAAAAACAACAACAAAAATGAATAAAATGTAACAAAATACAAAACATTTTCAATTTTTTATAAATTGTATACATTTCTACATTTTCGTTTGATGAAAAACTTTGTAATTTTTTTAATGTAAAAATTTAGCTATATTAACTACTTTTTATCCTTTTTTTTTTTTAAATCGCTACATTCTACACTTTTATTACATTCTATACTTTTCAAATTAAACGATTTGGCTTAGCTTACTGGGAACAAATTATGAAAAATTTGAAACAAATTTTACATCGTGGCCATTTGTCCGGAGTCGGGGAATACACATGTGTAGTCGTCGATTTCACTGTACGATTTCCATCCATATTTCTTTTACGTGTTTAATTAGTCAACAGTATATTAGCAGTCATCATTTACAGTCCTAAATCGGTTTTGGAATTTAGTATAGTGTTTATTACATCCGGTATTTAGGTTTGTTTCACTAACTACAGTTTTTGTACCGGTTAACTGAATAAATTTAAATTAAATCGTTTATTTTTGTTCTATACGACATTAGGCGAATGATTCAGCACTCAACAACGAGTGTCGTTATTTGGCTTTAATATTATTAGCGAACATTATATTGTATCTTATTTATTTATCCTATATCGAATTTGGAATTTTTATTTATATATTTCTCGCGTGTTTCTATATAAATTGTGTACATGCGTCTAGATACTTATAGATTATTTATGTACCTTGTATTTTCTATCTATTATTAAATAAATTTGAATTATTATTATTATTACGTTTAAAATACTTTCAACTACGAGTAATTATTTTTCTACTGTTCTCGCGAATAAAGTGTCCTATTAGATAGGTGATATAGAGGTATCTTTCGCATTTTACATTCGTCTATATACAATACAGGGAAAATTGAATTTTAAATTATTATTTTATATATAAACTTGTATATGTATATGTGTGTGTGTAATCAACCTATCTCTTTTAACGGACGTTGTAAATCGTCTATTTCTAATTAATCGGAATTTAAATAAAAACCCCGTAATTGTCCTATTATCTATGAATAGCCGTTAGCTACACAAAAACGAGTAAAAATAAACCTTACCCCCTCGGATGATTCGAAAAATATTTATCTTCATTTTCGTTTCACGAGATGACGTGTGTGAGAAAGGTAATTTCAATTTTTACAATTCAATTAAAAAATGTCGGACGACGTTGTCTATTACGTTTGTGCAGACCACCGGCTCTATTCTAGTTGGAAGTTTCTTGAATTTTCTATTTATTATTTAGATAAAGTCCTATTAATGACTTTAATAACTTAATCAACCGAGGAAATTATTATTATTATTATTATTATTACACGCTCGGCTGAAGAGAACGGAATTCTACCGGCGACTGACGAGGAAGTTGACAAGCTAGACCATAGACGGGATCTCCTATCGAGTTTATAGATACTTGCCATTTGCGCACGAATACGTACATACACGTATATATGTCTGAAACTTGCATTACATATATACACGTACCGCGGTTGTGAAACCATTGTATCGATGTAAAAAAAAAGTTCATAAAAAGAAAATTATACCCAACCATGTATAAGATCTTTTATTATTATTATTATTATCATCATTATCATCATCGTGGGTAGATATTTTTCATTCTTTTTTTTTTAATTATTTTTTTTATTTTATTTTTCTATTCTGTCGAAACTGAAACGAATATATTATTTCGTTAATCCTTCGCTATTTCAGGTCGTATACATACTGGAAATTAGCCCGGGGTGATTTAGAAATGAATTGTAATATTCGTTCGGGTGGTATATGGGATCTATATTGAAATAAAAGACATAACGTATTCCGAATTTATTTTTAGAAAAAGAAATTTTCACCAATACGCGGATCTTATACGAGCAGGCCTCTTGACCTTTCCCAGGGTGAAGATAGCGGTCGTAATAGAATAGAGTGGAATCGATGGGCGTTTTTAAATTCCCGGGGCGTTAGTTTAGTATGTGTACGTAAGTAAAACGTGCTAGTGTGCGTGCTGGAAGTACCGTATATCGATCGATCGATACACAGAAGTACGGAAATCTTATAAAATCTGATGTATATCGTTGGAAGGAAAAAAAATTGGAGGTAATTGTTTACCAGAGGAGATGGTAGATATTATTTTTTAGCCGATCATTTAATAATTTCACCTTTGCTTAGCGCGTTATTTTTAATTAAATCATTTCCTCCTCCCGTCCAATATGCCTCTTCGTCTAGTGCATATATATATATATATATATATATATATATATATATATTAAACATTATTGTGATGTACCTATACCTCCTACATATTGTCTATTGTATTCGTTGCGAATGGCCACCCTTTATATATGTTTTCGATAGGTATAGGCGATATTTATCTATTCGTCCTAATCTTCGGAACAACGTCCGATATCTTATCGACGTAATCGTCATCATCATTACTGTTATCTCCTAATTATCGGTTGTCGTTTTATAACGATAATTATTATTATTATCTTTAATATTTTTTTTATTATTATTATTATTCGATTCGTACGTTTATTGGTAATCGTTCTTCCTGAAATAAATAATATATATTTTTTTTTATTACTATCATTTTTGTTTAATTGCCGCTTAACAGAGCGTGGAATAAATAAACTGAATTGAACGTGCGGATCTGACGCAGAATAACGAAAACGTCTTGAAAGTAATAAAACAAAGAAATCCTAAACGGGAATAATACATTATAGAAAGAAATTAGTTTAATAAATCTTATCGAGAAAACGGAAAATTAAACTATTTTAGGACATGTAATAAGACGCGATAACTTTATCAGATAAAGCGTATACGACCGTTTTATATCGAGACAACTTCCTAATACATCGACGACAAGACACGCACAATGGCGCTGCATCCACGAAAAAGGAAAATAAATTCACGAACGTTAGAAATTAATGAAATTAATCTTAATAATAGTTAGAAAAATGAATAAAGTTGTTACACCGCCGAAAAGCGAAGGGAGGGGCACAAGGAAGGGTTAAAAAATTATACGGTGTGGAAGTTAGATGAGGGGCGACACGTTATTTGCCGGATAAAAAAAGTGTGGATTAAATAGATTTTCTTTTGTCGAAATGTAATTGCTAATAAAATTGCGTACTAGATCGACTAGGATTTCGTAAAAGATATATCTGTTTTATTATTATTATTTTTTAAATATGTAACGGAGGTTAATTAGGGAAGTTTTTCTAGTTTGACACTTTCATAATAGAGAGGAAATCGACAAAGCGGATAATTGAAGGCGAATGAGGACTAAAAATTAAGGTTCAAGTTCCCGGATAGGTGAACAAGGTAAATTCCTCGCAAACATAATGTTAAGTCAACAGCATTTGATCGTATACGGATAACAGGTACACACTCCTATACGGCTAAAATCCTGTTAATAATTGTTAAATTAATGAAACAATCCTCGTATTAAATCAACGGTGCATTGACTGTCTTTTGTACTGCTCGCTCAGATTAGCCCTCAACCTTCCCTCGTTATCTCCACTTCTTAATTAATTATTACTAATTATTTCGATGTCATCGCCGATATGAGCTTATTGTACGTGTTCATCGTTATCATCTATATGTATATATATATATATATATATTTATATATATATATATATATATATATATATATATATTTATATATATCCCCCTTGGGGGTACTTTGTACCTTAGGGGAACTGGAGCTCAAACCGGTATGGGGCGGGTCCACAGGTGGCGGATAGTTGAACGGCCTACAGATATGTAGGTTAGTTGCGAATAAGACAGTATTCAAATAAGCAGTCGCGGACCAAGAGCGGCTACTGGTGGAAAGCCTCAGACAGGTGATTCTAGTAGTGACAGGGTAAGAGACACGAGGATGCAGATGGTCAGCTTGAGGAACTGGCCATAAAAGTCTGCATAAATCTTATGACTGTCTCTCCCTCGGCGGGTTAAGGTCGCCGTAAAAAACTTACAACACTGTTATTTCCTCAGTAACAAACCGCTGCCTTGCGGTTCGGGTATTTACCTAAAGGCTAAGGTAGCAAACCCTAACAAAAAATCATGTGGAAGGCAAGGGGAAACCACCACATTACTTTCTTCCCTAGTAACCGCGGTAAGCACAAACACAGTTTTTAGTACCGGCAACCTCAGTAACAGCAACACTTTTCCTGGTTTGGAAGCGGCAGGGCTTCTTCGGTCGTCATCAAACGAAAACCCTGTTTAAAAATAGCTGGAATATATACGAACTATGCTCCAAATTGGAAAACTTGAAATAATTAAAAGAGAAATGGAAAGGAGCAAAATAGATATTATTGGATTAGCAGGGACACGCTGGATTGATGAAGGAGGTTTTTTTCTCCGGAGAATATAAGTACGTGGTGGTAGCTCAAGAGGCCAGGGTGGTGTAGCATTGATTCTAAATAAAGCATCAGTAAAAGCATTTCTAGATGTTAAAGTAATAGAAAATAGATTTATTTGCATATCCGGTAGATCTAACAGTTTTACAAGTCTATATGACAACATCCAGTAGCGATGACATAGAAATAGATGAAGCATATGAAAAAATTAGAATTACTGGGAAAAACAAAAGCAAGTGATTAATAATAATGTGGGATTGGAACGCAATAGTTGGAGAAGATTCAGAGGAAGGAATAACTGGTAAATATGGGCTTGGAACTAGAAATAGTCGCGGTAATTATCTCATTGATTTTTGTAAACAAAAACAGTACATTATTACTAACACACGGTATAAGACCCCACTAAGAAGAAGATATACTTGGAAGTCACCTGACGACGAAGAAAATCAAATCGACTTCATATTAGTAAAACAGAGATATAAAAATCAAGAAAATCAATGTCATACCCATATTCCATGGTAATTATGAAGGCATACAGTTTAAAAAGATAATTCGGAATAAACCGGTAATAAAATGGAATCTTGATAATACAATGAACAGATAAAGACTCGTTATCAAATGGATAAAATTATAACAGAACTACACGATAAAACTAATATAGACCAAACGTGGAACGACGTTAAATCAACAATAATAAACTGTGCGCAGAAAATCCTTGTCAAAACAAGAAGAACTAAACATAAACCGTTGAATAAAAAGAACAAATATTGCAATTAGTCGATGAAAAGCGGAGATATAAAAATGATACTAGCGAAAAAGGGAGAATAAAATACAGGTCCTTAAAAAATTCAGTAGACACAGAACTTGTAGGAAAAGAAAGAAATAATGGTCTTGAGGTGACTTGAAAAATTAGAAATTCAAGGAAAACATGAACAAGTGTATAAAAGAATAATAAAAAATACGTATAGGAAATATAAAGGACTTAAAACAACAGCGCTAATAGGACAAGACAAAAATGTTCTGGAAGAGGTTGAGAAAATTACTCAACGAGGTTGTAGAGAATGCATAAAAGTATTCGTTCATAAATTTGTTCGATAATCAATAATAAAACTAAATAATCTTATATTTGTTAGATTAAAAAAAAAAAACCGAGTGAAATTGAGTTTCTTCTCTGTCTACATCATTTTCCACGTAACAACTGCTTCACAACCATCTGATTGGTCATTTGTAACAATGCGTATATATATATATATATATATTAAAATTGTTTTTTTTTCCGATCTATACTAATTTATTGCAATTTGGACGGACGTCGGTGAATAAGGTGAAATTATTTTCGAAAATCGTAAAAGGAAAATTTTCACTAAAAACTCGCAATTTTGATATACGCGCCAATACGTTTACTAGAATACAATTTTATTTTGAATTTCGTTCGAACAGTGTTGAAAAGAGATAAATGTAAATTTGAGTTCAAAATATGATGTTGTTTTTTTAAAATTTTATTTAATTTCAATCCGGCTGATGTAGTCAATAAGCAACTGGGGTATCATGGCAGGATGGGAGATGCCGTTCAAGTCCTCTTTTATACATATACTAGCGGACCTGACAGACGTCCTGTACACACGTTTTAAATTCGAAAATTTCAAATTTTTTCGAATAACGAAAATTTTTATTCTTCAACTGTTCTATCCAATCGACGATTACGTACCAATTGCGCATTACGTCGACCGATATTTTTTGTTCTTCCACAACGACGTGGCATTTTCATTTTTCTGTAAAAATGAAACACCGTAAAAAATTTTATGAATATTAAAATAAACAACAAAAAAAAGAAGTTAAAATCGCTAAAAATTTTTTCCTTTCTTTATGAAAAATCACAGACTCGGATTTCTACGTTCGGTCCGTGGAAATCTGGACAATAAATGAAGATCGCGAAAGGAAGAATTAACGTCGTTGAAACGTGGGCATATCGACGCATGTTGAGAATTCCGTGGATAACCAAACGAGAAGTGCCGAGTAGGTGCAGTGTCAACAAGCTGCAATTAATGGACGACGTAAAAAGAAGAAAAATTAAATATATCGCTCACAAAATCCGTGAAGAAGGGCTTTAACAGCGCAGGGGGTAAAATTTCAGGAAAGGCACTTAGAGGAAGAGAAATAATGGAATTAATTAATACAGAAATTAATTTAAATTAATTGAATCAGCCAGATGCCGATCTATATAGAGTTCGTGATGTACAATCTCCCGAATGGAAGATGCTATTTTTATGACCATGTACGAAAAAGTCTTCGAAAATTTTGTAAAGACCGAATAAATGCATCAAATGGCGTGCGAACGATAATTGTGTTTCACAAACGATTGTAAGTTAATCTCTCATTTTCCTATTTTTAAATAAAATTTCATTGAAAAATTTCGGTCGAGTAGTTTTCGAGTTATTCAAAAAACAACAAAATTGTCAGTCTTTTCTGGGTTACGCTATATCATCGCGATACGTATATATATATATATATATGTAACATTATAAATAAACGGTTCTTGGGAAAATATTAGAATGGAATATATTTAATTATCGGGGACGACTTATACGTGTAGAAAAACTAGTAAATTTTTATAAGCCACCACAGAGTCTGACTGGTTTATTGAAATTTCCGCGAAATCACATTATTAGGGCGAATAATTTTTTTTGCGAAATTTCGTCAAATTTTATTATTTTCTCCGCGCCGGTTTTAGACGATATCTAATTTCGGATGAATATTCTTTGCGACGAAAAAAGAATTTCGACAATCGGTTATGGTTGTCGGAATACGAGAAATGGATAGAACTCTAATTTTTCTAAATCGAACAGATACACTACTACAGGCTTCTGAGAAGCAGACGAGATATAAAATCCGGCACGCATAAGGTACAATATACTCATACACTGAGTGGAACGACGCGTGCCTACCCCTACCTGTAAATCTGGATTTTATATTTAGTTAACTCTCTTCTTACGTCCTTTCTACCGACGATTACCAACCGGATTAAAAGTTGGATAGAGTGTATCTCAGAGTCATTTTTATAGTCGAGTACTCCGGCTGGATAGTATTATAGGCGTATCACAATTTCGGATGCGTTCTCGATCGTTCGTTGTATCTTCGTCGCTGTTATTCGGCAAGTTCGCGGTATTTACGAAAAGTTCGTAATTTTTTTAATAAAGGAATAATTTTTAAATTTATTTCGGAACGGTGGTTTTTTTTTTTTAAATATAATTTTTATCATTATTAATTAATAATTATAATATAATTTAGCGTGTTTTTCTGGTAAATTTTTTATTTATTTAAAAAAATAATAATTAATAATAATATTCGATCAATATGGATTCGTCGCAATCGATGATATCGGACAAGGGCGATGTCGATAATCCCGACGCGAATAACAATGATAATAATAACAACGATAGAAATAGAAACAATTTCAAATGCGAAAAATATTCTTTACGACCGAGGGCTTCGGCCAATAAAAAAGGAATTACCGACGAAGAGGTGGACTTTAATAATTGGAAACCGCGAAGTAAGTGTAAACGTCGTCCTAAACCGAAACCGGCGCCTTTGAGCAAATATCGTCGTAAAACCGCTAACGCCAGAGAGAGATGTCGTATGCGCGAAATAAACGAAGGATTCGAAGCTTTGAGAAAAGTATTGCCGTGTCTTACAACAGCCGGTAGCGGTGTTATCGCCGGAACTAGCGGTAATACGAGCAGCAGCAGTAGCTGCAGCGGAAGCGGGAATGAAAAATTGACGAAAATTTCAACGTTGAAATTCGCTATGAAGTATATCAACGCTTTGAGCCGAATATTACAAGAACCGTCGTCCGCTGTTCAATACGCTAACGCTGATAACGATAACGATAATTTAATCACCGCCGGCTGTTCGATTCATAGCGGTCGCGGATGCAGCGGAACCGAAGTCGAATCGGACGGCGAAACGTCTTCGTTTTTCAGCGAGTATACGTTAACACCGCCCGATATGAGCGATCATGCATTTACACCACCACCACAACAACAGCAATTAGCACCGTCTTCGTCGTCGACAAATTTGAACGATTTCCCCGTTTGTCCGGTTAATTTTGATCGGCAATTATTATCGCCGGACGGTTTTTCTAGATCCGTCGAATTGTATCATCAGAATAACGACAACAACGTCGCTAGTACTAATCGTAGTTTTCGTACGTCTTCTAGCGGTTTTAACGACGATATAACTCTCGTATCGACTAACGATTTGATCTCGTCCGGTTGTTGCTTCGGTAGTATCATGTCCGATTTCGTCGACGATAACTTACTAGTCGATACTAACGGATTAGTAGTCGACTGTTGCGGCGGTACTAGCCTACCGGAAATTACCTTCGACGATACCGCTTACGTTCTGAACGATTACGCGACATCGTTTACTTGAGACGCAGATATATTATCCCGGATGATACTTTTTAAGCGCAATATACCGAAGTGTGTATAAGTGTATTATAATTTTTTCAAGTATTATTAAATAATAATAATAATAATAATAATGTTATCACGTCATCCCTTTCAGTCGCAGTGTCCGTTATACGGTACATAAACTTTTAATGCCAAAAAATTATCAGTTTTTAAAATAAAGCAAATTTGCTTGACACGGAATGTTACAATTCTAAATATTTCTTTATATAACGCATTAAAAATTACACAAAATATTACACGTCGAAATGTATAATATTCTATATATATATATATAAAAAAAAAGATAATATGTGACTGAACGGGTTATTATTATTTATTTACGCTATATATGTATATGCGTATGTATGTACATAATTATTACTTAAAGATGAACAATATCGGTTATCTGAAAATCTCATTTAAATTATACATGCGCGCGCATATATGTATATATATATATATATGAGTTCATTTTTTTTCTTCTTTCTTCGGATTGGTCAGCTATGGAATGCGTAAAATTGCTTGTTGCTCTTCCTTTCAATTCGCCTTCATTACTTCTCTGTGTTTTTCCTTCCTTTCATCTGTCCATTTAACACCAGTTTTCTTCTTCACTTTTTCTTCAAAGCTCTGAAAAGTATTAACTTTGCTTTTGAACTTTCTCCTATTCGTAGTGTGTTCTTCCGTGACGACGTAAATTTGCTCAAGATCTTTCTTAACTTCTCGGAACTAAGCAATTTGCGTCGTAGGGCTTTTATCGAAGTATTCGAAAATTCTTCTTGTTAAGCGTTCCTGTCTGGATTCTTTTTAAGTGGCCATAATACATTAATCTTCTTTTTTTGTCATTGTGATTCTAATATCTTCAATATGCCGGTATATTTGCTTATTACTCCTTTCCCCCCCCCTTAAGTTTATTATATATATATATATATATATATATATATATATATATATATATATATATATATATATATATATATATATATATATATATATATATATATATATATTAGACACAAATGTATTTTTACTATTTTAATGTTCGAAAATTGGTTTTCAAAATTTTACTATCGAAATTCCTCGTCAATCAAAGCAGGTAATTTATCAATGAGTCGACATTGCGGTCAATTACAAGCGTCGATAATAGTCTTTTTAGGTTTTTATAGATCTATATAATTTTTGATCCACGGTTTTTGAAAATGGAAATACAATATATATGTAAAAATAATTATTAATATTAGTAAGACGAAGTAGAACGAAAAATGAAAATAAAACAATAATAATAATTAATATTATTGTTCTAATTTTTTTTTCGTTCAATTCGTTTATTTCTCTGTTTTTTTTTATATATGTTTTTATTACGTAGTATAATTCGAAAGAATGTAAAGGAATTTTTAAAATTAATTCAATATCGCTAATATATATTTGAAAATTTACACTAATGTATCCAGCAAGTAAACGTATGATCTATTTTGTTTAAATCGGGTCATATTAATTTATTACCTATAATTAGCTTAGTTCTCGCATATATATATATATATATATATATATATATATATATATATATATATATATATATATATAATATAGTTAGTTTATACAATTATATATTTATATATTTATTCATTTTTTAAAATTGATATCCATGCGCCCCATACGAATTGATCGATTGCATGTCCGTTGTTTTTATATTTACGTTATTCGGTATAAAATTAATTTTAATTTTACCTCTAAAATTCCTGAACATACACAACTGCGTTAGACCGTTATCTACTGAAATAGTAATAATATTAATCAACTTTAATATATTTTTATTTCGGTATCAAATAATTTAAATACAATCTACGTAATATTATATAAATAAAATCATCCACGAATCGTCTCCGTGAAAGCGTTTAATGAAGTATAGTGCGATAATATTATATATATATATATATGTATGTATATATACGTGTTGTGTGTGAGTGCGAAATAAAAATTTAAAAATAAATTTACTTAGCTACAATAAATCATTAAAATTTGATGACGAACAAATGCTATGAACTAAAGGAACGATATACATTTATAAAATCTAATACGATATAATTAATACGTTCGAACAGGATTTAAATTTGATAATCCAATAATAATAATTAATAATAATAATAAAAATAATTAATAATAATAATAATATTCGAATTAAATCATTTATTTCTTCTTAAATAGCCGAGGTGGCCAATCTTTGCTCGTTTTTTTTTTTTTTTTTTTTTTTTTTTGTGTGTGTGAAACATTGTTTTCCGAGAAACATATTTAGACGTACTATTAAAAACTGTTATACTAGTAAATTATTTTAATCACATAGAATTTCGTTTCATAAATTTCCGGGGTTGTAACTATAAATTACGGTTTTGACAAAGATTAGGAATTTTAATTCTTTCGTAGAAATATTTCCGGAAGATCCGATACCTTCATTTGCAACAATATTCGAGATATAAAATTTTAATTATATTTACTAACATGTACGCGATAAAAAGCGAATTTCTGAATAACTTACGAACGATGAATACGATCGAACTGAAATTTAAAACGTAAATTTACATAAGTAAGAAGTAAAAGACGACGATAAAAAATTAAAATTTCGGAAAATTTTATTGGCAGTCTATTCGATATATATATATATATATATATATATATATATATATATATATATATATATATACAAGATTACTTGTTTAGTGTGAGATAAGATGATAATAATTATAAATTCGTTTTATTAATAACAAATTCTCGGGATCCTTCTACTAATTCGGACCGAAGTCAAGTTATTTTATATTTATTTCTTCCGATAATTTCGTCTTTAATATATTTTATACTACTTTTTCCTAACTATCGAAAAGAAGCGTCTTTCTTTATTTCAATTCAATATATTTTTCTTGTCTTTCTAATATATGTAGGTTTGCTTTTGTTGCCCAGACCGCGCATTCGTAAAATTGGCAATTTTCGTTCGTTAGATATATTTCCTTTTTTTTTAAATATTTTTTTCAAATTTTTAAATTCGGCCACTAGCTACATCGTCGCGAGTAGTATTAATTTCTGAAACGTCGCGAAAACGATTTTTTTCTATAAAACTTTCTCAGTTCGTTCGATCAAACGTTTCGTTTCCGGAGGGCATTATTTTCAAATCGATGGTAAACGGTCGTTTTGTTCTTATTAACGTAACGGTAACACGTATTACGGTCGGCGGTTGGTGGCAATTTCAGTCTAGCGAGCTTTATAAAAATCATCGCACCTTTTAAAGAAACTTTTCGATCAATTTTCTAGTACATTTTTTCTAGACGGAGACCACTAGTTCAACACCAATTTTAAAAATCGCATCTTTTAACCGATTTTTTCGGTTCAATCATTTTGTTAAACGTAAACTTTTAGATTAGAGTTTTCAAAAATCGCACCTTTTAAATTTTTTTTTTGTTCAGTTCGCTAGTACATCGTCGGTTTTTCTAAACGGAGACCACTAGTTTAGCGTGATTTTTAAAAATCTTTAAAATCGCATCTTTTAACCGATTTTTTTCGGTCTAATCATTTTGCTAAACGTAGACTTTTAGTGTAGCGTGCATTTTCAAAATCGCATCTTTATTTTTCAGTCAGTTCTCTAGTATACTGTTCGTTTTGCTAAACATAGACTCTTAGTTTAGTATGATTTTTAAACATCGCACCTTTTTAAAGGAATTTTTCGATCGGGTTTCTAGTAAACCGGTCGTTTAAATAGTAAAACTTATCGGAGAGGTGAATTTTTTAATTTTTGGATAGATAAATCTTCTCTACTAGGAAAAACCTTGTTTCTACGTAAACAAAAGTCTAACCTTCGATCGTGAAAATCGCCATTTTTACCACTAATAGCGGCATTATAACAGCGATTAGATAAAAGGCAAACTACAGGACGTGTTATAGCGGATATCCTGTAGGAAAATACTTTAACGGAGATAAATCTAATTCCACCGTATAACCGAAGAAAAAATCTTTCACATTTTTTTGGTTAGGTGTAAGTACACATATACTGGCATATGCACATTCAAAAATATATGTACATATGTGTGTTTTCTTTATACCGGTTAATCTTTATTGACTTTTCTTTCCATCTTGGAAAATTGTCTAATTTCGTCTTCGAGTACGGTACTCCAAGAACAAACTGCAAGTAATAAGTCGTGCCGTCTTAATATTCGAGAAATAAATAAATAAATAATAACGATCATGATAAAAAAAACTCCAATGTGTTTCGAGATAATCTTCTTTTAACGTAGAGCGTTGTGGATTTTTTCACCAACCCAGTGCCTGTAGTGTTTACACATTCACGCGCGGTTGTTAGAAAATTACCTATTACTACGACGATATTGGCAGGTGTTAGTCTTAAGTTCTTGGACGAGCTACTCCGATAGAGTTTATCCTAGAGCTAGATAAATCGATCGTCCGATTTGTACACATTGTTGTTTATAGACCGCATTTTCATTATTATTATTATTATTATTATTACTATTATTATTATTATTATTATCAGAGGACGGAACGTAATTGTTCATCTTGAACGTAGGTTTTTTTTGCTTAATCGACGTCCACACTTAGTCAAAATTTGAATATGGACTAACTACTTGTTTTTCTTTTTCACAAGTAATGATAACGATAATAATAAATGTTTCAATAAACATAATGATGATAATAATAATAAAAAAAATAAATATTAATTCTTTTTTTTTCGGTCTATTCCCACAGGGAGTTTCATCATGGCCTGATTTGTAGTAATAACCGCTTAGTTTTATGCCTGTTTAGGGCTATTTAATTCTAATGGTAAATTGTTAAATACGAACCTTAAAATCGTACCGTAAATCGTTCCAGTAAGTAAACATTAAAACGACACATAGTGTGAATTGATTTATACACATCATATATATATATATATATATATATATATATATATATATATATATATACACGCAAATTGTATTTATTAAGCACACATTTTACTTATTTATAGATTAAAACGTGCAGTTAAATTTTAAACAGATGGAAATTTTCGACGTACGTATATTAACCCTTTCACGGTGACGATATCCGTTATAGAGAACATGAAATTTTAAAGTCAAAGAAATTTCTTATTTTCCAGTTGACTGGGAAATATTTCTCAATTTTAAAAATATCCGTATAAATATATTGAAAATTATTTACAGTTCACCTAAGAACCGGTATATTGTATAATAAAAACTCGGGAAAAATTTATAATTTTGTGCGTGAAATTTTATAACGTACTATACTGAAAGGGTTAATTTATTAACGAATGATTTTATTCGTTTTTAAAAATTCTTCATTACACTTGCAATTTAAAGTTATAAATATAAGTGTTGTGTGTGTGTATGTATATATATACACATAAATAGTCGTGTCTCAGTTTTACAAATTCGGGATGATAACTCTCATTTTTTTTTTATATTTTTTTTTTAAATAATTCGGAAATTATCGAGCGTTTTTTTTTGTTTTATATATATATATATATATATATATATATATATATATATATATATATATTAATTTTATTATTTAATTAATACATATATATATATATATTAAGTTTAGTATTTTTAAATTTCTTATTTACGTTGATCTTTTAAATGTTACGTGAAACACTTTTCCAAAATGCCTGTAAATAATATTTAACTCCGTGTACCTATTGTCGTATTAAATTTGATTAATTTTAACTCTATTTAAGAGCGAGAGAGAGAAAAAGCACTGATGATCATTAAAATATACGTTTGTCCTTTTTCTTTATATGCGCCGTAGTAATTTTTTAATAGGATGTATAACTTTATTTTATAAATATCGATATGCATATTTAAAATATTAGTATTATATATACATTTGCGTGGGTATATATTTCTATATATTATATATTTATGTATATGTATATAAATAATATATATATATATAAATTTAATTCGATAAAATTTAACGTGTGTTTTAATATAAAATTTTGTATTGTTATTATATTTTTGGCCGAATCTATCCATATGTATATCCTATATCTGTATTATCCATATACTTCTATATCTCTATATCCACCTATAATATCGACATCCATACATTTATCTATCCATGTACCCACGTACATATATATATATATTTGTGTGTGTGTAATTATTATATATATATATATATAATCCGACATATTACTTATTACTGTTTTCTCATTTCTATTTATGATTGTAAAATAGATATTATTATTGTTATTATTATAATAATTATTATTATTGTTGTTATCGTCGTTACTATTATGTTTATTCTTATGATTATAATTATTATGATTATTGTAGCCATTGTTATCGTGATAACGTTAATTTCGTTACGGTTATCTTTACCATTTTAGTTATTTTTTCCTGTTTTCATCGATCGCGTATGTCTAAAGATATTTATCGGCGATCGGTGTAACTCGGAATTAAATTATTACACGCGTGCAATAAAACGATTATTTTCAATTCTGTCGTTCAATTTATTTCATTTGTTAATTTTTTGCAAATAAATAAAAAAATCACGAGAAAAATAGACGTTTTTAACATTTTCGGACGTTATTTTTTGGAAATTTGACGGTACGGTTACCTCCCTAGCTCAGTTATTTGTTCGTATTTTTAACGACTTTTTATAATGTTCGTAATTTTACTATAAACTATAAATTAACAAGGAAATTCACGTTATTATAATATATACATATATATATAAACGAACGATATTGATTAAAAATTATTTGTTTCAGCAAAACGTGTTATTTTTGAAAATCGGATATAACACACAAAACGAGGTGAGCAGGACGAATCTTTTTTTTTTTAAAAAAAAGACGAAATTTCTAACTCGGCATTTTCCAATATGGATGATTAATTATTTTACACGTTAGATGTGACCATCGAGCAGTTGGTATGCGAAAAATGACGTTGCAGTGAAGGAGCTCGGTAGTTAAATTATTTTTTATCTGGTAAATATAAAATTAGTCAATACTACTGAATTATCGAGCAAAATTTATTGACCGAAGTGATTTTGAAATCTCGGCATAACATTTTGGTCACTCGGTTTATCCTCAGAATTGAACACGATGCGGCCTTTATCGAGAAATGTAAACGAAAAATACACTAAAAAAATTCGACAAATTATTCACGAATACGTAATAATTTGAAACTTGTCTTTTAATTTAATATAACTCCTTTAGTAATTATTTTAATAATCTGGCCGAATAAACTCTTCTTCTTCTTCTTTTTTCGTTGATAACCGTGCCGTGTACTACTGCTACTAAGGCCAGAGGCACGGGAGGAATTTATATTAACGGGTAGATTCTGGATAAATGAAGGAAGACAAGGAGTCTAGATTCGGATGTAGGAGAATGCTGTAAAATATTTGGGAGAGAGTTTGGAAGGTTTGCGATTGTACGTTCGGAGGAATATAACGGACAGTTAATAAGAAAGTGAGGAATAGTTAAAGGAATATTGCATGCGGTACATTTACTCTTATTTTATATGAAAACTGGTAAATTTTCCCACTTATATATACATATATATATATATATATATATATATATATATATATATATATATATATATAATAATGTCGCAGTGTCGTAGTTGCTAGAGTGCTCGACTGTCAACTAGATGGTCGGGGGGGTTCGAAACCAACACACGACATTGAAAGTTTTCATCAATATTTAATTCTTAATTATTATGGAGATGACAGTGGCACCCCATTTCGAATAACATCATATGAGCGCGCATCTGCGTCGCATATAAATAGTGCCTTGAATGTTAGCTCATTTTGTACGTAAAAATAAACGTACAATAACTAGTCACGACGTTCGGCAACGAACAATACGACGATGATGATGATGATGATATATATATATATATACTATCGTGGATAGCTTTTGGGAAGTTGAGTACTGTCCTCAAAAATAAAGATATACCTAACAGCTTGAAGAAGAAAGTATACGAACAGTGCATTCTTCCAGTACTTACATACGGAGCGGAAACATGGAGCTTAACGAAGTATGTTGTTAAGAAACTTGCAGTGACACAGAGAGCCCACGAAAGATTAATATTGGGCATCAAGATATCAGACCAGAAAACCAACACGTGGACAAGACAGCAGACTAAATTGTCAGATGTAGTCGGACGTGTAGCGCAGTTGAAATGGAATTTGGCAGGTCATGTAGCAAGAAGAAACGATGACAGGTGGACGAAACAAATAACAGAATGGCTTCCAACAAAAGGACGCAGAAGTCGTGGTCGGCCGGATACAAGGTGGCAGGACGATATACATAGATCAGCCAATGTGAAATGGATAAACGAAGCCCAAGATCGCTACAGGTGGAAACAAAAGGGGAACGCTTACATCCAGCAGTGGATTGATATAAGCGTATCGTGATCGTGATATATATATATGTGACGTAAATATGTACGATTGGAATCATCACAAATTTAACTTTAATAACATAACACTTGATACCGGTTTAAACTAATTTTCCGATCTAAACAAAGAAATTTCTTATCGATCGGTTAAAAATTGTGTTTACAATATTTTTGTTCAGGGAATTCTCGACTAAGTTAACTTATAAATACATTCCGTTTATAAATATAAGGCTTAAATGTAAATTTTTCTTCCTGTTTTGTTCAGTTACACAAATATTAACCGGACGTGGCCAGTTTGATATTTATTTATATAGGCTTAAAAAATGAAAAATGTAAATATTTGTCTATTTCGTTATTATAAATAGAATATAGTTATCCGTAATTTTAATATTATCGACACTATGTTAAATAATATCTTTGCCGATAATAGATTACGTTTGTTATATTTTAAAGAATTCTGTAATTACGTTACGAATTTCCGCTTCGGATCAAATTTAATTTAAGTTTATAAATTTGGATATATTTCATTTTATTTTAAGTAACTAAAAAAACGGGGAAACAATTAATAAATAAATAAAACAAAAAAAATGATTTGCTTGAATTAATTTTATTTACTAATAAAAGTTTGATTACTTAGAGTACATATATTTAGATTGTTAAAATACTAAAATACAGCCGATTTCGACTATTGTAATACGATTATAAGTATGTTATCAATTTGTTTAAATATATATATAAATGTTACTTTTAAAAATATGGCATGTATATAATAATTACAAACACAAGATTTATATATCATAGACATTCGTAATATTACATAAAAATATGGTTAATACATAATAATAATAAATGACGAATGCAAATTATATGATCAATTTTGTTACATAAAAATAGTACTCAAATAGGTAAATTATAAAATTTCAATTGCTTATTATGAAACCTGATTATACACAACCATGTACTCAGATTTTTGTGTATTCGTTTAATAAATAATGAATAATTTTGTATAGAACACCAATATATCTGAATATATAAAATTAATTACCTATATATCTATGATATATATATATATATATATATATATATATATATATATATATATATATATATATATATATATATATATAAATAATTTTTTAGTTGAACCATTCGGAATTTTATTTTTCTTTCGTTATTTGTTATATTCCTTTCTGGTGCAATTTTTTATACCACTTTATACAATATCACAGGTATCGGATCAAATTAGCGTCGTTTTTTTTTATATTTTCTAGTGTAGCGACTATTGACAATTGGTCATTTGTAAATTATGAATTTTACACGCATTCGCATGTGTTACATTCTTAGGTTTTTTTTTTTAATACAAACATGACGCTTGGACACCGGGTTATGATTATAAAGATGATTACTGTTGTAGATACCATTATTATCATTATCATCTATAATAATAATCATAATAATAATAAATAATAATAATATCAAATGAATTTCTCCTTTATTTCATTATAAAAAATAATAATATAAAAATTTCGAAATCAAATATATTTGTTTGTAAGGATACACATTTTTTCAAATTTGAATAATACGAATATAGTTTGTGGATAAAGAAAATGAATAAAAATGTTCATAGGTGCGTATAGAATTGTATAATAACATAAAGCGTCCATATATTCACGATTGTAACAACTATACACTATACCCATAATCAGAAACTACATGTTGGTGCGGGGTCTGCCATACAAATTGATCGTTTCCATCTAATTCGGTTGTTTGCTAGTTCTGCGGATATATCAGCATCTCTGAGATCTTTCGTTATAGCATCGTGCCGTCTTTGCTTTGGTCTTCCTACTTTTGAAAATTGAAACGAGGTGAGTAGGACGAATCTTTTTTTTTTAAAAAAAAAAAACGAAATTTCTAACTCGGTATTTTCCAACTAACCAATATGGATG
Organism: Coronaproctus castanopsis; assembly: GCA_032883995.1. Taxonomy (NCBI): domain Eukaryota; kingdom Metazoa; phylum Arthropoda; class Insecta; order Hemiptera; family Monophlebidae; genus Coronaproctus; species Coronaproctus castanopsis. Next base: position 239,369,339 of record CM065053.1, on the reverse strand, counting down.
ATTAATTATTTTACACGTCATATGTGGCATCGAGCAGTTGGTATGTGAAAAATGACGTAGGCAGGGAAGGAGCTCGGTAGTTAAATTATTTTATATATATATATCGACTTATATCGATGAATTATGTGTATCCTCGTAAGTACAAATACTGCGTGTAACGATGGTTTTCTACTCGTGTGTACAATTTGGTAACTCTACATCGGCGCAAAAATCACTTCATTTAGGACAATCAAATAACAATAATTAATTTAATTCTAACAAGAAAAAATGCACATCTACATATATACACATATATATATATATATATATATATATATGTGTATATATATATATATATATATATATATCCCCTCGGGGTACTTTTGTACCTCTCGGGAGCAGGAACTCTAACCGGAACGGGGCGCGTCCGCAGGTTGCGGATGGTGGAATAGCCTCTAGTTCAGAATGCTCAGCTGGACAAATGAGCAGTCGCGGACAAAGAGCGACTGGCTACTGGCGGAAAGTCTCATTTGTTGATGATTCCAGTAGTGACAGGACATAAAGAACTGGAGGGTGTGGAGGGACTATGAAGGGGATGGCCCGCTAAAACTGCAACAATACCTATTGAAAGTCTTGGTCCTGACGAGTTGAGACTGCCATATGTCTCGCCCTGCTATTACCCTAATAGGAAAGGGTAGAACAGACTAACATTGATATGTAACCTGTCCTGGATACTCTGAAAATAAACCACTCTACGGTGTGCACCCTGAGCAAGTCCTTTCCTTTTCCTTTCCTTTTTTTAATTCTCACTCTCCTAATAATTTTTTTTCTGGATATTTCAGTTTACTGCGCTGACTTACACCAGACGAATTGTCCTGGTTTCATCCTTTCCATTGGGTCAACTGGTTAAACTCAACATGTAAAAATGTTTTAGACTATAAAAAGAAACGCTCTCACTACTGGTTTACTGATAGTTCAGAAGAAATACGATTAAAAATAAAAGATAAAATACAGGCTTTAATAGAATAATGCTAGAAAAAATAATAACAAACGGAATAAATTTGTGGCTCTGAAAGCTGAGATACAAGGAGAAACAAGGAGACTCGAGAATAAATTATATTCACATAATATTAAACTTCGTAATAATAATAATATTAATAATAATAATAATAATAATAATAATAATAAATAGTAATAATAATACATTTCAATGTTAATTTTTATATAAATTTTTTTCCTTAATATCATTTTTCTAAGGCGGTTAGATTTACTAATGGGGAAAACCATCATCTCCCGATACTTACCAACATAAAATCCACTAGATAATTATTTAAATTAGTTCTGGATTAGAAGGAAATAGAAAAAAAAAATATCATTTTGACAAAATCTCGAATATGGTCATAAAAATCAATCGATTTTAATAATTCCGATTCCACCGCAAGGCGAGTTAATGATAATAATCTGTCATCCAATTATCCAACATAGAAGATCGGTACATTTTTTTCCCTCTTAAGAACTGAAAAAGATCTTTCTCCTTCACAATTTTCTATCGGTATTGTCACGAATATGGGTGTATATTTTTGAGTTCACAGTTCCTGCTCAGCATACAGTTGGGCTACGTGGGTTTAACGATTTTGGGATAGGCTATGTGGGTTTAACGTTTTTGGGGTGTATATAACTCTTGGATTTTTTCGATTTAGTTTAAATTTCGTGGCTACGCAAAAAAAAAGTTTTTCAACGGGATGGTGCTCGCTGCTGCAGCCTCTATAGTTTTCCCCTGTTAAACCGGACATGCGTAAAAATATGCGACAATCATGATGATGCTCCATTTTATAAAAAACGAACTACACCGTCATCGGTACAACATGTCGAATTTATTCAAATTTTATTTTAATAATAATACTAACAATGATAATAATCGTGCATGAAATCATTTATTTCTTCTCGAATAATAGTTACATATAAATTTCTTAAAATTATTAACATCGGCTCCAGAACCCCGCCCTCGATAACAGATTTCAAATTTATTCAATTGTAATTTTATTTGAATAATAATAATAATAATAATAATAATAATATTAATTAATAATAATCGTAATCGTATCATTTATCTCTTCTTGAATAATAGTTACATATAAATTTCTTAAGATTATTAATTAATTAATTAATTAATTAATTAACGTCGGGTCTACGTGTAATTACGCGAGTGCTTAATTATTATATAATATACACTTATATACAAGTATATATATACACACACACACACAAACACTACTACACATATATTAATCGCGAAATACATGTGAAATTAAGTATCGTCAAAATCTCGCGTATTTCATAAAACGTCGAATATCGAATAAGAGAAATATTTAGATATCGCGAAAAATATTATTTATTTATTCATTTATTTATTACACGATCGCGATGATAATTTGGCTTAATCGCCGTATTTACGGATTGCAATCTGAAATATAGATTATATTATTTCCAATACGCTTTCTCATAGCGCAATAATTAACATAGTTAAAACGACTTACATTCAGATAAGTTTAAACCTTTCCATCGTTAATAATTAGTTCATCGTCCTGACTATAACCGTTTAACACTTATATTTTGAACGCGCATCGATAGCATTCAAACAATCAGCTCTATCGGGAACGTCTCCGCATATATACCGAAAAGACTCGACTTATTAACTTTCAAAATTTCTTTAATTTAATTCTTTCCCTAATGTCTTTTAATAATTCACACGTTATTATACAAATTAGTCCGACTGTTCCACCTGTCGTCTTGCCGCATGTTTAAAATTATCGTCGCAGTTTAAAATTCGTAATATTAACGGTATTATCGTATTTTAAATGTATGTGAAATTTTTCGTTAAATCGACGATCTAAAAAATATGATAGAGAGTTATAATCTGAACATTTTAAATAGCAACCTCGATACGTATTTAAAAACGGTCGGCAATATTCCGGTAACTATGGAGCTGCCGCTCTCTATATAGAGAACCTACACTTAGCGGCGATTTTCTTTCAGCTTTTAGAATTTTATTCGTTGCCGAAACGTTTATACGAGTAATAAATAATAATAATTAATAAATGATAGTATTAATTAACAATAATAGTAAAAAGATTTAACTCTTTAGTCCGTTAAAACGGGTTAGTTTTTTTTTTTTTCATGTTAGAAGAGATATGTTCTTTCTCTTTTCATCGGCTGATGACGCGAATTTCTACAAGGCGTTATAACGGAACTCCCGGTTGCGTTAATAATACGTGCGTGTGTGTGTGTGCATTCATTATATAATTAACCTTACTAAATGGGAGAGTCTGATGTAAATTGTTGCCCTTCCGTCGTCATAGACATTATTTGTTAGCTTGGCTGAAAAGCGCCTCCCTTCAACTGTGATTGGCGACCTAATTTTTACGGGTCGGCGCTCCCCGTTTAAGGACTACCTTTTATTTGTTTAACTTTCACTTCTTAATGCGAAAGCGCGTCCTTAAAATTTGTCGGCGATTGTCCGAAATTTGCCATTTGTGCTATGATTATTATGAGAATTTTTTTTATTATTATCGGGGATGCCTTTTTATTTGAGATACTATACGAACGAAACTCGTATCCTGTAAACGGGGATACAACTTCGCTAGACATACAAATTGATCTTGTCCAATCACTCGAAGTTTATAGTTAAATACTAAATTTATACGTATTTAATTATAGAACGTGGCGGAAAACATTGAAATAGACAACGCGAAGGTAAATAATTTCGCGTTTAATTTTCTAATCATTATTATATTTTATATAAAATAAATCTAAAGTGTAAAATTATCCGTGGCTAGTGAAATATGCCTATCGAATTAAAAGTGGTCGTTGTTATACGAATATTTTCAGAAGTAATTTATATGTAGCATTTATTGTGTATGATTACGTAATTATTTTCTTTTTAATTATTTTATTTATAGAGACGCGCGATTGATCATTCGCGTCCTAAAGTCGGTTATAAACTATTTATTAAGTTATCTGTAAGATACTGTAAAAGATTTTAAACTTTGTTCGGGTTATGTTCGAGTACTGTTTTTATTATGTCAGCAGAGTTTAGATTGTATTTTATATGTTGGATTCTGTATTTTGTGCATTTTAATAGTATGCGGTTTATATTTAATAGGTAGTCCCCGTTGAGTAGGTGTTGTGGAGCGAGAGTAACGTGTATCCTGTGCGTAGTCTAGATAGCGTTTTTTCGGGTTTTCTCTCTTTCTCGTCTGCTGTTTTCCAGTTTCCTAATTTCGGCTTAATTTGATACAAATGTGCTCATTGGATCTCCCAGAATTTTTGATAATATATTTTAATTTTTTTTTTTTTTTTTTTTTTTTTTTAAGGTGTCGTGTACCACAACTCAGGTTAGAGGCACCGAAGCTATTTTAATTAAATCAAAGGGTATATGTATTTGTTACTTTTAAAAACTTAATGGTTTTTTCAAGTTCCGCTGGATTACCAGAGAGTGCCGTGTGAATTGAAATATTGCCATCAGGATGGTATTTTTGAAGTGGCCTACACTTTGTAAGCATGTGTTCGACTTTAATTATTTGTGAAAGAACTGTATGTAAATCGGTAATGTGCGCTGGTTTTATTGTTTTTAGATTTATAGGATATGTTTTAACTTGTAACGTTTTCATTGAGTGAGCTGGTGTCCATAGAAGAACTAGTTCATTATTCTTGGAGATAATGCTATTGATTATGTGTTTTAGGTTGAAAATATCTGTATTTGTGTTTTTTACGTGTTGCTGAATATGTTGAAGATATACGAATCTGCGCATATTACATATTTATTCGATTGCGCTTGCTTAGATATGTATTTTAAAGCTTTATAGATTGCAAGAAGTTCTTCTGCTGTAAAAACTGATATCCGGTAAATGAAATACTTGGGAATGGTTGGGTATAAGATAGGCCTATGATTTGTGGAGTTAGATGCATCAGTGTATATATGTGTATATAATCATCGCGTACTTTTTTACCAGAATGTTGTAGAATTTTGATTTGAGAATATTTGTAGGTATTAAGTGTTTATTATATTTTTCCAGCTCCGTATTTATTGCGATTGAAACCTTTTTATCCAAGGTGGTAGTTTTGGAGCGTGGTTCGTTTTGATTTGTGGTGATTGATATTGAAGTTTTGCTAATGTATTGTTAACGCGTTCTGATAGGGGTTCAGATGTATTTGGTTAAGAATGTATGATGAAATTTATTCCTTAGTAAGAATTGAAGATATCGGATTGGATGGTGTGCAAATTTATTGTGTGTAATATTTTAGCGCTAGTATTTGTCTTCTGTATTGGAGTGGTAATATGTTTGCAATTTAAAACTTTTATAGTCATTACACTGCGTTATGATTTTGTTTTGTTTATAATTCATAAAATTAGTACTATCCGACATATCAACAATTATATATATATGTATATATTTAACATGCACGTGAATATACCGCGACAAGTGAAATAAAATCTATTTTAAGAATGTATTATTTAAAATTTATTCAAATTACTCGATTTATCTCGTGTTATATAATTACAACACATACTACCGGTAGTTTAATTCATCCGAGAAATACTGTGAAAAGTTCGGAATGTAGTGATTTTTTTATATTATGGAAAAAAAATAAGCAACAAAAGAAAGTCGTTAAAATCAGGGAAAGAACTTTTTCTGTACAATAAAGCTTATCGTGATTAATCTTAGTCCGTCGTTGAAGCAATAAGTGTAGGCCAGTTGATCTGCCGACAGTCGTACACACATTCCACAATTGAAAGTCCTGTCCTTTGTCGAACAACATCTGTCCATCGTTTCGGTACACGTGTCGGTGGTCGTTTAACAAACCCCATGATCATCAGCTTCTGTAATCCTTCTGGTCTCCGCGTGACATGTACAAAATAATTTTATCACTCTCGCGGAAACAATGGTTGACGGTCTTTGCCAATTTCCTGTAAAACAGACTCATTTGTCCGTTTCGCTGTCCACGGTATCCTGAGAAGCCGTCGCCAACAGCACAATTCGAAGGAGTTAATTATCTTTTTATCAGACTTTTTCATTGTCCACGTTTCCGCTGCGTATAGTAAAATTGAAAATATGAGCGTCCGCATTAATTTAATTTTTACGTGTTCTGTAATCGATTTATCTTTCCAAATGCGGTTTAGTTTTGTCGTCTTAGAATTTCTAGCTATTTCTATTCTTCGTCGTATTTCTCCTTCTGAGCCACCCTTTGCTTCAAAAAGTGATCCTACGTATAGAAAACTCGGGACGTTTTCACAGCCGGTAGATGTTCTTTCGTCTTGTGGTATTATTACATTCTGTCTATAATCATAATTGTTGTCTTGCTTTTATTTACATTAAGACCGTACTGTTTGCTGACATCTTCCACGCGTTCCGATCGTTTATTCATTTCTTCCATATTAGCCGTTATTAAGGTTGTGTCGTCCGCATATCGGATGTTTGTTATCATACGTCCTCCTATCAGTTAGCCCCTTCCAACCGTCTAAGACTAGTCTAATTATATATTCGGCGTATAAAGATCAAGGGCGATAGAATACAGTCTTGTCTAACTCCTTCATGCTTATAAAAACCTCTTGATGTAAATACGTACGATATTACCGTTGTTATTATTATATAATCTCCGTGTATAAGATATAAAATGTGCTTTGGTGCACTCGTTTCAAGCAACATAGAACACAATTTATCCCAACGAACACTATCAAACGCTTAGTATTATAGGTATGTTATATTCACGTCCTTTTTTTGGTTAGTACTTTCATATTAAGGATTTGTTCTCGGGTGCCCCTTCCTTTTACAAAAGCCAGTTTGTTCTTCGGGAATTTCTTTAGACATCCGTGCATATAGTCGATTATTAAGTATCCGCAGTAAAATCTTACTTGCATGTGAGAAAAGGATTACTGTCCGATAGTTCTTGCATTTTGTTTTCTGTTCTTTCTTATGTATAGAAATGTGTATTGATTGGTTCCCGTCCTTCGGCCGGCCACCTGTTACCTATCTTGCATTGTCCAATTCATTAATTTTAAGTCTCCGGAAAGAAGTTTCGCTTTTTGATAAAGATCATGTTGTTCATTTTTATCTGCGTGATATTTCCTCGCATATTTTATTCGGGAAAGTATTTTTGTCTTTTCTGCAACTGTTTTTTATTTCTCGGTTTAATGTTTTCCATTTTGCAGGCTTCATGTTTCAGCATTGTTCTCTTTTCAATCAGTTCCATTGTTCTGTCAGATAACCATGGTTTGCGCTTAATTCCTCTTTACCATTTCTCTATTTGCCGCTACTACTATAACGTCTGATTTCAGTTGCATCCACTGTGCTTTTGCAGAAACCGGTTCTATATCGGGTCGTTGTGATTCTGCTATGGTTTTTGTAAAAATTTGACTGTTTCCAACCGTTAATCTTTGACGAATTTTTGGTTTTACAGGGGCTTTTAGCCTACCTTTCATGTACATAACTAATAGACTACGGTCAGATCCACATTCTGCTCCTGGTCGCACCACTACATTTTTGTAAGACGATTTCCAGCGTGGTCGAAGTAGAAAGTAATCTATTTGATTTCTGTATTTTTATTACCAAGAGATATCTCCATGTACCCAATCTCCTCGCAACGATGTTTGAATTTTGTGTTTGCTACCATTAATCCTGTTTTCAATAGCAAAGTTTATCAATCGTTCTCCCCTTTCGTTACGTTTACCAAGACCTTTCCTACGAATTCTTTTATGTGATGGTTGTCTTAGCATCTTCCAATCTTTGCATTTAATAATGAACATTTCTTGACTACGGATATCATCTATTTCCTAAAAAAAAAAAGTTTTTTACAATCGTAAAATAATTTTTGTAAATTGCATATTTAAGTATTTTTTTTTTTCATTTTATATGTTTATAAATTTGTATATTTTTTATACTTTGTACCTCCGGGGAACCGGAGCTGTAAGCGGTATGGGGCGCGTCCACAGGTGGCGGATAGTGGAATGGCCTACAGATGTGTAGGTTAGCTGCGAATAAGACGTTAGTCAAATAAGCAGTCGCGGACCAAGAGCGGCTACTGGTGGAAAGCCTCAGGCAGGTGGTGATTCCAGTAGCGACAGTTAGATAGGCAATTTACAAAAATTACTTTTACGATTGTAAGCATTTTTTATATTATCGGATGTTTTTATCTATAGCTATTGTGTTATTATTAATGTATAGATTTTACCTATATTGTTGTACTGTTTTCGTTTATTTTTATTTTAATATTAGAAAATTAGACTTAAATATAATAAATTCAATCTTCTTAAAATAAAACCACATTTTCTATCACGTTTACGTCGTATAATTACGAACAGATTATATTATTAAGGTCGCAAATTATCTTGCCGTATTATGAGATATTTGTGTTGTATATTAAATACATTACATAATATATGAGTTTTTTGATGCGACAAGTATTCTTTCGCAAAACTTACTTTTGATTGTAACTATCAGTGAGTGATACTTTATCTGATGTCCAGTAGACAACCAACCGTTATAAGCGGTATAAATTATCTGAACATGATAAAAATTTTGCAACGCAGAATGAGGAATTATAATTTTACTGAAAACGTCACCGCTAAAACAAGAGTTTCTCGTCTTTTTTCCTATAAGCGTTATTATTTATTTTTGTACTCTAATATTAACTTTAAATTGTTTGACTACCGAAATACTTTTTTTGTTCGATCAAATAAAATTATATATAGTATTATTCGTATAAAATTTTTAAATGATTTAATATTTGAAGTGAATTCTTTTAAATATGAATTAAAAACCAGTAATTTTATTTGATTGAACAAAAAGCTTTTCGATAGTCAAACAATAGTTAATATTAAAGTAAAAAATAAATAAAATGAAACACGGTACATCTAAATTATAAATAAACTTTAATTAAAATAAATTAAATAAAAATACTCTTCGCGCAGTATCACTATATATTTAAAAACACAATTGACTAGTTTCGCTAGCTACAGTAGATTAAATTATAAATAATAAAACTGTTTTTAAATATATTATGAAACCGTATAGAATATTTTTATTTTACTGATGTTTGTTCAATATATATCACCCAAGAAGCGCTAAAGATATGGAAATTATCGCCAAAGAAGTAATATATGTTTTTTTTTTTAACTTTAACCAGAAAGTAGCATAACACCGGAACATGATGTTATAACATCATACAACAGTCGAACTATTCAAATATTATATAATGTCGGTTACTTGTCACTATAAAAATAAAATTCAAATTAGGAGAGAAGAGTTCTATTCATCTGATTAATATGTAATTATAGGAAACATTATCACATACTGGGGAATAAGGAGAGAAATAATGTTAAGAAAACATATTATTTATAGACAAGGCTTAAACACTTAAAAATCGCAGAAATCATATTTTATTGTCAATCCTTACGGAACTTTAAGTGACTCTTTGGGAGTACATAGCTACAGTTACATCCACTGACCATTTTTCCGTATGGTTTTTTGTTTTCCCCCTATTGCGTGTGAGTAATCCTTCGATATGGTGGTTATTCGTAACTATCAATGGATAACAAACAGAGATGGATTTATGAAACTAACAAGCATTGCGAAATATAGGTCACATAAAGATCACGATAATAAATAAAAAATTTAACAATTATTGCCGTTATTCATAATGTAGATATACCACGAGCTGTTTACTAGTCTGAACGGTGCTAACATGTTACGCCTACAAATTTTAGCAAATAAAAGGAAATTCCGTTATACGTTTATGTATAAAAATTTTCCATTGGCGATTGTTGATTGTCTTATTTACCACATTCACTTATCAGATTATTTAAATATTTTATCACTTTGATAATTTTTCTAAATTGCCTATTTAAGTATCTTTTTTACATTTTATATTTCTAGAAATTTGTATATTTTTTATCTATTTTTTACAAATGGCTTAATCATTGTGGTTGTTCGTGAAAAAAAACATAGTGGCCGTTTTAATATATTTTTTACGCCAATTTAAGGGAATTTCGCTATAAATTTATGCATATACATATTTATGTATAAGTGTACGAAATTTATGATCAATTTGTTCGAAAGAGAAATTTATGATAAATTTGTGCGAATGAGGAATTTATGATTCTACTATTCATACGTACATCATGTTGCCTAAGTACGTTTTTATCGTCTCTCCCCCCCCCCCCCCTTAGGGTACACGATGTAAAGTATATCTGGATTAGATTTGGGCCAGTAGTTCTGTTTGTTTACGAATCCGGATAGCTGAAAATGAGCTTTATCGCTTATCAGAAGATTGTTTAAATCGAACTATTCGTCTTCGATTTTTTCCAGCGGCGTTTCAGAGGAAAGTTTTCATTGCGCATAGTCGGTACTTTTTAATTCCCGAGTTATTGCCAGTTTATAATAAGGATGAAATTTCAAATCTTCCAGCAATATACAGCGAACAGATTCTCTCGACAGGTTTGAAGAAGTATCACGAAGCCTAGCTGAACCGTCCGGGACTCAGAACGAACTCGATCGATGTTTGTGGGAATATTTTTTTTTTTTTTTTTTTTTTTTATCCGTTGCAGAAAGTTTGCAATCTACCTTAAAATTGAATCGCCGAAAATACATAGGATGTCACTAAAATCTCTCATGTGTACACTGAACGTGGAGCACGCGGTTATATCAGTGTTACCAATTGCGTTATTGAAAAAACAAAACCGCCGTCTATACATCGATTTCTTTGTACTAAATTTAAGTATATTTTGTTTTTGCAAATGTCTGTATCCTAGAGATATTTACATCGTAAACCGATGTTTTTCAAAATTAATTTTACCTTTGCCGAGATTTTTAACGAGATTTATTATTTATTTGGCAAAATTTTAATAATTTAAAGCAACCGAACGGGTTACGTGGGGAATTTATGTAATATTTCTCTATTTTATTATATTATCTGGGTTTATTCTTTTTATTAATGCGAAATAAATATTCGGTCGAATTATTATTATTATTATTAAAATTCGCTATTTAGAAATTTGTCAAAGTAGATGGGAAGAAGATAATGCCGGGGGCGACACATTCACAGCTTAATATCCCAATCTAATACTTAGATATAGAATCAAAATTAATTCCGATTTCTACACTACTCAATTATTAAATTATTACCGGAGCGTGGAAAAATATTGGTCTTATCTAAATGACAAATGCGAGTATAAACCGCTGACCCCGTATGTATACTCTTTGTACATCTTATCTCGGATTACTTAAGCGTATAAAAATAAATTTAACTTTCAAGACGAATGCGCTGACCATCAATTTTGAATATTGTCTTTCGATGTGCTACATAAGAAGTTCCAGAAATTCTGCTAAAAACCAGCACTTTGCGGAACAGTTATAAAAACTTTTCTGTACGTATGGACTGAATATATTTCTGCGCGTATGCATGCACGCGTGTATGCACTCGTACATAAAATATGTGTGTATATAGATATTTTTTTTAATATATTACGTAAATTGCAATCTGGTTGATGCGACTGAGGTATGGATCATGACAGGATGGGAAATGTCATTCAGCACTCCAATCATTTAAACTGGCGGGGAAGGTCTAAGGATGTGTATTAATCGGCGAGATTCGTTGAAATGATCTAATAAATCTATCGCCAGCTGGTTAGGGTGTGATCCTCTAACCTGTGCAAGTAACCTTTACTGCTATCCCGAACTAGTTCACGCGCATTTGATACGTTTAGGTTTCGATGCAAATTATCGTCTCGTACATAGCAGGGAGCACCGGGCTATTATCGGTATTTTTGATCGGGATCGCTGCACCATTTTGATATTCGATATTGATGCTATCCTCTAGAGTGATATATGTCCACACCGGCTTAATTCTTACATTTAAACATTTAGTCCGTCTAAATTAAATTATAAATATTACCTCGTTTAAGAGTTATTAGTGCTCGTTTGTAGAGATTCGACGACTGGGAGCGAACCTACAGCCCATCCGAAAATGCGAGTGTTATTATTGTATAATGTAGATTGTAAAGGGGGTGTAGAATATTGTTTAGGCCTAAACTGGCGGTGCAGTGTATTGCATCTCTGTAAACAAAACGAACGGTGAAACATTAATTTGAATGATAAACTATTAATAAAAATTATTATTATTTAAACCCATTCTGTTCATTGCTGAAAAGAACAGTTCTTAGGAATATTTCTAATAATAATTTGAATAAATCCATTTTAGAGTCGATGGCCAACAATTTAACTCCGGAGTCTGTGAAAGTAGGCTCGTTTAATAAAGGATTCTTACTAAATAACGTGATTGTATTAAGTTTTTTTATGCGTGTGGGAACGTGGAAATTTTTTATTAAAATAAACAACAAAAAAAAAGTTAAAATCAATAAAATATATTTCACGAAGAAAAAACTTTTAATTATTTTTCTTTATTTTATTTTAATAAAAATTACACTACATTCCACATTCTTCAAATTATCAAACCTGATTACGTATGAAATATTTAGTTAATGATAGCGATATCGATACGATGTTTAATTATTTGAAAACTATGATGAAACTTAAAAAAAAAACAAGAACCAAAAAGTGTTTATATTATAATATTATCCCTAATTATGCTAAAGTCGTTATTAATAATAAATATTAATTGTAAAGTAACGAAAATTGTTAAAGATAAAGCAAAATAACACGGATCAAATCAGAAATAGATTATTTACACGGTGAACTAAAAATATTAATTAAACCAAAAAATATAGATTAATTTAATATAAAAAATAATTATGTAGAAGAAATATATCGATTAATTATATCGTAATTAAGAAATAATTATATAAAAAGGGAAAAAATAAAAAATAAAACATCGCAATTCCGTAAATAAATAACTAAATTAATTTAGTAGAACAACAGAATCCTAGAATTAAAAATATTTATCGCAAGTTTGCAGATAGAGTAGGTAATTTATCGAATGTACGTTTAAGGGAAAACGATAAAAAGTTATACTTAACAAATGATTAAAATATATAAATAATAATCGTTTAAATCAAAAAAGTATTGAGAAATTAGAGAAAATTGATTTTTCATAAAGAAAAATTTTTTTTGTTTTTAACTTATTTTTATTGTTTATTTTAATTCTAATCCCCGTATTTTTACTTAGCCAAACTCGTTAGTTCGTAAATTACGGTCAGATTCCAGTTATTTAAGGTCACATTGCAGTTCGCGTGCCAGCTATTTGAAAATGTTCGGTGGTAGCATAAATGGGATTTTTTAAAATTTTTTTTTAATTATCCGTGCCGTGTACTGCTACAAAGGCTAAAAGCACGACGTCTATTATTCCGTTTTTATAGGTGTGAAGATAATAACGAGGAAAGTTATAACAGTATTTTCATTTTCAAGTAAAAGGATTTCATTAAGTGTGTTAGGAAACTGCAATGAAGAGCGAGTAGAGTTATACAGAGAACAGTTAAGAGGTGAGCTATAGTGATTTGAACATTACAGGTTGAACAAGTGGGAGGATCGATTTTTGGATAGGATATAAGAATGAGTCTAACGAGTATTGTGTGTCTTGCGCGATGAACACGTTGAATAGGCCAAATGCAACTATGTTTAGGTAAACCGTAAAATCTGATTGTTCCTTAAATTTATGGAACATGCAAATATCGGAACATGTTGCTGGAAGTAATTCTGCCGGAGACATGAAGGCGGCTTCTTTCGCAGCTAGATTTGCTTCTTCATTCCTTCCATATCCCCAAAGTCCAGAAATCTAAAGTACACGGTTCATTTAAAAAAAAATGCAATTAATATAAACTGCAGAATTGCAAATAGTTCACACGATAGAACACTATAGTAAGGCGTAAATGGGTAATGGACTGTGTCATCGTTATACACGATAGTACAGCGCGACCTTCATTTTTTAATCCATCTGCATAGTATAAATATGCTGTATCGAGCAAGAAATTTATTAATTTTCTGTTGAGATATGTTTTAGTTCTCGGAGCAGTATAATGCAAGATCCGTATTATGACAAGGTTTGTATTCCAAGGAGCTAATGGATCGATAGGTGTAATTGTTAGGTGATCACAAGTGGCGCGGTTTTTATTTTGTATATTCTTATACGGTAATTTTGAATCTTTCACGATGTCAGCAATTTCTAATGGCAGTTGCTTAAAACTAAGTAAGCCTATGTAAAATTTGATGATGACATAGTGGCGACATAGATCTAGGGGTAATTCATTTGCTTCATAAATCATAATACAGTTGGATAATTGGCGTGCGGGGAAAGCTTCGAGAGCGGGACGAATTGCTTTTGATGTATTACATTGAAGGAACGTAATTGTGTTGGTTTAGCAGATGAATAAGCTGTAAATCCGTAATCACATTTGGAACGTATCAAGGTTCTGTAAATTTTTAATAATGAGCCTTTACACCATAAGAAGTATGCGATAGTTTGCGCAGTAAATTTAATCTACATGAGCAAGATAAGATGTTTTATTTTCCAAGTCAGTTTGTTATCAAAATGTAACCCGAGGTAAGTAATATTATCTGTACACGGGATAATTGCGTTATTCATTGTGATATTATGTTGTTAGATAGTGAATTGATTTCGTTTTTGAATCAGAAAACTGTAAACCGTAATCTTCTGACCATTTCGGTAAATTGTTAGTGGTATTTTGCAAAGCTAACTTCCCGATAACTGTATTTTTGCATGATATGAATATTAGTAGATCATCAGCAGACAGTGCTGCACGAATTGGAGATTTAATCTCGTTTTATATTGAATTAATGATAATATTAAATAATGTTGTACGAGCGCAGAATCTTGAGGGATTTACAAGACTTAGGTTGTTAGATGTTATATTACCAATTTTTTCCAAAAAATTTCGATGATTCAAGAAGTTGTTATATAATTCCTCGAATGTTCCAGTTGTGTAGTTGTTCCATTATGGTATGTTTCAAGACAGTATCGAATGGTAAAAATATTGCCAGAAGATGTTCGCGTTTTGCGAAAGTATTTAGAACTGAGTTCTGCAAGTAGAGTTAAACGACTAGGCATAGAACCACGTTAAATTTTTTTTTTAAATATTTATTTATTTATTATCTTTAGTTCTATCTGTTCTAATTATAATTTTAATATTATAATTATATTTCCGATTAGCGTTATTGTACGTTTTAAAATAATAAATACGTCCCCGTGTAAAATTTTAAATAAAACGATTTGATTCGATTTTAATCATTTCCCCGACGATTATTTAAACGTGTTTTTAAACTTCAGCATCCTTTAGTGGAAAAAATTCTTACACAGGCAGCATCTTATAAAGAAGAAATAACTGTGATGCGGATATCGTAAGGAAGTCGGACTGAACACAATGGTCGATAAAGCGGCTAAAGAATCCGTCATCGTAGTACCAGCTCCAAACTTACCAATTTCAGAAAAAGACTTCATGAATCGGGTACGCAGTCAACTGCAGTGTCAAACAGTGTCAAGATTCTCACGTCTACCGCAGTTCACTACGGATCGGAAGACTGGTCGGAACATTTCAGTAGGAAATATGAAGTCGCTCTGTTCCGCATACGCCGTGGACACACACTTCTTACACACAATCATTTCTTTCTAGGCCAGAGTGCACCGTTATGCTTGTCATGTAACATACCACTTACTATTCCTCACATTCTTCTATCGTGTCCTTTGGACACAGCTCACCGTCTTACTGTTGGACTTGCATCCTCTCTAACCGAAATCCTACAGTATTTACCATCTGCTGAATCTAAACTTATAACTTTCCTTACTTTATCCAACCTTCTCCCCTTAATCTAACTATCCTTCCGTGCCTCTGACCTTAGAAGCAGTGTAACGTTAAATAAATAACTGAATTTGTCGGAGAAAAATTCATACTATCATTTTTATACACCTCCGGGGAATCGAATTTTACATTTATCGATCCGTACGATACGGAATAAAGTTATACCAAGAGGGGGGGGGCGAGCCAAAAATCGAATTCGCCAACGTGACTGAAGGCGTATTACCGAGATGATATGGTCGTCTAATACGGTCGTCGAGAATAATCGACGATCGATGGAAGATAAAACGATTGCGTTATCTTCGGAAAAAGTTTCGATTCTAAGATACATTAATGACCGGTGGAAGAAATTTATGGCGACCATAATAATAATAATATACAATCGGTCACGTATATAACATGCATATATAAATCGAGTGTTAGTGAGGAGAATATTTTTCAATTTCAGAAGAAGAAGGAAGAATTAGATGATTTAGACGAATGTGGTGGTACGGAGTAATAAGTTGAAGTAAAAAGGTATATTGCCCGCAGCTACTTACCGAACTGATACCCGATTGTTGTAAATACTACTAATGATTATAGTCTAATTGCGTATTACTCCGCACTGATTATATATAGAAGGCATATAAATAACGTGAATATATATTCAGGCGTTCATTTTCTCGTGTATATTATAATCTATTTGCACGCGTAATAAGTATAATAGTGGCCACGAAGTTGAAGCTCTTTAAGAGTATTTTATCTAGAGCACATTTCAGATTTATTTTATATTAGACGTTTCGTTCGACCACGTACGTATTATAGAAAATGGGTGTGCGTACGTTTATATAATATATTTTCGAAGAACCTATTAAAATAGTTCGCATATCCGCCACTAGATAACAGTACTTCCGAGTAATTAACAATGTTATCGCGTAAGTGATATGATATCGTTATTTCGCGCATAGTTAACTGTACCACATTCACTTATCGTCATAGTACCCGGACTCTCTATTAGGTCGTGTGATGGCACTTTTAAAAATGATCGTTTCGTCTTAAAATACAATAGTATAAGCCTCATTTTCTTCCACATGTTTATATGCGACTGTTTAATATATAATTTTTCAAGATTCTACGTGAAGAATTGTGAAAGAAGGGTGTCATTATTTAAGCACTTTATGCTGGTTTCTAAAGAAGATTCATGGCTGATAATGTACAAATCTAATGTCAGTATGCAGAAAGACGCGGTTCTGTAAAATTCGGCTTAGTTTACATATCGCGTTAACTTCACCGAGGGAAATTAAACACGTTATGTAATTCGTACCTAGATGAAAGTACGTGTCAAGTTGTATCCCGTAATGAATTTTTCAATATTTATCGAATATCTGTTGACGTATTTTAACGGCTCCTAGCATGTCGCACGGTGTATCATACAAAATTGTTAGACAGACTTTTGTATATCTGGGCTTAATTTTATAATAATGACAATAAAATAATTATATATATATATATATATATATATATATATATATATATATATATATATATATATAATATTTTATTAATAACGATAAACAAATATATGTATAATAAGCAGTTTCGAAATTACTTTCAAGCAGAAGCATTTTTTATAATTCATCAACGGCAAGGTCTTGTTGCTGCAGCCATTGTGTGTCCTGTTGATAGTCACTGTCCGCTTGATATTTACTTATATTCAAGCAATCGTATATATTCTTCATTATAGATGGTCTTGATCTTCTTCTTGACCTTTTGTCTGTAACTTTAAGGTCTATCACATATTTTCTAGAAAGTTATTACGTCTTATTACACGTCCTAACAGTTTTTCTTAAACTTCTTTCTTCATTTTTTCCTTCTAGGAAATATTTTGGTTTGTTCTCATTTCTCTTTCCAAAAAGTTTTAGTTATTCCGCGCCAATTCCACGTCACCGTTGCATTCAGTTTATTTATTTTCCGCTCATTGAATAGAGCACATTCCAAACATGCATATCAAATTTTTTTCCCGGACCTTTATACCGAAGTTCTTATTTATTAATATTGACTTTTTTGTTATTATACGCGCATTTGGTTTGTCTTATTAGTATTTTTTTTTTTGGCCCCAGTTCGTAATACACGATGACGGGGTAAATGTATGAGTAAAATTGAATACAAGTGGAAATTATATGTAATAAACTGAAAAGAACCCATCCATTTAATGGCGCTCTAATCGGTTTATTTTACAATAAAGGTTATTTATATGTTATTAATTAATTAGTATAATTGTAAATGTATTTTTCGATAGTTTATTTCAGCTAAAAGTATTTAGGTTTAGAATGTGGAATGTAGTGATTTTTTATTACTTTAATTACAAAAATCAGTTAAAATTACTAAAACTTTATTTTCTTGAGTTTTAGTGATTTTAACTGATTTTTGTAATTAAAGTAAAAGTATTAAAGTTTATAAATTCCTTATTGACTAATTGAGTAACACGAATAATGACTAAAATCAGTACTACTACAGTTACACGTCCTAAAAAGTATACGCTTGGTATTATAAGGTAGATTTGATATTTATTTGAATGCGTTATACTTGTATAGATATATTCTTTAAACATACCACGATGCTCGGTAATAAACTGTACGACGTTAAAATAATTTAGTGTAAACACTACGTTATTTAATCGATCGTCTGTATACTAGGACAATATTGTTCAATGTATTCTACCCAAAACATTTGATATTTTGCACTATAGTGATCACAGTTTTAAATTGTTTTCGCGTTCATATTTTTTCATCGCGTAAATAATAGCGATGTTTTTGTATTATTAAATTCATGCTGTATCTTTACGTCATTCTTGATTAAGAAAATATTTATTTGATTTCGAATATTAGTGGTTTAATGCCAGCAATGATTGACATTTAGCTAATCGTTCTATACGATTTAATTAACCTAACTGCGATCATTCTCTGAAAAGTGATTAATTTCTTCTGAAATCGTTTTATGTTTAGCATTTATGTTAGGCATAATTACACTTTTATATAGAATTAATCCCTTCTTATAATTTATTCTATTATTGTTATTTTATTGAATATATTTTACTTGTAATATAGTTGAAATGATTATAAAATTTTAAATTCTTAAACACCCCTAAGTATTTAGTTCGTGTGACATATTGTATATTTAAACCATATTGCATTAAATTTAATTTCTTGTTTTTTTAATCTCATCTTTTAATATCCGTTACGTTTCTATTACGCTCTGTTATCACACTTCCTACATAACGTAGGTCTCTTACGTTTATCTACCGTCGCCAATACGCTTAGAAACTATGTAAGTGAAGAAACATTAATGGTAGTATGCTTTAATCGAATCGAGACTACTGGAGTGCAAGCATGGGGAATAGCAAAAAAATCGTATGCGAAGAAAATAGGCAGGCTTCAAAGGAAATGCCTCAAACTAATATCTAAAACGAGTGAGGAATCACTAAAATATATTTATTTATGAAATTGCGGGAATATTTGACCAAACAAAAGTGCCTGAGAGATGAAAAAAATGAATTGTCAGATTATAGCATAAGGAAAACCTTGAAATATAAAATGCCACTAATGAAAACAAAATATAGAGAACAAACCGATAGCTACATAATAGCAAAAATGTTAATATCGGATGAAATATTAAATGAAAAAAGATTAGGTTGCTTAAAACAAAAGATAAGAACAACACGACGAAAATATTTAATGAAACAGCGCATTAGTATGATTTAATTCAATGAAGAAAGGAAAAGAACAAAATTTAACGCGAAAGAGAAGGATGGCCTGCTACTACAAACTGAGATAAACTGAAACGAGGAAAACAAATGTATGAGAGAGTAATTGTGAGTGTACATGTGAGTGACTGAAGAATAAAAAAAGTGTGCGTGTGTGAATGAAGCAACAATATAAAATTAAGGAGCTCGTAAGACAAAATGTACATTACTAAAATAAGATATTAAGACAAATTGTACATTTTACACAGATTGAATGCGAGAGAAAGCGAATAAATACATATAAATCCGTCGACAAGCAACTGCTCGATAATAATAAATTTTAACAACAACGGATGTGTGAGAGTGCGAATGTGCATGCACTGATTTTTGTTTATTTTAATTTTTTCACAAAAAATATTTTTATTTAACGCGTTTTTACTGATCATTTTTTCTTTTTATTAATATTTATTTTCCATTTATTTAATTCCATTTTAATCGCATTTTTATTCTTTTCCGATTGGAATAGAAGTATTAAAATGTAATTAATGCCAAAAAAATTCAACGTACAAACGGAACTTTAATATATTAACACGTATAATACGATAAGAGCTGTTTCGATTAATCGTGTGGTTGACTTCTTTGTAGTGCTATACGATTGGAAAGTTTAAAAATCGTTGATATAAATCGAAGTTGTTCCAGTATTCCGTTACAACTTCCCAGATAAAACAATTTAATAAAGAAAAATCGAAAAATCTATCTTAATTTCGCGAAGCGACAAATCATTGTCGATATTCCCTAGAATTAAATTTTTTTTTAAATAATTTTTTTGGAAATATTATTAATTTTTTTTCTGTTAGGTATTATCATAATTCGCGATACTTCGACTAATGTGGGTTAATAATATGGTATTACTTTATTTCCAGCAGTTTATTTTTTCTTACAATCTACAATATCAACTATCCTGGTTTTATTTCGTGTAGCTTTGAGAACCGTTCTTCCGAACTGTTCAGAGCACTCCTCCCAACTTGGCTGGCAAATAGTTCTTCCGTGTATGCTCCTTTGAATGAGTGATGGTTTTATTCGAACTTGCGTTAATATTATTATTGTTATTGTTAATATTATTTTTTAATTAAAATAAGCGTAATGATAAGTTAAGGAAACAGTTGAGAATATACGACATCTCTCGGAGAAAACATTTATCATTTGTAGCGCTGGTCGAACGATTATTTAACCTGCGGCTACTGGGCGGCTTTGAAAAAGCGATACGACCTTACCGCGGATTATTACAACCGGTAGCCTGGGAGAATTCCGAAGTGGTACAATTTAAATGCGTCCATTAAATGATTTATAAAGCTGAATAACACGCCGGTATCATCTACAAATTAATATATGCATATATATATATATATGTATGCATGAAGTGAAAGAATGCTACGTGAATAGCTAATTTATATGTTCCTAAAATACAGGAACAAACACACACACACACACACATGTAGATTTATATATATATATAATATATGCATGCTCTCATATATATATATACATAAATAAAATCGGTATGCGTTTTACTACCACAGTGATGTAAATATTGTTATTTACTGAATATATTCACTCCCTTAAATATTAATCTCCGAGTCCGGTCTCCAATTTAGATCGCACTCAAAAAATATGTTATCATTTTTTATCGACATTAAAGGGAAAGATTGAAACTTTAATACACCTATATATATATATATATATATATATATATATATATATATATTTATTTATTTATTTTAACATATACATTACAATTAAAACAAAAACTGTAGTAGCATGCAAATTTTTGCTTATTGCTACTAGTAGCGATTATCTATAAATGTACTTAATTTTAAATATTTCCAAGATAAAAACCGGAAATTGGTTTAATAAAATAATTCCATTCGGTTTAAGCGTACAATCAATACTATACAACTGCCTCAGGTGATCATATTTGTTACACTTGTATAGTATATGTTGCACATTTTCAACTACATTACACTTGCAGTTGTAACATTTATTATACATATATATATATATATATATATATATATATATATATATATATATATATATATATATATGTATATATAATATATGTATGTATGCTTATGAAATAAAGTGATTTTTGAAATAAAAAATGAAACAAAGTTAAAATCCGGGAAGTAAATAAGAAAGCTCCATATTCAGTTTGAAATAATAGCGTTGATCAGTCGTTCTTACTATGCACAGACTCTCTTGTAGCATTACAGTTCACTAGTGATCTTTATGATCCTAAATTATACCTCCTGGCTAAAGAATTTGGTCATTAGATTATAACATCTAATAATCATATAGTTCTCGCATGAATCTCCGCGCATGTCGGCATACAAGACCAAGCGTGCAATGCTGCCAGAGATGACACATTGTTTCAACCATTTCCGCTCCTGACTACACCAATGAAAGACCCCCAGACTTATATAAAATCCTCAGTGCGTAAGTCATGAAACCTCTAGTGGTCCGCACTTCCACTTATTAACAAATTTCGGTTCGAGATTCGTAGAGATGATGTCCTGCGTCTCACTAATATCTCCACGCAGTTATATCCTAAAAAATCTTCCTCCTCCTTTATGTCTAACCTGTAATGTTCTCCTTACCGTCCATCACATTCTCCTTGAATGCGTGCAATTCAATTCCGAACTATCAATCCTCGACACTAAACATTTTTTCCTACACTAACAATGCTTCCAATAACTTATTAAATTTTCTTAAATCCTCCAATTTTTATCATCTAATTTAACAATCCGCCCTTCCTCCTTTCCCGTGCATCTGACCTAAGTGTAGTACACGGCACGTAAATCTATAGGTAATCTACAGGTAATTTAACATAAAAATAAATAAATAATAAATAAATGATATAATAACGATATGAAAAGTAATATATGAAAAAGAAATACTTCGCTTAAAAATAACAAACAACCCGCAAACATCTAGCGCATCTAGTTGGAGGCTCGATCAAGTTAAGAGTATATTTTTTCATCTATTACTTTCCGTATTGTTACGATGTATGTTTATTTAATATTATTTATTTCAATTACCTTTTATCTTAACTTAAACATGATGTAACTTCCGAAAAGTATTTTTATTAACTATTAACAATTGTTTGATTTTTTAATGTTATGTATAATATATGAGGACCAGTCTTGCTCTCGTTTACATCATAAGTTATAATGAAGTTTTTTAATCATAATAAGCGACTTTATATAATATTTATGACTTATTTGTTTCGTGAAGCGTTTGGTAAGCCTTAAAAATTAATTTTAAGTACATTTATTTAATTACTTAATTCGGGTATACCTTTATTAAAATTTGATGAAATTTTGCGGTGGTTTGTTTATCGTGACGCTGTTCAAATTAGAGTAATCAGTGTGGTCAGATTTTAAATGCAATAACACTTAAATAAACCTAAATAAATTTCGAATATTTAATTCAATTCTAAATTTAATTTCGAAATCGAGCAGCTTTAAAATCGAAAATGAACGAAGAACATTTTAAGCAGTTATTTGGGGCTATTAATAATCCAAAGAAATAATTAAAATAAAATCGATTAAAGTTGAACTAACATATTTAATTTGCAAAATCAAGCGACGGATATAGAAATTCTAAATTTAAACGCGAGAACCAAAAATATCGAAAAGAAAACGCAAAAAAGAAGAATATTGTTGTATACGGATTAAAGGATGACGGAACTTTTGAATCAACAAAAGACTCCATACTGGATGTTACAAGTGTAATATAAAATACACCTTAAAATAGATTGATTACGTACAGAAGATAGGAAATCAGCAATCGAAAGCGAGGCAGTTTGTTTTTGTTCGCAACTTGTAAAAACTGAAGTTACGAAAAATAAAAATAGACTTAAAATTTTTATCGCTAACGATCGGTCGAAAAAATTAGAAAATTTAATACCTTTGATGAAGAATTTTAGGAAGGAAGGTTAAGATGCACAAACCGTACAAAATATGAATTTAACCTTTTAAGCAGCACATTATAAAATTTTCACGTAAAATTATTTATTTTATATAGTTGTTTATTACGCAATACTGATTCTTAGGTGAACTGTATATAATTTTCAATCTATTTATATAAATACATTTAAAGTTGAAACATTTTACATCAATAAAAAATTTCGTTAACATTAAAATTTCATGTACCATATAGTGGACACCGTGATTGAAAGGGTTAAAGACACTAACGGTGGAAATGTAATCGAAGTTTTTAAAAGAGAAATCAAAAAAAACCTCGGAAAGTACAGATAAATGTAAAAAGAAATAGCCTAAATTGCCTCCCACTCAACAGCCACTTACTTATTAAACGAGAAAACTGAAACATAGTTCCGGTCTATTGATCCCCGTGGCAGACTGTAAAGATCGAACCCTACCCTGGATTATGTACAAACTCATAAATAATGTAAAAAGTTGTCCACCGACAATGTTCATAAAACAGAAAAGAACATTTATGTTTGTTGTTTAAATACGAGAACATTAAAAATCGAAGAAAAGTTTCTAGAATTAGAAAACGCACTGAATGATATAAAATGACGTATGATTGATTTAGCCGAAATTATAAGACTGAAACAAATCATACCCGAACGAAATCAAGGTAATATTTTGTTCCATTCGAGTAATAATAATAGGCAAGGAGTAGAATTTTATGTAAACTTATAAGTTAAAATCTGCTATCGACGAATTTAAAGTAATTTAAAGTAATTAATGAAAGAATGTTAAAATTAAAAGTTAGTTCAACTGAAATTAAGTTCGTCCAATACAGTTTGTTGCGAGTCAGGAAGAAAAAAATATCATTTATAACGAAAAGTCATGGATGAAAATGATTATAATAAAACAATAGTAGTTAGTAATGGGCGATTAGCAGAAAAAAAAGATCGTAGGTAACTTTACTGTCGGAGACAGAAGTGATAAATGTCAATGATTGCTATAATTTTTTCTAGGATATCATTGAGTAGAATTAAATCATCAAGGAAACTCGGCGATCTACGAAAGGTCAAATATGTGAATTAGATTATATTTTAATAAAGTACGATGTTAATTTTTGCAAATTTGAGATTATTAACGGATCGAAATTCGATTCAGATCACCGTCTACTGAGAATAAAAATAGAATTACCGGACGGTTTTATTGTAACAACACTTCCTAAAGCTTTACGGCCTGTATTGCAGGATTTAAATATAATAATTAAATATAGAGAAGCCATCGGAGATAATGCTGGAATTGAGGAAGACATCAATGTATTTTATAATAAACTTATAATTATAATGGCAAATGCTCATAACGAAGTCATTAAAAATTATACAAACAAAATCAAAAGAACGAAACTATCTCATTCAACAATAAAAATATTGCAGTCAAGGAAAGAATTGAAAAACTATTAAAAATACATAATACGAATATAATCGAGCACTGTGAGACAAAGAAACTAGCGAGAGAACGAATTAGAGAAGATATATATTTTGAAAAGGCATCAGAAAAACATTTACCATCTTAAAAAGTTCGGAGAAAATTATTAGACGGAAAAAAGTGGATAGTAGGAATACAAGATAAAAATGAGGTAATAGCCAATAGTAATAAAATATAGAGTTAGTATCAAAATATTATAAAGAACTATATAAAGATGGCGAATTAGTTATTACTATTTACGATCATATAGAAGCTGATTGGTTCGTTCCGACCATGGTTCAAGTTAGTTGACAAGTTGATTAACAAGTTGCTGCAAGATGGATACTTGAACAGAATATCTATGTTTTGACGTCAGGATGACGAGTTATTGCTGGTCCAAGTATACTGCCCTGAGGCACCCCGGCATAAATACTGTAGTGGGTCGAGAAAACGTCGCCTTCTTTGATACAGAAATATTGTTCCGATAGATTAAGTAATAAATAAAGGTTATGTGGTAAAAACGTTTTTAACTTAAATAGAAGCTCTTCATGGCACACACACGGTCAAACGCTTGAGAAACGTCTAGAAATATACTAGTACGGTATTGCTGCTCTTCGAAAATGGACGATATCATATCAACAACACGATGACACTGATGAGTGATCATTTTGGAAACCGAACTGGTGATCAAGAACGATTTTGTTCCGCGTAGTATTGGATAAAGGCGTTTTAATATTAATTTCTCTAATACCTTTCCATAAATAGGCAGTTATGATGATACTTTCTGACAGGATTTATTAGGTTTAAGTACCATTTTAATAATCGAAAACTTCCGTTCAAGAGGAAAATACATTACTCGTAATGTCGAGTTTTATATATATATATATATATATATATATATATATATGTGTGTGTGTGTGTAAGTAGGAGGGTAGCTCGTTTTGGTAGATTTTTAAAAATGTCAGAAGTGATAGAATCAAACCTCGGAGTTTTTTTAGTTTTCAAGAGTTGTATTATGTATTTTACATCAACTGGACTAAATGATGAGATAGGTGGTGATAATTGGAGTGGTGCATTCAGCTCCTGTGAAATGTGCATAGCATGTTGATTATCAATACTGTCCTGATTAGGAGTGAATACGCGAGAGACATATTTTGTAAAAGCTGTAGATTTCTGTTCAGGTGATTTAGTCCAAGAACTATTTCCTAACTATGAGAACCTTCTTGATAATTAAACATACTTTTTGCAGCTAGCCATAAAGTTTTACTTGTTGCTGATAAGGATGCGGTGTAGTTTTGAAACTGTTCATTCCTGAGATTACGGAGCTGCATTTTAAGTATGGAACAACGTTTGCTATACTGGTGTTTAGAAGATTGATATCCAGTTCGATGCCATTCACGTCTGGCAGCTCGTTTATCGCTAATCAGCTGCCTAATGTTGATAGGTACATTTTACCTTTGTATAGATTTTGACTTGAAGGGATTATCGCTAGCGGTCCAAACAGCATGTTGGATATATGATGTAATTTTTCGAACTGCAGAATTAACACACATTCTGATTTAATAATTCAAGTAACAAGTCCCAATTAACTCACGTGTATGTAGAGCCTTGCTGAAGACTTATACGAGGTCGTAGATATACTGTTAACAATAAAGGCGAGTGATCTGAACAGATGTCAAAATGATTATTTATTTCTATAGAATTTTGTTAAAAATGGTTTGAAGAAATGAATACGTCTAGAATATCGGTTTTCTTGTCAATAGCTGTTGGCCAGTATGTAGGTTGCCTCGGGGATGTCAGTATGTAATCATTTTTCAGTGTACAGTTGAGAAATTGAATTCTGCGTGGATTAGTGACTCTAAATCTAAATTGTTTGTGTTTTTAATTAAAATCACCTCCTGCAATGAACTGTGGAGCGAGTTGTTTAAACAGTAACTGAAATTGATCAGATAAGATTTTTGAATTTTGGAGGACAATATACTGAAGCTACATTGAAGCTAGTATACATTGACTACAGTAATCTAGGTTAGTGGAGTGCATACTGAATGTATGGCATGATGTTTAGCTGAATTGCGTAATAGCTATTCTATGTCCTTCATCATTGAGATGATCATCTCTGTAGATAATATAGTCAGGTATCGTGAATTTAGTTTTGCTTGTGAAATGAGTCTCACTAATAAGTGCTATATACGTTTATTATGTAATGTATGATATCATCGAAGTGCCTGCTAAGACCGTTTGCATTCCATAGGATGATTAATAGGCATTCCATTGTGATTGTAGTCGTTTACTTAACAATCGAGGAATAATGTCTGCCAGAAGTGTTGACAGCGATGAAATAAGATAATTAATTATAGTTTTTAATTCATTCAGAAATAACACTCATGTGTCATATTGCTCAGGCGCCATAAGTGGAGTTATTTGAACTTGGAAGCGTACTCGTGAGGACATTTAATTTTTAAATTGATATTTTGGAAGAAGTCCTGTGACGAGTTTGATTATATACGAGTGGCTACTTGAGCACGTGTGCTATTGAATGATGATTCCTGGGGACTAGCAACTTTTTTAGCAGGCTGGAGATGATTTCTCGATAGATTCATTGTGATTTCGAACTTCCTGTATCATATGGCTACGAGGTGATCTACGAATACGTTCGAGATTTTTATGGATAACACAACAGCAATTACGATTTTCATCAAAGCGCGTACACGTCGTGGATCATAGCGCCAGTATTTTTTTTGGCGTGGCCATAAGCCTGGCAATATTTTGTTGATTTTTAATTGTAATCTTAAATTAATATTTTTTCATTTTATATTTTTTATTCCTTTAAATATTCACTCGATAACGGCCTAACAGTCGAAAAGCTTTGTGATTTTTCATTAAAAAAATTTTTAGTGATTTTAACCTTTTTTTGTTATTGTTTAATCACCACGATGAAAAGAAGAAATAATGAAATAGAAATTATTACGAATCGAAAAATGAATAATTAAATAAAATTTAAGTGGATGAATATAATCGTCGAAAAAATCAATTAGCTACTACTACAATAATAACAATAATAATGGCGTAACAGTCAAATTAAGAACACATTTCTTCTTTCATTATGCGTATGAAATTAAACGGAATAAAACTTTATAATAACAATAATAATAATAATAATAATAAAAATAAAATATTCGTTATTTATATTATTGTCGTCTCATTATCGTTTGTAATTATTATTCATTATCATCATTCATTTTTTGAGTTCTAGTCGGTATTATAAAGGTAAACAAAACGAAATCGTATTTTACAAATGGCTTACATTTCGCAATAGTATTCGCGTAAACATTCGACTTGAGAGCCGTTGTTAGCTTACAGCTACAGTCTGTACGCATCCAGTTTTAAATCGTAATTACGTCGGGCCAACTCCTATTTAAATCCGAAACAAATCCAACTGGTCTTCTGTAGTATTTTTTTTTTTTTTTTTTTTTTTATTAGTCATTAATTTTGTACTCGGACAAATTTCGAAGAAATTATTTCCTCTTTTTAATCATAATAATAATCATTACTTTTTTTTTTTTAGATTTTCACATTATTTCATTACGTTATTTTCTATTTTTTGTCCCGCTATTAATTCGACTCGTGCTTTGCAATAAATAACGTAATAAATAGATAAACGTATACAAGCCTGTATTACTTTACATGTTCGACCTATTCCATTCTAATTGGACATGACGAAGAACACAGTACGAAAGAGCGAGTGAGTGAGCGATTTAGGTGTATGTGTGTGTGTGTGGGACATGTTCAGTTTGTAATATTCGTTAGAAAGGACGTTTTAGTGAATTCTAATTTTACTCCTTCTCGTAAATAATTCATTTTAATTAAGTAGATAATTTAATCGATTAAAATTATAAACGATTTCGTCGTCGGTGAAATTAAATTTTAAAATGTTCATCGTGTAACAACCGTCTCTATAAATAACGATCTCTACGTGACCACCATGGTGATTATTTTCCGTCAAATTATCTCTTTTATAGTTCTTTACAATTTTCGTTAGAATAATTCAAATAATAACAAATATAACAATAATAAATATAATAATAATAGTAGTTGATTAAGCAACTCTCTTCAGATACCTCAATGTTGAAAAGCTGCAATTCCATCTATACATCTTCTAATAATCTGTTCGCTATTGTTGGTAAAGTTTTCGAGAAAATCGTTAATCCACTACTTCTATCGGAAATTAGCGATTATAGTCTATTTGAAGACATAGCACAATTTAACGTTCGATCTATGCTGTACAGTTCGTAAATTAGCACCGCGAACAGATTTATCGAAATTCGAAAGATTTGCACTTATATTCTGCGTTTATGTCGCCGGAGCATAACTGCAAATTACTTTTTTAACATCAATATAATAGAGTAATTTTATTTTTAAAAATCAATTGAAAAACTAGTTAAATCACTAATTTTTATTTTCTTGCGAAAAACACAAAGCTTTTCGGCATTTACGCCATTATCGAGTGAACAAATTTTTTTTTTTAAATCATAATTTTAAAAGTATAAATTAAAAATAATTACTTAAAAATGTTTTATGGTGACGGTAAAACTATATTTCGTAAAATTTTATTCCGCTGGTCTGTTCTGTTTATTTTTTGAATTGTTGAAATTGAATGTATTAACATCAATATATTCGTTTACGGTTTTTTTTTTTTTATTGTTTTCTGGATTCTGCAAAAGTTGTATACTGATGGAATTTTAACTTTTCATTTACTGTCGCAATGTACGATATCCAAAAGTCAAATATAAAATATAAAAATATGCAAAACACGACAATTTTTTAAAAAACACAATTTTACAAGTAAAATGAAAAATAAGTATTTGAAATATTTGATAATTAATTTTTCAATTGATTTTTTATAAAAAAATCACTACATTCCACATTATAAAAAAATAATTTTATTTTAGTTTGTCCTATACATACATATATTATATATATATATATATATATATATATATATATTATATATATATATATATATATATATATATATATATATATATATATATACTTGATTACTAAAAATAGTTAAAATCACTAAATTTATTTTTTAATTATGCGAAGCTTTTCGGCAATTACGCCATTGTCAAGCTATATACAGTTAAAATTAATTAATATAAAATCATAACATATTAATTTAAAACTAAGTTTACAATTTTACAATTATGAATACTTTAAACTATCTGACCCTGACTGTGGTACACAACACAATCAATTGTCAGTAATATAAAATTTACAGAACAGTAGCTAGAAAATAATTATTTTATAAAAATATGTGTTTGAACAATGAAAAATATATTTATGTGATTAAAAACTTAATAGTTAGGAATAATATTTTTACAATACACTTTTTAAAATTAATTCTTCCTCAAACTTTACCATTGAATTTAATAAATTATTTTTATCCCTTTCTTTTATTATTTCCATTTTTTCAAGTAGTTTTCTTTTTTTAAAATGTTTTTCTGTATGTAGAATTTTATAATTTTGATTAATATTATTTATTTTGTGTTTTAATTCTATACAATGTTTTCCAAATAATGATTTTTCATCATTATTTTTGTATGAGTTTAAATGTTCTTTAAATCTTGTTATGAATTGTCTGCCTGTTTCTCCTATGTATTCTTTTTCACATTGGTTACAATTTAATTTATAGACTCCTGAATTTTTTAATATATTTTTATCTTCTATTTTGTTATTATTTATTGATTTTAATAATGTATTATTATTTCTTATTGCTAAATCGATGTTGTATTTGTTAAATATTTTAATTATTTTATATGTATGACTACCTACATAATTTATTGAACCTAAATACTTCTTTTTTTCTTTTTCTATATTTATATTAACTTTAGTTTTGTTCCATATTTGATCAACTGTAGTAGGGTTATATTTGTTTCTTATTGCTATTTGTTTTATAATGTTTTTTTCTTTATTCAATTTATCCTTGTCTGTTAAAATTGATTTTGCTCTATTAATAAGACTTCTTAAACTTGCTAATTTATGCATTTTTGGGTGAAATGAATCTTTTGGTATTAATGTATCTGTTTGTGTAGGCTTTCTGTATATATCTATATCAATATTTTGATTAATAATGTTGATTTTTAAATCTAGAAAATTTAAGAAATAGGAGGTAAAATAATAAATTTTCTAGATTTAAAAATCAACATTATTAATCAAAATATTGATATAGATATATACAGAAAGCCTACACAAACAGATACATTAATACCAAAAGATTCATTTCACCCAAAAATGCATAAATTAGCAAGTTTAAGAAGTCTTATTAATAGAGCAAAATCAATTTTAACAGACAAGGATAAATTGAATAAAGAAAAAAACATTATAAAACAAATAGCAATAAGAAACAAATATAACCCTACTACAGTTGATCAAATATGGAACAAAACTAAAGTTAATATAAATATAGAAAAAGAAAAAAAGAAGTATTTAGGTTCAATAAATTATGTAGGTAGTCATACATATAAAATAATTAAAATATTTAACAAATACAACATCGATTTAGCAATAAGAAATAATAATACATTATTAAAATCAATAAATAATAACAAAATAGAAGATAAAAATATATTAAAAAATTCAGGAGTCTATAAATTAAATTGTAACCAATGTGAAAAAGAATACATAGGAGAAACAGGCAGACAATTCATAACAAGATTTAAAGAACATTTAAACTCATACAAAAATAATGATGAAAAATCATTATTTGGAAAACATTGTATAGAATTAAAACACAAAATAAATAATATTAATCAAAATTATAAAATTCTACATACAGAAAAACATTTTAAAAAAAGAAAACTACTTGAAAAAATGGAAATAATAAAAGAAAGGGATAAAAATAATTTATTAAATTCAATGGTAAAGTTTGAGGAAGAATTAATTTTAAAAAGTGTATTGTAAAAATATTATTCCTAACTATTAAGTTTTTAATCACATAAATATATTTTTCATTGTTCAAACACATATTTTTATAAAATAATTATTTTCTAGCTACTGTTCTGTAAATTTTATATTACTGACAATTGATTGTGTTGTGTACCACAGTCAGGGTCAGATAGTTTAAAGTATTCATAATTGTAAAATTGTAAACTTAGTTTTAAATTAATATGTTATGATTTTATATTAATTAATTTTAACTGTATATAGCTTGACAATGGCGTAATTGCCGAAAAGCTTCGCATAATTAAAAAATAAATTTAGTGATTTTAACTATTTTTAGTAATCAAGTATAAATAAAAATCACTACATTCCACAATCAATAACTTTATATATATATAATTACCTATTTAGGGTAGAAAAGGGTACGTTATAAATATAAAATAAATTAGATCAAATATATACAAAAATAATATAAACACGATAATAATAATAATAATAATAAAGAATATATTCAAATATATATAATAACTTCCAGTTATAACACAGAACCGGTGCTGTAGGATTATTCTTCATGTTTCTCACCTTACACAAAAATTACAAATATACATCGCGAATTACGATTGCCATTCCCCAAAAATTATATTATCTTCCTCGCTTGAAAGTTAGGAAATTTTCTTACACGTGTATAAGAAATATCGGAGCAGCGAACGTGTACGTTGTAAATTCTTATAATTTATCTTCGGTTATCGGATATTCGTTTCTCAAGCAATTCTTTTTTTAGTACACTCGGCTTTTTACGAATTTGGACATTTCGTACAAAACGAATCTAATAAAAAAATGAATTAAATTTAATAATACGTAATATGGTATAAATGTCTCAAAAGTTTTTTTTGCCTTATTTTTTTTTAATGGGGTGCCCTTAAAACATACCCAACGTGTGATTCCTGCAAGCATTAAGAAGGAATTGATTTGTCATGTACCTACCATGCCAAGGATTTATGGAGTACCAAAAATACACAAAGTTGGCTATCCATTAAGACCTATAGTTTGTTCTACTAACAGTCCTATGTATAATCTGGAAGGTTTTATAGCTAAACAGCTCTAGTAGGTTGTTTGCCATCTTATATACAGAATTCTGTGCAATTCATTGAAAAATTGAAGGAAATAAAAGTGGAACAAGAAGATTTGGTAATTAGTTTTGATCTAGTTTCCTTGTTCACAAATATTCCAATATCAGAAACTACAGAAATCATAAAAAAGAAAGGCATTTCAGGTGAAATTTTAGAATTTATAAAAACAGTAACTGCTGATAATGTGTTCTAGTGTGATGGAATATTTTACAAACAAATAGAAGGTATGGCAATGGGATCAAGACTAGCTCCGATATTTGCTAACATTTATATGGAAGAAATTGATAAATTTTGTACTTAATAACTGGAATCCCAAGTGTTGGTTCAGATATGTGGATGACACATTTGTAGTATGGCAACATGGGCGTAAGAAATTAGAAGAATTTCAAACAAGTTTAAATAATATCCATCCTAATATCAAGTTTACCATGGATGTTTTGCCTTTTTTATACGTTTTAGTAAAAAGAAACGTAGATAGCGCATGATCAACTAGTGTATATCGAAAAGTACACACACTGGATTATACATACATAAAAATTCACATCACAACCCCAGTCAAAAATTGGGCGTTTTTAAAACTTTAACAGTGAGAGCCCAGCGTTTATGTGACAGCAGTAGTATTAAGAATGAACTGGTTAATCTTAAGAAGACTATGATCAACAATGGGTACGGTATAAAACAGTCCGAGAGATATATTAATAAATTCAGTACTACATCTAGAAAAAAACAGGCAAAAACAAATATGAATATAGGGCAAGCATAAAGTGTTACCATATATTATGGGAACAACAGATAGGATTGCCAGGGTGTTGCAAAAAAAACAGTATAAGAATAGTATTTGACACCTATAAAAAGATAAAGAACCTGTTATATAATAATAAACATAAAATTCCCGATGGTCATACTACCGGCGTGTACAAAATTCCTTGTTCGTGTGGGAAATATTACATTGGACAAACTGGAAGGTCTATTAATACACGCATTAAAGAGTATTTTGTAGATTGTAAATATTAACGCGTAGGTAAATCAGCAGTAGCAGAACATCAAATTAGAGCAGATCACTCTATAGACTTCGAGGAGAGGAAGGTATTGGTAAAGGAGCAAAAATATAGGATGCGAATTGTGCGAGAGGCTATTGAAATAGAGAATCATAATAATTTCATCATAAAAGATGGATTTCGGCTACCCGACGCTTGGAAACCAGTATTATTAAACAATAAAGAAAAATTAAAATATCCTACTGAAGTGGCTAATCAAGTACTGATTACAGAAGAACCAACCAATCACAATACAGGAATATCACGTGATGAATCAGCCGACGGTAGGACCAATCATAGCCGTGGAAATATAATAACTACTGAAAAATCAACCAAACACAATACAGGAATATCAACTGATAGTAGAACCAATCATAGCTCAGGAAATATAATGACTGCAGAAAAATTGACCAATCAACATGCAGTAATATCAGGTGATGTATCAGCTGACGGTAGGACCAATCACAGCCCTGAAAATATAAAGTTCCGATTGAGAAATGCCTATAAAAGGAAATAATTCAAGGGTCTGTGGTTTAGTTCGTTTCTGATGATGAGTGGTGTAAGTCCATTCGAAACGTTAAATTTTTTGAATAATCAGGACGTGGTTTTCACCGAAAATAATTCTAGACGAACAATAATGAAGTTTAAAAAAATATTTTTGTTTAATAAAATAGAAATTGAATACTATTCTATAGGTTAGCTGCAGTGATAGCGAGATTTGGAAATTTGCTTCTATTTGTTACAATAGACTATGGAGAGTCACTTCTGGTTTTAGTTTATAAAATAAATAATCGATATAAATATTATTAAAATTGCGACCGCGATTATTTTCATATATATAAAATTAAGTTCAATTAAGTAATATTAAAAAATCGAAATTCTTAATAAATTTGTTGACTTTCGACGGAATTATTCGATAATATTTATAAATTTAAAAATAAATTAATGTCCTCCTAAACCGTAATTCAAAATTATATATATATATATATATATATATATATATATATATATATATATATATCGATATTAACAACTGCATAGGCTCGAGAAACCACGCCATGATGTCTTTCTACAGATAATAGCTGGTTAGATGGTTCGACACAAGATTTAAACCTTTTGCAATAATTTCAATAATAATTATACATCAATATGCCGGTGATTTTAGGTTCTGTATTTTACGTTATTCGAAATTACAACTACGATCAAAAATTGTGGCGCAATTGTAGAATTTCTATAGCAAAACAATTTCAGACCGACTGCTGCTTGGCAAATGCTAGTTTTACGTTTTCGATAATAGAGTAGCTGCGGGTGAAATTAAAAATCTAAAACTTATTTCTGGACACGTTATTCAGCGTACGGGGATTCGAAAATATCTAGGGATCATATATTTATCGAAGATTTACATTTATGCTTCGTACTTAATATTGTGTATTTGTCGGTGAGTCTGTATTATTATCATCATCGTCGTCATATCGTTGCCGAACGTCGTGGCTAGCTATGTTTACGTACAAAATCAGCTAGCATTCAAGGCATTATTTATATGCTACGAAGATGCGCGCGCATATTATACAGAGTGGGGTGCCACTGTCTTCTCCGTGATAATTAAGAATTAAATAATGTTGAAAACTTTCTATGTCGCGTGCTGGTTTCGAGCCCCCTCCCCAATCGTCGAGTTAACAGTCGAGCACTCTACGGCGACATTGCTTATTTAAATACCGAAACAAAATATTTCCAAAGTTATAAAAATCTTCTACAAATTTCGGTGTCGATCAAGTGCTCATAAATCCTTAAAAACTAGGTGGAGAATTTTTACAAATAGTGAGCGCGTTAATTATTTTATACCACGATCGAATATAGTCTATTGCGACGGCTATGTTACAATCGGGATACCGAGTAATATAAATCAACTGCCGACAAAATTATCTCTCCAATATCAATAGAGTAATGAATCAACGACTCTAATTTTGCTAATATCTCTTAAAAAATAATCCTTTATTTACAAATTCTGATAATAGAATGAAGAATTCGGAATTTTGAATTTTTTGAAAAATAATACCTGGAATTCGTATTTATCTACCTTATCGCTAAAAATCAATACTCTTTGGAAAGTATGTAACCAGATTGTCAAAGCATACCGCTTCCCCCACTAACCAATCCGTATAACAATCAGCCCCGTTTATAAATTAACTGACAAACTAGAATTAATCGCTACTCATGTAAGTCAACTTTGTGATGATTTGGTTCTGCGGGCTTATTACTATAAAATAAATAATGCAGTAAAAAAACTCACTAATTACATCTTTCCTTCGTTACACCATCTGAAACTTATAAATGTGTATTAAATCGTTAAGAAATAAAATGTCGTGCGGTGCTGATGACATTGCTGCGACTATAAGCACCTTCCTCGTAAAGCGATAGTTTATCTTACTAAATTAATCAATAGCATTTTTAAATTTACTTACTTCCCGACTAATTATTCTCCCAAAACCTGGTAAAGATATTATTCGTAATGTTCGTCCCATTAGCCTATTATGTACTTTTAGTAAAAAAAATTATACTAAACCGGTTACAATATTATTCTCTAACTCACAATATTCTCAAAAAATGAACCATTCGGTTTTAGGGCTGATCATTCAACAGTGCATCAAGTTGCCAGAATAACTGATTTCATCACCGATAATTTTAACCTTAGTAAGCACACTGGTTTATTGTTAATTGATATTGAGAAAGCATTTTGGCACAATGGGATTTTGTACAAATTAATTAAATTCGGCTATCCACTTCATCTCGTTAAATTAATTAGGTCATATTTAAGCGATAGAACGTTTTAAATTCATCGCCTACACTTAAACACCTAAAACTCTTTTTGCAGGTATTCCACAAGGAAGTATTTTAGGTCCTTACCGATTTTTAATATTATTAAACGATTTTCCTAATACACCTTTCGTATATGCTGGTTTTTATGCTGACGATCTGACGTTGTTTTGCACATCGTTCTGAACTGAAACAATCTACAATAGGTTACAAAAAGCAGCAAATACTATTTACAATTACTATAAACGCTGGAGGCTAAAATGAAATATCGAGAAACCGCACGCTATACTGTTTACTAAAAGATTTCCTCCTTCTCTGCCTGATATTACTATTAATGGTAAATGCATCAGTTGGCAGAAGCAGGTTAACTATCTAGGAGTTACTCTAGACTGTGGTCTTTCATTTGACGCACACATTAATAAATCTATCGGTGACGTGAAAAAAGCCATTCGGATACTTGCACGAATTTTCTGTTACTGTTCTCATCTTTCTTCAGTAATCAAGAAATAAATTTACACTACCACTACTACAAGATCTAGATTAGTTTATGCTTGTTCGGTCTGGTGTTCAGTGTCCGTTAGTACTTACAAAAAACTCCAGGTAATGCAAAACCAGTGTTGCAGAATATCATTAAGTGCTCCTCGATGGACTAAAATAACATGCATTCCACGCTAAATATTCCTCATATTTATGATTATATTTATAAATTATCAAAGAAATTTTATGATAAATGTATCATGACAATAACTTAATTCAGGTAATCGGTGATTATAGTATGCTACCTGTCATCCACTAAACAGTTTTAAGAGTGTAAGTGTAACTTGTTCGTGATCTTTTTTCAACATATTAATGTGAAACCGATCAAGTCCTACATGTTAAGCGTGTTTTGCATCCTGCAGTCATTGATTGTAATTTCCTGATTGTAGGGTTCTTGTATTCTATCTTCAATATTTAGTTCGACGTGTTTAACGTATACATATTTATTAGAAGCTGAGGAGAAGTGTTGCGCAAGCAACTCCGATATTTTCTTGATATTAGAGAGTAATTCATTATTTTTAGTGATAATTATTGATCGAAGCTGATGTGCCTCGAGAGATTTTTTTTGCCCAGCTTGCGCCATTTAGCCAGTTTAAACCTTTATCCAGTTAATGTATTTTAAATCTCAATGCCGCTACGTTTGATAAAATTATATAAACTGACAGAGACAGACGACAGTCGTTCGGAAACAATCAATTCAGTACTACCAGGTAATGTATGGTATTTTTGTAAAGCACTAGACAACATCTCATCTCTATGTTTTAGAAACTTCGGACAAATCCAAATTTGATGCTCGATACAGTTGTCAACATGTCACATGTACCATCAGAAATTATGCATAATTTAGCAAGATGTGAGGGGGAGATGCCCAGTACGCAGTCTAAATAAAGTTGATATATAATCCCTCAAAATGTTCTAATTGAAACCATGGTTTACTGGAAACTGTATGCACCAGGGCGAAGTATTTTTTCCTTTTATTTTGAGTTTCGGCGATGTAGTACTGTTGGAAATCTAATAGTACAGATTATTTAATCTTTGGTAAAATATCAGTCCAATTTCATTTAATATTCTCGTAAGGGACACTTGATAAATTATAACGTGTTAATTCATCGACCACCACATTTCCAGTAACACCACAATGAGAAGGGACCCACTTAAACTTTACTTTAGATCCACGATTGTAAAGCTGAATAACACGATGTCTGACATCAACTTCTAACTTGGACATTTTAGGTTCTGGGAACTTAGATAATTGTAATAAGACACTTGAGGAATCGGATATGATGAGAATATTCTCTTCACTCATATCTTTGACTAGGAGCAAAGCTTTGTAAATGGCCTAACAATTCTACAACAAATGAACAAATCTTATTTCAGACTTCTGTGAGTGAGGTTTTATAGCAGTGATTGTAGAAGTAAAGTCACGTCAGGATTTCCTTTTAGTTTGTTTAAATGTAAAGGCAGCTTTAGCTCTCATTTCCCAGAACGTAATAACATTTTTTCATTGCTAGGATTTCTCTTTAAGGTTTTGAGAGCTTTTCTTCTACTTCTCAATGCCAATGTGCGATCGTGGTACAACGATGGAACTGATTTATGCTGATGATAAACTAAGGAATATCGTGTGCAAGTATCTGTTACGTTAACTAAGTTTTGAGGCAAAATGTTCGATATTGACTTCACTCTATAACTGCAACTTTTATTGAAGAGTGACTTACAGGATTGATTATATTTGTCCCAATCAGTGCGCTTATAATTGATACCTCTGTAGTAGTGGTGCTGTGGATTTTGTGTAATTCCATTAATGAAAATAGGGAGATGATCACTTCCGGCTAGATCATGGTGATAGAATGTCTACTAAATATGTTTTCAGAAAACGATTGATTTATTATTGGGTTATTTTGGAAAAACCGAGTTAACCGGTTATTAAAAAAAATTGTTTAAGTCAGTTATTCCCAGCGTTTGTGTGTGTGTGTGTGTAAGCATATTATATATATATTGATCTAACGTGCGACGAATGGAGAAAAAAGTAAGAAAATTCGTCGATAAATTACAAAATCCCTCCATTCGATAATAAGTTATGCGTAGGAATAGTTAACGATGTATAAGAAAGTCGTAGTGTCTCTAGATCGTCTTTAAATTCGAAAGAGCACTCAGGAGAATATCCATCGATGTCTTCTAGTCTAGTAGCGAATTTATTCTGGGAAGAAAAAAAAAGTGAGCGCGACATCGAGTCTCTTGTTTTCCGTTTGAATTAGTTTAACTTTTCTGCCGCTGTAAAACAGCAGCCCTCCGATGTAAAATCGTTTGCAAGCTGCGTTACGTACGTTGTAAAAGAGTGAGACACCGATAATCGTCCGTGTCAGTTCGATAGGAATCGATTGATGGACGCCAAGATTGATGGTTATCTCGTTTGACTGGTCAGCGAGTCCGAAGGTATATTTTATATAAGAATAAACTCGCAAAATCAGTGTACGTTGCAGAGTTATCGTCATTTCGCGAATATCGATATTAATACATACATATATATATATATATATGCATATACGCGCGAATGACGCTAATACAGACGAACACGTAGAAAAATGAAGTAAAAAAGATAATAGAAACAGTGCCGTCATTATCATCATCGTCGTCTTAGTTATCGTTATCGTTATCGGATGGTTGTTGTTTCGCGCAGTAGTAACGGTCCTCTTCACATCCTACTGCGATTAAATAGATACGTGTCGTAACCGTGCCGCGATTACAAATGAAGACGACCGACATTACCTTCCAGTTTATACCACGGACCGACTACATTCTTTACACAATGAAATGGCTCTTCGAGATGGAATGTCGCTTCGGTTGCAGTCAGTTTGATTTCTGAGGTCTTTTCTAACTTATAGACGATCCTCGAGGATATACATATATATATATATATAATGTATAAACGGGAAATACGCGAAAAGGAAGAAGAAATGAACGGTTATATATCGATAAGTCGAAACCTTTAATTGAAATCGATGTAGCTAATTGCAACTTTTTTCCGGATTCACCTAGGGACGATTATAAAAATTTTATGAACACGATTAATTTTTCGAATTTTATTTTAATAGTACGTAATAATCATTTGAAAAGTTTGGAAAAACTTCAGAGTAACCATATATACTAATAATATTGTCGGATGTAGTTAATATACATGACACCATTTACAATCCACGTACGTTAAGAATAACAATTTAAATGATAATATACATAAAGGTCATTGCATTAAAACATTAGATACGGTATTTTTTTTTTCAT
Organism: Coronaproctus castanopsis; assembly: GCA_032883995.1. Lineage (NCBI taxonomy): Eukaryota > Metazoa > Arthropoda > Insecta > Hemiptera > Monophlebidae > Coronaproctus > Coronaproctus castanopsis. Next base: position 239,328,627 of record CM065053.1, on the reverse strand, counting down.
AATGTTTAAAATTACAACTGGCCAGGTAGCCACCCAGCAATTGGACTGGAACGCAAAATAACTTGTTAGGGGGTTAACATCCAGCGAGGGACCCCACTGAAAAAAAAATTAATCTAGATCAAACGGCCGACTTACGAACATCTAGACTAGTGTCAAGTAGATTGATCGCCAGTTCTCGTCTTTCACGTATGGGATTTTTAAGTCTCGATGTAACGTATGGTTCTATAAGTACCAAGGTGGAGAGACGATATTGCCTTGTTCTGAAACCGTTGTATCTTGTTTATGTGTGCATCTTTTGCGCAATCCCATAACGTTAAACCGTATGTCCAAACAGGCTTCGATGATTATTTTATAAACTAGAAGTTTGTTTTCTAGTGACAAACTGGAGTACCTGCCAAGAAGCCGATTTAATTTGCGCAATTTTATAACGAACTGTTTTTCTTTTTTGGCTAATATGCTTCTGCCATGTCAATTTACGATCTAAATATATGCCCGAAGTATTTAACATCTTTTTCTTGGCTAATAATCACCACATTTATTCTTAACGGTCGGTACGTAAAATTTCGCAATGTAAAATCAACCTGCGTGCATTTACTTTCGCTTAATACGCCAACGTTTCAGCCAGCTTTCGACATTCAACAGAGTTTTTTGTAGTTTATTAGAAGTTTCGCTATTGTCTTTATCAATAGCTAATAACGCTGTATCGTCGGCAAACGTAGCTATTATTACGTTATTATCAACTGGAAAATCGGCAGAGTAGTAAGTAAAGCACCGAACCTAAGACACTTCCTTGAGGTACGCCAGCAGATACAGGGTAGATATCGGATAATTGATTTAGGATTTTATCCCGGCATATACGATCTTCAAGGTAGGATTTTAGATGAGGATAGTAAGGATGCGGTAATACTTTTCTTTAACTTATACAGCAGACCATGATGCCACACGTCATTAAATCAAAATTATTTTCAGTTTCAAAATAAATATTATAAACAAAATAGCGGTTTAATTTTTGCATCTCCATCATCACCTATTCTAGCAGATACATGGAGAATAATATTAAACATAATAAATATTTAAAAATAATGTTAAATTATGTAAAAGATACGATATCTCAATAATATGCAATAATAATGATAATGATAATATATTGAACAATTTTGTATATGATCTAAATAACTTTAATGAAAACATTCAATTTAGAAGTAAAAAGAAAAACAATCAGTCTTCTAGATTTCAAAATTAGCATGATTATTAAACAATAAATTGATATATATATATACACACACACACACACACACACACATATATATATATACTAGCGTTAACTCCAAGTCAATTTTTTTGGATTGCAGAATCGGATATTAATCAACTTTTGTTTAAATAATTTTTACAAATTTCGAATTTGAAAAAAATCGACAGGTGTAATTTTCGGGTTGAATTTTTTTCGCGGTTTGTTCACTTTATCCTATATATCTTGTATAGTAATGACTATTTCCGAAGTCGGAATCGTTTAAAGATGTTTACGTCGCTCGCTATGTCTTGCCAAAGGTGGCAAGTCGGCAATTTTTGAAAATTCGTAGCTCGAGACCGATCGATCGTAACGAAAAACGGGTTTCTGTTCCGAATTCGTCAGTTTAATATCTATTAAAACGGTACTGTAAAAGTTTTTCAAAAATCTAAATTTAAATGAGTCAACACTCAAAATGATTTTTTTTTTCGAATTTCGACGACGACTTCATTTAATAATTTTTCCTATGGCGATCGAATTCGGTAATAACAATTTTTTTCGTATTTCTAAACGTAAGCGATTTATAGTCGAAAACAAATTTGCAAAAAAAACACCATTTTTGGCAACAAGGGTACAGATCTCCCCGGCATTGGTGGTAATAGGCTTGCAAAATTTCAGCCCAATTGGACAAGTAGCCGTCTATAAAACGCGAACAAGCAAACAAACAAACAAACAAACATTCTTTTATATATATATATATATATATATATATATATATATATAAAACACAAACATGCTAATACGTAAAGATTCATTTCACCCAAAGATGAATAAATTAGCCAGTTTTAAAAGTCTATCGATCATTGATCGATAAATATATTGGTAAATCGTTATATAGTAATAGTATCAATTTATAAGGACCGATAATAAAAAATAAAGAATAAAGAATATAGAATATAGAATAAAGAATAAAGATTAAAAAATAGTACAAACGAAATAATTCAAAGCGGTAATTTAGATATATAGTATAAGAAACGGTATAGATATATTCGGCTATAATGTTTTGTAATAAACGTATTAGTGACTCGATATGAAAATGTGAGGCTAAGCGCCCGTGCGTAATTCCGTAAGACTTATAATGATGAATAATATCTAATTGTGGTTTTTAGAGAAGTTCTTGAATAGTACAATATGTAGTTTAACAGTTTTTTTGACTAAGTAAACGGCACGTTTGTTCCAATTTAAGCGATGGTCGAAGACGACTCTTAAAATAGTTCATTTTGTCCACGTACCGCCGTATAATGTAATTTTTTTGCAATATCTGAAATAATCTGTGGCCCCACAAGCTGTAAATTGAAATTTTTGTTTTATCATTATATTCGAAATCAAGAAGTTTGCGTAATAATAACGATGATGTGGTAATAGAGCTCGTCATAGGCGCAATGAACAACGAAAAAATACTTCAAATTACTAAATATTTTTATAGAAGATTTATTCGTTAATTACTATATCACAATTGCAGTATCGATCGCAATTAAATTAAGCAGGAAAGATAATGGGGGAAAAACCCCCCGGCATCGTACAACAAACGATACTACTAAATAACTAAATAGAGTAATAGGTCGCAAAATTATTAATTAAATAAGAACAATACAATAAATAAAAATAATACAATTAAAAAAAAAAATAAAAAAAAAATTGTCATTTGTGCAAAAAACGTTACATATAAATTACCTGAAATATTTATATAACAGCGACTTATAATTTAATGTTGATGTATTTGGAGAGTAGTGATTTTATGAATTAACAAAACAAAATAAAAACAAAAAACAAAAAACAATGTCTATTCAAATTTGAAAACAACAAACTTTCGCTTTTCCTTTCTTCCCAGTATTTCTTCATACTCTGCTTTCTCTTTCTGTCATCTGTTCATTTTTGCCCGCTCCGTGCTTTTTGGTTCTTTTAGATCCATCAAATTTTTAAATTTTATTTCCGATTCTGCTATCAATCGTTGAATTATCTATTTTCACTTCATCGAGATTTTTTTTTGGTAACTAGTTGGGGCTGGTTTTTAATCTATCAAAATGGTTAAAGGTTTCTTTTTGTTAGTCTGCTCTCACTCATTCTCTGTATACGCGCGTAAAATATTAATCTTCTTGTTCGCGTAACATCGGATAGTTTTTCGCTCTTTATTATTCCTGAACATTTCCTTTCCTTTTCTTGGGTCAAGAATTTTTCTCATAATCTTCCTTTCCTTTTTTTCCAATATTTCAATTTTTCCAATGTCATTTAAGCATTCAGCTGCATATAAACACTTACGGTTTAATAACTGTATTGTAATGTCCGATGTTAGCATTTATCGATTTTTTATTATATATATATATTTCGCGTTAATTTGAAATCCGTTTCCATTTTTTCTAGCCCTCATTTTCAAAGCCTCTCCATCCATCCCATTTTGTTGAATAACCTCGCCTAAGTATCTGAATTCGATTACTTTTTTGACTTTACCGTATTTTGTACACGTATATCGAGACGAAGTTCCAATGTTGTTCACGTATTCCGTCTTCTCAAATGAAATCTTTTTCTGCTATTTCTTTTAGGAGATTAATCCGCTTTACCGCGGATGCTAAATCTTACGAGAAAATTGTCAAATCATCTGCATTCCTTCTTACATACCGAGCGTATCTATTTATACTTTGCGCTTGCGGCAATTTTTCCCACTCTCTTATAACCTTCTCTAAGACACAATTTAACAATATTGCCGACAATCCATCTCCTTGTCTTACACCCGTTTTAATCTCAAAAGCTTCGCAGATTCGACCCATATATTTTATTTTACCTGTAATTTCTAACAGCGTTTTAATCTTGTTGATTTGTCATCTACGCTAAATTCTTGCAATATTTCCATTAAACTTTCTCGGTCAATCGAATCGTACGTTTTCTTGAAGTCTACGAATATTATTATTAGTTTCAGGTTAAGAATTTGTTCCATGCAAGATCTATTTTTTTCTGAAACCCCTGCTTGATATTTTCCCAATTCTGTTTCTACTTTATTTTCTATTCGATGTAGTAACACCTTTGAAAAGATTTTATACGCTATCGGCTAGACAGATATTCCCCTGTAGTTATTGACATCTGATTTATCATGTTTTTTATGAATTGGCTGTATTAGTGCACATTTCCATTCCAGTGGTATCTTGTCTGTTTTCCACACTTCCGATAAGAGTTTTGTTAATTTTATTTCCATCGTTTCACCCGCTGTTTTTATCAATTCCGCTACTATCGAGTCCTGGAGATTTATTATCTTTAAGCTTTGATATTATTTGTTTAATTTCTTCTCTACGGGAGGGCTCTTAGTTTGTTTAAAATTTCTTGTTTTATTCTTTTGAAAGTGATTTTCTACTTCCTCTAGTTGTTGTTTTTCAAAATTTCTCCTCAGTATTGCTAATAATTTTTGCCGTTAGTTTTATTTGATTTATGAATTTCTCATAAGCAGTTTCTAACTTGAGTTCCATTTTTCCCGTATTCTAGTCTTCGTTTGATAGCAGCATTGTTCATTCCACCATCTGCGTTTTTTTTTAAAAAATATTAAGTGGAATTGTTTGTTTTGCTGCTTCTTGTATTCCTTCACAAATGGCTATGTGTCTGATTTTATTCTATTAATTTTTTTACGGTATTGGTGTATTTTCTCTTTATTTTCTGAGATAGTGGTCTGAATCAATAATCAATGTTCCTCCCTTTCTCGACTTTAACGTTCATAATCTCCTTTTGATTCCCATTTGAGATAGCGACATGGTTAATTTAAAAAGTTTTTATCGGGACACCTCCATGTTTTCGGGTTTCTCGGGAGCTTTTTAAAGTTTGTAGACATTAGTTTGAGGTTAAAAATTCGGCATAAGTTTTATTCGTCCTTTTATGCCCAGGATATTCCTCTACTGTTTGCTTAAACTCTTTTTCCTTTATCTATTTGACCATTAATATCGCCCATCAATATTTTAATATGTTTCTCCGTTATCTTATGCATTTACTCCTTCTAACATTTCCCTATACTGTTCTATTTTCTCCAATCGGCTGTTTTTTACATGGTGGTTCAAAAGCTCTCCAGAATATGAACGCTTGAATGCACTTCCATTCTTGACAGTGGTGGATTCACCTTTCAGGTTACCACCTGAAGTAGTAGTTCTCTTTGACTTACTTTCCATGATGTTTTTTTTTCAAACAAAAGTTTGTTGTTAACTAGCAAGCGGGGGTGAAACAGGTTGATATTTCGAAAGTAAAACTAGGATTGCGAGTCCTAGGGTTTTGATTTTGATTTCATTTCATTGTTTACTTAATTTCTTATTATTTACTTCTCTACATATTCTATTGTTTAGTATTTTGCAGTTTGCGTCGCATTATGAATTATTTCTTTTTAATTTATATATGGTGTAATAGTTTCATTGCAGAAGCGGGGGTAATATGGCAATATCCTACCCGCAAGCCAGCGGTTTGTTACTGAGTAGGTAACGGTGTAGGGTTTTTACCGCGACCCAAACTCGCCGAGGGGGGAGACACTCATTAGAATTTATGCAGACTTTTAATGGACAAGTCCTCAAGCTGCCCATCTGCAACCTCAGGTCTTCTTACCCTGTCACTACCGGAATCTTCTGCTAGAGACTTTAAAGTTCGCAACTGCTTATTGGTTATTCACAGCTGGCCAGTATATCTACTGGTCCTTCCACTATCCACCACCTGTGGACGCGCCCCGTTCCGGTTAGAGCTCCGGAACCCAGGAGGAGCATAGTACCCCCTGGGGGGAAAACAATGTTAATCACTATAAAATTTTTCTTTTTTATATATATTATTATTATTATAACATTATATAGTCCCTACCTTACTAGGTGTAAAAAAAAAAACATAATTCTCAGCGATTGGGCAGATATTATGCGCATTATGTTCAGAAATGTTAACCTTAAACGATAATAAGTTTAATATTGTTACCATTTCGCATGTAAGTTGCACTACTAAGTTACAACTAGGAGCTAATTTTTATACTACGAGAATTTAATAACCTAGCGCATGCGTATTTACGCTCACAGCTATTCGTGTCCCTATTGTACTTATTTTAAGTTCATTTGATTACATTTGGTATATTTTCTATTACGCCATATTTTTGGAAAAATAAATTCGATTTGATGATGAATATTATTATTCGAAGTACCTTTATAAATTAAATGCAAAGACTTAATCGCTATCCGGCCAACGAATACTACCATCAGTATAAATATGCGTCCGAGATAACACCCGGCTATTGATAAACTTCGTATCAGTTTTACCTTCGTCATTCAAAGAGAAACCGTCCGACCACTAAGTAGATATAGCTATGAAATATTGATGGCCTATTTCGAGAATATTATAGAGACATCAATAACGCTTTTAAGTAATTCTATTTATCTCTAGTTTTCCTCTCTAAATTCTTCCTACATATATATATATATATATATATATATACATGTATATAATATAATATAATGTATATCTATTTTTATGTATAATATTTGGTATATACATATAATTGGAATTACATCTCGAAATAAATTTTAGAACAGACCGACCGTTCCTGATAAGGGCCCGCGAGTAATCTATTCGAATTCTTCTATATGCCGACAATCTGTGATCTTCTAACCGGTAACATTTGTAATTATAACGAATTTAATTTAATTTTTTCGTTTTAACCACTTTGTCTCACTTTGAAGACAAAATAAGGTTTAATTTTAATTTAAAGAAAAAAAAAATCCCACTAGACCTGCACTAACTAACCCACTAGACCTGCACTAACTAATCCACTAGACTACATACGTACATTATATACTTGTGTTGTACGTTTTATTTTATTATTATTATTTTTTTTTTTTTGAAAAATCGAGTGTACTGGACAAGGTATCTTGTTCGTGATAGAGTGTCGAAGCTTGCTATCATTCTTTCTTCTGCACGGTAATATCGTTTCCAGGTGAAGTTAATATCATTTGCATATTTCGATCGTAAACATCTATTAATTTATTACATTATTTCCCTCTTTACTTTACCAGCGTATATATAATATACATTTTAATATGTACATATATTTATATACATATATATATATATATATATATATATATATATATATATATATATATATATAATTTTTATTAATACATTTCTTTTTTCTTTTTTTAATTGCTGAAATATTCGTGATATAGGCTTAAACGACGTTATGTAAACAAACAAACACACAACGGGGGTTGCCACCGTTAAATAGGCGCCGGGCTTATCGGCGTATCGCATCGTGGAATAAACGTGTTGCTGCTTGGAGATTCTCTCTTCTCAATATGTTCGTTTAAGATTATCATTATAATTATTATTATGATTATTTAGCTTTTATTCTACCGTACGGTTCGACAGCCCGTATCTATGATACGGCCAGGTTATCGACGGTATTCTATCGATCTGGCTTATTAGAGAACACTTCAAAAATTTTTCCTATATATATATTTCACATATGGTTACATATACTAAATAATAACAAGAACTTGTCAAATATACCCAGGTCTGTACCAAGTATTTCCTGTTTTCTATTTTATTACGCATTCCTCTATTTAATTATTCGTTTTCCGATCAATTTTTTCCAGAATTCTCGACCAGTCGACCGATTTTTTTTATCTATGGAAAGGCTGAATTAATCAATAAATTGCCTTTCGAAAATAATCTGATAATGGCAACGTCAGATATATTATATATATATGTATCATATAGAGAGAGAAAAATATAGGATGATGGAGTTGTACGTAGGGATGCGTTTGTGATGATGATAATGAAACGATAATTACGACGATAATTAAAATAATAATAATCATAATAATAGTCGTAATAATAATTAAATGATAGCGATGGCAATAATAACGAAGCTGATATAGATAATGATGGTAATGGTAATGATAACAGTGATAATGATAATGACGGAGTTGTTGTTGTTGTTGGTGGTGGAGGTGGAGTGGTGGTGTGGTCGTGGAGATGGTTGTGATAATACTCCAATCAGTCCTCGTTAATGTCGATGGTTGATTTACGAACTGGTAATTTTAACAAGTTACTTCGCTTCCTCTATTACAGCGTTGAGCCGGCGACGGTTGATTGAAATAGCAATAAAAAATGGGACGATTTATCGGCAGCTCAAACGTATAGATACGCGAAATAGATTTAAGAAAAAAAAATTATAAAAATAAATAAATAAATAAATAAATGTATTCATATATATAATAGGGTGTTTTCGGCGATAAAGATATTATTCGGATAATTCGGTATTTAATTGGTATATCGATGAAATTTAGTTTTATTTTATTTACGCTTCACGGCCGGCAGTTTTAACGATTCTATTAACAGAATCCGGATAATTACTGTTAGCATAAAATTCGAATGTCGTCTTACTGTTTACGAGTGAAAATAAAATAAATCCCCTCCAACCAGTTTGTTAATCAAAAGCGAACTATAGTCGACAAATTTCATATAAACATTTAGGAGGTGAAAGAGGTTCATTTTACTAAATCGTTAATATTCTCTTTGTGGTTAATGTATCTCCGGTGATTAGGTCTGGATGTAGGTTCCATATATATATATATATATATATATATATATATATATATGTATGTATGTATTTAGCAATCCATGTGGCAAAAAAATCCTAAATGCTAAACTGGTAGGCTAAATAGGAGAACATTTCAATATTTCATGTAATATATATATATATATCGTCATCACCATCACGTTGCGTGTTTGATTTCAAAAGATTGCATCCGCCAACATCTATACGCAGTTAAATCGGATATCTGCCTTTATAATCGTCTGCTTCTTGCGGCGTCCACCATGTTCTTAACGGTTTTTGACTTCATTTCTTATGTTATCATTTCCAGTCTATTCTTCTTCGCTGAGGCTTCCCTTCGATTTTTCCCCGGTATAGCTAGCGTGAATAATCCTTCTTCTTTGATTTCGTGTGCCACATATTTTATTTTCCTCGTCATGATGTCATTTAGCAGAATCATCGTTTCCATTCCAATTTTTCGTAGCATTTCTTCATTTGTTGTCTTCTCTTTTCATGAGATTCGCCATCCCGCATTTAAAGTTCACGTCTCCGAGGCATATTTCGCTACCGACATTACAATTGATTAATCGTATTCCATTTTTAATTTCCGATCTTTTAGTATCGCCTGCAGGTTAGTAAATGCCTGTTTCGCCATTCTAACGCACGATTTAATTTCTTCAATATCTCCTCCGTCATTGGTGAACAGAGCTCCCGAATATGTGAAATCTTTGACTGTCTTCACCGTTTCCCTTTTCATGTGCAAAAAGAGTACAAAAAAATTAAACGAAATCCGAATAAAAGGTAGAGATAAAACGTGATTTGAAAGTTATTATATGAAAACTCTGATTAATATTGAAACAAACTTTTTATTTTTCTTATCGTATGGTGTAATGCGGAAACATTTATAATTTTGGATATTCAACTTCTGTAGCCATATCAGCACCTCTGGCGATATTTCACGGATGCAGCTCGAGGTTCCAACAAAAAACCTCTTTTCTTGGACAGCCGTTAATAATGTATTCGATGTATGCCGCGAGGAATACACGGTCATACGTAGTATTTTCTCCGATATTTCAGCGTGTCAGCATGTAGTTGCTTCGCTCCTTATCAGTTTTAATGCGATTAATTTGCACCCATTCTGAGTCGAAGCCATCGAATTTATAATCAGGCTACATAATTAATAATTCCTTCTATCTGGATTTTAACTATACATACACATGTATATATATATATATATTACAATTTGAACTTTTGAAAAAAAAGTAGTTAAAATGATTCAATTTTGTATATATATATACATACATATATATATATATATATATAAACTACATACAAGAATCTTTTGAATGCGTTGTTTACTAGATTCACTATCAGGTCAGCTTATAATGGAATCTGTTATTTAATAATTACTTTACTTTGTAAACATTTAATTTATTATTATTATTTTTTATTTATTTTTATTTATTTTTATTTATTTTTATTTATTTACACTTTAAAATTGCTTAACGGTTCGAAAAGTTTTGTATTTTATTTTTAATACAAAATTTACTGATTTTCACTACCAATTAAAATTAGTTAAATCATTAACATT